>OZ007550.1:504093-1704093 GCA_963931895.1 Eupithecia pulchellata | reverse complement strand
TTGCTAAACAAATAAAACATCAGTTGTTAATGAATCTGTCTGCTTATTGCTTATTTATTATACAATAAAGAAATTCTATTTGTACAAAAATCTAATTCAAGTAAGAAATAAATTTAATCTAATCTGCATATTAATTTAATTAATTGCTAAACAAGGACATTCCACTAGTCAGTTTTCTATTAATTGAATTTTCAAGCGCCATCTGTTGCATTTTGCAAATACTAGATAGTATTACGGTGCTTAAAAAACTGACGTCTTTTCATAAGTTTGATACATTTTCAGTAGATGGCATTTGAATAAATAATGAGATCAGTCACGCGCTTGTTGTAGCACGCAGTGAACCTGTGGCTGTATCCTCAATGACTTGTCTATCTCGATGCCGAGGTATCAGGCACGTTAGGTTACAATCACAATCAAAATGTCCAGGACGTCGGCGACGCGTGTGCCGGTCGCATCACTGACGTCCAATAGTGTGCGACCGGCAGGGTTGATGCGTCGGGACCCCCACGCTGGGTGCTTGGCGTTGAGGTCGTCAGCGAGCAGCGTGGGCGTGTTCGTGATGAATAAGGCCGCAGTGTCCGAGGTAGCGTACCGGGGCGTCGGCGGGCGGTAGCCGGCGAAGACACGGAGTTCCTCGCCCGCCGCTCTCACCAGAACCCCAGCGGTCCTGAGCTCCTCGAAGGGAGCGTGCGCCAACTCCTCGTGGACGAGGTCTCGCCTGACCAGGGCGGCCGTACCGCGGTAGGCCTGCCCCGTTGCGCGAGACACCTCATCGCGACGGTAAACGAAGAAGTTGGGCACGCTCCGCTGGTGGTTGGGGGCGTTTGGTTTCGCCCAGGAGGATGATGTGCACATCCTGCGACTGGGCGAATATGCGGAGGGGCTGCAGGTGTTGACGGACCCCCCCGGGATTCCAATATAGGAGGCGCAGTGCGGAGGGCCTATCCATACTGGATGTTCTGTAGTATGGACAGTCCTCGCACCGCTGCACTCTGGAGGTCTTCTCCTGCAGCGATGGCACCCAGAAACTCGGTCAGGACCCCCAACAGGACTTCTGTTGGGTTTCCCGCCGGTCTGGCCGTGCTGGTCCCGGCCACGGACGCTATGGGTGCGCCTGGGTCTGGGACGGTCTCGATGGTGGTTGTGGTGGTTGCAGTGGTGGTACGTGGGCGTTGGCGGGTGGCAAGGCGCTCTCGCTGCGGCATGGGCGCGGGCTGCGCCACTAGTGCGAGGCGCGCTGTTGCTCACTGTCGGTGTCGGGGCTCAAAGGGCTCGGCCGCTGCCCGGAGGGGGCGCGGTCGGGGCGGGTGCGGGGGTGGCGTTGCGGGGCCTGGCAAGGCGTATGCCGGGGCCGGCACTAGCCGCTGTGAAGTGGCAGGCGGGACTGGGGCACCTTGGTTGGTGCCTGCGGGTTGGTGTGGGGTGGAGGAGGCCACAGGTTTCCTCCTGCGTCTCCCTCCCCTCGGTCTTCTTCTGCGGGCGGGGGCCGGTGCGTTCCGGTTCGTAGCCGGGTTGGCCACTACTTCGGGGGCACTCGGCCCGTGCTGCGTTGGCCTTGAAGTTGGCGGTGGAGAGGGCGGGCGTCGACTAGGCGCCTCCCACCGGCTTCCTGGGCGGGGAGCGGGCGACGAAGCCCGCCCTGGTGGTGGCTGGGGTTGAGGTTGAGGTTGGGTAGGAGGGGGGATTGTGATACCCCTTTTGCGTGCCTCGCGCCGGAGCACAGGGCAAGTCCTGCTGTTTGCCGTGTGCTCACGGCCGCAATTGGCGCAGGTGGGCTTGTCGGTGCGGGCTCGGAAGCAATCAGCGGCGGCGTGCTGGGCACCGCAGCGGACGCAGCGCATGGGGCGGTGGCAGTTGGCCGAGGCATGGCCAAACGCCTGGCACCTGTGGCACTGCGCCACGCGGGAAGTCCAGGTCCTTCAAGGCTGCGGCGATGTCCTCGGATGGCGTGTCCGCTGGTAAGCCGCGGATGGCCACCTTGGTGGGGAGCTCGGCGGATACGGCGTAGCTATACCAGCTTATCGCCGGGTCATCCGCCATGGCCTCCACCAGGTATCGTTGTATAGTGCGGTACTCGTCGGGGCTGCGGGGGGTGAAGCGCACGCCTTGGGCCAGTGGGCGTGCGTTCGGAGCGAAGCCTAGTTTCGCCCTGAG
Organism: Eupithecia pulchellata; assembly: GCA_963931895.1. Classification (NCBI taxonomy): domain Eukaryota; kingdom Metazoa; phylum Arthropoda; class Insecta; order Lepidoptera; family Geometridae; genus Eupithecia; species Eupithecia pulchellata. Next base: position 1,701,939 of record OZ007550.1, on the reverse strand, counting down.
AGTTGCGAAGTGCCTCGTCCAGTTGGGCAGGCACTCCACCACTATGGGCGGGTAGGCTCGGGACTCCGTCCGAGGCTGCGGGGGCGGTTGCGGGGTGGGCGGGCGGTGCTGCTCCTGGCGCACCGCACCAGTTACACCGGGTGAGGCCGTCTGGGGCGGCCGGTCGACCTCCATTCTGGCGGGTTGGGCAGGGGCTCTGGGGGCAGTGGCTGAGCGGGGAGAGGCGGAATGTGCTGTGGCAGATCGGGGGGAGGGGGAGCGGGAGGCGCTTTTGTCCTCGGCTCCTTCCCGAGGTGGCGACTGCGACGGCGACTTACGCGGTGCGGGCTTGGGCCTCGTGGAGAGGGGGGTGCCCTGCAGCGGCGGGGAGTCGCTCGAGGCGGAGAGCAGGCGCTGCCTCTTCTCCTCCTGCGTCTCTTCTGGTGAGGGCGCGGCCCTTGTTCCCGTTGCTCCGGGCTGAGGGCGGGGCGGAAACTCAGTTCCGCGCGCGGCCATAGCGGACGGGCCTGCGGGGGGCTGGGGGGTGTCGCTGGTTGCGGACCTCCACAGGCACGGTTCAGCAGGTCGCGGGCCACTATCTCCCTGTCCAGGACCGGAACGCGATCCGGCGGCTTCCGCGGACGATCGTCGTCCGACATCTAGGATTAGGGGGGTGAGGGGATGGAGGGGACACACTCTAGGAGTCCGACAGATGCCTAGCAGGGCGGAAAACTCAGCCAGGTGAGATCCCTTAGGAAGGCCTAGCTTAGGTAATCCAGCGACACTCAGCTAGACACCGTCGGTTGCGAGCGGGTGGGGGGGGGGGGAATGTTTGCTACTGTGCTGGATGTTTTATCATAAAACACCAGTCAGTAGCTCACACAGGACGGGGAAGCGCGAGTGTAGGAAGCTACGAACCCGCGGGTGTGAAGACGCACTGCGATCCGAGTAGCCTACGCGTCTTTGCGGGGCTCGCTTTACACTGCACTCGAGTCACTATCTCACAACACTATTCGCACTCATATCGTAGATAGGTTCAACCTAGCCAGAGTCGGAGGTTCGCGTTGGCGTACGGCGAGACTGCTTTGGATCTGCATGGTGAACTGGATCAGCTCAGTTCTATCAGGGCTGTGGTGATGTCATCCGTGCCGCAGTCAGGCCGTGGGTGACTCCTCGCGGCTGTTCTGAGGCAGTAGCTGTACTAGATGTTCTTTTGCCCCAGGTTTTGGGGGTTTAGGGGTCTCATATCTGCAAAATACAAAGCTGTTTGAAGCAAAGCATGGTAATGGATCTGCTATATCCTGATAGGGATGCTATAAATAAGCTAAGCTGGGTTAAACGGTAAGAGCTTCTCTTCGCTAGTTGGTAATATATAACATAACACAATAAATAACACCGAGTAGAGTAAAATAAATAATTATAATAAATAAATCTATGGAGCTCATTAGGGGAGGCCTATGTCCGGCAGTGGACTATTACAGGCTGGTGATGATGATGATGATTAAAATAAAAGAAACTGTTGAGTGGTGATTGAACACTGATTTTATTGTTTCCACCTTCGTTGGTAATCGAAGTCAATGTAACATTTATTTTATTAATTTATCACATTACCCAATTTAGAGTAAAATATTTTAGGAAATACCTACTGCAAGTACATGAAATAGCTTGTACATAACCAAAGAGATAATTTACTGAATTTAAAGCTTTGTGTGTTTTTTTTTAGGTTTCAGCAAGCTTCCTAAAATTATGGCAATAATATCAAAGCTAGGCTGTGCTAGGTCTTCTTCCATGTGTGCAAGTTGAAAATAAAAAAAATAACAAGCATGAAATAGCCCCAAGCTAAGGAATACTTGTGTTATGGGTACTTGATATAAAAATTATACACAAGGTGCTATTAAGTATTGTGCCTAGGAAAGATTATTTGCTAGAAGAAATGAAGTAGCTAAACAGAGCTAAACCAAAAAACCTATTAATATTTTGAAATGGTATTCCTAATAAACTACAACAATCCACACAGCATCTTATTAAATCTTAAGCTGGATATTAAAACCGCATAGCTACAAATTTTGTCCGAGGCAAATTTAGGAAGGTTGTGGATTCAGAGCAGATGAGAATGCAGAAAAATCCCAAATGTAAAAATACTTACAGTATTCTGTCAAATATACATAATATAGATACAGTGCGAACCAGCTTTAGCCCCGAAATAAGATGCATTTACAAAGCGTTTCTATACATGTAGTACTGTAAAATTCTGATGGATGCACGCAAAAGCTACTAAATGAATTGGACTGTCATTTTGCATAGTTGTTGATTTAGATTAGCACAAGATTTGAATAACACTGCTACTTTTTATTCATGGCATAGAAATAACCTATAAACGTGTCGTAAGAACCAACGCATGCGAAGCAGAGGGCAATTACTAGCCAATAATTAAATATTTCTGGACAATACACAAAGCATAGCTTACCTACTGAAAAGCATCAATACCTGTAGGTATTAATAATAAACAGCGTTCCTTTTTCATGTGTTCGAAATCTTTTTATTGCTTTGTTCATTTAAAAAATGAACAGGCGAAAGCCGTTATTGCCAGATATAAGTGTTCTGTGGTTATTGCTATAATGCCTTATTTATGTACTAGTCTTACCTTTAATAATAACTTATTTTCTTTACTCCAAAAATGTGTAAAATTTAGGTATAAAGTGGTCGGTCCAGCCCTGTCCAGGGGTGCGTTCAGAGGCTCAGGGTGCGGTTGTTTGGTGTAAATTTTAACTTACCCGAAGGTTCAGAACGAGTCGGTTGTTTTACGTCAAAGTTGACATTATCATGACAAAACTGACGTTACAGTTGCCGGACGTTCGTTTGTTTTGTTTTTGTTTTGCGGTTACTTTGAGGTAAATTGTATCTACTGACTGTAACTACGATCGATAACTGATAAATACTGAAAATTTTGAAATATACTGTAGAAATCTTGATATATAAGTAGATAACAAACTATGACAACGGAAAATATGACAGCTGTCAATGTCAGAGTGTTTTTCGTCGATCGAATTACACCGGTAAAAAGTTGCAACCGTCGGAGGTTGTGAACGCTCTAGTTAATAACAACCGAGCGTTTCTCCTGAGGTTATGAACGACCCAGTTGCACTCCGAGCGCGCTCGAGCGTAGGTTGTGAACGCAGCCCAGCCAGTCGGTCAGCCATTTTTTATTTTTGTTTGTTTCCTTCGCGTTCGTCTCGTCGTTTGCTAGGTAGCCAAGGGTGCGTTCAGAGGCTCAGAGTGCGGTTGTTTGGTGTAAATTTTAACTTACCCAAAGGTTCTGAACGAGTCGGTTGTTTAACGTCAAAGTTGACATTATCATGACAAAACTGACGTTACAGTTGCCGGACGTTCGTTTGTTTTGTTTTTGTTTTGCGGTTACTTTGAGGTAAATTAGGGTAAATTGTATCTACTGACTGTAACTACGATCTATAACTGATAAATACTGAAAATTTTTAAATTTACTGTAGAAATCTTGATATTTAAGTAGATAACAAACTATGACAACGGAAAATATGACAGCTGTCAATGTCAGAGTGTTTTTCGTCGATCGAATTACACCGGTAAAAAGTTGCAACCGTCGGAGGTTGTGAACGCTCTAGTTAATAACAACCGAGCGTTTCCCCTGAGGTTATGAACGACTTAGTTGCACTCCGAGCGCGCTCGAGCGTAGGTTGTGAACGCAGCCCAGCATGCCAACAGCCAACCAAACTTAGATTATAGAGCAACCAAACCAACTTAAATACTTCATTCATTCCTTTGCTTCATTGAATTCAGTCGATTATCGAGTAGCTTTGGGTGATTGAATAGCAATGCTAGCTCGAATTGACCCTTGAACTCGATCATTATTTATGGCATTTTTTTAGTTTTTACACCCCACGTATATAAGCCAGTTAAAGGTTTTTAATTTTAATTTAGGTAACATCGAGAAGAAAATCGATTAGCATCTAAAAATACTTAGTGTAATAAGAGATTTTTTTTAGAGACTACATTTTTAGAAAATCTCGAACTTAGGTAAGTATTTAAAAATATAGATAGCCTTCAAAGAGCATTTTCCTGTAGCTACACCTGTCAAAGTACCTCACTTTTCTGCCCCGTCCAAATATCCACGCTGTATAGGTACGCTGTAGGTATAGTTGAAACCATTACTATACATTTTAAAGTTTTACTGTACTAACGAAATTGGCATAGGTAATTATTCCTAGTGATTTGTAAATTTATGCGAAAATTATTTATATTAAAATAAAACAGACAGGTATCGAAAAAAATTAATTGGCTGTAAATTGTAAGCTATTTTTAGGGTTTTGCCATCGGTTGCAAAACCCTTATGAAATCGCTTTGGGTCTGTTTTGTGTTTTGAATCCTTAATATCTCAGAAACTACTGCAACTATTGACTTGAAATTTGAAATAATAATACATTTTGTGCGCCCGCACATATTTATAGAAAAATAAATAAAAATAAATGATAATCAAAATGAAGATTTTCCATACAAATTTTGAAATCAAAATTTTAAATGGGCCGTACAAAGTCAAAATTGGTATCAAATGAAAGGTACTCGTTTGTAGATTTCAAAATAGTTTTTGAAATTTTGGTAGATTTTATACTTTTTAAAATATTTTGAAAAAGGTCAAAAAAATTACCATTCCCCCCCCCTATCTCCGAAGATTGCAGAGTGATCGACATGATATGTAGCAAGTGTTTGTAGATATGGATCTATATTTTACAGAAAAAATATAGAGAAGTCTGTAAAAATAATACTTATTGAAATATGGTCAAAAAAGGGCGGGAAAAAATTCTGAAGGGGTGACTACCCCACCGAGTTGGGTATCAAATGAAAGGTTTGTACATTCCAATACAGTTTTTGAAATTTCGATAGATTTTACACTTTTTGATATATTTTGAAAAAGGTCGAAAAATTGACCGGTACCCCCCCTCTATCTCCGAAGATTGCAGAGCAATCGATGTGATATGTACCAAGTGTTTGTAGATATGAATCTATATTTTACAGAAAAAATATAGAGAAGTCTGTAGAAGTAATACTTTTTGAAATATGGTCAAAAAGGGGGGGGGATAATTTTCTAAAGGGGAGACTACCCCCCCAAGTGGGGTATCAAATGAAAGGTATCAATTTGCACATTTCAAAACAGTTTTTGAAAATTCGATAAGTTGTATACTTTTCGAAATATTTTGAAAAAGGTCGAAAAATTGACCATTCCCCCCCCCCTTATCTCCGAAGATTGCAGAGTGATTGATGTAAAATGTAGTAAGCGTTTGTAGATATAGATCTATATTTTACAGGAAAAATATAGAGAAGTCTGTAAATATAATACTTTTTGAAATATGGTCAAAAAACTAATTTTCATACAATGGGGGCTATTTCATTAAGAGTAATATCAAATCAAAGGTATGGATTTCGACAATTCAAAACAGGTTTTGAAAATCGTCTAAGTTTCATACTTAGTGAAATAGGTTGAAAAAAGTCGAAAAAAAATTGTAGGTACCAACCCACTTACCTACCCACTAATCTCTGTAATAACTGTTATAGTAGTTCCAAAGCGCACCAAAACCGTTGTTCTCAAAATTTTTGAGAAGAGATATGTATCCTAGATAATCCACACAGTATCATTTACCCACAAGCTAAGCAGAGCTTGTGTTATTAGTATTACTACGATAGCTTTTATACTTAATAAAGTATAAGTATCACATTAGATGATTTATTTTTGTGTACAGAAAAGGACAAGAACACCCGAATAAATAATCTGAATATCCTACAAATATAAGTCCCGAGGCAGAAATCAAACCGCAACCTCCTGCGTTGTAAGCCCACCGCGCCAACAGGTCGTCATATACGTACTTACCTACCTAAACGACACAAGTTCAAAAATGGCGCGTCAATTTAATGAGTATCATAAAGATGACAGCAGACTCAGAGGACAGAGACAGACAGAGGCCGTGTGGTGTCGGCATAGAATTTCACCACCCCATCTCTTCCCATGGGTGTCGTAACAGGCGACTAAGGGAAACACACCGGGGGGCGGGCAGCAGCGCCCTCTGCAGAACAACTCCACCGAACTGCGATCCCTAACCCGCATGCCCAGTGTGGGGATTATGGGCAATAACCCCCAAATAATGATGCCATCTATGGCGCTCATTAGGGGAGGCCTATGTCCAGCAGTGGACTGTTATAGGCTGGTGATGATGACAGCAGACTCGTTATATTTGTTCCAAGATTAGGTCAGTTCGTTAAAATTATAAAAGAGACCCTCCACTTCAATATCGAATCGAAACAGAGTTCTAGTACATAGTTATAGTTACATAGTTCTACACTAATTGTTAATTATACTTACTCGTAGTATTAAGTAAGATTTATTATTTTTTTTATTTATCCATTTACTTATAGCATGTTACCTTATTTTTTGCAACCGTAGTCTTAACTATTAGGTTTATTTTTTATTTTTCAACAACTTGTTACAGATTGTTATAACTCTACCTACTCGATGTAGGTATATTTATATTATAGCTGCACGTACATATGTTTATTTTGCAATCAAGTTTTAATCTAGCCTTTTATAACCGCATTATTGATTGTGATTGTGATGTGTTTTGTACGTTAAATAAATAAAATAAAATAAAGTGCGCGCATTCTGCATGGCTTGTTATTGTTTAAAGTTATTTAATGTTGCATAAACCAGGCAGAAACAATAAAATCATTGGTTATATCAATTTGCGGCAAATAACTCTCCGTTCGCTTTTAACCTTGTAGAAAAAAAACAGAATTTCGCGCACACACAAATCACTCAACCAATAGAACCAGAAAATTTATCGAGCGAGAATCGTGTGTTGTTTAAATCAAAGTATCGAATTGAATTCAAGGCCGTTCGATACATCGATATTACATCAAAACATTGAAATCGATGCATCGATTATGTTATGACTAAAAAAAATCATCGGTCATCAGGTCAGCTCAGGTCAGTAAATCATCCATTCATTCATTTTGGAAACCGTTCGTTTCGTTCGTTTCTTTCTTTCCTTTCTTTCTTTTCTTGCATGCCTGGCGCATACGTCGTATTGGTTTTATTCTTTGCTGACGATTTGCTTGCCGGCCGGTGCACGACGCAAATGTACAAAATTTACAGGAAACATGGAGGTAAGTTATTTGAAATTAATAATATATAACAGCCAGAGCACGAACCAGCGAGACACGCCGCCGCCGGGCCCCGGGCCCCATGTTTGCGCATGCTGGACATGCTCTGAACAGTCTGAACTCGCAATGACGAATTAGTCGCAGCCCTTTATTTCTATGTTTATAATCTTCTACTCCTAGAACAGCTGGAGGAAGGGTGTGAGCGACATGTATCAAACCAACCAGGCGAGGCGGCCCGCGTGGTTCTACAAATTGCTGTTTTGTTTCGCAGCGCACGTGATTTTTTAGGTTATAGTCATGTTATAGTGTTATAGTTCTAATAGCCTTGATTATGAAATCGTGGTCAAACGTAGGTGTAGCAACAACAAAAAAAAATAACCCATGGAAACTTCATAAATGTGCGCATCACATATACATAAGTACAATCTGAATGTATGTGGGACACAATAGTTGTTATTGTTGGGAATTTCAGACTTTGAGTATTATGGATGGGCGGTTCTATCCTAAGCGGCGCGGCCTGATAAATTTTTGCATGTGAAAATTTGTGACAAGTTACAAGGGAATTAGAAGTATTCGAAAATATTTTGTAGACGGGTAGGTACTTAATTCTGACGCGCACTGTACTATGTTTTATTTTATGATGGTATGAGCTACAATACATTTCTTGTTTTGTCATTTCCTTGCTGTAATTTTCCTACAATTTTGACAACCTGTGGCGCGGTGGTCGAAGGTCCGCTTGCGACGCAGGAGGTTGCGGGTTCGATTCCTGCCTTGGGACAAATGTTTGTACAATCTGGAGATATATGTTCAGGGTGTCCTGGTTGTTTTCTATGTTTTAAAACATATCTAATCTATTGTATTATGTATATCAGTCATCTAGTGCCCATAACACAAGCTCTACTTAGCTTGGGGGTAGGTGATGCTGTGTTGATTGTCCAACATTATTTATTCATTATTGAATTCTAAAACAATAATATGTGGTTTTCAGGATCTGGCCGAAACACACACAGTTGAAGAGAGGACAGAGAGTGTTGTTATAATGTTTCATAACAATATAATGGTAAGTTTCACTGTCCTAAAATGCTTTTTGTATGTATGAGCTCATAAGGGACTTTGGAATGACCTACTTGTACAGGTAATATGAGTAGTGTATTGATATTGTATTATGTATATCAGTTATCTAGTACCCATAACACAAGTTCTGCTTAGCTTGGGGCTAGGTGATGCTGTGTGGATTGTCCAACATTATTTATATTTATTTAATATCTACTAATATTATAAAGAGGAAAGATTTGATTGTTTGTTTGAATTGGCTTTTGAAACTACTGGACTGATTTGAAAAATTCTTTCAACATTAGAATCTTTAATTTTGTCTGATGAAACGTAGGCTAAAGAATATTTTCAAAAAAGTTAATATTTGTTAACACGGCTTTTTAACAATATTGATCAATATTTGATAAAAAGCCATACGAAACAGGGGTGGAAAGCAAGTAAATTAAAAAAAACATTCTTAGAATTGAGTGTCTCCATCTCATTAGCATAATAAAACTCGAGCTATCTTTAAAGAATGTTTGATTGATGTTTCTGTTTTATAGACCTTCATAATTATAATGTTTCAGAACAGGAGAAAAGGGAGATGAGTGGAACCCAAATGTGCAGTCCGAGCTCCACTTTAAAACCAGTGAAGCATCAGGCCTAGCCGAATGCTACACTGCTGAGGTGGGCACCCTTTTTTACCCTATTTTTAAGCGTTCTTTATTTGACCTTTTCTGTAGTAATACTTAATCATATTAGTTCTGGACGGAGTTAGACTGGCTCTGCTAGCACTCGCACCACGCATGATGGACCAAAACAGTCCAAATAGGAGTACTCCTACCTGACCTAACCATATTAGTTCTTTGACATTATACCTCATGAGATTATTATTGTATTTATCACATTGTATATTTATTTTATTTTTTCTTTTATTGTTTACGGAAGCTATAATTTTAAATATATGGCTAGAATTTAAAGTAGCTAGGTACTCTAATGCGTTGGGTGTGTCCGTGATAGAAGTGCAAGCTTACAAATAAATAAATTTGTTGTTTTTGTGTAAATCTTATTTAGTTAATAATTTTTGTTTTTAGTTACTATCTGTTGCATGCAGTTTCTCACAATTTGTACACCTTAATTGGTAAAACATGTGTCTGTAAAATCTTCTAACTAACATGGTTATGCAAATGATCATTATCTTCTTTTATAAATAAAAATAAAAATTATATATAATGCCGGACAATCCACACAGCATTATCTAGCCTCAAGCTAAGCAGAGCTTGTGTTATGGGTTCTAGATGACTGATATACATAATACAATATTAATACATGGATAGATATTTTTTATTATACATAGAAAACGACCAGAACTCCCTGAACAAATATTTGTCCCGAGGCGGGAATCGAACCCGCAACCTCTTGCGTCGCAGGCGGATCTTCGCCCACCGCGCCACAGTGTTCGTCAAAAAATGAGTAAAAAATTAAAAATTAATATAAAAAATTCAATGTATATTTATTATTTATTTGTTGTTTCAGGTTGATTGGTGGCTAGAGAGGCAGACAACAATGGGACCTGTGTGCGGCTGCAAATCAGTGTATCCTAGAAAATTACTTGAAGACTACAATAATTCAACAATGTACCTACATGGTAATTAACTTCTTTAAATTTATCAGGTTAAGGCAGATAGCGCTGCTTGCCGCCCCCGGGAGTGTGAGGGAAGGACATAGAACTTAGGGTGCAGGAATTCATAGAAGACAACTACAAATATTTACTAAGAAATTTTATATGGAAATGTGGTATTTCCTAGGTTTACATAAAATTTGTGTTTACAAGAGATGTCGACTTTACCAGTGTCTCATCTTGAAAATATTAAACTTAAAAATAGTTAATCTGTACTAATATTATAAAGGGAAAAGATTTGATTGTTTGTTTGAAAACATCTTTTACATTAGAATCCTAAATTTTCTCTGATGAACATAGGCCATAGAATATTTTCAAGAAATTTAGGGATCCGCATGAAATTTTTGTTCAATAGCGAAGCCGGGGCGGACCGCTAGTATTATAAAAAGCTTACACGCTACAGCTTACTTTAATACATGATCATATTTTATGGATTATAATATTAGAGAACTCGTGTCTAGATAAACCTTATTTGGGATTTAAGATGCTACTAATCATAAAAATGTCATAATTTATTTAATAAACGCTATCTAACTATCTTTATTGTTTCAGAAGACAAGAGAAGAAAGATGCAGTCTCGCAGATGTACTTTTGTCTTGAGTGGGAGATAAAATGAGATCTGTGTATGGCTGCTATGCAGAGTCTTGCCTTTAAGAAAAATACTCTACTACTCTGACTACATTGCAGTAAGTAACTTTTAGAAATTTTTAAGCCCTTTTCGGTTTTTATTTATATATTTTTATTCATAATAATTTTTATACATTACAACATAGTTTTAGCTTAGAAGTAAATACATACTAATATAAGGGTGCAGCATTATCTACACTAATATTATAAAGAGGAAAGATTTGATTGTTTGTTTTTTTTGTTTGAATTGAATAGGCTCCGAAACTACTGGACCTGTTTGAGAAATTTTATCATCATTACAATCCTAAATTTTCTCTGATGAACATAGACCATTGAATATATTTACAAATGTTAGGGTTCTGTATAAAAATAAAATAATTATTTGTTAACCCATGCGAAGCCGGGGCGGATCGCTAGTAAATTATATTCTTTTATTATGAGATAGGTAAACCGGTAAACGTAGTGTAGGAGGCCCTCCTGCCAGGTGGGATGACGATCTGCGAAAGACTGCTGGCAGATGCTGGATGCGACAAGCTGAAGACTGGTCGCTATGGCGCTCATTATACATACATACATAATACATAATGCTGGACAATCCACACAGCATCATCTAGCCTCAAGCTAAGCAGAACTTGTGTTATGGGTACTAGATGACTGATATACATATTATTAAATAGATAAATATTTTTTATTATACATAGAAAACAACCAGAACCCCTGAACAAATATCTGCAATTCGTACAAATATTTGTCCCGAGGCGGGAATCGAACCCGCAACCTCCTGCGTCGCAGGCGGCCTTCGCCCACCGCGCCACAGTGGTCGATTATGGGAGGAATATGTCCAGCAGTGGACTAATATGGGCTGATGAGATAGGTACATAATCTATTTATAGAAAGAATGGAACGTGCAGTTATTGGCAAGATAATCAGTTCTTTAGTCAGGTAGCCAAATCATTATGATTTAGATTTATCATTTAAAAATTCGTCAACGGAATAGTTACATCTAGAAATATAATAATTTTTACACAGAGAGAGATAATTTCGTTGTCCATATAGGTCTCTCCATCCCCCTCTGATAGCGATTGGCTTTACTCCAGCCAAATTATATATGTAATGTTAGTAAACGAAACGAAACAGCAGATAAAATGCTTTGATAGCGCCTTACTGGCTTTACTCCAGCCAAATTACATATGTAATGTTAGTAAACAAAACTAAACGGCAAATAAAACCCTCTGATAGCGCCTTACTGGCTTTACTCCAGCCAAATTACATATGTAATGTTAGTAAACGAAACGAAACAGCAGATAAAATGCTCTGATAGCGCCTTACTGGCTTTACTCCAGCCAAATTACATATGTAATGTTAGTAAACAAACTAAAGCAAATAACAATTAAATTATCTGGCTTAGTTGAAAATTACATAAATAAAAAATTAAAACACATTGTGTGTATCAACACTTTGTGATAAACACAGCCATGTCTATAATAAAATAAATATTATTATTATATTATAGACATGGCATACCCTAGACATGGCTGTGTCTCAATTATTTAATTGTTAACTTTTTGATTGGTATTTGCTTCAGTTTAAGTTGCGTCTATGTATAATACAAAACAACCAAGATAATTTTATGTTATGTATGGGCAGTTTGTCTACAAACATTTCACATCGAATTTGGCTGAAGTTAAGTTATAGTCCTATTAGATAGCAGCAGAGTGCAAACCTGTTAAAACGTCGAGAAAAAATAAATAAAAAAAAAAGTTAAATAGACGCGATAAATAACCATTAAAATAGTACTAATAATTGTGTTCAGATCGCGTAAGTTTAAAAATAATCAGTGCTAAAGTTATCATGAATAAATTATATTTTTCTAGGATTTCAAGCTCACCAATGCTACTCCGATCATATTCCACTGATTGAACCACGTGATGCTGGGAACGCGTTCCTATGGACATCAGAACATGCTGCCACCTCTGCAAACTAGCTGACAGTCTGGTGACAAGCAACATCTATGACACTCTTTCTTCATCTCATGACAAGGTAAAGAAATCTAGTCTATAGCCGTTGTACCACCGAAGAAAGAGGAGTCAAAGAAGAGGCCAAGAAAAAGAAAAACGAAATATTTATATTTATTATCAGTAGGTAAACCGTCCTTGAAAGTTGTTAGGTAGGTGGTATGCGCCAGAATGAAGTATGCTCCTTGTCTTCAAAATATTATCGACTACTTCTAATTCTCTTGTCACTTGTCACAAATTTTCACATGCAAAAATTGATCACGCCGCCGTTTAGGATCGAATCGGCCACACATAATACTCAGTCTGAAATTCTCAACAATAACAACTATTTTGTCCCACAAGATGAAATGAAATGTATTTATTGCATAAGATAATTGAGAAATGATCAAATGTATGTTACTTATGATCTAAGTGTATATAATTTACATGCGTTGATTGTACTGGATTAGCCTCAGATGTCTACGCTAGGCTTGAAAAGCCTGTGTTAAAGACATCTATGCCATTGATTAGACATAAGACTTAAAAAAAAAGAAATGCATTGATGGATAGGGGGGTACATAAATGTGTCGCGGACTGTACCTACGAAGATATCTGTGTATAGGCTACACAGACATCTTCGTAGGTATTTTCAGGTATTCTAGGTTAAGTTTTCATGTAAGTTTTGGGCTAACCATTTTTAGGGATCTCAAATCTTTAAACGGCAGGTTTCTCGTACCGCTCTTAATCTACCTACTCCATTTATTTTCCTCCCTCTTCCAGTGACCGATGTTTATTTATTTCATCAGCAAAAATTATGTTGGAAATTAACAGGCAGGAAATTAAAAAGGCGGTTGCACTTTTAACTATGCTAGGTGCGGCGCGTGGTTTGAGAAACAAGAACGTTTGACTACTTAGTTAGGACGTACGACTGCTACTGACTGAAGACTGACTTCTTCGAATTGTCATCTTACGCGCCAGCGAGGGGAGGTTTCAGGCGTTAACCTCATACCGCGGATCTCATCCGCCCTCGCCTACTGACGTGGGGTCATTAGTTCGGTCCGTTCTGACCATCAGGTAGGGCCAGGTTCTGCGGATGCGTGTGGCGGGAGAACATGTTTTTGGTGGGTGTAAGATATTCCTCGATCCTAACTACATTTTAAAAAAGCAAATCGAATCAATGAAGTACACAGTTCACACGACATTTTATTTTTGACAACTATATGATGAAGAAAGAACCCTCATTACGCTTTTTAGATGGGTGACGTCACCAGGACTGACGTCACTATCATCATTGTCCTGTTAGTAGAAGTCCGTTCCATCCAACCGACGACTCGAGCAAGAGATTCCTGGCCCGAAAGATCCCACGACACAGTTGATGACGTCAGCAGTGATGACGTCGCGATTTTCGTTGTCCGGATATTCCTCGATAGAAGGTAGTGAAACAAGAGTTAGAAACAAGAACGTTTGATTTATTCCAGGGAGGTCCGTTCCCTCCGACGCGACGCGGCGACGGCTAGAGCAAGACTGAATTTAAGTTTTACGTCAATGTTTTCATCAGGCTAGGCCGTGTGGTGCCGGCATAGAATTTCACCACTCCCACTCTTCCCGTGGATGTCGTAAGAGGCGACTAAGGGAAACACCGGAGGGCGGGCAGCAGCGCCCTCTGCAGAAAAACTCCACCGAACTGCGATCCCCAACCCGCATGCCCAGCGTAGGGATTATGGGCAATAACCCCCAGATGAAAAAACGCCTCCTTTGGCGCACACTAGGGGCGGCCTATGTCCAGCAGTGGACTGATATAGGCTGATGTTGATGTTGTTGTTGTTGTTTTCATCAAACCCCTTGTGGTGGGGTGGGGAGAGGGTATCGAGGCTGTGCCCCCTGGCCCTGGCTTTTCTCCACCCTTAACTATGGGTGGGTCTTTTGGGTGTTGTTCTGCATCTATCTATGGTTCAGTCGCTAGTGCTGCCTGTAGCCACGGTGCGATCTGGCCCTGCCGGGTGAGATCCCTTGGTTTCCCAAGGAGGCCCAACGAACCGATCAGCGACCGTGGCAGCAGCCACCAGCGATGGAGCCAAGACAGTGGTGTTGGCGTCTTTTGGGATGCGAAATTCTCTTGCGTAGGGCTTGCTTTTTCGTTTTCCAGGTATGTCAGGAGGTCTGGCGTGCTGTGGGGCGATATGTCTTTAACATGTAGATGTTTGGAGTGGTCGGCCTTATCAATCATGTTAGAGTGAAGCGTGCCGATGAAGTCTTCTGTCCTTTCTATTTTCAGGTCCTTCTGTATCGTGGAGTTTCTAACGTACCGCAGGGCTACAACAATTTTTCTGAGTGTGATGTTTTTTTGGGCTTGTTCTTGTTCGTTTCACTCAGGTACGGGTACCACGCCGCAGCTGCGTAGGTTAGCCGCGACCTGAGGTATGTTTTGAAAATCAACACTTTTGTTCTTAGCGGCAGTTTGGATTGCAGGATTGGGAGCAGTTTGCTCCTCGCTCCTCTGGCTTGTCCTACCAGGTGGCTGACGTGTTTCCTGAAGCTGAGGCGTCGTCGGTCGATGGTGACCCCCAGGTATTTTACGTCTGGTTGCCACGGGATGGCTTTGTCCATCAGCTTCAGGGGGGTGGGAAGTTTCGTGCTCCCCGTGATAATGGCCTGGGTCTTTGCCACGTTCACGGAGAGCCTCCATTTCTGCAACCACTCTGGATGGAGGTCGAGGGTTGGCTGCAGTCGCTTGACGGCGTACTCTGCCCTGTACGAGGATGCGAAGTAAGCTGCGTCGTCTGCGTAGAGAGCAAGCTTCGCGTGCCCAACGATCGGGATAAATCCTACCAGGATATCGTCCGTGTACCAGGCGTAGCATACGGGTGAGAAGCAGCTTCCTTGCGGAACTCCGGCTTAGACAGGTTTCGGTTTAGGAATCATTACCACCTTTCCGTCTTTCCATTTTGTCGGGAAATGGCCACTTCTGATTAGGCCGTTGTTACCACAAGCTTCGGCGGAAGGTGCTTGAGCGTCTCGTTTGTGACGCTGTCCAGTCCACGCGCTTTCTTGCGTGGGAGCCTCTGTATAAGCCTTTTCACCTTCCCCGGCTGTACGAAGATGGCTTCTTCCTCCGCGGAAGCGGCAGACGCTAGGTAGTCTCGGACAGAGTCCTCCACAAGAGATGTGTGTTCCATGTCTGTAGCTGGATTTCCGCTGTTTCTCTAGGCTGCTTGCCAGGATTTCTGCTCTGTCACTGGCTTGGAATTTAAGGAGTCCGTCGGGTCCCACTAACGGCTGGTTGGGTTTGGGTTCTCCTGTTAGTTAGCCTACACACATATAATACATAGCCGATGTACGAGGGAATGGTGTCAGCTATAGCGTCTATGTGTTTTTTCCCATCCTTCAGCAGCATGGTTGTTGAGAGCAGTTCTCACTCGCTCTATTAGGGTGTTCACCTCGTTTCTGACCCTTGGGCATCTGGTCTCCTGCTAGATTTTCCGCTTCTCCCTTTTGTCGCGAATGAGGTCCCGTATTCACGCCGGGAGGGGGTTTAGTCGCCTCGTCGTCGTGCAGGTGTGCGTTGCTGTGTTGAGGGAGTCCTGGATAGCCTTGGTGGGTTCTTCTGCGGCCCAGTCTACGTCTTCGGCGGTTTCGATGGGTCTGCTGATGGTCTTCTCTTTGTACCTCTCTTTGGAAGGTTTCCCAGCAGATTTTTCGTCTCGGCGGTAGCGGGCAGATTCTGCTCGGAAATTCGTTGAGCGTCAGTAGCACTGGCCTGTGATCTGATGGTAGATCTGTCAGCCCGCTGAGCTCTGCAATCACTGTCAGTCCCTTGTGGATAACGATGTCCAGAACGTCTCCATTGCCGTCGTTTGTGTAGAGGGTCCATGTGTCGGGTCCAATGACTTCGTAGTGATGATCCATCGAACCTTGATATAGTATGCGCCCGTTCTTGCATACGCTGCTGGAGTTCCACAAGGTATGCTTGGAGTTTAGGTCGCCGGCTACGATTGTTGGAGTATCTGATTCTAGCAGAGCTCTCAGGTTTGTTGTTTTGAGCGTTTCATTAGGCGGCTTGTCGATCGAGAATATCCTCACGTTCTCTCCGGCGAAATTCACAAGCACACCCAGAGCTTGGAAAGAGCTGTATTCGGTGACGGGTATAAGCTGGTGGATGATCTTTCGATGGACCATCACTGCTAACCCCCTGTAGGCTGTTCCAGTAGGATTGACTTCATCTTCACACGAAATAGTTGTGAACTCGGAAGTTCGTCCCGGAAGGAAGAGGGCCAGCTGTTTCAGCATCGGTGCCAGACTGTACCGCCTCCAATATCTCTTTGAGGACGCCGATGGTCTGCCCCAGAGAGTTCTTTGCCTCAGTTGTGGCCGAGGTTTTCGTTTCTTTCGGCTTCTTCTTTTTTATCTTGTTTGCTTGGCAGTTGTGGGAGCTGTGTCTAAACTTTTGGCATCTGTGGCACTGCGATGGTCCTTTTTTCCCTCGCCATGCCTCCACTACGATCCCCGGCATCATCAGCAGCTCTGTTATCTCATATATTGCCGGTGTTAGGCCAGGTGTCTTTTTCAGGGACGCGTAGAAGATATTCTCTGGGCGTCCCTGCCGTCCCTTTATATTTTTTATGTACTCTGGGGAGAAACAGAAACCCTTCTCCTCTAGGGGGCGGGGGCGCCCGGTTTAGCGGTTGCGGCGCTGGCGTATGCCTATTAGGCGGCTGCTGGGTCCTTGCGGCTTGGGCAAAACTCGGCCTATTTTGAGCAGCGGGTTTTTGCCTCTGCGGCAGACGAGAGCGAGATCGAGGATGACCAGGACTAGGTCGAAGGGGCTTTTGTCGCGTCCCTGATGGGGAAGCCCTGCGACTTGAGGTCGGATTGAATTGAAGCTGAAGCTTCCGGGTTGAATTCGGCGGGGACACCGCGGATTACTACCCGGAGGCATTATTCGCTCTCAAGAGCATAGGTATGAAAACCTATGCCTTCGGAGCGGAGGATAGAGGTGAGGCGTCGGTGCGCGTCCGAGCGACGTTTCGAGCTGGAGTTTTATTGACTCCTTGGCCGATTGGGCTTTCACGAAGTGAATTCCACATTAGGCCATTTGGCCTTCTCGCGGAGAAAGATCAGAGGGGGCGGTCTCTCTTTACGGAGAGAGGGCTGAGTTGCGGGGGTCACAGGGGCCAGAGGGGACGTGGCGCTGGTTCCGTACGCCGCCACGCACCCCTGAATGCGTAGAGAAGCTCCAACCACGCCTTTCTTCTTCCTGCGGTACCGAAGAGGGGGAGGAGGGAGAGGCAAAGAAACAATATTACACGTTTAACTAGTCTAGCCTCGGCTCCTCGGTGCTTCCTTTCTTCGAGTTTTCCTTTTCGTATTTCCTCTTCGGTGGCTGGATTGTGACTGACCGCCGTCTGGCCTGCTACTACTAATTTCATTCCGGCCCTTTGTGGGGGCACGGAGGGAGGCCTCGAGGCTAAGCCTCTTTACCCCGGCTTCAACTCGAGGGGTGACGACCCCTCGGTCCTTGGGTTTGGACGGACGTGCTCTTTTGTCCGATTTCTTTTCTTTATTATTTTTTTGAGGCTGCATTTGGTTTTTTTGTTTTTGTTTTTTTTTTGTTTTTTTTTTCTTTTTTTTTTTCTCTCCAAACCCAAGGAATCAGGGTGGTTCCGCAGGGATGAGGTCCCGCGGGAGGGGACGCCACGGGCGGTCGTCGTCTGGTGGCCGGGGATGCACGGGGGCTATGTTGTTGAGGTGATGATGGCGACTGACAAAATCTTCAATAGTTTCGATCTGCAGGTCGCGGGCGATGACGTCATTCCTGACGTAACGGCCCGCGCCCGTGCAGATCCGGAGGCTCATATTTTGCAGCGCCTGAAGCCGGTCCTTGTTCGTCTTTGAGGCGAGTGCGAACCAGGCCGGCGCTGCATAGGTGAGGCGGGACCGAACGTAGCTCTTGTAGACCCGCACTTTGGTCCTCAGAGGCAATCGAGATCCCAGGACAGGTCGGAGGAGCGCTCTGGCGACGCGCGCTTGTTGGAGCGCGCGGTCGACCTGTGGCTGCATATAAGTGGCCGCGTATAACGCGGGTGACAGGCAGCTACCCTGCGGTACACCAGCTGAGATGGGTTGGGTGGAGGATGTGGCTCCCTCGACTGCGACGTGGAACCGTCGGTTGTCCAGGAAGGAGGCCACAATCCTGATGAGGGCAGGTGGAGTCTGGGTGCGCAGGAGCTTGTAAATGACGCCGGGGTGCCAGACACGGTCGAAGGCCTTCTCGACATCAAGAAAGACCGCTAGCAGTACTCCCCGCCTAGGGGCGGTATTGGGCCAGACAGGAAGCCCCCCACTGTCTCCTCGACCTGTTGGTGGTGGCGCAGTGTCTCGTAGGAGGCATTCGGTGGGACTGGATGAGGAGTGAATTGCTCCGCCAGATGCGCGGCCAGTATTTCGGCGCGATCGGCAGGAGCAAATCGCCGGACCCCATCTCGGTCCAGCAGCGGGTAGGTAGGGAGCGGGTTGCCGCGTGAGCGCCCGGTTCAGCGCGTAAAGGTTGGTGTCGCGTTCGGAGGCCTGGTCGATCGTACGATCCCAGGTCTCGCCGCGCCAAGCCTTTACTGCGGCCGAGAGCTCCGCGGTCAGGGCGTTGAGGGCTGATTTGACGCGAGGGCAGCGGGATCGCGCCCACCCGTGGTGGTCCCACCACGGTGAAGCCGGTCGCATCACTATCACTAAAGTCATTTATAACGGGATATTTACCATGATTAGAGTTTTGAGTTTTCCAATATTTCGGCACAGTTACATGCGCCATGATCACGGAACAACTGAATGGTTATTAACACTAAACGACTTTAGTGTTAATAACCCTAAATGACTTTAGTGTTAATAACCATGATAGTTTTAAAAGTTTTATCGCATCACTATCGTCCAATAGTTTGCGACCGGCAGGGTTGATGCGTCGGGATCCCCACGCTGGATGCTTGGCGTTGAGGTCGCCAGCGAGCAGCGTGGGGGTGTTTGAAGTGAAGATGGCCGCTGTGTCCGAGGGGGCGTACCGGGGTGTCGGCGGGCGGTAGCCGGCGAAGACACGAAGTTCCTCGCCCGCCGCTCTCACCAGAACCCCAGCGGTCCTGAGCTCCTCGAATGGAGCGTGCGCCAACTCCTCGTGGACGAGGTATCGCCTGACCAGGGCGGCCGTACTATAGGCCTGCCCCGTTGCGCGAGACACCTCATCGCGACGGTAAACGAAGAAGTTGGGCACGCTCAGTTGGTGATTGGGGGCGAGTTTGGTTTCGCCCAGGAGGATGATATGCACATCCTGCGACTGGGCGAGTAGGCGGAGGGGCTGTAGGTGCTGGCGGACCCCCCCGGGATTCCAGTATAAGAGGCGCAGTGCGAAGGGCCTATCCATACTGAATGTTCTGCAGCATGGATAGTCCTCGCACCGCAGCACTCTGGAGGGGTTCTCCTGCCGCGATGGCGACCAGAAACTCGGTCAGGACCCCCAACAGGACTTCTGTCGGGTTTCCCGCCGGTCTGGCCGTGCTGGTCCCGGCCACGGGCGCTATGGGCGCGCCTGGGCCTGGGACGGTCTCGGTGGTGGTTGAGGTGGTGGAGCGTGGGCGTTGTCGGGTGGTAAGGCGCTGCCGCTGCGGCAGGGGCGCGGGCTGCGCCACTGGTGCGGGGCGCGCTGTTGCCATCTCTCGGTGACGGGGCTCGAAGGGCTCGGCCGTTGCCCGGAGGGGGCGCGGTCGGCAAGGCGTATGCCGGGCCGGCGCTAGCCGCTGTGAATTGGCAGGCGGGACTGGGGCACCTTGAATGGTGCCTGCGGGTGGTTGTGGGGTGGAGGAGGCCACAGGTTTCCTCCTGCGTCTCCCTCCCCTCGGTCTTCGTCTGCGGGCGGGGGCCGGTGCCTCCCGGTTCGTGGCCGGGTTGGCCACGACTTCGGGGGCACTCGACCCATTCTAGGACTTGATCCAAATCACTAAAATCAAAAGTTTCTCGGTTAAGAGGAACTCGTCTTGAAGGATTTACGGGGTAAGCCATAAAAGTTGTATTTGCAGTAAGCTAAAACGGAGAAGGTTGGTGAGAGCGCTCGCATATGCAGCGAGCTAGGCACGAGGTTGCTCCGTCGAAAGGAGAAATTCGTCCCTTTCTAAAAAGTAAGATGTGGTGAACTCCATATTTATTTACACTACACTATTACTTCCAGTGGGGGTGTTGTCCAGTTAAACTACTTCGTTCTTGCTTGCTTCCAGCTTTATTGTTCCATGTACTTGTGAGTGAGTGGGTGACGCAGCACACACACATTTGTCTTCGTCTCACCCCTTGGGAGGGGTGGGGATAGGGTATCGGGGCTTTGCCCCCTGGCCCTGGCTCGTCTCCACCCATTACTATGGGTGGGTCTGTTGGGTGTGCGGGTTGTGTTTTTAGCCACCATTTCCGGTGCCGCTTATAGCCTCGGTGCGATCTGGCCCTGCCGGGTGAGATCTCTGGTTTCCCAGAGAAGGCCCAGCGAACCGATCGGCGACCGAGGCAGCGGCCACCGGTGACGGTGCTAATTGTGGCGTGGAATCTGATATTATATATTCTCGAGCGTAAGGCTTGTATTTGCGCTTTCCTGGTTGATCCGGTGGTCTGGCGTGCTGCGGTGCTATCTCTCTAACATGCTGGTGTTCGGAAGCGTCTGCTCTTTCAAACATGTTAGAGAGGAGTCTCTTTATGAAGTCTTCTACGCTTTTTATGTGGAGGTCTCTGTGGATGGTGGCGTTGCGCACGTATCGCGGTGCTCCTACGATCCTTCGTAGGGCGACATTTTCCTGCGCTTGGAGTCGGCTTCTGTTGGTTACACTCAGATACGGGTACCATGCTGGAGCTGCGTAGGTAAGCCGTGATCTGAGGTAAGTTTTGTAGATCATGATTTTCGTCCGAAGCGGCAGGCGTGATTGTAGGATCGGTAGGAGCTTGCTTCGCGCTCCTCTGACCTGGCCAATCACACGGTCAATGTGCTTCTTGAAGCTGAGGCGTCGGTCGATGGTGACACCGAGGTATTTGACATCTGGTTGCCACGGAATGTCCTTCTCCATCAGCTTCAGGGGGGTTGGCAGTCTTCTTGATTTTCCCGTGATTATGGCCTGGGTCTTCGCCACATTGACGGAGAGCCTCCACTTTTGCAGCCACTCAGGGAGTGCGTTGAGGGTCGGTTGCAGTCGTTTCACGGCGTACTCTTCTCGGTATGATGATGCGAAGTAGGCTGCATCGTCGGCGTAGAGCGCAAGCTTTGCCTGCCCAACGACGGGGATGTCGTCGGTGTACCAGGCATAGCAGGCAGGTGAGAGGCAGCTTCCTTGCGGGACTCCAGCTTTTATAGGCTTCTCCGTCGAGAGTACGCTCTCGACTGCAACGACGAAGCTTCGCTGCCGTAGGAAGCTTTCAATAGAAAGCTTCCTACGGCAGCGCATCTTCGTAATAACGAAGATGAGCTTCTTTGGGGCGCCGGACTGGATGAGTTTGTATAGGAGACCCTCATGCCATACTCTATCAAACGCCTTCTCCATGTCCAGCATGACTGCAACGACACATTCTTTCTTGTTATGGCTGGTGGCCATTTCGTTCACTAGTCTGGTGATCTGTAAGGTGGTGGAATGCTCAGCTCGGAACCCGAATTGTTCCTCCCTTGGCACTATGTGGGGCGTCAAGTGTTGCAGCACAATCCTTTCAAATAACTTGGAAACTGTGCTCAGGAGAGTGATGGGCCGGTAGCTTTCGGGTTTTCTAGCATCTTTTCCAGGTTTCGGGATCATCACCACCTTTCCGACTTTCCATTTCGTCGGGAAATGGCCACTCCTGAATATGCCGTTGTACAGCCGTGTAAGGGCGACAACGAGCTTTGGCGGCAGGTGTTTGAGGGTCTCGTTGGTGATGTTGTCCAGTCCAGGAGCTTTCCTTCTTGGGAGCCTTTGAATCATCTTTTTAACCTTTCCTGGTTCTATGAAGATGGCTTCTTCTTCTGGCAGTTCTGTTGTTAAGAAGTCCTTGATGCAGTTCTCAACGAGCTCTGTGTGAACGAGGTCTGTGGCTGGATAAGGTGAGAACTGCTTTTCCAGGCTCTCTGCCAGAATTTCAGCTCTGTCGGCTGCTTCATATTTCAGGTTTCCATCTGCGCCCTTTAGTGGTTGTGTGGGTTTTTGTTCGGCAGCTAATTGGCGACATAGCCTGTGCACTGATGGGATGTGGTCGGTGATGCCGTCTATGTGCCTACATATGCTATGTGCCGTCCCTTTATATTTTTGATATATTCTGGAGAGAAACCCGCGCTTATTTCCTCCACGTCTGTGTCAGACGGGAGGCCTCTAATAGCCACTTTTAGGCTTCTTTCAGCCGGAAGTGAATAGGAGAACCAACTGATTGGAGCCTCCTTCTCCAGCTCCGTAAGGTATGACTGAATCAGTCGGTACTCTTTCTCATCTTCTGGGCTGAATCTAATGCCCTGACCATATGGGCGGCCATTTGGCGGTCTACCTAGCCTCTCCGCTAACTTACGGAAGTGGACCGACCAATTGTCCAACTTCTCCACTACCAGCGGGGGATATTTAGGGCCAGTGGAGGCTTTTTGTATTGTGGGATCGGTACTCACCGGGTTTCCGGCTTGAGCCTTGGGCGGGGGCGGGGGGGGGCCCGATTTGGCGGTGTTGGTGCGAGTGTGCTAGGCGGCTGCTGAGTCCTTGCGGCTTGGGCAAAACTCGGTCTATTTTGAGCCGTAGGTTTTTGCCTCTGCGGCAGGGGGGCGGGGCCTTGGCTGCTGGTGGTGGAAATGGTCTGGGGCTCGTCGCGCTTTGGAGGGCTAGCCTTCCTCACTTGCTTCTCCTTTTGGAGCGGACTCTCGGAGAGTGAGCGCGAGCGTGGTCTTTTCTTCGACTCGGAACTCTCTATTTGCGCTGGAATTCGGCGGTGGGCAGTCATGTGCCTCGGGTGCGGGGGCGGCAATGTGACGATAGACTTCTGGGCAAACTCGAGCGCTGTCTGGTCTTCCAGCGACAGCTCGGTTCCCTCAACTTCAGCTTCTTGGAGTCGGAGATACATCGACATCCATCGCAACATTCCCTCCGAAAGGGCCCCGGCTTGCATAAGACGGGCGAGTGTGATTAAATCACGCTCGTATAGCCCTTTCGGAGACAATGCTTCGAAGATACTGGCGGGCGGTATCTCGCTCCTTCGTGTGGGGGTTGCTTTCTTCAGCCTCTGCTTTTCCACCTTTCCCTCATCCTCGTCCGACGATGACGATGATGATGATGGTGATGGTCGCGGAGGCGGCACTTTTGGAGGTCCCGCGGGGGGACCCTCCTCGGGGTTCATCGCGACGCGTGGCCTATGGGAATCGGCACTCGCATGCCGATCCGCCGGTTTCCCGAACGCGAGTGTTCCCCTCCGTAGCACGTAACTACGGGCGCAATTGGAGCGAATTTAAAACTAAATTGCGACGATTTACTGTAGCGATTTTAGGAGCGACCCGTACGCGCGCGCGATCTCAGCACTCCTGACGCAGCACCCGTGCGTTTTTGCTATCCTAATAGGTAGGCTATACCGTGCAGACGACGGCTTATTTTGTGCTAATTTTCCTACTTATTTTTACTTTGCCGTCTGCGGTTTTCTTATCATATCTCCGGTGTTTATTATTATATTTTCATGATTCTTTCGTTACTAGATAGGTATTTCTATAGCTATAAAATGAGACTATTATCAATATCCTAGGGTTCCTACAAGTCTAGTTATTTTACTTTTAATCATTAATTTTCCTTATAAACTAGCTTAACCCTACCTACCTCTATATCAGTCTATTTTACGCATATTAAATTTTTTTATTACTCTTATCCTATACCTCTCTATTTATACACTATCAATACATCTAATCTTCGATCGGTGCGTTGTCAACAAAGACTTTGCGACGGTCCCTTTTTCCCCCGCCATGCTTCGACGATGATGCCCCCGGCATCAAAAGAAGCTCATTTATTTCATAAATGATTGGGATCAGGTTGGGCGTCTTTTTCAGTGAGACGTAGAAGATGCTGCCTGGTCTTCCTTGTCTCCCCTTGATGTTTTTGATGTACTCGGGCGAGAACGCTTTTTCTTCTAGTTCTGCGCTGAGTTCTTGTATATCTGTTTCCGATGGGAGTCCTCTGATTGCTACTTTGAGGCTTCATTCCGCTGGTAACGAGTAGGAGAACCAGCTAATAGCTTGTTGTTTTTCTAAGTCAGGTACGACTGAATTAGTCGGTACTCCTTCTCGTCTTCGGGATTGAACCTGATCCCTTGACCATAGGGGCGTCCGTTCGGTGCCCGCCCTAGCTTAGCTGCTAGGTTTTGGAAATGGACCGACCAATTGTCCATCTTCTCTACTATTAGCGGGGGATATTTCGAGCCTGTAGGAGCTTTTCGTACTGCGGAATCAGTGTGGGTACTCACCGAGGTTTCAGCTTGAGCCTTGGGCGGTCAGCTTGTTGGGCGGGGGCGGAGTCGGCCTGTTGGGCGGGGACGGGGGCGCCCAGTTTAGCGGTTGCGGTGTTGGTGTATGTGTATGCCTGTTAGGCGGTTGCTGAGTCCTTGCGGCTTGGGCAAAAATCGGCCTGTTTTATAATAATAATAATAATCATTTATTTCAGGCAACTTAAAACAGTTATGGATGGTAAAAAACTTATTCTAGGGCCCATATCAACAAATACCTTACAGACTAACATACATACAAAAATATAAAGTCTTATTAACTAAAATTACACAATAGATACGGCGGCGTGTGACGCATCAGGGTGTCATCTGTCGACGATGCCCGGCGGTGTCCCCTTGCAGGCGGCCGGTGAACCGTCGGAACTTGACACCCGTCGGCCAAAACTCTGCGCTCATGAACGTCGAAAGATATTTAGTCGGAACCCTCACCATAAATGAATGTTTTGAGCCGTGGGTTTTTGCCTCTGCGGCAGGGGGGCGGGGCCTTGGCTACTGGTGGTGGCAACGGTCTGGGGCTCGTCGCGCTTTGGGGGGCTAGTCTTCCTCACTTGTTTCTCCTTTTGGAGCGGACTCACGGAGAGTAAGCGCGAGCGAGGTCTTATCTCCGCCTCGGTACTCTCTACGTACGCTGGTATTCGACGGTGGCCAGTCATGTGCATCGGGTGCGGCGGTGGCAGCGTAACGATGGATTTCTGGGCAAACTTAAGCGCTGCCTGGTCTTCCAGCGACAGCTCGGTTCCCTCGACTTCGGCTTCTTGGAGTCGGAGATACATCGACATCCATCGAAACATTCCCTCCGAAAGGGCTTGCATAAGACGGGCGAGTATGATGAAATCACGCTCGTATAGCCCTTTCGGAGACAATGCTTCGAAGGTACTGGCGGGCGGTATCTCTTCGTTTGGGGGTAGCCTTCTTCAACCTTTGCTTCTCCACTTTTTCTTCATCTTCGTCCGACGATGACGATGATGATGATGGTCGCGGAGGTGGCACTTTTGGAGGTCCCGCGGGGGGACCTTCCTCGGGGTTCATCGCGACGCGTGGTCTATGGGAATCGGCACTCGCATGCCGATCCGCCGGTTTCCCGAGTGCGAGTGTTCCCCTCCGTAGCACGTAACTACGGGTGCAATCGGAGCGAATTTACAATGAAATTGCGACGATTTACTAGAGCGACTTAAGGAGCGACCCGTAAGCGCGCGCGATCACAGCACTCCACAGACCGCCGCCGTCTGGCCTGCGCGACGAACGAACTAATTCATTCCGGCCCTTTGTGGGGGCACGGAGGGAGGCCTCGAGGCTATACCTCTTTACCCCGGCTTCAACTCGAGGGGTGACGACCCCTCGGTCCTGTGAATCCGTGTGAAAACCTTTGCCTTCGGAGCGTAGGACGGAGGTGAGGCGTCGGTGCGCGTCCGACGTTTCGAGCTGGAGTTTTATTGCCTCCTTTACAGACTGGGCTTTCACGAAGTGAATACCCTTTAAGGAAAGGAGTTTCTCCACATTAGGCCATTTGGCCTTCTCGCGAAGAAAGATCGGAGGGGGCGGTCTCTCTTTACGGAGAGAGGGCTGAGGTGCGGGGGTCGCGGGGGTCACAGGGGCCAGAGGGGACGGGGAGGGAGCTGGGGCTGAGGGCCCGCGGTTAAGGGTCTTGGCTGGGTGAGCCACAGCCGAGTTAGGGGGGCTCTTAGCCTTCTTCCTCTTACGGCTACCTAGAGGTACAGTGAGGAAGCCGTCGTCGGAAGACGACTCAGGGGCATAGGGAGCGGGCGGGAGATCGGACAAGGAGTCCGATCCGGACGTGTCCCCTTCGGATAGGACCTCGCCGGTTTCCATCTCCTCAGTTTCGGGAGAGGAAGGGCGAGAGAGGGCCTCCTGAGAGGCCGGAGACTCCGGAGAGTCCGGAATGGGAGGTTTAGGGGCGGGGACGGGAGCCGATGAGGCAACCTTGTCCGCCGGGTGAGCCCTACTACCGACGATTATGTCGTCAAGTAGTCTGGGGTGCTTGTCAAGTATTGCGCGGAGGATTCCGCGCAAACTGTCAAGCGACAGACTTGATATATCCATCGCGGACATTTTGAGGGGCGGGGGTGGGGGGGTCCCTAATCCCGGGGGGACACCCGGGATGAGTGTATGATCCCTCCCTGTCGGGTTAGACAGGGGGGGGTGTGTACCTATGTGTCCTACCTAATGGTGTGTCCCTTATACCACTCTTACGGGGCGAATGGGGTGTGTGACTACCTAACGCTACCTGGGGTCGGCGAGGGTTCTTCCCCAAGGCCGGTGATCCCAGGCCCAGCCGGATTCTACTTTACTTTGAAGAAGTAAAGTAGGCGCTCCGGGTCAACGCCCAACCAAGTTCGTTGGCACGGTTACGTATCCCTTGGTTGACCACTAAAGGCGTGGCTTTCACTATTAGTAAGCCCAAGAAACAAGATAGAGGAACCGCTTTGAAAAAAGCGAGAACCTCGGAAAGAGCGTTGCTCTGAAAAGAGCAGGACGCTTACGTTTGACTGTACGGTCTTAAGAAACACAGTTCTGAAAAGAACTGAATTAAATAAGTCTACAGAAACAGAAAAGTAGTTCTGAAAAGAACTGATTTTGTTTCGCAAGCGAAACACTCGACGCAGGCGGAGACCCAAGCGCAGATAAGGACCGGAACGCAGGTAGAGACACGAGCGCAGGCGGCCCGAACAAAGGCGAGGTCGAACGGACAGAGCACGTGGGCTCTGGCGGAACGAACGACCGTCTCGCTCGAGCGCGAGAGTCGGAATGTGATCATGATCCTTTTTTTTTCGAACAGGTCGTTGCTGGCGACTTTGGGGTTTCGCGGGTGGGTGAATTTTGTGGGCCTGGCCTCTTAGGATTCTCTCCCTCTGTTGGGGGCGCTTCCTATTGCCCCCAGAGGGAGTCGACGTACGTTTCCTTTTTTGCGCTGGTCTCGTACGCCGCCACGCACCCCTGAATGCGTAGGTAGCTCCAACCACGCCTTTCTTCCTTTGGTACCGAAGAGGGGGAGGAGGGAGAGGCAAAGAAACAATATTACACGTTTGACTAGTCTAGCTTCGACTCCTCGGTGCTTCCTTTCTAGTGTTCTTCGAGTTTTCTTTTCTTCGTGTTTCCTCTTCGGTGGCTCGATAGCGACTGACCGCCGTCTGGCCTGCGCGAACGAACTAATGAACGAACTAATTCATTCCGGCCCTTTGTAAGGGCACGGAGGGAGGCCTCGAGGCTATGCCTCTTTACCCCGGCTTCAACTCGAGGGGTGACGACCCCTCGGTCCTTGGGTTTGGACGGACGTGCTCTTTTGTCCGTCTGGTTTCTTTTTATTTATTTTTTAGGCTGCATTTGGGTTTGATTTTTTTTTTGTTTTTTTTTCCAAACCCAAGGACTCAGGGAGGTTCCGCAGGAGGGGACGCCACGGGCGGTCGTCGTCTGGTGGCCGGGGCTGCTGTGTGTGCTCTTGTAGACCCGCACTTTGGTCCTCAGAGGCAATCGCGATCCCAGGACAGGTCGGAGGAGCGCTCTGGCGACGCGCGCTTGTTGAAGCGCGCGGTCAACCTGTGGCTGCATCCTCAATGTCAATCTCGATGCCGAGGTAGCGCGTGTGCGAGCTCCAAGCCACGTTCTGGCCCCGCAGTTGCAGTGGGTGTGGGTGGGAGAGGCGCCTGGAGACAAATAGCGCGGCCGTCTTCCCCACATTGACGGCCATGCGCCACTTGTCCAGCCAAGGCGGCAGGATGTCCAGCAGCCGCTGCATCCTGCGGGCTGCGATGGTGGGGCTGGTGGACGATGCGAAGTAAATCTGTGATTAAGAAAATCTGTAATGTTATTAATGTGCTAAATAAAGTTAATTTAATTTAATGATTGCCGCGTAGGTTCTCTCTGCCTTCCTCTTAGGTCGCTGTCCCTCATCGGCGACCTCCGGTAGTGCGTAGGCTTCGCACTTGTCTGCCTCTTGATTCAAAAATATCGCTAATCTTGCCATCTCTGGATTCTCGGTTTTAATAGCAAAATAATCGTAACATTTGCTGCGTAGTATCGGTGTCAGCTTGTCTAGGACACTGCGTACCATCTCGGGGTTCTGTAGGTACTCTTTCCGACCAAGGGACTCCACGGTAGCCACTATGTACCTTCCCGGCGAAAATACACAAATCTCTAGGATTATCGCTCACCTTGGTCAATGTCCGTAGCTTCTCCATTTCTGCGATCACTAGCTGACTAGCGCCTCCGGACGCCCAAACCGCCTCTCGAGAGCCTCCATGATGGCCCTGGGTTCAGGCTGGCTGATGAGGAGACTGCTCACGGACTCGTACGCTACACCCTTGAGACTATGTCGGATTTTCATGACGTTCTCGATCTTTAAGAATGATTCTTCACTGTCTCTATATGCGGCCCGATACACTATCCAACCACTCACTTGCCCTGAAATTGGGCAGCTCCTGCGCGTACCTTGGAGACTCCCTTTTTGCCGCGATCTGCGACAGCGCCGCCGCAAGCGCTTCCACGCCGACGGTTGACCCTTGCACGGTGGGCTGGTTCGTAGCCCGCCCAGGCTTACCCTAACTGGTCCTCTCCCAGCGCCCAGAGCCTCCTTGGTGGCCTTGGGTGGCAGCAACTCCTCCCGCCGCTGCCGTAACCACGATGTCACTCTCACTAATGCTATCTCGTCCTGGTCTTCGTTCTCTTCGTTCGAAGAGTCTTCCTCGACCTGCTATCGATAAGATGTTGAATCTGCTTACCATATTCCATTTTCAATTGCGGATCCTTATCTATTTTCCTTTCGATGTTGAAGAGGCGGTTCTTGGCAGAAGTGTAGCTTTCTGGCATCGGGTCTCCTTCATTCTTCCACAGGAGTCCAACTTCGAAGCGTCCATCATCCAGTCTTCTGCAGGTCTTCTCCAGGATGGTCAGCGCTCTTCCTTCCGAGCCCGTCGTTGTTCTTCTGGGCTGCACACCAAGGGCTTCGATGGCGAAATGATCCTTGATGGCTTGATGCATTTCCTCCTCCGGCGTGTGGACATGAAAGCACGTATTGAGAAAATGCACTGGTTTCTTACCTCCGGACGGAACTCGTCTTGAAGGATTTACGGGGTAAGCCATAAAAGTTGTATTTGCAGTAAGCTAAAACGGAGAAGGTTGGTGAGAGCGCTCGCATATGCAGCGAGCTAGGCACGAGGTTGCTCCGTCGAAAGGAGAAATTCGTCCCTTTCTAAAAAGTAAGATGTGGTGAACTCCATATTTATTTACACTACACTATTACTTCCAGTGGGGGTGTTGTCCAGTTAAACTACTTCGTTCTTGCTTGCTTCCAGCTTTATTGTTCCATGTACTTGTGAGTGAGTGGGTGACGCAGCACACACACATTTGTCTTCGTCTCACCCCTTGGGAGGGGTGGGGATAGGGTATCGGGGCTTTGCCCCCTGGCCCTGGCTCGTCTCCACCCATTACTATGGGTGGGTCTGTTGGGTGTGCGGGTTGTGTTTTTAGCCACCATTTCCGGTGCCGCTTATAGCCTCGGTGCGATCTGGCCCTGCCGGGTGAGATCTCTGGTTTCCCAGAGAAGGCCCAGCGAACCGATCGGCGACCGAGGCAGCGGCCACCGGTGACGGTGCTAATTGTGGCGTGGAATCTGATATTATATATTCTCGAGCGTAAGGCTTGTATTTGCGCTTTCCTGGTTGATCCGGTGGTCTGGCGTGCTGCGGTGCTATCTCTCTAACATGCTGGTGTTCGGAAGCGTCTGCTCTTTCAAACATGTTAGAGAGGAGTCTCTTTATGAAGTCTTCTACGCTTTTTATGTGGAGGTCTCTGTGGATGGTGGCGTTGCGCACGTATCGCGGTGCTCCTACGATCCTTCGTAGGGCGACATTTTCCTGCGCTTGGAGTCGGCTTCTGTTGGTTACACTCAGATACGGGTACCATGCTGGAGCTGCGTAGGTAAGCCGTGATCTGAGGTAAGTTTTGTAGATCATGATTTTCGTCCGAAGCGGCAGGCGTGATTGTAGGATCGGTAGGAGCTTGCTTCGCGCTCCTCTGACCTGGCCAATCACACGGTCAATGTGCTTCTTGAAGCTGAGGCGTCGGTCGATGGTGACACCGAGGTATTTGACATCTGGTTGCCACGGAATGTCCTTCTCCATCAGCTTCAGGGGGGTTGGCAGTCTTCTTGATTTTCCCGTGATTATGGCCTGGGTCTTCGCCACATTGACGGAGAGCCTCCACTTTTGCAGCCACTCAGGGAGTGCGTTGAGGGTCGGTTGCAGTCGTTTCACGGCGTACTCTTCTCGGTATGATGATGCGAAGTAGGCTGCATCGTCGGCGTAGAGCGCAAGCTTTGCCTGCCCAACGACGGGGATGTCGTCGGTGTACCAGGCATAGCAGGCAGGTGAGAGGCAGCTTCCTTGCGGGACTCCAGCTTTTATAGGCTTCTCCGTCGAGAGTACGCTCTCGACTGCAACGACGAAGCTTCGCTGCCGTAGGAAGCTTTCAATAGAAAGCTTCCTACGGCAGCGCATCTTCGTAATAACGAAGATGAGCTTCTTTGGGGCGCCGGACTGGATGAGTTTGTATAGGAGACCCTCATGCCATACTCTATCAAACGCCTTCTCCATGTCCAGCATGACTGCAACGACACATTCTTTCTTGTTATGGCTGGTGGCCATTTCGTTCACTAGTCTGGTGATCTGTAAGGTGGTGGAATGCTCAGCTCGGAACCCGAATTGTTCCTCCCTTGGCACTATGTGGGGCGTCAAGTGTTGCAGCACAATCCTTTCAAATAACTTGGAAACTGTGCTCAGGAGAGTGATGGGCCGGTAGCTTTCGGGTTTTCTAGCATCTTTTCCAGGTTTCGGGATCATCACCACCTTTCCGACTTTCCATTTCGTCGGGAAATGGCCACTCCTGAATATGCCGTTGTACAGCCGTGTAAGGGCGACAACGAGCTTTGGCGGCAGGTGTTTGAGGGTCTCGTTGGTGATGTTGTCCAGTCCAGGAGCTTTCCTTCTTGGGAGCCTTTGAATCATCTTTTTAACCTTTCCTGGTTCTATGAAGATGGCTTCTTCTTCTGGCAGTTCTGTTGTTAAGAAGTCCTTGATGCAGTTCTCAACGAGCTCTGTGTGAACGAGGTCTGTGGCTGGATAAGGTGAGAACTGCTTTTCCAGGCTCTCTGCCAGAATTTCAGCTCTGTCGGCTGCTTCATATTTCAGGTTTCCATCTGCGCCCTTTAGTGGTTGTGTGGGTTTTTGTTCGGCAGCTAATTGGCGACATAGCCTGTGCACTGATGGGATGTGGTCGGTGATGCCGTCTATGTGCCTACATATGCTATGTGCCGTCCCTTTATATTTTTGATATATTCTGGAGAGAAACCCGCGCTTATTTCCTCCACGTCTGTGTCAGACGGGAGGCCTCTAATAGCCACTTTTAGGCTTCTTTCAGCCGGAAGTGAATAGGAGAACCAACTGATTGGAGCCTCCTTCTCCAGCTCCGTAAGGTATGACTGAATCAGTCGGTACTCTTTCTCATCTTCTGGGCTGAATCTAATGCCCTGACCATATGGGCGGCCATTTGGCGGTCTACCTAGCCTCTCCGCTAACTTACGGAAGTGGACCGACCAATTGTCCAACTTCTCCACTACCAGCGGGGGATATTTAGGGCCAGTGGAGGCTTTTTGTATTGTGGGATCGGTACTCACCGGGTTTCCGGCTTGAGCCTTGGGCGGGGGCGGGGGGGGGCCCGATTTGGCGGTGTTGGTGCGAGTGTGCTAGGCGGCTGCTGAGTCCTTGCGGCTTGGGCAAAACTCGGTCTATTTTGAGCCGTAGGTTTTTGCCTCTGCGGCAGGGGGGCGGGGCCTTGGCTGCTGGTGGTGGAAATGGTCTGGGGCTCGTCGCGCTTTGGAGGGCTAGCCTTCCTCACTTGCTTCTCCTTTTGGAGCGGACTCTCGGAGAGTGAGCGCGAGCGTGGTCTTTTCTTCGACTCGGAACTCTCTATTTGCGCTGGAATTCGGCGGTGGGCAGTCATGTGCCTCGGGTGCGGCGGCGGCAATGTGACGATAGACTTCTGGGCAAACTCGAGCGCTGTCTGGTCTTCCAGCGACAGCTCGGTTCCCTCAACTTCAGCTTCTTGGAGTCGGAGATACATCGACATCCATCGCAACATTCCCTCCGAAAGGGCCCCGGCTTGCATAAGACGGGCGAGTGTGATTAAATCACGCTCGTATAGCCCTTTCGGAGACAATGCTTCGAAGATACTGGCGGGCGGTATCTCGCTCCTTCGTGTGGGGGTTGCTTTCTTCAGCCTCTGCTTTTCCACCTTTCCCTCATCCTCGTCCGACGATGACGATGATGATGATGGTGATGGTCGCGGAGGCGGCACTTTTGGAGGTCCCGCGGGGGGACCCTCCTCGGGGTTCATCGCGACGCGTGGCCTATGGGAATCGGCACTCGCATGCCGATCCGCCGGTTTCCCGAACGCGAGTGTTCCCCTCCGTAGCACGTAACTACGGGCGCAATGTATAAGAGGCGCAGTGCGAAGGGCCTATCCATACTGAATGTTCTGCAGCATGGATAGTCCTCGCACCGCAGCACTCTGGAGGGGTTCTCCTGCCGCGATGGCGACCAGAAACTCGGTCAGGACCCCCAACAGGACTTCTGTCGGGTTTCCCGCCGGTCTGGCCGTGCTGGTCCCGGCCACGGGCGCTATGGGCGCGCCTGGGCCTGGGACGGTCTCGGTGGTGGTTGAGGTGGTGGAGCGTGGGCGTTGTCGGGTGGTAAGGCGCTGCCGCTGCGGCAGGGGCGCGGGCTGCGCCACTGGTGCGGGGCGCGCTGTTGCCATCTCTCGGTGACGGGGCTCGAAGGGCTCGGCCGTTGCCCGGAGGGGGCGCGGTCGGCAAGGCGTATGCCGGGCCGGCGCTAGCCGCTGTGAATTGGCAGGCGGGACTGGGGCACCTTGAATGGTGCCTGCGGGTGGTTGTGGGGTGGAGGAGGCCACAGGTTTCCTCCTGCGTCTCCCTCCCCTCGGTCTTCGTCTGCGGGCGGGGGCCGGTGCCTCCCGGTTCGTGGCCGGGTTGGCCACGACTTCGGGGGCACTCGACCCATTCTAGGACTTGATCCAAATCACTAAAATCAAAAGTTTCTCGGTTAAGAGGAACTCGTCTTGAAGGATTTACGGGGTAAGCCATAAAAGTTGTATTTGCAGTAAGCTAAAACGGAGAAGGTTGGTGAGAGCGCTCGCATATGCAGCGAGCTAGGCACGAGGTTGCTCCGTCGAAAGGAGAAATTCGTCCCTTTCTAAAAAGTAAGATGTGGTGAACTCCATATTTATTTACACTACACTATTACTTCCAGTGGGGGTGTTGTCCAGTTAAACTACTTCGTTCTTGCTTGCTTCCAGCTTTATTGTTCCATGTACTTGTGAGTGAGTGGGTGACGCAGCACACACACATTTGTCTTCGTCTCACCCCTTGGGAGGGGTGGGGATAGGGTATCGGGGCTTTGCCCCCTGGCCCTGGCTCGTCTCCACCCATTACTATGGGTGGGTCTGTTGGGTGTGCGGGTTGTGTTTTTAGCCACCATTTCCGGTGCCGCTTATAGCCTCGGTGCGATCTGGCCCTGCCGGGTGAGATCTCTGGTTTCCCAGAGAAGGCCCAGCGAACCGATCGGCGACCGAGGCAGCGGCCACCGGTGACGGTGCTAATTGTGGCGTGGAATCTGATATTATATATTCTCGAGCGTAAGGCTTGTATTTGCGCTTTCCTGGTTGATCCGGTGGTCTGGCGTGCTGCGGTGCTATCTCTCTAACATGCTGGTGTTCGGAAGCGTCTGCTCTTTCAAACATGTTAGAGAGGAGTCTCTTTATGAAGTCTTCTACGCTTTTTATGTGGAGGTCTCTGTGGATGGTGGCGTTGCGCACGTATCGCGGTGCTCCTACGATCCTTCGTAGGGCGACATTTTCCTGCGCTTGGAGTCGGCTTCTGTTGGTTACACTCAGATACGGGTACCATGCTGGAGCTGCGTAGGTAAGCCGTGATCTGAGGTAAGTTTTGTAGATCATGATTTTCGTCCGAAGCGGCAGGCGTGATTGTAGGATCGGTAGGAGCTTGCTTCGCGCTCCTCTGACCTGGCCAATCACACGGTCAATGTGCTTCTTGAAGCTGAGGCGTCGGTCGATGGTGACACCGAGGTATTTGACATCTGGTTGCCACGGAATGTCCTTCTCCATCAGCTTCAGGGGGGTTGGCAGTCTTCTTGATTTTCCCGTGATTATGGCCTGGGTCTTCGCCACATTGACGGAGAGCCTCCACTTTTGCAGCCACTCAGGGAGTGCGTTGAGGGTCGGTTGCAGTCGTTTCACGGCGTACTCTTCTCGGTATGATGATGCGAAGTAGGCTGCATCGTCGGCGTAGAGCGCAAGCTTTGCCTGCCCAACGACGGGGATGTCGTCGGTGTACCAGGCATAGCAGGCAGGTGAGAGGCAGCTTCCTTGCGGGACTCCAGCTTTTATAGGCTTCTCCGTCGAGAGTACGCTCTCGACTGCAACGACGAAGCTTCGCTGCCGTAGGAAGCTTTCAATAGAAAGCTTCCTACGGCAGCGCATCTTCGTAATAACGAAGATGAGCTTCTTTGGGGCGCCGGACTGGATGAGTTTGTATAGGAGACCCTCATGCCATACTCTATCAAACGCCTTCTCCATGTCCAGCATGACTGCAACGACACATTCTTTCTTGTTATGGCTGGTGGCCATTTCGTTCACTAGTCTGGTGATCTGTAAGGTGGTGGAATGCTCAGCTCGGAACCCGAATTGTTCCTCCCTTGGCACTATGTGGGGCGTCAAGTGTTGCAGCACAATCCTTTCAAATAACTTGGAAACTGTGCTCAGGAGAGTGATGGGCCGGTAGCTTTCGGGTTTTCTAGCATCTTTTCCAGGTTTCGGGATCATCACCACCTTTCCGACTTTCCATTTCGTCGGGAAATGGCCACTCCTGAATATGCCGTTGTACAGCCGTGTAAGGGCGACAACGAGCTTTGGCGGCAGGTGTTTGAGGGTCTCGTTGGTGATGTTGTCCAGTCCAGGAGCTTTCCTTCTTGGGAGCCTTTGAATCATCTTTTTAACCTTTCCTGGTTCTATGAAGATGGCTTCTTCTTCTGGCAGTTCTGTTGTTAAGAAGTCCTTGATGCAGTTCTCAACGAGCTCTGTGTGAACGAGGTCTGTGGCTGGATAAGGTGAGAACTGCTTTTCCAGGCTCTCTGCCAGAATTTCAGCTCTGTCGGCTGCTTCATATTTCAGGTTTCCATCTGCGCCCTTTAGTGGTTGTGTGGGTTTTTGTTCGGCAGCTAATTGGCGACATAGCCTGTGCACTGATGGGATGTGGTCGGTGATGCCGTCTATGTGCCTACATATGCTATGTGCCGTCCCTTTATATTTTTGATATATTCTGGAGAGAAACCCGCGCTTATTTCCTCCACGTCTGTGTCAGACGGGAGGCCTCTAATAGCCACTTTTAGGCTTCTTTCAGCCGGAAGTGAATAGGAGAACCAACTGATTGGAGCCTCCTTCTCCAGCTCCGTAAGGTATGACTGAATCAGTCGGTA
This sequence comes from Eupithecia pulchellata, assembly GCA_963931895.1. Taxonomy (NCBI): domain Eukaryota; kingdom Metazoa; phylum Arthropoda; class Insecta; order Lepidoptera; family Geometridae; genus Eupithecia; species Eupithecia pulchellata. The sequence goes on along the minus strand of OZ007550.1, from coordinate 1,665,370 downwards.
CTCTTTCTCATCTTCTGGGCTGAATCTAATGCCCTGACCATATGGGCGGCCATTTGGCGGTCTACCTAGCCTCTCCGCTAACTTACGGAAGTGGACCGACCAATTGTCCAACTTCTCCACTACCAGCGGGGGATATTTAGGGCCAGTGGAGGCTTTTTGTATTGTGGGATCGGTACTCACCGGGTTTCCGGCTTGAGCCTTGGGCGGGGGCGGGGGGGGGCCCGATTTGGCGGTGTTGGTGCGAGTGTGCTAGGCGGCTGCTGAGTCCTTGCGGCTTGGGCAAAACTCGGTCTATTTTGAGCCGTAGGTTTTTGCCTCTGCGGCAGGGGGGCGGGGCCTTGGCTGCTGGTGGTGGAAATGGTCTGGGGCTCGTCGCGCTTTGGAGGGCTAGCCTTCCTCACTTGCTTCTCCTTTTGGAGCGGACTCTCGGAGAGTGAGCGCGAGCGTGGTCTTTTCTTCGACTCGGAACTCTCTATTTGCGCTGGAATTCGGCGGTGGGCAGTCATGTGCCTCGGGTGCGGGGGCGGCAATGTGACGATAGACTTCTGGGCAAACTCGAGCGCTGTCTGGTCTTCCAGCGACAGCTCGGTTCCCTCAACTTCAGCTTCTTGGAGTCGGAGATACATCGACATCCATCGCAACATTCCCTCCGAAAGGGCCCCGGCTTGCATAAGACGGGCGAGTGTGATTAAATCACGCTCGTATAGCCCTTTCGGAGACAATGCTTCGAAGATACTGGCGGGCGGTATCTCGCTCCTTCGTGTGGGGGTTGCTTTCTTCAGCCTCTGCTTTTCCACCTTTCCCTCATCCTCGTCCGACGATGACGATGATGATGATGGTGATGGTCGCGGAGGCGGCACTTTTGGAGGTCCCGCGGGGGGACCCTCCTCGGGGTTCATCGCGACGCGTGGCCTATGGGAATCGGCACTCGCATGCCGATCCGCCGGTTTCCCGAACGCGAGTGTTCCCCTCCGTAGCACGTAACTACGGGCGCAATTGGAGCGAATTTAAAACTAAATTGCGACGATTTACTGTAGCGATTTTAGGAGCGACCCGTACGCGCGCGCGATCTCAGCACTCCTGACGCAGCACCCGTGCGTTTTTGCTATCCTAATAGGTAGGCTATACCGTGCAGACGACGGCTTATTTTGTGCTAATTTTCCTACTTATTTTTACTTTGCCGTCTGCGGTTTTCTTATCATATCTCCGGTGTTTATTATTATATTTTCATGATTCTTTCGTTACTAGATAGGTATTTCTATAGCTATAAAATGAGACTATTATCAATATCCTAGGGTTCCTACAAGTCTAGTTATTTTACTTTTAATCATTAATTTTCCTTATAAACTAGCTTAACCCTACCTACCTCTATATCAGTCTATTTTACGCATATTAAATTTTTTTATTACTCTTATCCTATACCTCTCTATTTATACACTATCAATACATCTAATCTTCGATCGGTGCGTTGTCAACAAAGACTTTGCGACGGTCCCTTTTTCCCCCGCCATGCTTCGACGATGATGCCCCCGGCATCAAAAGAAGCTCATTTATTTCATAAATGATTGGGATCAGGTTGGGCGTCTTTTTCAGTGAGACGTAGAAGATGCTGCCTGGTCTTCCTTGTCTCCCCTTGATGTTTTTGATGTACTCGGGCGAGAACGCTTTTTCTTCTAGTTCTGCGCTGAGTTCTTGTATATCTGTTTCCGATGGGAGTCCTCTGATTGCTACTTTGAGGCTTCATTCCGCTGGTAACGAGTAGGAGAACCAGCTAATAGCTTGTTGTTTTTCTAAGTCAGGTACGACTGAATTAGTCGGTACTCCTTCTCGTCTTCGGGATTGAACCTGATCCCTTGACCATAGGGGCGTCCGTTCGGTGCCCGCCCTAGCTTAGCTGCTAGGTTTTGGAAATGGACCGACCAATTGTCCATCTTCTCTACTATTAGCGGGGGATATTTCGAGCCTGTAGGAGCTTTTCGTACTGCGGAATCAGTGTGGGTACTCACCGAGGTTTCAGCTTGAGCCTTGGGCGGTCAGCTTGTTGGGCGGGGGCGGAGTCGGCCTGTTGGGCGGGGACGGGGGCGCCCAGTTTAGCGGTTGCGGTGTTGGTGTATGTGTATGCCTGTTAGGCGGTTGCTGAGTCCTTGCGGCTTGGGCAAAAATCGGCCTGTTTTATAATAATAATAATAATCATTTATTTCAGGCAACTTAAAACAGTTATGGATGGTAAAAAACTTATTCTAGGGCCCATATCAACAAATACCTTACAGACTAACATACATACAAAAATATAAAGTCTTATTAACTAAAATTACACAATAGATACGGCGGCGTGTGACGCATCAGGGTGTCATCTGTCGACGATGCCCGGCGGTGTCCCCTTGCAGGCGGCCGGTGAACCGTCGGAACTTGACACCCGTCGGCCAAAACTCTGCGCTCATGAACGTCGAAAGATATTTAGTCGGAACCCTCACCATAAATGAATGTTTTGAGCCGTGGGTTTTTGCCTCTGCGGCAGGGGGGCGGGGCCTTGGCTACTGGTGGTGGCAACGGTCTGGGGCTCGTCGCGCTTTGGGGGGCTAGTCTTCCTCACTTGTTTCTCCTTTTGGAGCGGACTCACGGAGAGTAAGCGCGAGCGAGGTCTTATCTCCGCCTCGGTACTCTCTACGTACGCTGGTATTCGACGGTGGCCAGTCATGTGCATCGGGTGCGGCGGTGGCAGCGTAACGATGGATTTCTGGGCAAACTTAAGCGCTGCCTGGTCTTCCAGCGACAGCTCGGTTCCCTCGACTTCGGCTTCTTGGAGTCGGAGATACATCGACATCCATCGAAACATTCCCTCCGAAAGGGCTTGCATAAGACGGGCGAGTATGATGAAATCACGCTCGTATAGCCCTTTCGGAGACAATGCTTCGAAGGTACTGGCGGGCGGTATCTCTTCGTTTGGGGGTAGCCTTCTTCAACCTTTGCTTCTCCACTTTTTCTTCATCTTCGTCCGACGATGACGATGATGATGATGGTCGCGGAGGTGGCACTTTTGGAGGTCCCGCGGGGGGACCTTCCTCGGGGTTCATCGCGACGCGTGGTCTATGGGAATCGGCACTCGCATGCCGATCCGCCGGTTTCCCGAGTGCGAGTGTTCCCCTCCGTAGCACGTAACTACGGGTGCAATCGGAGCGAATTTACAATGAAATTGCGACGATTTACTAGAGCGACTTAAGGAGCGACCCGTAAGCGCGCGCGATCACAGCACTCCACAGACCGCCGCCGTCTGGCCTGCGCGACGAACGAACTAATTCATTCCGGCCCTTTGTGGGGGCACGGAGGGAGGCCTCGAGGCTATACCTCTTTACCCCGGCTTCAACTCGAGGGGTGACGACCCCTCGGTCCTGTGAATCCGTGTGAAAACCTTTGCCTTCGGAGCGTAGGACGGAGGTGAGGCGTCGGTGCGCGTCCGACGTTTCGAGCTGGAGTTTTATTGCCTCCTTTACAGACTGGGCTTTCACGAAGTGAATACCCTTTAAGGAAAGGAGTTTCTCCACATTAGGCCATTTGGCCTTCTCGCGAAGAAAGATCGGAGGGGGCGGTCTCTCTTTACGGAGAGAGGGCTGAGGTGCGGGGGTCGCGGGGGTCACAGGGGCCAGAGGGGACGGGGAGGGAGCTGGGGCTGAGGGCCCGCGGTTAAGGGTCTTGGCTGGGTGAGCCACAGCCGAGTTAGGGGGGCTCTTAGCCTTCTTCCTCTTACGGCTACCTAGAGGTACAGTGAGGAAGCCGTCGTCGGAAGACGACTCAGGGGCATAGGGAGCGGGCGGGAGATCGGACAAGGAGTCCGATCCGGACGTGTCCCCTTCGGATAGGACCTCGCCGGTTTCCATCTCCTCAGTTTCGGGAGAGGAAGGGCGAGAGAGGGCCTCCTGAGAGGCCGGAGACTCCGGAGAGTCCGGAATGGGAGGTTTAGGGGCGGGGACGGGAGCCGATGAGGCAACCTTGTCCGCCGGGTGAGCCCTACTACCGACGATTATGTCGTCAAGTAGTCTGGGGTGCTTGTCAAGTATTGCGCGGAGGATTCCGCGCAAACTGTCAAGCGACAGACTTGATATATCCATCGCGGACATTTTGAGGGGCGGGGGTGGGGGGGTCCCTAATCCCGGGGGGACACCCGGGATGAGTGTATGATCCCTCCCTGTCGGGTTAGACAGGGGGGGGTGTGTACCTATGTGTCCTACCTAATGGTGTGTCCCTTATACCACTCTTACGGGGCGAATGGGGTGTGTGACTACCTAACGCTACCTGGGGTCGGCGAGGGTTCTTCCCCAAGGCCGGTGATCCCAGGCCCAGCCGGATTCTACTTTACTTTGAAGAAGTAAAGTAGGCGCTCCGGGTCAACGCCCAACCAAGTTCGTTGGCACGGTTACGTATCCCTTGGTTGACCACTAAAGGCGTGGCTTTCACTATTAGTAAGCCCAAGAAACAAGATAGAGGAACCGCTTTGAAAAAAGCGAGAACCTCGGAAAGAGCGTTGCTCTGAAAAGAGCAGGACGCTTACGTTTGACTGTACGGTCTTAAGAAACACAGTTCTGAAAAGAACTGAATTAAATAAGTCTACAGAAACAGAAAAGTAGTTCTGAAAAGAACTGATTTTGTTTCGCAAGCGAAACACTCGACGCAGGCGGAGACCCAAGCGCAGATAAGGACCGGAACGCAGGTAGAGACACGAGCGCAGGCGGCCCGAACAAAGGCGAGGTCGAACGGACAGAGCACGTGGGCTCTGGCGGAACGAACGACCGTCTCGCTCGAGCGCGAGAGTCGGAATGTGATCATGATCCTTTTTTTTTCGAACAGGTCGTTGCTGGCGACTTTGGGGTTTCGCGGGTGGGTGAATTTTGTGGGCCTGGCCTCTTAGGATTCTCTCCCTCTGTTGGGGGCGCTTCCTATTGCCCCCAGAGGGAGTCGACGTACGTTTCCTTTTTTGCGCTGGTCTCGTACGCCGCCACGCACCCCTGAATGCGTAGGTAGCTCCAACCACGCCTTTCTTCCTTTGGTACCGAAGAGGGGGAGGAGGGAGAGGCAAAGAAACAATATTACACGTTTGACTAGTCTAGCTTCGACTCCTCGGTGCTTCCTTTCTAGTGTTCTTCGAGTTTTCTTTTCTTCGTGTTTCCTCTTCGGTGGCTCGATAGCGACTGACCGCCGTCTGGCCTGCGCGAACGAACTAATGAACGAACTAATTCATTCCGGCCCTTTGTAAGGGCACGGAGGGAGGCCTCGAGGCTATGCCTCTTTACCCCGGCTTCAACTCGAGGGGTGACGACCCCTCGGTCCTTGGGTTTGGACGGACGTGCTCTTTTGTCCGTCTGGTTTCTTTTTATTTATTTTTTAGGCTGCATTTGGGTTTGATTTTTTTTTTGTTTTTTTTTCCAAACCCAAGGACTCAGGGAGGTTCCGCAGGAGGGGACGCCACGGGCGGTCGTCGTCTGGTGGCCGGGGCTGCTGTGTGTGCTCTTGTAGACCCGCACTTTGGTCCTCAGAGGCAATCGCGATCCCAGGACAGGTCGGAGGAGCGCTCTGGCGACGCGCGCTTGTTGAAGCGCGCGGTCAACCTGTGGCTGCATCCTCAATGTCAATCTCGATGCCGAGGTAGCGCGTGTGCGAGCTCCAAGCCACGTTCTGGCCCCGCAGTTGCAGTGGGTGTGGGTGGGAGAGGCGCCTGGAGACAAATAGCGCGGCCGTCTTCCCCACATTGACGGCCATGCGCCACTTGTCCAGCCAAGGCGGCAGGATGTCCAGCAGCCGCTGCATCCTGCGGGCTGCGATGGTGGGGCTGGTGGACGATGCGAAGTAAATCTGTGATTAAGAAAATCTGTAATGTTATTAATGTGCTAAATAAAGTTAATTTAATTTAATGATTGCCGCGTAGGTTCTCTCTGCCTTCCTCTTAGGTCGCTGTCCCTCATCGGCGACCTCCGGTAGTGCGTAGGCTTCGCACTTGTCTGCCTCTTGATTCAAAAATATCGCTAATCTTGCCATCTCTGGATTCTCGGTTTTAATAGCAAAATAATCGTAACATTTGCTGCGTAGTATCGGTGTCAGCTTGTCTAGGACACTGCGTACCATCTCGGGGTTCTGTAGGTACTCTTTCCGACCAAGGGACTCCACGGTAGCCACTATGTACCTTCCCGGCGAAAATACACAAATCTCTAGGATTATCGCTCACCTTGGTCAATGTCCGTAGCTTCTCCATTTCTGCGATCACTAGCTGACTAGCGCCTCCGGACGCCCAAACCGCCTCTCGAGAGCCTCCATGATGGCCCTGGGTTCAGGCTGGCTGATGAGGAGACTGCTCACGGACTCGTACGCTACACCCTTGAGACTATGTCGGATTTTCATGACGTTCTCGATCTTTAAGAATGATTCTTCACTGTCTCTATATGCGGCCCGATACACTATCCAACCACTCACTTGCCCTGAAATTGGGCAGCTCCTGCGCGTACCTTGGAGACTCCCTTTTTGCCGCGATCTGCGACAGCGCCGCCGCAAGCGCTTCCACGCCGACGGTTGACCCTTGCACGGTGGGCTGGTTCGTAGCCCGCCCAGGCTTACCCTAACTGGTCCTCTCCCAGCGCCCAGAGCCTCCTTGGTGGCCTTGGGTGGCAGCAACTCCTCCCGCCGCTGCCGTAACCACGATGTCACTCTCACTAATGCTATCTCGTCCTGGTCTTCGTTCTCTTCGTTCGAAGAGTCTTCCTCGACCTGCTATCGATAAGATGTTGAATCTGCTTACCATATTCCATTTTCAATTGCGGATCCTTATCTATTTTCCTTTCGATGTTGAAGAGGCGGTTCTTGGCAGAAGTGTAGCTTTCTGGCATCGGGTCTCCTTCATTCTTCCACAGGAGTCCAACTTCGAAGCGTCCATCATCCAGTCTTCTGCAGGTCTTCTCCAGGATGGTCAGCGCTCTTCCTTCCGAGCCCGTCGTTGTTCTTCTGGGCTGCACACCAAGGGCTTCGATGGCGAAATGATCCTTGATGGCTTGATGCATTTCCTCCTCCGGCGTGTGGACATGAAAGCACGTATTGAGAAAATGCACTGGTTTCTTACCTCCGGACGGAACTCGTCTTGAAGGATTTACGGGGTAAGCCATAAAAGTTGTATTTGCAGTAAGCTAAAACGGAGAAGGTTGGTGAGAGCGCTCGCATATGCAGCGAGCTAGGCACGAGGTTGCTCCGTCGAAAGGAGAAATTCGTCCCTTTCTAAAAAGTAAGATGTGGTGAACTCCATATTTATTTACACTACACTATTACTTCCAGTGGGGGTGTTGTCCAGTTAAACTACTTCGTTCTTGCTTGCTTCCAGCTTTATTGTTCCATGTACTTGTGAGTGAGTGGGTGACGCAGCACACACACATTTGTCTTCGTCTCACCCCTTGGGAGGGGTGGGGATAGGGTATCGGGGCTTTGCCCCCTGGCCCTGGCTCGTCTCCACCCATTACTATGGGTGGGTCTGTTGGGTGTGCGGGTTGTGTTTTTAGCCACCATTTCCGGTGCCGCTTATAGCCTCGGTGCGATCTGGCCCTGCCGGGTGAGATCTCTGGTTTCCCAGAGAAGGCCCAGCGAACCGATCGGCGACCGAGGCAGCGGCCACCGGTGACGGTGCTAATTGTGGCGTGGAATCTGATATTATATATTCTCGAGCGTAAGGCTTGTATTTGCGCTTTCCTGGTTGATCCGGTGGTCTGGCGTGCTGCGGTGCTATCTCTCTAACATGCTGGTGTTCGGAAGCGTCTGCTCTTTCAAACATGTTAGAGAGGAGTCTCTTTATGAAGTCTTCTACGCTTTTTATGTGGAGGTCTCTGTGGATGGTGGCGTTGCGCACGTATCGCGGTGCTCCTACGATCCTTCGTAGGGCGACATTTTCCTGCGCTTGGAGTCGGCTTCTGTTGGTTACACTCAGATACGGGTACCATGCTGGAGCTGCGTAGGTAAGCCGTGATCTGAGGTAAGTTTTGTAGATCATGATTTTCGTCCGAAGCGGCAGGCGTGATTGTAGGATCGGTAGGAGCTTGCTTCGCGCTCCTCTGACCTGGCCAATCACACGGTCAATGTGCTTCTTGAAGCTGAGGCGTCGGTCGATGGTGACACCGAGGTATTTGACATCTGGTTGCCACGGAATGTCCTTCTCCATCAGCTTCAGGGGGGTTGGCAGTCTTCTTGATTTTCCCGTGATTATGGCCTGGGTCTTCGCCACATTGACGGAGAGCCTCCACTTTTGCAGCCACTCAGGGAGTGCGTTGAGGGTCGGTTGCAGTCGTTTCACGGCGTACTCTTCTCGGTATGATGATGCGAAGTAGGCTGCATCGTCGGCGTAGAGCGCAAGCTTTGCCTGCCCAACGACGGGGATGTCGTCGGTGTACCAGGCATAGCAGGCAGGTGAGAGGCAGCTTCCTTGCGGGACTCCAGCTTTTATAGGCTTCTCCGTCGAGAGTACGCTCTCGACTGCAACGACGAAGCTTCGCTGCCGTAGGAAGCTTTCAATAGAAAGCTTCCTACGGCAGCGCATCTTCGTAATAACGAAGATGAGCTTCTTTGGGGCGCCGGACTGGATGAGTTTGTATAGGAGACCCTCATGCCATACTCTATCAAACGCCTTCTCCATGTCCAGCATGACTGCAACGACACATTCTTTCTTGTTATGGCTGGTGGCCATTTCGTTCACTAGTCTGGTGATCTGTAAGGTGGTGGAATGCTCAGCTCGGAACCCGAATTGTTCCTCCCTTGGCACTATGTGGGGCGTCAAGTGTTGCAGCACAATCCTTTCAAATAACTTGGAAACTGTGCTCAGGAGAGTGATGGGCCGGTAGCTTTCGGGTTTTCTAGCATCTTTTCCAGGTTTCGGGATCATCACCACCTTTCCGACTTTCCATTTCGTCGGGAAATGGCCACTCCTGAATATGCCGTTGTACAGCCGTGTAAGGGCGACAACGAGCTTTGGCGGCAGGTGTTTGAGGGTCTCGTTGGTGATGTTGTCCAGTCCAGGAGCTTTCCTTCTTGGGAGCCTTTGAATCATCTTTTTAACCTTTCCTGGTTCTATGAAGATGGCTTCTTCTTCTGGCAGTTCTGTTGTTAAGAAGTCCTTGATGCAGTTCTCAACGAGCTCTGTGTGAACGAGGTCTGTGGCTGGATAAGGTGAGAACTGCTTTTCCAGGCTCTCTGCCAGAATTTCAGCTCTGTCGGCTGCTTCATATTTCAGGTTTCCATCTGCGCCCTTTAGTGGTTGTGTGGGTTTTTGTTCGGCAGCTAATTGGCGACATAGCCTGTGCACTGATGGGATGTGGTCGGTGATGCCGTCTATGTGCCTACATATGCTATGTGCCGTCCCTTTATATTTTTGATATATTCTGGAGAGAAACCCGCGCTTATTTCCTCCACGTCTGTGTCAGACGGGAGGCCTCTAATAGCCACTTTTAGGCTTCTTTCAGCCGGAAGTGAATAGGAGAACCAACTGATTGGAGCCTCCTTCTCCAGCTCCGTAAGGTATGACTGAATCAGTCGGTACTCTTTCTCATCTTCTGGGCTGAATCTAATGCCCTGACCATATGGGCGGCCATTTGGCGGTCTACCTAGCCTCTCCGCTAACTTACGGAAGTGGACCGACCAATTGTCCAACTTCTCCACTACCAGCGGGGGATATTTAGGGCCAGTGGAGGCTTTTTGTATTGTGGGATCGGTACTCACCGGGTTTCCGGCTTGAGCCTTGGGCGGGGGCGGGGGGGGGCCCGATTTGGCGGTGTTGGTGCGAGTGTGCTAGGCGGCTGCTGAGTCCTTGCGGCTTGGGCAAAACTCGGTCTATTTTGAGCCGTAGGTTTTTGCCTCTGCGGCAGGGGGGCGGGGCCTTGGCTGCTGGTGGTGGAAATGGTCTGGGGCTCGTCGCGCTTTGGAGGGCTAGCCTTCCTCACTTGCTTCTCCTTTTGGAGCGGACTCTCGGAGAGTGAGCGCGAGCGTGGTCTTTTCTTCGACTCGGAACTCTCTATTTGCGCTGGAATTCGGCGGTGGGCAGTCATGTGCCTCGGGTGCGGCGGCGGCAATGTGACGATAGACTTCTGGGCAAACTCGAGCGCTGTCTGGTCTTCCAGCGACAGCTCGGTTCCCTCAACTTCAGCTTCTTGGAGTCGGAGATACATCGACATCCATCGCAACATTCCCTCCGAAAGGGCCCCGGCTTGCATAAGACGGGCGAGTGTGATTAAATCACGCTCGTATAGCCCTTTCGGAGACAATGCTTCGAAGATACTGGCGGGCGGTATCTCGCTCCTTCGTGTGGGGGTTGCTTTCTTCAGCCTCTGCTTTTCCACCTTTCCCTCATCCTCGTCCGACGATGACGATGATGATGATGGTGATGGTCGCGGAGGCGGCACTTTTGGAGGTCCCGCGGGGGGACCCTCCTCGGGGTTCATCGCGACGCGTGGCCTATGGGAATCGGCACTCGCATGCCGATCCGCCGGTTTCCCGAACGCGAGTGTTCCCCTCCGTAGCACGTAACTACGGGCGCAATTGGAGCGAATTTAAAACTAAATTGCGACGATTTACTGTAGCGATTTTAGGAGCGACCCGTACGCGCGCGCGATCTCAGCACTCCTGACGCAGCACCCGTGCGTTTTTGCTATCCTAATAGGTAGGCTATACCGTGCAGACGACGGCTTATTTTGTGCTAATTTTCCTACTTATTTTTACTTTGCCGTCTGCGGTTTTCTTATCATATCTCCGGTGTTTATTATTATATTTTCATGATTCTTTCGTTACTAGATAGGTATTTCTATAGCTATAAAATGAGACTATTATCAATATCCTAGGGTTCCTACAAGTCTAGTTATTTTACTTTTAATCATTAATTTTCCTTATAAACTAGCTTAACCCTACCTACCTCTATATCAGTCTATTTTACGCATATTAAATTTTTTTATTACTCTTATCCTATACCTCTCTATTTATACACTATCAATACATCTAATCTTCGATCGGTGCGTTGTCAACAAAGACTTTGCGACGGTCCCTTTTTCCCCCGCCATGCTTCGACGATGATGCCCCCGGCATCAAAAGAAGCTCATTTATTTCATAAATGATTGGGATCAGGTTGGGCGTCTTTTTCAGTGAGACGTAGAAGATGCTGCCTGGTCTTCCTTGTCTCCCCTTGATGTTTTTGATGTACTCGGGCGAGAACGCTTTTTCTTCTAGTTCTGCGCTGAGTTCTTGTATATCTGTTTCCGATGGGAGTCCTCTGATTGCTACTTTGAGGCTTCATTCCGCTGGTAACGAGTAGGAGAACCAGCTAATAGCTTGTTGTTTTTCTAAGTCAGGTACGACTGAATTAGTCGGTACTCCTTCTCGTCTTCGGGATTGAACCTGATCCCTTGACCATAGGGGCGTCCGTTCGGTGCCCGCCCTAGCTTAGCTGCTAGGTTTTGGAAATGGACCGACCAATTGTCCATCTTCTCTACTATTAGCGGGGGATATTTCGAGCCTGTAGGAGCTTTTCGTACTGCGGAATCAGTGTGGGTACTCACCGAGGTTTCAGCTTGAGCCTTGGGCGGTCAGCTTGTTGGGCGGGGGCGGAGTCGGCCTGTTGGGCGGGGACGGGGGCGCCCAGTTTAGCGGTTGCGGTGTTGGTGTATGTGTATGCCTGTTAGGCGGTTGCTGAGTCCTTGCGGCTTGGGCAAAAATCGGCCTGTTTTATAATAATAATAATAATCATTTATTTCAGGCAACTTAAAACAGTTATGGATGGTAAAAAACTTATTCTAGGGCCCATATCAACAAATACCTTACAGACTAACATACATACAAAAATATAAAGTCTTATTAACTAAAATTACACAATAGATACGGCGGCGTGTGACGCATCAGGGTGTCATCTGTCGACGATGCCCGGCGGTGTCCCCTTGCAGGCGGCCGGTGAACCGTCGGAACTTGACACCCGTCGGCCAAAACTCTGCGCTCATGAACGTCGAAAGATATTTAGTCGGAACCCTCACCATAAATGAATGTTTTGAGCCGTGGGTTTTTGCCTCTGCGGCAGGGGGGCGGGGCCTTGGCTACTGGTGGTGGCAACGGTCTGGGGCTCGTCGCGCTTTGGGGGGCTAGTCTTCCTCACTTGTTTCTCCTTTTGGAGCGGACTCACGGAGAGTAAGCGCGAGCGAGGTCTTATCTCCGCCTCGGTACTCTCTACGTACGCTGGTATTCGACGGTGGCCAGTCATGTGCATCGGGTGCGGCGGTGGCAGCGTAACGATGGATTTCTGGGCAAACTTAAGCGCTGCCTGGTCTTCCAGCGACAGCTCGGTTCCCTCGACTTCGGCTTCTTGGAGTCGGAGATACATCGACATCCATCGAAACATTCCCTCCGAAAGGGCTTGCATAAGACGGGCGAGTATGATGAAATCACGCTCGTATAGCCCTTTCGGAGACAATGCTTCGAAGGTACTGGCGGGCGGTATCTCTTCGTTTGGGGGTAGCCTTCTTCAACCTTTGCTTCTCCACTTTTTCTTCATCTTCGTCCGACGATGACGATGATGATGATGGTCGCGGAGGTGGCACTTTTGGAGGTCCCGCGGGGGGACCTTCCTCGGGGTTCATCGCGACGCGTGGTCTATGGGAATCGGCACTCGCATGCCGATCCGCCGGTTTCCCGAGTGCGAGTGTTCCCCTCCGTAGCACGTAACTACGGGTGCAATCGGAGCGAATTTACAATGAAATTGCGACGATTTACTAGAGCGACTTAAGGAGCGACCCGTAAGCGCGCGCGATCACAGCACTCCACAGACCGCCGCCGTCTGGCCTGCGCGACGAACGAACTAATTCATTCCGGCCCTTTGTGGGGGCACGGAGGGAGGCCTCGAGGCTATACCTCTTTACCCCGGCTTCAACTCGAGGGGTGACGACCCCTCGGTCCTGTGAATCCGTGTGAAAACCTTTGCCTTCGGAGCGTAGGACGGAGGTGAGGCGTCGGTGCGCGTCCGACGTTTCGAGCTGGAGTTTTATTGCCTCCTTTACAGACTGGGCTTTCACGAAGTGAATACCCTTTAAGGAAAGGAGTTTCTCCACATTAGGCCATTTGGCCTTCTCGCGAAGAAAGATCGGAGGGGGCGGTCTCTCTTTACGGAGAGAGGGCTGAGGTGCGGGGGTCGCGGGGGTCACAGGGGCCAGAGGGGACGGGGAGGGAGCTGGGGCTGAGGGCCCGCGGTTAAGGGTCTTGGCTGGGTGAGCCACAGCCGAGTTAGGGGGGCTCTTAGCCTTCTTCCTCTTACGGCTACCTAGAGGTACAGTGAGGAAGCCGTCGTCGGAAGACGACTCAGGGGCATAGGGAGCGGGCGGGAGATCGGACAAGGAGTCCGATCCGGACGTGTCCCCTTCGGATAGGACCTCGCCGGTTTCCATCTCCTCAGTTTCGGGAGAGGAAGGGCGAGAGAGGGCCTCCTGAGAGGCCGGAGACTCCGGAGAGTCCGGAATGGGAGGTTTAGGGGCGGGGACGGGAGCCGATGAGGCAACCTTGTCCGCCGGGTGAGCCCTACTACCGACGATTATGTCGTCAAGTAGTCTGGGGTGCTTGTCAAGTATTGCGCGGAGGATTCCGCGCAAACTGTCAAGCGACAGACTTGATATATCCATCGCGGACATTTTGAGGGGCGGGGGTGGGGGGGTCCCTAATCCCGGGGGGACACCCGGGATGAGTGTATGATCCCTCCCTGTCGGGTTAGACAGGGGGGGGTGTGTACCTATGTGTCCTACCTAATGGTGTGTCCCTTATACCACTCTTACGGGGCGAATGGGGTGTGTGACTACCTAACGCTACCTGGGGTCGGCGAGGGTTCTTCCCCAAGGCCGGTGATCCCAGGCCCAGCCGGATTCTACTTTACTTTGAAGAAGTAAAGTAGGCGCTCCGGGTCAACGCCCAACCAAGTTCGTTGGCACGGTTACGTATCCCTTGGTTGACCACTAAAGGCGTGGCTTTCACTATTAGTAAGCCCAAGAAACAAGATAGAGGAACCGCTTTGAAAAAAGCGAGAACCTCGGAAAGAGCGTTGCTCTGAAAAGAGCAGGACGCTTACGTTTGACTGTACGGTCTTAAGAAACACAGTTCTGAAAAGAACTGAATTAAATAAGTCTACAGAAACAGAAAAGTAGTTCTGAAAAGAACTGATTTTGTTTCGCAAGCGAAACACTCGACGCAGGCGGAGACCCAAGCGCAGATAAGGACCGGAACGCAGGTAGAGACACGAGCGCAGGCGGCCCGAACAAAGGCGAGGTCGAACGGACAGAGCACGTGGGCTCTGGCGGAACGAACGACCGTCTCGCTCGAGCGCGAGAGTCGGAATGTGATCATGATCCTTTTTTTTTCGAACAGGTCGTTGCTGGCGACTTTGGGGTTTCGCGGGTGGGTGAATTTTGTGGGCCTGGCCTCTTAGGATTCTCTCCCTCTGTTGGGGGCGCTTCCTATTGCCCCCAGAGGGAGTCGACGTACGTTTCCTTTTTTGCGCTGGTCTCGTACGCCGCCACGCACCCCTGAATGCGTAGGTAGCTCCAACCACGCCTTTCTTCCTTTGGTACCGAAGAGGGGGAGGAGGGAGAGGCAAAGAAACAATATTACACGTTTGACTAGTCTAGCTTCGACTCCTCGGTGCTTCCTTTCTAGTGTTCTTCGAGTTTTCTTTTCTTCGTGTTTCCTCTTCGGTGGCTCGATAGCGACTGACCGCCGTCTGGCCTGCGCGAACGAACTAATGAACGAACTAATTCATTCCGGCCCTTTGTAAGGGCACGGAGGGAGGCCTCGAGGCTATGCCTCTTTACCCCGGCTTCAACTCGAGGGGTGACGACCCCTCGGTCCTTGGGTTTGGACGGACGTGCTCTTTTGTCCGTCTGGTTTCTTTTTATTTATTTTTTAGGCTGCATTTGGGTTTGATTTTTTTTTTGTTTTTTTTTCCAAACCCAAGGACTCAGGGAGGTTCCGCAGGAGGGGACGCCACGGGCGGTCGTCGTCTGGTGGCCGGGGCTGCTGTGTGTGCTCTTGTAGACCCGCACTTTGGTCCTCAGAGGCAATCGCGATCCCAGGACAGGTCGGAGGAGCGCTCTGGCGACGCGCGCTTGTTGAAGCGCGCGGTCAACCTGTGGCTGCATCCTCAATGTCAATCTCGATGCCGAGGTAGCGCGTGTGCGAGCTCCAAGCCACGTTCTGGCCCCGCAGTTGCAGTGGGTGTGGGTGGGAGAGGCGCCTGGAGACAAATAGCGCGGCCGTCTTCCCCACATTGACGGCCATGCGCCACTTGTCCAGCCAAGGCGGCAGGATGTCCAGCAGCCGCTGCATCCTGCGGGCTGCGATGGTGGGGCTGGTGGACGATGCGAAGTAAATCTGTGATTAAGAAAATCTGTAATGTTATTAATGTGCTAAATAAAGTTAATTTAATTTAATGATTGCCGCGTAGGTTCTCTCTGCCTTCCTCTTAGGTCGCTGTCCCTCATCGGCGACCTCCGGTAGTGCGTAGGCTTCGCACTTGTCTGCCTCTTGATTCAAAAATATCGCTAATCTTGCCATCTCTGGATTCTCGGTTTTAATAGCAAAATAATCGTAACATTTGCTGCGTAGTATCGGTGTCAGCTTGTCTAGGACACTGCGTACCATCTCGGGGTTCTGTAGGTACTCTTTCCGACCAAGGGACTCCACGGTGGCCACTATGTACCTTCCCGGCGAAAATACACAAATCTCTAGGATTATCGCTCACCTTGGTCAATGTCCGTAGCTTCTCCATTTCTGCGATCACTAGCTGACTAGCGCCTCCGGACGCCCAAACCGCCTCTCGAGAGCCTCCATGATGGCCCTGGGTTCAGGCTGGCTGATGAGGAGACTGCTCACGGACTCGTACGCTACACCCTTGAGACTATGTCGGATTTTCATGACGTTCTCGATCTTTAAGAATGATTCTTCACTGTCTCTATATGCGGCCCGATACACTATCCAACCACTCACTTGCCCTGAAATTGGGCAGCTCCTGCGCGTACCTTGGAGACTCCCTTTTTGCCGCGATCTGCGACAGCGCCGCCGCAAGCGCTTCCACGCCGACGGTTGACCCTTGCACGGTGGGCTGGTTCGTAGCCCGCCCAGGCTTACCCTAACTGGTCCTCTCCCAGCGCCCAGAGCCTCCTTGGTGGCCTTGGGTGGCAGCAACTCCTCCCGCCGCTGCCGTAACCACGATGTCACTCTCACTAATGCTATCTCGTCCTGGTCTTCGTTCTCTTCGTTCGAAGAGTCTTCCTCGACCTGCTATCGATAAGATGTTGAATCTGCTTACCATATTCCATTTTCAATTGCGGATCCTTATCTATTTTCCTTTCGATGTTGAAGAGGCGGTTCTTGGCAGAAGTGTAGCTTTCTGGCATCGGGTCTCCTTCATTCTTCCACAGGAGTCCAACTTCGAAGCGTCCATCATCCAGTCTTCTGCAGGTCTTCTCCAGGATGGTCAGCGCTCTTCCTTCCGAGCCCGTCGTTGTTCTTCTGGGCTGCACACCAAGGGCTTCGATGGCGAAATGATCCTTGATGGCTTGATGCATTTCCTCCTCCGGCGTGTGGACATGAAAGCACGTATTGAGAAAATGCACTGGTTTCTTACCTCCGACGTCTGTCCCATGTAGCACCCATCCAAGACCTGTCCTGGAGGCGACCGGTTCTCCTGGTTTGCCCCTTCTTATTTCTTGAGTCACGATCAGCTCCCAGTTGTCTTGGCCGATGAGCAGCTGTGGTGACTCCCCTTTGTAATGTAGAGTCTCGGCGATCCTTTTCAGATGCGGGTATTTCCTTATCCTCATCTTGTCTAGGAACTGCGCAAGTTGTCCACTGTCCGGACTCTCTTCAGGATTCTCCTTTGTCCGTGGTGTATTCCCTTCAGCTCGAGATCTAACACCTGTGAATCCTTTTTCTTTATTAACTTACCTCCCACTGTCTCGATGACCAGTTCCTCCTTATCTCCTTGAGCGCCGATCTCTTCTGCCACCTTCTTGTCCAGAAGTGACACCGTCGACCCTTCATCCATGAGGGCCAATATCTTCTTTGATGTTCGCGCCCCGAAGACTTCCACTCGAACAATCTTCAGGTACGCCCTTGCGTTGTTGTCCGCGTTCACTGACCCGGTGATGCCCGATGCCTCTGGTGATTCTTCTTGCTTGCCCGAGGTCCTGTCTTCCGTCTCAACATGCAGCAGATGATGATGCCACCTCTTGCACTCCTTGCACGATGGCTTCTTGCAGCTCTCCTTTCTGTGCCTCCCTTAAAGGCGCTTGAAGCAGATGCGACTCTTCTTGACAGCTGCCCAGCGATGTTGTACCGACGCCTTCAGGAACTTCTGGCATTCAACAGGGATCCATTCCTTCACCATTCCTTTCTCCAGAGAAGGCGTCCTTTAGGGCTGTTGTCAAGGCCTGAATCCCGATCGTGGCCTCTCTGGTCCCGGGGTCCTCCCCAGGTTTCATCCTCTTGGGTTCTTCCGGGGGCTTCTTTCGCTGCTCTGGTTCGTCTACGTTCTCCAATACGGATGTCTGGATCCAGTTCTGCATCTGTGCTGCTTTGTCCTCTTGTTCTGCTTGGTCTTCATCCACGGAGTGGTCACGTGACGTGACCTCTTTTGACCCTGTCCTTTCCTCTGTCTCGTCCTTTTCTGTGGCATCCTTCTGTGACCTGGTGACTGGCATCTTCTATCCTTTTCTTCTGGGTTCCTCCGATGACCGTCTTGCAGGGATCCGGCTCGAAGGACCAACTGTTGGGGGCGCTTCCTATTGCCCCCAGAGGCAGTCGACGTACGTTTCCTTTTTTGCGCTGGTCTCGTACGCCGCCACGCACCCCTGAATGCGTAGGTAGCTCTAACCACGCCTTTCTTCCTTTGGTACCGAAGAGGGGGAGGAGGGAGGTCGCCGGTATGTAGTTCTGTCCGGGGGGGTTTGTATACCGCGTACAATTTGGTGGGGTGTGTACCTACCTCAATGCCCAGGGCGGACATGGATTCTAGCTGGATCTCCTGGAGTGGTTGGTGGATGATGCTTCTCTTTACGAGAACCATCAGGCCTCTGTATGGTACTCCTCGCTCCGTGTGTTCATCCCGACGGTATATGTGGTATCCGGGGAACTTGGGCTTCGCTGCAGGTCCTAGCAGGGTTTCGTTGAGCAGTGCCACTTGGATGTCCTGTTCACGTAGCAGGGGTCTCAGGAGTGTGACCTTTCTCCTGATGCCGTTTGCGTTCCAGAAAAGGACCCTCAACGTAGCTGGAGTTTCACCAGCTCTCCGATCCCGTTGAGGATCAGATGGATCGGGCTCGTCCCTTCTCGGAGCGCCATCAGGATATCGTAGAGTAGTCTCAGGGCAAAGTCCAGGACCTCTGTGGAGGTTTGGTCCTGGGGAAAGGGATGGTGGCGAGGAGGTAGGGGCAGTTGTTGTGGCATTCGCACCTGCGATGGTGGATGTTGTTGTGGTGGTGGTAGGGGTCTGGGGTGGTGGTAGGCCTGGGGGGGGGATAGTTCCCCCAGGTTGGTGCAGCGGGTGTCGGTAGGCTCGCTGCAGGAGGGCCCCGCCGAGGGGCTGGCTGTGGGTGTAGGGAGACGGGTTCTGTCTCCGTGTCAGTCTGTTGGGCTGTTTGCATTCTCACCTTCTTCTTCCTCTTGGGGAGACGACTGGTTCTGCGTTTGGGGTGTGGCCAATGATTTCTCTTATTTTCTTGAAGTGTTGTGCCCAGTTTGGCATCAGTTCCACAACCAGCGGGGGGTATTTGGACTTCCTCGTCTCGCTGGGTTTGGCGGGGTCGGCGCTCTGGGTGGGGGGTGTAGGGCGATTCTGTTGAGTTGGGTGGGCCTGTTGAGTTGGGAGGGCGGGCATTGGTTGGGCCGATTCTGTTGGGCGGGCGGGAACGGTTGGGCGGGCGGCGTGTTCGCTGCCTACCATCCGGGGGGGTGACGCAGCCAAGGACGCGTATGTTGTGGACTGTGTCGATATTGTGGACGTCGGTGACGTCTCGTTAGGTCTGTCTACTACTCTTTGGGGCAGCGGCACCCAGGTGTTTTCGGGCGCCATTCTTTTTGAGTTATCAGTAGAGGGGGAATTTTCCTCCCGTTTCTTTTTCAGTCCGGGCGTTACCGGCTGAGGGCATTCTGGTGTGGTTTGGCCTTTGAGGCTTCTCTCTCTTTGAGTAAAGAAGCCTCTGACATATGAAATTAAATCGGGACTGAGCGTACCTTGTTTTAATAGTGTGGCCATCTGTTGGAGGTCGCGGTTATGTGCCTCTACCGCAGAGGTGTGAGGGCCTGTTATGGTGGCAGGGGAGGGGGGGCCGGGGGCGGCATCGCAGTCGCCACAGGTTGTTGGTCCCCCGCGGGGCGGGTCTTTCTTAATTTTTCTTGAGTTTTCCTATCGAAAAACTCTGCGGCGCGAGACTGCACATACGCAAGTTTTGCCCTTGACGACGATCTCTCGCTGTCCGAGCTGGCCGCGCGACTCGAGGCCGCTGAAGATGGACTCGCTACGAGAAGTCCGACCGTCATGGGCGGACTTGCTTGTAGCGGGGCGAGCGGACACCTGTCTGCTGCGCTGAGTTTGGGCGGGAGTTGCTTGGGCGGTTTCCGGCGCGCGACCGATCGGGGGCGGGGCTGGGTCCGGCGGAACCCTCTTCCGACCCCCGGCACTATCACTTTCACTGGCGCTCATCGCCCGCACAAAACACACTAACACACTGCAACGCGAGCCGGAGCGGTTTGCCGCGGGGCCGAACTCGGCAAACGTTTTCAATAAAACGATGCCGAGATCGAAAGTTTGGAACGGTCCGTGCGCGCGTACGTTACGTAATCAAAGCGGAAACTCGAGGCCACTCCCGACTGACCGCCGTCTGGCCTGCGCGAATATGTATATGCGCGCGTCCGTAGCGGCTTTACCGGCCAGACGACGGCATTATTTCGCCCGTGTTTTACCTTGTATTTTCACTTCGGAGCCGAGACTAAAATCCTTTAATTTTCTTATTTCTTTACATTTCTCTTTGGAAATATTGTTATTTAATTAGATACATGCCTTCTATATAATAAAATCACAAGTTCAAACCCTTATCTATGCATACAAACTAAATATTACCTAAAAATTGTCTTACATTGTCCTTACGTTTTAATTTTCCTTATGTTCCTACGTAAATCTTAAAGTAATATAATTTTATTTACTAAGGTACTACTTATTTACATAATTTACAGATTATACTAGCCGACACCCTCTCTGTGAGGTAAAAAAAGTATTCGGAAGTACGTCTTTGCACATACGCGAGTCTAGATTGAAACAGCGATCTCTCGCTGTCTGTACTGGCCGTGCAGCTCGAAGCCGCTGAGGAAAAGTCTCACTACGAAGAGTCGGATTTTCAAGGGTGGACATGGTGGTAGTGGGGCGAGCAGCCTCCTGTCGGCAGCGCTGGTTCTGGGCGGGTCTAGTTGCGGCGGTTTCCGGCGTTCAACCTTTATTTAGCACTCAACCCTGCAGTCTATCACTCACACTGCACTTTCACAATTTGCCGCCGTCGCGCGATCTACAGGTAGCACGACGATCTTCTTGGCAGGCCGCCGCAGGAGCTGAGCCTGAGATCACCAACCTTGGGGAAAACCCTCGCCGACTTCAGGTAGCGTTAGGTAGTCACACACCCAGATTAATATTCCCCGTAAGAGTGGGAGTGGTATAGTGTGGACACACACCATTAGGTAGGACACAGGAATTAACTCCTCCCACCCTGTGTCTAACCTTACAGGGAGGGATCATAAATCCCCGGTCTCCCCTATCGCCCGCCCGGATAGGATCTCGCCAATATGTCCACCATGGACTTCTATATGTCTGTTTGCATGGACATCTCAAGTCTGTCGCTTGACAGTTTGCGCGGAGGACTCCGCGCAATACTTACAAGCACCCTAAGCTACTCGATGACTTGATCATCCCTAGCAGGGCTCGCCCGGCGGATGGAGAAGCCTCATCGGCTCCAGCCCTCGCCCAAACCCCGTCCATTCCGGACTCCCCAGATTATCCGCCCTCTCTGCAGGCCTTCTCTTGCCCTCCCTCTCCTGAAAGGAAGTCTGGCTAGGTCCCTTCTCAAAGAACACATCGAAAATGGACTCTGATCAACCGCCTGGCCCTTCGCCTATTAGTCCTCCTCCGACGACGCCTTCCTCACCGTGACTTCCGCGACCCTCGCACCTCAGCCCTCCCCTGAGACCGCCCCCACCGATCTTTTTCCACGAAAACTCCTTTCCCTAAAGGGCATTCACTTCGTGAAAGCCCAATCAATTAAACTTCAGCTTGAGCAGAACGTCGGACGCGCACCGAGGCCTCACCTCCGTCCTCCGCTCCGAGGGCATAGGTTTTCATACCTATGCTCTTGAGCGCGGACAATGGCCCCGCTGCACTCGCAGCCGCAACGATCCGACCCGAGAGTAAACAACTAGGCTCGCTCATGGACACCGGAGCATCCTGCTCCTCAGTATACTAAGACATCAGCAAAGATGTTTATAGCCCCCCGCTCCCCGCACGCCCTCCTGCCAGCATCGCTGCCTGCAGCAGATGGGCTAAGCGTCTGGCGTACACAAGTCTAGCCCCTCAGGCGAAAACTTGCCCCGCCACCAGTTTCTGACCAATCACCAAATAGATATCCTCCTTGTAATTCCTGCAGATAATAAAAAGTACCAACCTATGAGCCTATGTTAGTCACAGACATAGGCCTCCCAAATTGAGCGTCTCAGCTCTAGGAATTGCTAGGAAAAACCCTGCTCAGACTTTCATTACCTACATATTACATTTTATTATGTCTCTGTACATATTATTATGTCCATAATTATCTGCCAACAAAGCATCAAAGTTTGAAAATAATAACTAAATATTGCAACAATTCAGCTAACTGCAGAGTTGGGGATTTCTATAGCCAGTTGGGTGCTTCTATGTTGGCAAACTTACTTAGGGATCCGAAACACTTGCCTTATCGAGGATCCAGAATAAACCAGGAATAAAATGGCCATCGCCGAGCCCAAGGAATCTTATTGACTGACTAGGCATAGGTATATGTTTTCGCGACCGTGTTTGAACTCGAACTGTGTATTTTGCACCCTACGACCCTATACTATATTGTGTAGGTATGTTTATTACAAACTAGCTTTTGCTTGTGACTTCGTCCGCATCCCTATACTATCCTGCGGGAACATGACGCCGGGATAAAATATCAACAATCCCATGTCCGTCTCCTGGTTCTCAACCCCCACCATTTTTCAGCCAAATCGGTTCAACCGTTCTTGAGATGTATCTGTTAATTTATTATTGAACTATTTTGCTTATTGTTTTGATTATTTTTTTGCCTCTATATTGTATTAGGTCATATTCTGTAAGAATAGATGTAAGTGTTTTTAATAAATACAAATGCAAGTTTAAATTGCAATTAAATTTTAATCCTTAATACTTTATATTTCATTGTTTGAGGTTCTAATCCGTTTTAATTTATACATAATAATATTAATAATTGTTGTAAGTTATGGATTTTTTTTATTCAAGGTTTTCTTAGTACTGTTTTTAAAGAAGAATTTGATTTGTACCTTTAAATGAGGTGACATATAAATGTGCTATTTAAGGCTATAAGAAAGGGCTCACAATGCATTTTATTGTTGAACACCGCGTTGGAACCATTTTAAACAAATCAATTAATATTCTACACTATTAGCTCTTGTAAAATCTGTGACCCAATCAACAAACTACAACATTATATTTTTTATTAGCTATCAACAAAGCCTTAGTGAGGTAAAATTGTCACATGCGCAGTGTTGAAAACAATCGACAGGTAGCTCAAATTTATATCTATTTGTATCTCTCAATAATTCACGCAATGAAAGTTATTAATATTTTAATTGTAATATAATTAATGTTCTAGTATAAGCTATGAATAAAGTTATCCCTTATCTTATTATGAATAATTTTGCTCGTTGGATTTAATGTTGTCTGAGTAGGTATGTATTTCTTAATATTTTTATTTTAGGTAATGAGATTGTTAATATTGAAATAAAATAAAATGTAATACTATCAGCCTCTGGACTTTTATTGATTTTATTTGCTTATTGTAAAGATGAGTCAGGCCATTATGCAGAAAAAATTAAATAGGTTTTGTATTTCAAGTACCTACTTATTTTGGAATCCTAATACAATGTGAGTGTTTGTTTGTGTTGGTGAAAACTCCGGCGACGGATGAATTCCATAAACGAATGATGTACAAAATGTAATACTAATGATTTGTAATTTGAGCATTTTTCCACCATGTAACTACATAGGTACTGTTATTATTTGTATTAGAATAGTATTTACCTATCTACGTTTCTACGACCCGCGACCCGTGCACCCACTGGCTTCACCCACCGGTGGGTGTAGGGGTAATTCCTGTTTACCAACTGCGATATGGTTGGAATTAATTATCGATGAAAAAAATTAAATATTTATACGATAAGTCAATTTGTTTAAACCCTACCACAAACTGTACTACACAAATAATAAGAAAACCGGTTTTCGTTGAAAAAATCCGATTTGGTTTAATATCATTTCAGTAAAGTAGGTAGGAAGGTACTTAAATTAAAAAAAGTTGTAGTTACCTAGTACACAATTTTATTAGTAATAGCAGTGTTAAAGCTCAAATTACAAATCATTTTGGTTTGTATTTACGTTTGCGTACTTATATGGGAGATTCATCCATGTCGCCGGAGCCAATTGCACTTAGATTAAGGTTTTACTAGCTTGTGCCCGCGGCGTTCCGCGTGGTCCATAGGAATTAGTGATTTCAAAAGAACCCTCTCCCGATGGTGAATACAAACAACAGAAAAGAATTGGCAAAATCGGTCCAGCTGTTCACGCGTGATTGATGAGGTAAGTAAAAGTAATCATTAGTCAAAGATATATGTAATTATAACATAGTATCACAACTAAAGTTAACCTATTTTCTTCAGTATTTGCACAGGGTCGACCTTTGTGGCACGGTGGGCAAAAATCCGCAGGAGGTTGCGGGTTCGATTCCCGCCTCGGGACAAATATTGAACGATCTGCAAATATTTGTTCTGGTCGTTTTCTATATATAATAAAAAATTATCTATCTATTTAATATAGGTACATATATTGTATTATGTATTTGAGTCTTTACTTACATTCTTCCAGGCATCTTAATCCAGACCGGTCTAGGCCTCTTCTCTTCTCTTATTCTTATCTCCTCTCTTCTAAGCTTTCAAATACGCACCTAACAAACATTGTTATCATTACTGTATCAATAATATAATAAGTGATTCGAAACATACAGTTGTGTAGTCGTAATACATAGAGACAATTAATCAAAGTGATCACTTCATTTCCCAGTATTTCTTGTAATTTTGTATTCTGCCCTGTTCAAGAGTCCTGTAAGGTCTAAAGGAAATAAAGTGCTTTGATTTTGATTTTCAGTGTTCTCTGAAATAGGTTCAAAGAAAGTTAAATTTTCGAGAAGAATTTTACGCAATCATAATTTTCAAATACAAATAGTTTATTGATGAGGTAAATAAAATAAATTTTGATTTGTTCTAAGTTGGGATAAAATACTTACAATGACAGTCCGTCCGACTAAGCCGAGCGAGCCTCTCATCGTGAGTGACTCGAACCTGTGACCGAGCCGAGCTATCGAGTCGGAGAAGATACGAGAGGCCGTTTTCTCGTCCGGTCCTACTATTTTGTCCTACTAGTAGGACCACGAGGGAGACCAGTTTCTGTTCGTCCTACTAGGTATGATATAGATATAATGGACCTGAAATAATTTATTTATACCACCTGTAGGTATATAGTTTGTTTTCACTAGTCCTTCTATTTTGTCCTACTAGTAGGAACACGAGGGAGACCAGTTTCTGTTTGTCCTACTATGAGATTTAGAGCTGTACCTAATTATTTATTTATAACACATGAATTTAATTAATACTTTTGACACAAGAAATAAAAGGGAAAAAAACAGTCATTCATAAACATATTTATGTTATTATACATTTTTCTCTAAGAAATGGCTTATTGGTACCTAAGTCACCGTGAATTAATTAATTTTAGCTGGTTTTACAAGGAAAAGTGTTGAAGAGTTGAGTACCTATGTTAAGTGATTTACTTACTTACGTCTCAAGATACATGGCGCCCTAAAAGGGATCCTAAAAACTTTACCTAAGTTCAGAGATAAATTTTTAAGACCTCTCACTTTATATTAGGAGTGCATGTAGGTAGATATGTACCTAGGTATGTAGATACTTGAAATACTAAACCAATTTCGTAATTCCATCTAAATACTGGGTCCTAACTCCAGTCTCAAACCTATTTAGTTATTCTTAATACTGGATTCTAACTCCAGCCTATTTAGTTATTCTAAATACCGGATCCTAACTCCAGCCTATTTAGTTATTCTAAATACTGGATCCTGACTCGAGTCTCAAACCTATTTGGTTATTCTAAATACTGGATCCTAACTCCAGTCTAAATCCTATTTAGTTATTCTAAATTTAGGTCTTGGGCTCCTGTGTACAACATGCACATAGAATAAATAAAAGTCCAGGGTTTGATATAATTATATTTTATTTTATCAATATGAACCATCTTATTATCTAAAATAAAAACATTTAGAAATTGTGCACGACGACGTAGATAATAAGATAGTGTAGTTATTAAGTTAGAATACAGAATATTGTACATACTAGATTTAAGGAATTTGCAGAAAGGTAAATAAATGTGGCTCGACACAGAATATAGCGGCGCGGGGATAAGAATTGTAATATAGATAGGTAGGCGATTTTGTGAGACGAAAGTCGCGACCTAAACTCAAAGCATACCCTGTGGATGGAACTCAAGCAGAATTTGCAAAAAGATGATGTAGAATGGGCTGCAGCTGAGCTAACGAGAGCCGTCGAAGACTCTCTAAACAAAGCATCGCACACCTCCACGACGACCAGAAGGCTTATAACTATTTTCTGGATGCCAGAAAAGAACCACAATGCGAATTACCAACGAAATGACCGCAGGATTGATAACCGCCGTCAACCACCTCCAAACTTTGAAAACGCATGGCGCGAGCCCCCACCGGAAACCGGTGACCCCAGCAACAGCAACCCAAGAGCCGTCCGCCCAGTCAGCGCAAACGCGACAGTCGCAGGCAGGACACTTTTCGCGAGAACAACCTGAAGACGAAGCAAGCTGAGAAAGACATTGCAGACAAGATTAACAAAGCGCTTTTCTTCGGCTACGGTGATGCTTTAACAGCTGAAAAAGCTGTTGACTTTTCCATTCAAAAATCGGCAGCCGTCGTCCCCGTTACGACGCGGGCCGTGGGATTCTATACCCAATGGATCTTCAAGAAAGTCTACAAACTGTACGGTTGCATACCTGACCGCATCCCGCAATGCACACCTTATGCATTTTACCGCGTAGCTTTGGCTCAGAGTACCGTTTAATCCAAGCGAGAGCCTCGCAGATTAACAGCATGGGTATTGCTGCTGGTGATTTCTACCGCCCACGTCTCACAATGGAAGAACGTGACATTGTTAAGTCAATGCCTATAACCTTTTCCCCCTTGACGAACCTGCTTGCAGGAGTTTCGAGTATGAAGGAGAAGCGTATTACGCCAATGTCCCAACGATCCAATCTTGGGCATTTTGTTTTCCAACCTGAGAGCCAGCGTTGAGAGAGTCGCGCTAACCCCCGTCGCTACTACCGATTGAATGATTTAGTGAGGTCTTCGGATCGACACGCGGTGGCTTCGCGGCCGTTGGCGTCGTTGGGAAGTTGACCAAACTTGATCATTTAGAGGAAGTAAAAGTCGTAACAAGGTTTCCGTAGGGGAACCTGCGGAAGGATCATTAACGTGTATATACATATATATACTTGTGCGTTGTTATATGTATATGTAATGATTGTACATGTGTATATATATTTTATAAACCATCCAGTCATATTAAAAAGAGATTGACGATGAATTTTTTTGTCGTTACGATCTCGCATCACGCTTGCGTCTGGCAGCTTTGAGGCGTGGATAAGCTCTGGCAGGAGACAATGCCCGAGGGCAAGGGCGTCGCCAGGGGGGTCAGGGGGGGGGCAGCTGCCCCCCCCTAGAGACCAAAAATATGTACCTAGCCAACTGCAAAACAACGAAAGTCCTGCTTTTATTATATATTATATATCCGCATAGATAAATCCCGCATAAATCCACTATCACTAGGAATAAGTAGTGACAGTTAGTACAATAATATAATCTTAAAAAAAAATATTGTATTTAAAGTAATTTTTATTTCGGATGTTTCGGTCGGTCATTTGCAACAAAATATTATATACGTGGGAGTACTTGAAGTGGTTGTTCTGTCTTAAAAACTCAGTTTTTTGTTCGTCAAAATTCGTCGGGTGGCTCGCTCTCACGCTAAGTTTCATTCGATTCGTTTTATATAAGTGTACCTTATATGTAAGTGAACACGCATCACATTCATCTTGGAAGGCAGTAATCACACAATTAATTTTAATTTCGTTAATCGATGAATGTATTAAGTACCTACCTATTTTCTTGTTTTGCCGTTATTGAATTGCTGCCTCTGTTTGCTGTTATTCCTTTAGATATATATACAAACACTGCTAAATTTTTAGCATACGTCCGAAAAAGTCTAAAAAAAATCGCGGCTCGCTCCGCTCGCCGTTTATTCTATAGTCTTCAGTTTCGACTATGTATTTCCAGCGGCCGCACACAATAAAATATCGGCGCTCATTACACTCTGTTATAATTTTTTTTGTACTAAGTACTTAATGACCCGAAAAAGTTACAAAAGTTGTCGTGCTGGCTCAATCACTTGCAGCGTTGAATGCCAGTTGTAGATCATATTGTTTGCGGACCAGGTACAATTGTAAATTGTTGGTACTTGAAAATTACTTGGATAAAGTTAGCGTACATAATCATCAGCCCATGTTATCCGCTGCTGGACATAGGCTTCTCCTATTGAGCGCTAGGGTCGTAACAACCCCCCCCCGCCGATTAGTACATATTTCTGGCTACGGCTTGCCCCCCCCCTGGGCCGTGGGCTGGCGACGCCCTTGCCCGAGGGTCAAGAGGGAAGTGAACACACTCAAACAGCGCGTGAAAACTGCTCTTGACGTCCCGTCGCTGCCGAGGGATGGGAGAGTCACATCGATGGCATCACCGACCACATGCCCTCAGTGCACAGGTTATGTGGAAAGAGATGTTTATTTAATTTGATTGATATATAACATAAACTTGTGTGTGTACACTTGTAAGTTTGATCTCATGACTGTGTTGTTTCTTTGTTTAAATCATTTTAGAGTACCTATCTAATAAAACAGGAAGTTGATTTACGTTACGTTACGGAGGAAGGATTCGTATTTATGTTAAAAAATAAGTTCGAGCGAAAGAAGTAAACCGTTTTTATTTCATAGATATTTTAGGTTTTCAACCCATTTGATCGATACTCTTATTTTTAATCTCTATGTTGTTCAGTTTCTTTGCGAATAGGCATGATGACAGATTTTGAAAAACTCTTCTATTATATTCGAAAATACATAGGTACCTATTATTTACAATGAATAACATTTTTCTGCAGAAATTAAAGGTTTAGTAGGAAAATACTAACAATTTAGTCTTATAATTTAAAATTCGCACCAAAACGCTTGTCCGTGTCATGGCGTCGCTTGTGACGTCACGTCTGAGTAAACTAAACGTAAACACTAGGCGTTCATTGAATAATTTTGTTATTTTGTGTTCATCATCATCATCATCATCAGCCTATGTTAGTCCACTGTTGGACATAGGCCTCCCCTAATGAGCGCCATAGCGCCCTGTCTTCGGCTTGTCGCATCCAGCATCTGCCAGCAGTCTTTCGCAGATCGTCATCCCACCTGGCCGGAGGGCGTCCTACACTACGTTTACCGAGTCGCGGTCTCCACTCAAGAACACGTTTACCCCAGCGGTTATCGGTTCTTCGCGATATATGGCCGGCCCACTGCCACTTCAGTTTGCTAATTCTCTGAGCTATGTCGATGACTTTAGTTCTCTGTCGGATCAATTCGTTACGAATCCTATCCTTCAGAGAAACTCCGAGCATAGCTCTTTCCATAGCTCGCTGAGCGACTTTGAACTGGTGGACCAACCCTATCGTGAGTGTCCACGTCTCAGCTCCGTAGGTCATGACTGGTAGGACGCACTGATTAAAAACTTTCGTTTTTAAACATTGCGGTATGGATGACGAGAAGACTCGACGTAGTTTTCCGAACGCTGCCCAGCCTAGCTGGATCCTCCTCTTGGCTTCCTTCTCGAAATTGTTTTTACCCAACTGCAAAATCTGCCCGAGGTAAGTGTACTCAGAAACAATTTCGAGAAGGTGGCCATGTACGATCACCGGTCTTGGATCAATGTGGCCATTGATCATGATTTTGGTTTTATCCAAATTCATGCCAAGACCGATACATCGGGAGGCTGAAGCTAGACTGTCCAGCATCCGGTTCAGCTCCTCTAGCGACTCCGCCATTAAGACTATGTCATCAGCGAATCGCAGGTGTGAGATGTACTCGCCGTTTATGTTGATGCTCTTGTCTTTCCAGTCCAGCGTCTTAAACATATCTTCCAACGCGCTCGTGAACAGTTTCGGGGATATAACATCCCCCTGCCTCACTCCTCTGCGCAGTTGGATCGGTTTAGTCTGCTGGTCCTGTACTCGGACACTCATCGTAGCGGCTTCGTAAAGACATCTCAGCACCTCGATATAACGATAGTCTACTTGGCATCGCTGTAAGGATTGTAGAACAGCCCAGGTTGCAACGGAGTCAAAGGCCCTCTCATAGTCCACAAAGGCCAGACACAGGGGCTGATTATACTCTTCGGACTTCTGTATAATCTGCCTCACTGTGTGAATGTGGTCTATGGTACCATATCCTCCGCGAAACCCAGCCTGCTCCGGTGGCTGAAACTCGTCGAGTCTCCTAGCGAGACGGTTCGATATAACTCGTGTCGTATTTTGTGTTATTAAATATGAATTAGAAAGTGTACAAGTGGTGTGCGGTCCCTCAGTATAAGAATACATCAATAAAAACTCCGTGTTCTTTCCGCATAAGAAAACCATACGGGACAAGTGGCTTAAACTTGCAAGGCGGGATTCAACAGCGATATTGCCTAGTACCTTTATTTTTGTGAAGATCACTTTGACGTAAGGTTTTTATTTTGTTTTGCAGGAATTTTAAAATAGTATGTGGTATAATGATCTTGTTTGAGGTCTAAATTTAATAATAAGAAATAAACTTTTTTGAGGTTAGGTTTCGTCTCGCGTTATCTTATTATGTATTTTATTCAAATTTCAGTTGCCAAATGATATGGAGAATTTATGGAATATCATTTGATGGGATCGGTGTCACAAGTCCGCATAAAACCTTAGTGAATCCTTGTTCCATCGTGACATGGTTATTTCACTTTCGATTTAATAAAACCAATAGACCTAACTCGGTGAAAACAAAGTTGAATCGTAAATAATACAGATAACCAGTGCTGCTAACGAAACAAGATGCTTGTATAGTCTCAGAGATGACGTCATTTGCTCTGATTGGTGTTCAGCCTATCATAGCAGATTGCCGTATTTCGTAGTTTTATTTTATTAAAATAAATATCAATCTCTCTATTAATAAAAAATAAATGCGTGTTTTGTATTCCATGACCCATCCATCCACCCATCACCAGCCTATAATAGTCCACTGCTGGACATAGGCCTCCCCTAATGAGCGCCATAGATGGATTATTGGTGATAACTAGTGGGGATTATGGGCAATAACCCCCACATAATGATGCCATGACCCAAGTTTTACTAAACAAATAAATAATTTTAGTGATTTTTAGTTACTGTCACCATGCCTAACGTTTTTTATGTATAAATTAATAAATACTTATACTTTAAAAACCCATTTTCCTTGTTGTAATTTAATTTTTATGTATATTTTTCAATTATCCGAATTATCCGAAATATCCGGATATCCGGATAGTAAGGCTCACTACTATCCGAATTATCCGGATACGAAAATTTTGCGGATAATGCAACCCCTACTTTCCATCGAACCTCGGTCTGTGTCGGTGTCGTCGAATCACTGACCAACCAGTGTCAACGATAGTGTTGCGATTGCGCGCTACCGCTAGTGTAGGTCTTGCTTGTTTATAGCTTCAGATTCAGAAACACGCACGAATTAATATAAGTTTATTTTAACAACACAAAGTATTGTATGCATTAAATATGTATAACATTTCTAAAATGCTGGATGCGTTGTAGTGTTGTGTCGTGAATTAGAAAAATCAACTGTAGGTAACTATCCGTATTATCCGGATAAAGGAGCTCCCATTATCCGGATAATAAAATTAGCGGATATCCGGATAATTCGGATATCCGGATTGCAATCCCTATTCTCACCAGAGTCTGCAGAAGAGTACAGAGCCATACAAAACTATCTGTCGATCCAAGAGGGTCTCGTATGGTTCTCGTACTCTTTACCAGAGTAGAGACAGGTGAAATTAGCCATAAGAGGGGTACCCGCCGACACCAACCCTGACGACATCGTCGAGGACTTCCGAGCCAAGGGCTTCGAAGCGGAGCTCATCAGACCCATCAAGGCCAGCAAGGGAAGGCCAGGGTGCATATTCTTCGGAATTTTTAAGCCCTCCCCTGACCTGCTGCCAGCATTATATAATTTCGAGGAAGTCCTCCACATGCCAGGTGTGACCATAGAGAGCTGGAGAGGAAAGAAGGGCCCCGCGCAGTGCCATCGCTGCCAGGGCTTCAGGCACTCCAGCCACAATTGTCATCGCCCACTAGCCTGCGTAAGATGCGGAGGCTCACACCATGCAGGTGAGTGCACGCAAAACCGGGAGGATACCCCGACGTGCGCGAACTGTAAGGGGCCCCACACAGCCAACAGCACCGGCTGCCCGGCAGGAGGCAAAGAACAAAAGAGCGGGTTCGACAGCCTACTCAAAGCCCAACCTGCGCCACAAAACAGAACCAGCACCTCACCCCCCCAGCTGAGACGCCAGCAACCTCTCAACCGACCGTCTCTGCTCCAGCCCCGCCAGCTCAGCTGGACTACAGCGGCACGCTGATGGCCCCGGCCAACACCCCGACTCCCAGATCCAGCCGTCTCCCCAAGAGGAAGAAGAAGAAGGTGAGGTTGTTGACAGCCCAACAGACTGACACGGAGACGGAACATGTCTCCCAACACCCACAGCCAGCCCCTGCTGCAGCGAGCCTACCGACA
Source organism: Eupithecia pulchellata (assembly GCA_963931895.1). NCBI lineage: Eukaryota > Metazoa > Arthropoda > Insecta > Lepidoptera > Geometridae > Eupithecia > Eupithecia pulchellata. The sequence goes on along the minus strand of OZ007550.1, from coordinate 1,633,035 downwards.
CCCGCTGCACCAACCTGGGGGAACTATCCCCCCCCCCAAGCCAACCACCATCCCAGACCCCCTTACCATCACAACAACATCCACCGTCGCAGGTGCGAATGCCACCAATGCCTCTCCAAACACAGCCACAGTCACAGCAACTGCCCCTACCACCTCGCCACCATCCCATTCCCCAGGACCAAGCCTCCACAGAGGTCCTGGACTTTGCCCTACGACTTCTCTACGATATCCTGATGGCGCTCCGAGAAGGGACGAGCCCGATCCATCTGATCCTCAACGGGATCGGAGAGCTGGTGAAACTCCAGCTACACTAGGGTCTTATTTTGGAACGCAAACGGCCTCAAGAGGAATGTCACTCTCCTGAAACCCCTGTTACTCCGCCTTTCCGCCTCTGATGACGATAACTTAACAATAGCCAGCACAGCTCAGGTAGCAAAAGCCAAGTCCGCCCGCCCAGAGACCTTAACCAGCCAAGTCCCGGCCAAAGAGGACAGCGGAAGCGAACCTAGAGGGCAAGCACAGAAAACCCAGAAACCTAGCCGTTGGCAGCACAGGAGAACGGCTACCCGTAGGTCCAGAATGGACCGACCCAATGACCCCTCGTCAGTAGGCGAGGGCGGATGAGATCCGCGGTAAGAGGCTAACGCGCGCGAGAGTTAGATGACAACAGAGACAGGGACAAAAACTCAGTAGTACGCGATCCGTCCGAGACCGTCTAGAAGTGTATTGCAGTGACTCAGCTCTGTAGGAAAACCCGCGCCGCCCCTAGCCTCGCTTCTCCAGTGCCGAGTTAACAAGTGAAACCGCCTCTTTTATTTTTCCTGCCCGCAACTTTCCCATCAATCCTTAGAAGAATATTACACATTCCACTTAGCCAGAAGGAACAGGAATACATACTCAATCGTAAATCCAATGAGTAAAATTATTTAGAATTAATATATTTATCACATTATTCCATGAATTATTGAGACATACAGACAGATATTTAGAGCAGCCAGTAGATTGTTTGCAACAGTCTGAATGTTTTTGATTATTAGCTAACAAGATTTTGTACATTATTAGCTAATAAAAGACCTCAAGTTGTTGTATTTTGTGTTGTTTATGGCACAGATTTTACAAGTGCATTTAGATTATTTGCATCTAAGTGATGCCTTGATTGTATTAACAAGAAATATTAAAGTTAACAAATGTAACTAACATTATTAAAATTATATTTAAGTATCATTTTAATGTTATAAACTTCATTTAGTAATTAGTACATAACTAATAAACCATTTTCTACTGATTATTTTAAAGTAGGCCATACATTGTAAGCATCTTTTATTACTATTAAAACTAGTTAAGCGTATTTAGCATAAGTAATTTACATAAATGCAACTTTAATGTACAGTTTCTATTGGATTTTTATAATTTTGTGTATTAATATATGTATATTTGCCCGAAAAACAGGTTTTACCTAGTTAAGGCACGTAGATTAACTTATCCCTTAAGATATAAGATTATGTATTATTTGTAATTTTGTTAGCCCTAAGTTATTTTGAATAAATTATTTTGTTCTTATTTTTTTATTTTATTTAATATAACCAGTTTTACAAGATCTTGTAATAAACAATAAGGCTAATAAGCCCCTCAACAAATTGTAATAATGATATAGGAATTGTAAGACTGGCAGTGAGTGAATGTTTTGCTAGGAATAAATACATCATTTATTTCAGGGACCAAAAAAACAGTTATGGATGGTTAAAAACTTTTATGGACGTAATGAAATACATTATTATACGAATATAAAAACCTTAATTACTAAATGGTCCACCATGGATGATACCATAATACCATAAACCAAACAAAATTAATAATGCTGGACAATCCACACAGCATCACCTAGCCCCAAGCTAAGCTGAGCTTGTGTTATGGGTACTAGATGACTGATATACATAATTAAATACATAGATATTTTTTATTATACATAGAAAACGACCAGAACACCCTGAACAAAAATCTGAAGATAGTACAATCATTTGTCCCGATGCGGGAAGCGAACCCAAAAAGAAGATATCTTATAAAAGTACACATTCATCATACAGATTACATTTCGCGCATTTGCGCTTCTATAAAAAGCTTCCATCTGATGTAACCTCCCCTATTCGTAAATTTCAACAATACATAAAACAAAAACTTGTTAACAAAGCCTTATAGCTACTGAATAGATGATTACATGAATGATGTTAATGCGTGACCTGATGTCACATCATTCCGCACCGACAATAGCATGTAAGAAATTGTATGTACTGCTTAGCTATAGCTATTGTTGACGATTTTGTACCTCATGAAAAACAGGCCTAAATAAGGTAAGGAAATGTATTTACTACTTTTGTACTAGATTTTAAGTTGATGTCTGAAAATTAGTTTAATACATGTTTAGCAGTAAGATAAATTAGTTTCATGGCTTATCTATTATAATTGTGTTCAGTGTATGAGTGTTTAGATGTAAGAATATTTAATAAAAGGAATAAAGCCCCCACCCCCCACCCCAAAGGTATCACACCGCGATGATATAAATATAGCACCCCCGCGCGAAAAAAAACACGATGATGTAGAATGGGGCGCAGCTGAACTAACAAAAGCCATCCAAGAGTCTCTAAACACAGCATTGCACACCTCCACGACGACGAGAAGGCTAGATCCTCTCCCGGCGTGGATCAGGGACCACATCCGCGAAAAGAGAGAGAAACGGAAGCTCTGGCAGGAGACAAAATGCCCGAGGGTCAAGAGGGAAATGAACACACTCATACAGCGCGTGAAATCTGCTCTTGACGTCCATGCTGCCGAGGGATGGGAGAGTCACATCGATGGCATCACCGACCACATTACCACAGAACCAGGGAAGGTAAAGAAGATGATACAAAGGCTACTAAAGAGAAAAGCTCCCGGACTGGACAACATAACCAACGAGACCCTCAAACACCTGCCGCCAAAGCTTGTGGTCGCCCTTACACGGCTGTACAACGGCATATTCAGGAGTGGCCATTTCCCGATTAAATGGAAAGTCGGAAAGGTGATGATGATCCGTGAACCCGGAAAAGATGTCAGAAAACCTGAGAGCTACCGGCCCATCACACTTCTAAGCACAGTATCTATACTTTTTGAAAAGATCGTGCTCCAATACCTGACGCCCCACATAAGTACCAAGGGAGGAATAATTCAGGTTCCGAGCTGACCATTCCACCACCATACAGATACCAGACTAGTGAACGAAATGGCCACCAGCCTCAACAAGAAAAATATTTTTTCTTGTATATTTAGATATGGAGAAAGCGTTTGACAGAGTATGGCATGAAGGTCTCCTGTACAAACTTACCCAGTCCGGCGCCCCAAAGAAGCTCATCCACATCCTTGAAAACTTCCTAGGACAACGTAGTTTCGTGGTTGCAGTCGAAAGCGTGCTCTCGACGGAGAAGCCCATCAAAGCTGAAGTCCCGCAAGGAAGCTGCCTCTTACCTGCCTCCTACGCCTGGTACACCGACGACATCCCCGTCGTTGGGCAGTCAAAGCTACCACTCAACGCCGATGACTCATCCTTTTTCGCATCCTCATACAGGGCGGAATACGTCGAGCGACAGCAGACAACCCTCGACCTCCTTCTAAAGTAGTAACAGAAATGGAGGCTCCCCGTGAACGTGGCGAAGACCCAGGCCATCATCACGGGGAGCACGAAACTACCCCTGAGGCTGACAAAACCATCCCGTGGCAACCAGATGTCAAATATCTGGGGCCACCATCGGACCGACGCCTCAGCTTCAGAAAGCACGTCACCCACCTGGTAGGACAAGCCAGAGGAACGAGAAGCAAGCTACTACCAATCCTCCAGTCCAAACTGCTGCTGAGCACCAAGTTGATGATCTTCAAAACTTACCTTAGGTCACGGCTAACCTACGCAGCTGCGGCGTGGTACGGTACGGTACCGGCCTTGGGGAAGAACCCTCGCGGACCCCAGGTAGCGTTAAAGTGGAAGTCACACACCCCTTTCGCCCCGTACCGTAAGAGTGGTATAAGGGACACACCATTAGGTAGGACACATATGTAGGTACACCCCCCCCCCCGTCTAATTCCAGGTGCCCACGGGATCAGGGACCTCCCCGCCCCTAAATATGTCCGCAATGGACATCTCAAGTCTGTCGCTTGCCAGTTTACCAGCTATACTAGCCATGCACCCTAAACTACTCGACGATATAATCGTCGGTGGAAGGGCTCGGCCGGCGAATGAAGTTGCCTTATCGGCTCCCTGCCCGCCCCTCTGGCCCATGTGACCTCCGCGACCCCCGCACCTCAGCCCTCTCTCCGTAAGGAAAAACCTCCTCCTCCGAGGACTGCGGCTATCTATGCAATCTTTCGCATAGATAGTCGCAGTCGCAAGGCCACCGCATGTACAGCGGACGCGACAAACGTCTCTTCGCATGGGCGTAGGGAGGTACGGGCAGGGGGGGGGGGGGGCGCTGCCCCCCCCTAGAGGATGCAGTCTTAATTTTAAATACGTACCTACGCAGATAGCCAAGCCTATTAATAAACAAAACTTCATTGACAGGTCAATTTTAAATTCATAAATTCAATCTATTAGGCGCGAAAGTTGCATTCCCCTTATTATCATTCCATATTTTGATTCCCTGATAAATATCCGCATTGAAGCAGTGGTTTTAAGACCATAATTTGCCAGCATTCGGTTTAATGTCTCTACATCCTAGCTCAATGGTAGATAATTATGTCGATAATTGTTTTTAAAGAAAGATCATAAAGTTTCTGCCTTGTAAAATATTTATCAAGAACCCGAACTTTGGTATAAAAAATGGCAGGACAATGCTATGACCAAAGAAGCCCACTCCATTGATACTGACACGAAACTCTACCATAGCCGTGGGGGGGGGGGGGTTCAAACGTACCTATGTATGTATGTCAGCGTACACCGAAGCATAGTACCTACTTACGAACAAATAAGAACAAAATTTAATCAGAGCTGCCTAAAATGGTTTTGTGGAGAACCTCGAAGACTACTATTTTGTAAAATAACGTGACGTATACTTAAACTATTGTTGTTTTTTTTATTGTAAACGTAGCCTACCTATCCCATTTCTCGTGCAGCATGTCCTTAGTAGGTATTCTTGGTTTTTTTTCGGCTGCCCCCCCTTGAACAGAATCCTGGCTACGCCCTTGTCTCTTCGACCTAGTTCTAGTCATCCTCGATATTACTCACGATGCATCAAGTGCCTGGGCGACCACGGCACCGTGTTGCATACTCTGCAACGCCGAGGGGCACAACGCGAACTATCGCAGCTGTCCCAAGGCGTCGAGAGTAAGCAACAAGGCCCGCTCAAGAGCCCCGGAGCGCTACGCTCCTGCCCTAGGTATACTAAGACATCGGAAAGGTGTCTATGGTCCCCCGCTCCCCGCACGCCCCCCTGCTAACTCAGCATGGGTTAAGCCTCTGGCTTATAGAAACCTCAGTCGGCCTCAGGCCCTCAGGCGAAAACTTGTTCTTTCTTGTGTAGTCTTACAGCTTTGTAAGACTAATACGAGTGACATACCCTGTGGAAATCTAGCAGGATATGCAAAAAAGGGCGTATATTATTACAAGACTCGATCTCTAGGAAATGATAGGTAGGACTCGAGTGGAGTCACTCACTACACAGTCGATGGAAATGGTGACGTCCTCGACATAGTGTTGCCACATGGTCCTAACAGACCTCCAATCATATCATAGACCGGTACTAGCAAATTGAAAAAGGATCATAAAATTATTGTAGTCTTGAGCGTGTCCGGCACGCGCAAGCAACATGGGGCCTACATGGGGCCTACGTACTTACGGCCCGGCGTGTCCGGCTGCTTCGTACACGCGCTCACGCTTCATTCTGGCTGTTAAATATATAAATCTGTAGTTAAACTTACCTGTTTAGTGTAAATTTTGTACACGTGCTTCTGCCTTCTGCCCGGCAAATCGGCAAAGAGAATAAAACCAAACCAAAACCACTACTCGGCAATGATGGCGGCAAATAAAATGAATGAGAAAGATTCATTCTTTCTTTGATCGTACAAATCGAATTCACTCGATGTTTCGAGTTCATCGATCGAATCGATCCGATACTTTGATTTGAAAAAAGATTTGAAAAGATGAAGATTATTTCCTACGCGATATAATTAGGTATTCGCTAAGTGCCACTTTAGAAAATAAACCTTTTGATGGTTAACCTTTGTGGTACCGTCCGTTTGATTGAGTAATTGGTGTTGGCGCAAGATTCTTTTTGTGGTTTAAGCAACCTTGTCGGTGAAAAACAAAAGAAAAGTTACCTATTTGACGCAAAATGTAAACTGTTTTTTTATGTACCTATACAATGCCTATACATTAAATAATCATAAAGTTAGGTAGGTACAGGTACCTACCTAAAACTAATAGGGCATGTAGGTACCTACATAGGTAAGCGAGCAAAAAGATTATTATTATCTTCCCAAAATGCTAAAAATGCCCATCAAAAGAAATCATTCAATCATGGTAGAAGTGTATTTTTCAAATAAATGAGGGTTTTTTTATTGCTAATATATTTTTTATTCATATAGGTACTGATGTCATGTAGATTGGCCGGCATTATTTATTTTATTTATACTAATAAAAACTTTTGTTCACCTGAGGTTGGGGAAAAAGTCAAAAATGGCTGTGGGCTTTTGGAATCGATCTAGCTCGAAAACCTTAAACTCGATTGGTTAACTCTTAGGTACAGCACTGCTATTCACTCACCAACTCACTCAGCGCGACTCGATGAACGATCGATTTCACTGAAGCAAAGGAGTGAATGATACAGACAGGTTGATAGATAGGTATGAAAGCGCGCGCCCGCGCCCTTGGGAACAGTGTGACCGTATATGGCAGATTTCTGTTATTTCAGTAGATTTGGCTCGCAAATTTTAGCAATAATATCCGATTTTGGTAGTGAAAGAGACAGAGTGATCTTAGTGAAATACATATATATTTTTTCATTTAAATAACTTATGTTTATATGTCAATTTTTATTCATAATAATTTGTATCAATCTGTATTTTTTTATCGTATATTTGCTGTACGTTGTACTAAATATTAAAAATAAGTTATTGAGTTTTTACCGATACCCAACTAATTTAATATAAGTTTGACTTGGTTTTGTGCTGTCAGTTTCTCAACCAATCATAGAAATCTACCTAGTACCTACCAATCTAGCTCTTTGATCATTATTGTAAATAATGACTAATGACGCGCTATCGCCACGCACGCTGTTGTTGTAGTACGCTTTGATTTCTATCAAGTGGACACACATATTAATATTAGGCAGCCTTCGTTTTAGGGAATGGTGTTCAGAACCTCGCTCCGCACATTTTAGGTGAACTCCATGAAGGAATAGGCCGCTGGCATATTTTTTTGGCCAGTGTATGGGAGAAACGCGCCGCTTTTGAGATGGCCACCCTAATCGTGAACGTGTGATTTTGGTTTGTTTGGATAATTTGGTTTCGTTCGTTTCTTTTTGAAACAGTCTGGTTTATTTCAACAAGAACTTTCTCTGGCTGGTCTGAGTTATTATTGATTTCTTTGTTCACGAACGAGCGAAGTGACCACGATTGGAAACACTAGAAAAATGTCTTCAATCGATGCACTATCTGGCATCGAAGATGTAAAAGAAAAATTGTGTAACCTATCCAAAGATCTGGACAAATACGCGCCGGACACCGTAACCAAGTAATGGTTGACAGATTAAGGCAACAGAAGCTGAGAGCTATGATCTCGCTGGCCAAAGCACAACAATTTCTAGCCGAGACGGACGTTTTGATAGCCGACTACAATCTGCAGGCGGTTGCAGACGAATTCGAACACATGAAAAAGGAACGCTTTGATAATACAGGTATTGATGCTTTTTTATGCTATGCTGTTTGGATTGTCCAGCAATATTTATGTATTAAAAAAAAAATAAAAAATATTGGCTAGTTGCTGCCCTCGGCTTCGCATGCGTTGGTTCTAAGGACACATTTAGAGGTTATTTCTCCCATAGCCCACCAATTCATGGGATATGAAGTAGCTGTGGATAGAATATGATATCTAAAACTATAACTGTGCAAAACGTCAGCACGATCTGTTCAGTTATTTTTTGTTAAAAAGTAACAAACATTTTCCGTCCAACTTAGGTACATCACCCTAAAGGTTGCTTGTAAATGCAATGAGTATGTTTGAGAGACCGCTGCATATTAGTTTTGTGACTTTCTACATTCTCACTCTGAACTGAATTTTAGTTTAAGATTTTCCATGCTTTTAACATAAGGAATATTAATTCAAAATATTCAAGCTCCTGAAATTCATCCAGCAATTCCTAGCAGTATGTTAGCACTCTTGCTTAAACCCATAACATAAGCATTGCTTAGCTTGGGGCTAGTTTATGCTGTGTTAATGCCAGAATTTATTTATCTTATAGTTCTGGAGAAATCTAGAAAAATCTATGCATCCTCTTCTATAAATGCAAGTCAAAAAACATTTCGCTTGCATTCATGAACAAGACAGCATGGCGTTTGATTACCATTTAAGTGTGCTTGCAAGAAGCTCAAGCTAGTCTGAATCATTTAAAAGACCACAATAAGGTTTAAATTCAGTAACTAAATGAATATATCAAATCCATTACCATGCTTTGCTTCAAACAGCTTGTACTTTGCAGATATGAAACCCTCTCAAAACTCAGGGTCGAAAGAAGAAAAAACTGTTGCGTCTAGAGAATATCCTACCAACAGCAGTAAACCGTCTGACATTTGCTGTACACCATTACTGCCTGCTGAAGGTAATCCGAAAAGCAAAGAAAAAGGCACCGAGTTAATACCAAAACATAATACACATACAGAAGCACATAGAAGCAAAAGTAAAATTGATGCTGGGTACAAAATAAATGATTCTGAAAGAATGAACAAGATCAATGAAAAATCCAGAGTCACAGGAACTTCCTCAAAGACCCATGAACCAACATCAAAGACTTATAAAGAATCATCATCCAAAACCAAAGAGACTGCAACATCTAAGGCTCATGAACCATCATCATCCAAAACCAAAGAGACTGCAACATCTAAGGCTCATGAACCATCATCATCCAAAACCAAAGAGACTGCAACATCTAAGGCTCATGAACCATCATCATCCAAAACCAAAGAGACTGCAACATCTAAGAGTTCATCATCATCCAAAACAAAAGAAGCTGTAACTTCTAAGACTTATGAAGCCGTAAAATCTGCCAAAGAAGCAGCTCTTGCGGATACTGATTTGCCAGCACCTGGGCTTAAAAGGAAAAAACGAAATCGCAGCAAGTCTAAATCAAAAGAAAGTAAAAGGCATAAATCATCACATGCAACTACTGAAGTAACTGCGCCCACAGCATCATCCAATGGGCCTACAGCATCATTGAATGTGCCTACAGCATCATCAAATGTGCCTACAGCATCATCAAATGTGCCTACAGCATCATCAAATGTGCCTACAGCATCAGTTGGGTCCGCTGCAACATCAAAAGTGCTTTCACGTGCATCTGCCACAGCATTATCAGATATGCCCACATCATCACATGTGAGCTACTTATTTGCACACGCGCCCAACTGTGATTGCCCAAAGATCTATCAAACTAACAAAGAAAAAACACTTCTCAATACATCCATAAGCCCAATAAAAAAAATTGTAGAGCACAAAAGAGTTCAGACTGATCAAAAAAAGTTTAAAAATGATATTGTCCAAACTGATGAAGTTAAAAAAGTTACGAAGGGTGTCCAGACTGATAATGTTATCATTTTGCAAGTTGGAGGTGAACCAGTTGTAGAGAACTCCCCGTTTACCGATGAAGACACTCTGCTGTTAGATACATTACCAGCCCTACACTCGCATACCACAGCTATTAGCCTAGCCAAGGTATGTATGTTTCATCATCATCATCAGCCTATAATAGTCCACTGCTGGACCTCTAGGCCTCCCCAAATGAGTGCCATAGATGCCATTATTCATCATTTGGGGGTTATTGCCCATAATCCCCACACTGGGCATGCGGGTTGGGGATCGCAGTACGGTGGTTATTCTGCAGAAGGCGCTGCTGCCCGCCCCCCGGTGTGTTTCCCTTAGTCGCCTCTTACGACACCCACGGGAGGAGTTGGGGTGGTGAAATTCTATAGTATGCCGTCACCACACGGCATGTTTATATATTTCCTATTCTAATATATTTATTCTCATGCAATAGTAGTTTAGTAGCTGATACCGTGCCGTGCATGATTACCAAGCCGGCGTATATGTTCTGTTAACTCTAAAGCCCCATACGTCAGTGGCGCGGTGGGCGAAGGTCCGCCAGCGACGCGGGAGGTTGCGGGCTCGATTCGCGCCTTATGATTTTTTGAAAAGATCGAGTGATTGTAGACGAAGGTTTTTGCATCAGTATTGCAAAGATTCAGATTCAATAACTTTATTTCTTTAGGCTTACAAAATAATCAGACAAGTCAAATTTCAAACAGATAATTATTAAAATAAGAAATAATTTGTTATTGATTTCTCTACACTTCAATTTTTTGTCCACTAGTGGAAGAAGTGAAAAAGAAAAAGAAAGTATATATACTTTATTATTATTCAGTGTTTGCTTTACATCTAATATAAATTTTTCTCCTCAAGGCTTTTCAGCAAATCAAGTCGGAGAAGACGCCAGCAGAGCGCCAGAGTCCGAGTGAGTGCGACGTGAGTGAAGTCCTCACACGGAACGAGCTGTTCCAGACAACTGAGCTGATGATGGAAGACGAAGCTGAGTCGGAGGGAACTGCGCGCGCCGTGAAGGCGGAGGTTGATGAAGGTATTTATATTTTTAACTTCACATATAAAGCCTAAAAAATTAAATTTCGACGGGATTTGAACTCGCAACTTTCTCTCAATACGGGCATGCTTTGAGAGCGGATTTCCGCTCGCGTGTGGAACGGCGGTACAATTACGCTAAAATCTCCGATTCCCATTGAATTACCCATCCGAGGAGACTGAGCATAAACGATTTCGGTTGCCAATACTACATACTAACAAAATCAAAATTACTATATCTAAAGCCAGTACCAAAAATTCATACAACTTTCTGGCGGAATGGAGTCGATCGACGACAGAATTTAACGTCAACATAATTGTCAGATAACTCACACTTGACCATTTTTTGCTCACTTACAGCAAATCTGATTCAAAGTTACAATCGGTAAATGCTGTATCTAAAGTAGTCGAGCAAAACCAGCTCAAGACGTAGTAACAAGTATAATTAATTTTTTAATTAATTATATTGTATAATATATTATATTTATTACTGTATAATTAATTAATTTTTTAGGTTTAATGTTAAGGCGAGTATTCCCAAGCGGCCGATGCTATTAGGCCACGCCCCTTCCCCGCGCGCGTCTCTCCGGATTCTCGAAACGCACGCGACTTTGCTAGACTAAAATATTGTGTATAATATACGCATAATTTTAGTCTAGTCTAGTTATGGTGGTGCAAAAAATAATTATGATACTATGGTACAATGCAGAAAATGATTTGTCTATTTTTTATAATCCATACCTAAAATTTTTTTGACTTACTTTGCTTAGGGTCATTCGGGGTAATAGCACCTAACAAGACTAAGGTGGCTAAGAATAAAAATCAATAAATAATAATATCTATATATAATATATTTTCTTTATTTGCTATTGTATTGATTTTTTAAATTCATCTTAGTTAGCTGTCTTGGTTGGTACGAAACAATTTGATCTTCTATTGCTGAACTTTGGCCTACCTGGACTTAGTTTTTTTATATTATTTCCCTTACAGGCATGCCTCGGATGTTTCGGGGATCCACAATTTCGGGCAAAAGACATATCATATAAAAATCAACAATTTTTTTTTCCAAAATTTAAAATCTCTGTGGATGTTTCTATTTGCACTGGGATATGTTCACCAGACCATATCCCGAATATGCATGTTTTTTTTGTGTTATATTTAGCTGACCTTGAACTTGAAAGTACCAATTACTGTTGGTGTTAATCTGTCTTTTTTGTTCTCTTTGTTGTACTTATATATTTGTATTTTGAAAGTTCGTAGTTTTTGAAACAGGTCCTTGGGAGTTGTATCCTGTTTTTTCGCTCGTGCACATACCTATCATACAATATTTATTTTTAACTCCAAATTTATAGAACCTCTCCAAACACAGTTTTCCGATAATTGCTGCGGTTCCAGACATTGATCTGTAATTATTGCCAAATGATCTTAAGCCCCAAGCACCATCTACACATACATCTATTTGAGGTATACCGTTTTTAACTCGACCATAAGCAATATCAGCATCTTTCTCTTTATTTGCAGCTTCCATTGATTCCATCGCTGTATTTTCCCAGTTTTCATACACGATACCTTGAATTTGGGTAAAATATATTCTGAAAAATACGGGGACATTCATAGCAGATAGAATCTCCTCGAACTGAGAAAACCCAATAACTCTCTCTCTCTATAATTCTACGACCACTGATTGGAAGGTATTCGTTTTCTTTTTCCTCTTCAATAATCAGAGCAATATTCTCACCGGTCCTGTAATCAATAGATAAAATTTTAATTTTCCTTATTTCGTCATATAAGGTGCGCGTAGAAACGACTGTATAAATACAACAACAACAACAACATCAGCCTATATAGTCCACTGCTGGACATCCAATTTGTTAGGAAAGTCCAGTGGGAGTCGGGCAGGAAGGCAGATCACGACATAACTTTTAATTTCGTGAATCTATAGAATGATAGAAAACTATTTTCAAGTTTTCCGTAATTGAATATCTCCCTCTGTTTGCTGTTTGTTATGTCTTAACTTATAGCATAATTTTCAAAACTGTTTGCCAACGACCGAAAATGTAACAAAAAATTTCGCGGCTCGCTTCGCTCGCCGTTTTTCTCTTCTTTTCTAGGCGTTTTCCTTCCGAAAATTTCATTTGTTATAATGTATATGTATGCAATGAATAAATAAATGAAATAAATATGTAGACAATTTTCAGAGGCCGCAAACACAACAAAATTTGAGCGCTCTTTCCTCTCACTGTTATATTTTTTATGCTCACCATACCTATATTACTACGTGACCATCCAAACACACTCTTTAGTCTTGTTTGTATTATACAAAACATCCAAAAAGTCTAAAAAAATTGCGGGTCGCTCCGCTCGCCACGCCACGGGAAGAGTTGGGGTGGTGGAATTCTATGCCGGCACCACACGGCAGTACTGACTGTCTGAATGATACCTTTAATTCTACCTAAATCTTTTTTGTACCAAATAAGAGGACTATAAAGCTGTTACTTTTGTCTACTGAACATTATAAGTACCTACAGCAATAAACTTAATTATAAAAACATAGAACAGTCTTTAGTTTTTAAATTCCATTAGAAGACAAAAGCATGCACATGTAAAACTATTATAATGTAGGTTTCACACAAATCAGGATCAATAAAAAAAAAATACCATTAAAATCAATAGGAATATAAAATGATTACATTGCTATTGTACCTACTTACTCTTCTTTCCTGTGCGTTCTACTATTTTCTCTTGGTTCCATTAATTCCGAATGGGTTTCAGTGTGTTCTCTTGACCTATAAAGTTTAAAGATAATCATTATATTATTTCCATATACTATCACTCTAGTTTTATATATATACTTTTTGTATACAATCTTAATAAGGTGTTAATTATAATACAAAATGAAAGCACTACAGTTAGGTACTTACATTTTGTACTCATCTCCATCCAACTCACTTGTAACTATCGTGTCTAATGTAAATAATAGACATTCCTCTAAAATGAAAATTAATTTAATTAGGTAGTACCATTTACAATTTTTTTATGTTTCCCTAGTTTGTTATTTTATAATTATGTACATACCGTTTCCCATCCCATTTGCTCACCTACCCATTTTATTCTAATTACCCCGACTGACCTTCGGTATGTATTATTTTTCTGTTGTATCTCCTATATTATTTGTTTATAGCATCATTTCTGCTTGAGGACTTACTTGTGACTGTGGAGTCCAGAAGGACCACTAGCGTGTAGATTTTTGCTAAGTGATGTTTTTTTTTACGGCGCATATCAACTCTTGAATAATAGAAAATAATAGAAAAAAATTAAAAACTGTCTTATGCACTACTAAATAGCGTCAAGATGCAAATTATTATAATTATGATACCACTTTTTGGTGTAAAAAAGCATACTGAAACAACTAGATATATAATAATTTCAAAAATTACTTTATTGACACATAAAATATTCGAGGAGAGCGTAAACGGCGCGCCGCCGCCGTATACGCTCTCCACGTTCGAATACCCCCGCCTCGCTCCGCGCCCCGCCCCGCGTCGGGGCGCGGAGCGACATGACCTCTCTCTGTGGCGCCTCGGCGAGTACTGAGCAAGACGGTGCGCAGGCCACCAAGCACGATTTTGTAGGTATTTAGGTTTTTTGAAAAATATTTGTATGGCATATAAAAATCTGTTCTAGTGATGCACTGCGTAATAAAATTTGCAATGTTTTGGTATACATTTTGTGTCATTTTATTCATTTTTCTATTCACACTGATCATTCAAAGTTTCATTTAGACGTAACTTTGTGATTTTTTTCTATCGGGGGAAATATCACCAATCGTGTTTTTGTTCTAGTGATGCACTAGAAAATATGCTCAACTATAATGTGTATGAATTTCAAAACTATAGGCCTTATAGTTATTGAGGTACGGCCATTTGAAAATCCCGAAATTCGGGAATCCTCCCCTTAAGTAAGGTTTTACATTATGTAGTAATTTAAAAACATTAATATTCGTGATATTTCGACGTTGTCAGCTTTGTCATCTCGTTTGACTCCATCCTGCCAGAAAATTTTTTGAATATGTTTTTGTACCGTGTGATGGAAACCGAAATCGCTTATAGCTATTCTCCTCGGATAGCGATCCATTGAATGGGATATTATACCGTAATCGCAAGGCTGGTTAGCTTATGGGCCACATATCCTATAGCAGCAGCTTACAGGCCACATATCCTATAGTTTCATGTTATTGAATTTTATCTGGAGCAATTATAGATTAGCGGTAGCCCGCGCGTAGTCAGAAATCCGCATGACAGGAAAAGAGCCCTAACGCATTCACTGCCCAGCCAGCGGTGCGACTCGAAAGACGCACAGAGACACTAAGAGAGTGAACACGTCAATGGCATGTCATTGTCCCAATATTATTGTTATCAACAGGCGTAATCCAAAAGAGTTATGAAAAGATTTTTGTTGTTGTTGTTATACGTATGCCCTCGCATGCGGTGTAATCTCTAGGAAATTAAAAAAAGAATCTTTAATTCTAGGAAAATAAATTTATGTTATGGAATATTTAGATCTACCAAAGTCCTTTTGTATCATTTTACAGAAGGCTGTTAATTTTAATAAATAAATAATACTGGATAATTCACACAGCCATCATCTACCCCCAAGCTAAGCAGAGCTTGTGTTATGGGTACAGGTTATGGCACTTAATACAATATGACATAGATATTTTTATTAAACATAGAAATCGACCAGAACACTGTACCTTATTGTGAATAGACCACAATCTCATTTAATTGCGTGAAAAATTCAAAGAAATAAATATAATGACAGTAACATGTCAATGAAAATTTGATGTACACTCATAAAAATATCAATAAGTTCATTAAAAATAGCGATATACATAATGATAATACTAGAAATAAGAATAAACTCGCTGTGCCCACTACTAGGCTACACAAAATTAATGTGTCTTTCAAAGGGCAATGTATACGCTTCTACAACAGAACTCCAAGTGAGTTGCAAAAATTATCTATAAATAAATTTAAACGGATTGTTAAAACGGTTCTTTGCAAAAAGGCTTACTATAAAGTATCAGATTATCTAGATGACAAAAAAGTTTGGGACGAGTTTTGCTCCAACTCGAAAACTAACAAGCTAACAAGGTAAAGGTTTCTTGTTCGCTTCTTTACTTTACCTTAAAAAGATTGAAGTGAACAATTAATCAAAGTGATCACTTTATTTCCCAGTATTACTAATGTAATTTGTGTTTTGTGACGTGTCCAAGAGTTCTGTAAGGTCTAAAGGAAATAAAGCACTTTGATTTTGATTTTGAACGATGTGACCGACGATCTATCAAGGAAGTCAAGAAGACGCCTATTCACTCTTGCATAACGCCTTCAATGCTCGGGCGGCGGCCAACTGCTGATAGAGTTTGTTTTCTTTGTAAAATAAATAAATTATCAAAAAATATATAAATATTATCAATTATTGTAAATTATCAAGAAAATATATAAATATTATCAATTATTGTAAATTATCAAAAAAATATATAAATATTATCAATTATTGTAAATCATCTACTATATTATCAATATCTGTATAGTGTGCTGATGGTTTCCCTAAAAATAAATAATAAAAAGTATCTATACATGTATTAATATTGTATTATGCATATCAGTCATCATAACACAAGCTCTGCTTAGCTTGCGCCTAGATGATGGTGTGTGGATTGTCCGGCATTATTTATTTATTTAATTAAATACTGTTTATATTTTCAGAACTCGCCAGCACTTCAACAGAACTTCTTGTAAACGATCTCTACAAAGATATCATGAAAGCGAAGGATAAAGAAAGAGATTTGAAACCGAAAAGGAGAGTTACGAGGAGAGCTTTATGGAAGGTCTTAGATATGTGTTAGGTTTATCAGGAGAAACCAGCTACGTGAAATCTGTTGACCTGATTTTTCTGTACAGAAATAACGCGTCTAAAGCTGTAAGAAGAATCTAAGATTTTGCGAGAATCTTTATTATTAATAACTCATTTATTTAAGATCACAATCCATAAAGCATAATATTAAAATTAAACATAGTACATTAATTAAATAAAAATTCAGACTAAACAATTAAAAAAATTAAATACAATAAAAACTTCAATATCTTAAATTAATGCGATCGGTTAAAATTGTCGCAGATGCACCACTGCACAGCAGAAAATGTGCACTCAATTTTGGGTTCCATAACTAGTAATTTTTACGTGCATTTTGATTAATAACAGCCAGTTCACAGGTCTCTTGGATATTGCTGTAAGCCATTTTGTGTCTTTACAACTAATTTATAAGTGCATTTATATTACATAGCTCCTGAGCGCGCTTGCTGCCATTTTGTATCTGTAAAATCTAAGATTACAAGTTAAGCTCATATCTAAATGCTCAGTTATGGGTTGCACGGCAGTGGTGACGGACGTGTGTCCACAAAAATTAGCTAAAGAACGTATTGTGTTTGAAATTCGAACGTTTCGTTTTCGAATCGTTTTTGATACACTTATATGGCGTAATAATACATATATCTATTGAGGCGTTATTCTCAAGTAGTAGGTTTACTCATTGTATCCAGTAGTGTTATAAAGGTAATTTTAGCCTTATTTGTGATGTTTTAAAAAAGCTGCGGAATCGAATACTGCATTATTCGGAAGTAGAAGGTATACCTCTACATTATTTATCCAGTAATAATAATGAATAATATTATTATAAAGGTGAAACTTTGTGCCTTATTTTGTGAATATGTTTGTCTGAAAAAACGCTAACTATATTGAATAGATCTAGCGGAAATTTTGCACACTAAGATTGTAAATCTGTAATAAACAAGTTGATAATTTAAATACAGATCTAGATTTAAATTATTAAAGATCTAATTTTTTATTTTAAATAACTAAAGGCTATTTTAAATAGCTAATTTTATCTAAAACGCAGGCGCAGCCGCATGTGGTAGCAAGAATTATATTATAAATACCAGCAATCTTAATTATGTGTATCTACTCATGTACATAATTAAGCGAAATTCTATAATTGTTTTTTATTATTTATGTTTTATTTTATTAGGAGTGACAAACTAGACAACTTAAGCAGCAGATGTTTTTCTAATATTTTACTTTTAAACAACAGGAGAGTTTATTTTAAATCATAAATGTGGTATTTATGGTCAAAATAAAGTTGTAATAGTTGTTTATAATATATTTAGGATTTGATTATCTTCTGTTTAAGTTATCTAGATTTTATGCTTGTTTTAAGAAATGTGCCATGATTAAGTGAGTTTAAACATAGGTTTAGACTTAACTTAAGAGATTTCCTAAAAGTTATTTTGAAACGACTGTTTTTAGTTATAAGAATGCCCAAATTATTATATTGTTGATTAATGATTATTTCTTTTATAGTTGATTTTAAGTGCTGTTGGGAAGATAAGATCTTCGTTGATTTTGCATGAAAATTAAAATGTTCTATAATTTCATAACTTTGGTATAAGCACAAGGTTATCCATGTATTCTTTAAGTCAAAGAAAATAAATGTGTAGAAGAAGTAAGGGGAGGTGGAGCTACAGGTATAATATACTTAAATACGTTTTTGTCTGTTATTTTTTACATAGGTAATTCCTTGTAAAAGTGCCTTGTAATAATACTTACGTGTACTTTAATTATCTTAATTTTTGAAATGGTGATTAGATATAGATTTATACTATATAATTTTAATGTGAAATCCTTATATGGGAAAAGCTATAAATTATTAGAGGAAGGCATTAACTATTGTTAGGTACTATCAGTTCTGATGTAGGATTTATAAAATATTAATTAATATTTGAACTTATTCTTTTTGTCGGCAAAGTCATTTGATCACAGTTTTTTAATGAAAATTTTGTCAAATATTATCTTTGATCGACAAGTTGAACTGTATACTTTAATGAGATTATTAGAAATACTTTTATGTAGTATGAATATTGTGGTAAAAAAAGGATAAAGTTTATGGAGAAAAGGAGAGATTATAAGTTGACACATCTCCTAGGGCAAGCAAATATGTGTATACCTTTTTCTCTTTGATATTTTGACTGAATAAATAAAAATAATGTTCGTTTTCTTGGAAAAAATCCCGGTAACATAGAAATCACAACTGTTTTGAAATAAAACTTTTATAAAATAGAAAATATGATATAAAAAAAATAGAGAATTTTATTATATTCATAATTAATTCAATAGATTTCCTTAGAATAAAAACACTGATAGATTATTTGAGAATGATTGTGAGTTCTATGATGAATAAATGGGATTGGTTTTATTTCATATTGTTTTTTCCATTCATAGTTCTGAAAGACTGCTGGCAGATACTGGATGCGACTGAAGACAGGGCGCTATAGCGCTCATTAGGGGAGGCCTATGTCCAGCTGTAGGTATAAGAATAAGATCTCTTGAAGGATATAGGTAGTAATTTATTATAAATTACATATAATATAGTAGTTCGTATAACGTCATACAGTAAATTCGTGCCCACGAGTAATGAAAAATTATATAGGTACTATATACCCGTCAGGCACCTATTGCAATCGCAATAAAATAAGGCATAACATATTCCCGTGCAAAGCCGGGGCTGACCGCTAGTATGTAATAAAAGCTTCTGAGTTAGCAAACAAATTAAACTGGTCCCGTACCTAAGGTGCAAATGGTGTAACCTACATACGTCTTACTCTTGCGTAGCTAGCTAGCTAAGTACTTACAATAATATGGCCTTATAGGTAGGTACTTAAAACAGCTGCTATGTATGTACTTCTCAGTCATAATAACTTACCATGTACTTAGATCAACAGACAAACAGCAATGCTTTATGTATTGTAAGCAAATTATTATGAATTAGGGGGCTAGTAAACCACCAAGGTGTCGAGTCAAAAGGTATGGAATTAGCATGTTGTTATTTTCTATTAATCCATGTCTAAGCAGATGAAATTGAATCTCGCGCGAACACGAAATGTTTACGTGATTCGCCGACGTGACAAATAGATCATTTAAATGTATGAATGACGGGTAAATAGTAAAAAAAGTGGCAAACCAACCAATATCTTCGGGTAAATAGTGGGCAAATCCTACTTGTGTGTTTTGTTTGTTTGTTGTTAAAATAATCATATCTTTCGATTTTAATAATTAATGTTTTAAAACCACACCTTCTGTTTGCGTTGTTGTTATTCAACTTTTTGCTGTGGTTCAGTCAAAGAAATTCTACGTAGTTTCGTAATACCACTCGTTAGAATAATTTCGAAAACCACCTCCATGGGTGGAATATCCATAAATTCCTAAGAACGGGATTGCTTCCTCTAGGTTTTTAGGCCTGTAGCCATCCTGTAGCTAATCGGTGTGAAGCAGAAAGTTGTGATTCTTATAATGGTGTAAAATCAAGGCAGTGGCGACTCGAAAATGTCATCGTCAGTATGTAGAGTTTGCCTCGCCGGCAATACAAGGCTGCATTCCTTGAACAACCTGCTCATAGATGTGTTTGAGAAACTTTCTAATGCTAAGGTAAATTACAACCTCTAAGACAAAAATATACTCAAAACAAAATATAAAGGTATTCAGATTCAATAACTTCATTTCTTTAGGCTTAGAAAATAAGCACTTAGAGAAGTACAATTTCATACTTACTTTGTCAGTTTCATACATTCACTGGGTAGTTGACAAAAATCTACTCAAAAGTATATTGTAGGTGTATCTGGCTTATTAATTATCTCTGTAGACTGTGTTGGGCACACAATATTGTCCAAGAGTCTTGTAAGGTCTAAAGGAAATAAGGCACTTTGATTTTGATTTTTTGATTTTATGGAGATAAAAAAATTGAGTTATTTGCAATTAGTTTTCTGTATGATCATCATGCTCCATTTGATTGGGGTCTGCAAGTAAGAAGCTATACACTTTGGTCTTTATTGTATCAACAATACAAGAATAATAATACAAAAAAGTATAACAACATTTATTAAAACAAAGTAAGTACATAATAGATAAGAGATAGAGATACAATTGGACAATGAGGGTGTGAAAGTTATAAACTGTAGGGCAGCTTTATGAGGTGATAAGACTGCCCCATAGTTTATAACTTTAACAGAGTTAGTATTAATAATATTAAATCAATATGCCCGACAATACACAAAGCATCTTCTAATAGAGTTAGTTTTAACATTTAAAATTATATAACAAACAACTAAACCAAAGTTGGTATAAGTAATTTACTATTAAATTGGAGTGCTTGTGTAGCTACATACCAGACTACTTGGACTTAAAAAATGCTTATAATTTTGTCCTTACTGTCCCAGATATCTGAGCCTTCTAATTATATTCTTTAAGTGGGTGAACTGAGATCTCCACTGACAAGTTTGCGTAAGAGTGTATTGTGCATCATCCCCTGCCTAAACAGTCAAACCTAGCCAGCCCAGCTTCATGAAGTACCGGAGCAGGACCTTTGGTGATTTACAGCTTTGTATCCGCTTTCCTGTGGGTGTGGATGGGGTTGATGCCTCAATGATACTCTTCAACGTTTTCCTTCTACTGTAGCCATCTTAATTTGGAATATTTCTTTCCAGTTTAACTCTGAAGATGCTCGGCCAAGAGGTTTATGCTATTCTTGTAACCAGAAGCTGGTGAGATGCCACACCTTTTCCCAAATAGTCCAGAGATCTGAGAAGATCTTCAATCATCTCTACCATCAGGGTCTAGAGGTATGTATAATTCTATGCCAATGCAATTAATTCTAAATATTTGCACGATTAACAAGTCAAATATAGTGGCACTTTATTCATTGTTATCATTGTTAACCTATATTTATGCAAATAAATACTATTTCATTTCATTTCAAGAGGTAAAGTTATTTCTTGAACAAGATTGCCAATGTTTTTGTTGAATGTGGTGATATTAAATCCCTAGAAGTCTAAAATAGAGCAAAGCTAGTGGCTATCAAAAATAGATATGCTAGTCCTGGACTAAAGATTGTTGATTGAATTAAATGAAATATTTCATAGTAAAAAATTATAAATTTTCAAAAAAGAATTTAATTTTTTTGGGTATGGAATCAGCAAAATCCTGCGTTATATCAATGAGGTAGTCCCATAAATAAAAGCATGGTATAAATATTTATTGACGACCTCTGTGGCGTGGTGGGCGAAGGCCCGCCTGCGTTACAGAAGGTTGCGGGTTAGATTCCCGCCCCAGAGCAAATGTTTGTACAATCTGGACAAATATTTGTTTTCAGGGTGTTCTGGTCGTTTACTATTATAAAAAAAATATGTTATAGGTATATTATACTATGTAATATATTATACTAATTATATCAGCCATCTAGTACCCATAACACAAGCTCTGCTTAGCTTGGAGCTAGATGATGCTGTGCGAATTGTTCTGCATTATTTATGTACTATGTTAGTAAGTTATTATTTTTTCAGCTAACTCAAGAAAATATTGCCGAGGCCAACAATGGAATGAAACAACAGTTTTCTGCAGCTATGCAATTTACTACTGACAATGCAACTGATGAAGATTCTCAAGTAACTGTTAAAGATGAACCAATATCTAGTTACATAAAAGAAGAGGCAGTTTCTGAACAGGAAGACTTGATAGAGGTAGAGATACCTGAAACAACTGATCTAGGAAATGATGTGGGAAAACCTGAAAGTCATGTTGTACCATTAAACAGTAGTGATCTAGGAAATGATGTGGAAAAACCTCCTAAAATTCATGTTGTACCATTAAACAGTAGTAATCTAGGAAATGATGTGGTAGAACCTCCTAAAATTCATGTTGTACCAGTAAACAATAGTGATCTAGGAAATGATGTGGAAAAACCTCATGTTGTACCATTAAACAGTAGTGATCTAAGAAATGATGTGGAAAAACCGCCTAAAAGTCATGTTATACCATTAAGAAGTAGTGATCTAGGAAATGATGTGGAAAAACCTCCTAAAAGTCATGTTGTACCATTAAACAGTAGTGATCTAAGAAATGATGTGGAAAAACCTCCTAAAAGTCATGTTGACCGAACCAAACCAGATGACGCAAAAATGTCTTCGATAAATCTTTTTGCGTGCAATGAATGTGATAAAAAATTTCATCAAAAAGGTAATTTAGTGAAACACAAGAGAATTCATACAGGTGTTAAGTCATTTACCTGTGACGTATGTGAAAAACAATTTTATCATAAATGTGATTTAGTTAGACACTTAAAAATTCATACAGGACAAAAACCCTTCGCTTGCACTCTATGTGATAAAAAATTTCTACAAAATTCCAGCTTAGTTAGACACTCAAGAACGCATACAGGCGAAAAACCGTTTGCATGTAATGTATGTTCTAAAAGATTCACGCAAAAATTGAGTTTAGTCGAACACACGAAAAGACATTCAGGTGTCCCGCCTGAGAAGGCATTTGGCTGCAATTTATGTGAAAAACGTTTTCATTTGAGAGGAAATTACATCGATCACATGAAAAACCACACTGGGGTAAAGCGATTTCCCTGCGTTATATGTAATAAGAAATTATATAAAAAAAGTAATTTAGTTGAACATATGCGAATTCATACAGGCGAAAAACCTTTCGTCTGTAATATATGTAAAAGTCAATTTAATCATAAAAAATCATTAGTATTTCATATGAGATCTCATACAGGAGAAGGAAAGCCATTTGCTTGCACTGCATGTGATAAAACATATAATCAAAAAGCTAATTTAATATCACATCTCAGAATTCATTTTGGTGACAAGCCATTTGCCTGCAATGTGTGTAACAAAGAATTTTTCTATAAGAATTCATTTCTTAACCACATGAAAACTCATACAGGAGAGAAGTCATTTGCCTGCGACGTTTGCGATAAACGATTTTTACAAAAAGGTAATTTAGAAACTCATCTCAGGATCCATACATCTGAGAAGCCGTTTTTCTGTAAAGTGTGTGATAAAAAGTTTAATAGAAAAGATTATTTAAGTAGACATATGAAAACTCATACTGGGGAAAAACCATTTGCCTGTGATGTATGTGCCAAACAATTTAATCGGAAAAGTCATTTAGTTACTCATATAAGAACGCACACTGGGGAAAAACCATTTGCCTGCGCTGTATGTGCAAAAAGATTTAATCGAAAAAGTCATTTAGTTAAGCATATGAACACTCACGCAGGGAAGAAGAAAACTTTCACTAAGTGAAAGCCATTTTTCTTTAACGTATGAGATAAATATTAAGAGCGCAAAGCTTATTTCGAAGCAATGTGTGACCCGAGAGCTGGTCAGTATCTGGCGCAGCGCATCAGCATTGCCATACAGCGAGGCAATGCAGCCAGCGTCTTGGGGACGCTTCCGACTGATATTGTTATGGATCTTGAGCTACCTGTAGATTGTTTGCAACTTAGCTAAATTCTTTCAATTGTAAATTTAGTTATTAAATTGTTATTTTGCTTGTTAACTCTCCGGCGACTTTCACAAACTTAGTACCGAAAAGTTTGTAATTTGAGCTATTATTTGTAGTAAGTATTTACCTAGGTTCCTGCCAAAAAACTTTTTCAAACCTTTTCTGAAATTAAACTAACATACGAATTCAGAAGAAAGACAAAGAGCCAACACGGGTAACGAATATGTAAGTTTCATAAGTATTAGGTACACATTTGATGAAAACTTTTTGAAACTTCAAAAAACAAGGAGGTTCTATTTTCTGTAGTGTCCTACAGAAAATAGAACCTCCTTGTTAAAAAAACAAGGAGGTTCTATTTTCTGTAGGACAAGCACGGGCTTTCTTGTCTAAGGTCGAATAGACAAAAATTACGTCGCTTTATCACCGAATGCGTAAATTATTTGAATTAATTTCTCCAACTTCAACAATGTACGCAATGTATGGCCATGCAATGCCATTATTGTCTATTCTACCCTAGAGAACAATCGCCTGTGTTTGTGGATTTGAAGGTTTTGCTTTTTGTATAAAGTACTAGTCCGCCCTGGCTTTGCACGGATATAAATTACTAGCGGTCCGCCCCGGCTTCGCACGGGTATTAAACAAAAAATTCAGAAATTATACACACTAACAGGATGGGTTTCACAGTTTTCATACGGATCCCCATGGATTTATGAAAAGTACGGATAGAATCCTGTCAAATCAAACTTGAATCTTAGCAATGGCGGAATGACATTGAGTGTCAGTGTATAGAGAGTTGCCAACAGAAGAAAAAATTACCCATAATTTTTATAAATATTCTTCATACTAATTGTTCACTTATTAATATGAATATGTAAATTATAATGAATCATTTTAGGTACTGCTTTAGCCACGGTAATTGTGTTTATTAGACCTACTTTTTATAATTTTCAATTTACGCCAGCGTTTTAGGGTGCTAACTGCAGTGAATTTTACTGTCCCCCAAGAACAGAACAGAACACTGTACTTTCCCGGGATTAAATAGTAACTACCCCTATTTGCTAATCGAAGTAATTTCAACAAAATCTGTTCAGGCCTCTGAGTGTGTGTGCAGAAGTAACAAAGATAAACTCATCCAAAGTCTCATTCTATGTCTAATTTTAGTTTGAATAAATTATTCTTTGTGCCTATTAACTGGCTGACAACATTTTCTGCCTGCGGCTTCGCATACGTTGTTCTTATGGAAATGCCTAGCCTAACCAATATATATATAAAAAAAATTATAAATATTTAAATGTACATTTGCAGCCATATCTTATGATTGTTACTGGGAAGATCAATGAAATATTATGTAAAAAAAATATACATTATTCTCATATTCATTGTTTTTTGATACATTATAAATAAAAATTTATGTATCCTACCTACATTTAATGCCCGCATGCTTTTACATGAAATATCTTCATGCACACTGCATGCTACACTAGATTTAGTGGGATTCAAATTATTTTAATTATGAGATTCTCTGATTATGCGAATTCAATTTAACTTCCAATTTTCGTCACCCGGAAATCTGAAAAAATATTGACTTTTAGTTATGCCCCACGGCGATAATCTCGATATAACATCTGCGTAGCATGATCGTCAGTAAAAGTATTATCCAAATGGGTTCAGCTATTTTGGAGGTTAGCTCAAATAAAAAACAATTTCGAAATTCGTA
Source organism: Eupithecia pulchellata (assembly GCA_963931895.1). Lineage (NCBI taxonomy): Eukaryota > Metazoa > Arthropoda > Insecta > Lepidoptera > Geometridae > Eupithecia > Eupithecia pulchellata. The sequence goes on along the minus strand of OZ007550.1, from coordinate 1,607,053 downwards.
TCCCTAAAGCTAAGCTATTGTATAGATATTACAAACTGAATTTTTATCCTTATTATATTTCGAATACTTAATACATATTATCTTATAGGTACCAGGATGATAAATAAATGCCTATATACCTGATTCATAATTTAAAGTCAATAAAATATGAGAATTAAAACATTTTTAATATCCTCCCACACTTACTGGAAAATTTACATGTTTACATGTTGGCAGCACTGGCGAGATTTTGTGCTTGTAGTTTGATTTACATGTTGATAATAATTTTGCGTCAAATCGATAAAATAAGTTGGTGATATAAGAAATTTATCTACGAAAGGTGATCCGGTGTTTTTTATTGACAAACCCATTGTGATTTTTGCAACATCTGACCACACAAGACGGCGTTTTCCGTTTATTTTGGTTTGTTTACAATAGAGTTCATCAGTTGGTGTCTATAGCCGTAATGGCGATGGCCAGCATACTATTTGATTGATTGGCATGCTTGCTTGATTGGAGTGCTTCATTTCATTTTTTCTGATATTCCTTCCGTACTTATTTATAGTTTCATGCGGATCCCTTACTTTTTTTAACAGCATTGGGGTTTTTGACATTGACACTCCATAACTGACACTGGCCGTAGAGAAAAGGCAAGCACCGTGCGCTAATATTCAACCTCTTTTTCTATTATGACGCGCCGTAATAGAAAAAGAGGTTGAATATGCAGCGTACGGTTCAATTATTGAATTTTTCATGGGGATCCCTAACTTTTTTGAAAATATTATATAGCCTATGTTCATCACGGAAAATTAGGGATTCTAATGGTGAAAGAATTTTTCAAATTGGTCCAGGAGCCTATTCAATTCAAACAAACATACAAACAAACTAACAATCAAATCTTTCCTCTTTATAATATTAGTATAGATAAATTTCTACACACACTACGCGTGGGGTCAAATTTTTGAAGTTTCCTACGGGGCTTTTTTGAAAATATCAGGCTCTAAATTACCTGTTGCACCTCATTATTTTAAAGTAAAGTTAAAAAGTTTTTACACACGTGATAAATTGTAGAAAAGTTGATAGATTATGTCAATTGATTTTAGGTATGTACTTACTACGTTAAGCATTAAAATCTTTGTAAAAAGAAAACCTTTGTTAACCTATAATATAATAAATAATGAGTACATATAAATCAGAATTTTCTTTGATTTCTGTTTTAGGCTCCCCAGCGACTAATGTATTTATCATGCAAACGAAATATAAAAATGATTTGTAATTTGAGTATATTTTCACCATGATTGTATTAATATAGTATCTTTCTTTTCATAGTTCCTACCACATTTAAAAAAAATACTTAATTATGTACACAAATAATAAGAATACGTGTTTTCTTTGAAAAAATATGATTTTATTTTCATTCAGTATCGGGTAGTTCTCATAGTAAGGCTGTGCTCACTTGCTCTCCGCTACTTACGTACTGTTTACTGTTATTAACATCACTGTGAAGAGTTTGAAGTTACCGGTGCCAGATAACAACCTCAACTACATCTACAAATGTTTTTACCCTTGGGACGTTTGTTTTATTGAAGATATTGGAAGAATTCCGTGAGCATAAATCATAAACTTTATTTTTCTACCGTCATCTAAAATTTTGATGAGTGAATGAAATTAGACGGACAACTAGTCTGAATATTTTTGTTGCCAGCACTAAATACAACATTCTAGAGACATCTAGTAACGAGTGGCTCAACTAATAATTATCCAACCAACACCACCTATTGACAAGTAGCGTAATTAAACAACGCCATCTATCTAAAATATTTTTGACTAAGTTAGGATCGATATAGATCATGCCTAAGTTGGATAGATGTGGAACATGCGGAAAATTTATTTCACATGCAGATGGCGCTAGTTGTAACAAGTGCCCTAATATATACCATAGTGCCTGCATTAAGCTCCCGTCAGACGTCACGCTGAAAGAGAATTGGATATGCCCGGCTTGTAAGTCGAAGTTACCTTACCCTGACGACCAGTATTACACTCCTGAAAAATATGAGTTTCAGAAACCGACTCTATCACTGAGCTCAAGTCAAGTACATGAGGAAATGGAGACCAGTGGAATAAATTACGACGATACAGCCCATAATATTACTGAGGAATTTAAGACACAAGAGCTGGCCTTAGAAATAAGGCTTTTTCGCACCGAGATTGAGTCAGTTCGTTCTTGTTTGTGTGAATTCAAAGACCAGATCTCTAGCAGCTTGGAAGCGGTACGCGACGAAGTACGTGAAATAAGGCAAGACGTTCAGTCTCTCTCTGCTGCGTTTGAGATCTGCAACACTCGTATTGAATCTCTCGAATCCAGAGTACAAGACCTAGAAGCTGGATCTCAACTAAACTCACATAGTGAGATCATCGCTCAGCTGGAAAATTCCGTGACCAAGTTGGTGGATGAGATTGATGAAAGAGACCAGCGATCTCTCCAAAATGACGTCGAAATAACAGGTATACCTGAGCTTGAGGGTGAGTCGGTGCATCATATCGTGCTGGCTGTGGCAAAGAAACTGGGTTCCTGCCTAGACGAGCGTGATATTGTGAGTGCAAGGCGCGTAGGACCGCGCCGCGCCAACCCCTCGCTCTCGCCGGGCGGCAGTATCAGCGGAGGTATGACGGCGGCGGCGGCGGCGGTAGGGGCAGTCTCAGTGCGTCCGCGCCCAATCGCCATCAGCTTGACACGTCGGATTCTCCGCGACCAGCTGCTTAAAAACGCGAGAGTACGTCGAGGTGCTACTACTGAGGATCTGGGGCTGCCCCTGCAGTGTCACTCGCATCTCTACGTGAACGAGAGACTCACTAAGAAAAACAGAGTGCTTTTCGGGAAAACCCGTGACGCTGCCAGGCGCATGAATTGGGCCGCGCCGTGGACCAGGGACGGCCGTATTCTCGTCAGGCGGGATCAATCCTCCCCTACCATGATGATGAAAAATGAATCTGATCTGTTGCGTGTTTTCGGTAGTGGTTTTTCCAATACAGCTGAACAGTAGTAAAAGTAATGGTTACTGTTCTACAATATACATAGAGTCTTTTAACTTATTATATAAAATGCATATTTTATCTACGCTTATTTTGTCAGGATTTGTTTTTATTTATGATTTTTCACTTAACACTACAGTTGATATTCTGTACCTAAAGGCTATACTATGTAACTGTTTATATGTTTTGTTTAGTTTAATATCGCTATGTTTAGAAGAGTATGATCCCTATGTTTATGCTATTTTTCCCCTATTTATATTGCTGCCGAAAATAATTGAAATAATTTTACTACGAAGTAAGTCTAAGAAAGTTAGTACACTTAGTACTACTATGTTATCTGCTAGACTGCGACACATAGAGATGGCTAAGTTGAACACTTTTTACTGTTTTGTTAATATCCTGTATCGTGCACAAGCATTTGTAACTGTACCAGGTTCACGCTTTATTAGCAAGTTTTACCTACTTAAATTAAAATGTTTATGATGGCTAAATATAAGCTTTTAAAGTTAGGTCTCTATAACGCTGGTTCACTTGGTACAGGACATGATGACTTTCAAATAGCCATGGCTCGGTTTGAGCCTGACATAGTTGCTATTAACGAGACTTGGATTAGGCAGGGTGAAGAGGCGCGAGCACCTAGAGTCCCGGGGTACCGTTTTCGACATTCGCCTCGTCCCGCCGAAGTGCGCGGTGGTCGTGGAGGGGGTGTTGGTTTCTATATTAGAAATGGAGTCCAGCTTCGCAGGTTAAATGTGCCTAGTCTCACCATAGAACAGATGTGGTTCTCTACCTCAGTTAATGGTCGTCGGTTGGCTATAGGAACAGCCTATCGCCCACCATGGCTAAATATTGACACATTCATAGACGCATTAACAGAGTCCGTCACTTTTTTCTCTAATTATGATCATCTCATATTGATGGGTGATTTCAATATTAATATGTTGGATAAAAACAATAGAATGACTAAAAAATTTATACAGTTTCTACAGTACATAGATCTAGTCCAATATGTGAATGAACCAACACATTTTACCCATGATTCCCAAACATTGATAGATTTAGTCTGCGCCAATGTGGATATACGTGATGTAACCACATCTAATATCTCCGGCTCAAACGGTCATGCCATGATAAACGTCACCGTTAATTTAAAAAAAAGTAAAACTAAACGTAAATATATAACTTATAGACCAATCAAATACATGAACTTAGAAGATTTTAATGAAGACCTTAATAGTATCAACTGGTCAACTGTTACTAATATGAACTCTGTTGATGAAATGCTTCACAACTTTAATTTAATAATTTTAAATATTTTTGACAAGCACGCTCCTATAAAAAACGCCGTCATCAAAAAAAGAAATCTTCCCTGGATCACCGATAACATGAAACTTATATACAAGCTACGGGAAGAAGCATTTGTTAAATATAAAAAAGACAAAACAGATACAAGTAAAGAATATTTCAAGAACTTAAAATCATTAGCTAATACTAGTCTCTTTAATGAAAAAAAGGCCTATTTTGATCACCACATTAATTCTGTTTGTCACAATTCAAAAGAGTTGTGGAAAAACCTTAAAAGTAATATTCTTCCTAATTCCGATGACCATGATATTCTTCCCGATTATTTAAGTAACCCCAATGACATCAATAAGTATTTCCTTGATGTTCCTGCATCCAATATGGTTCCAAGCTTTGAAATTGATTATTTTGAAAACCATAGATTTGGTGATTCGGTTTTCTCTTTCCATACAGTTGAGGAGACGGAAATAGCTAAACATATACTATCTATCAAATCTAATGCACAAGGGTATGATGGCATTACTATTGATATGATTCTCCTGACGCTTCCACAAACCCTTAATGTAATCACGGCCATCATTAACAGCTCTATTTTAACTGCTCGATTTCCCACTTCTTGGAAAACAGGACTAATAACACCTATACCTAAAACTTCTAATCCCACCACATTGAAAGATCTGCGGCCCATTAGTATTCTCCCCTGTTTGTCAAAAATTTTAGAAAAAGTTATTCATTATCAACTTAGTAATTACCTCGAAGTCAATGACATCCTTCCTGATGTACAGTCAGGATTTAGAAAAGGAAGAGGGACTGTTACGGCCCTTCTTGACGTAACTGATAACATCATTAATAATCAAGATCAAGGGCTGGGAACCATCCTTACTCTTCTGGATTTTTCACGAGCTTTTGACTGCCTGAATATAACGTTGCTCTTAAGTAAACTCACATTTTATGGCCTGGATAGTCACGCTGTCTCATGGTTCTCCAGTTACCTCTGTGAGCGAACTCAGCGTGTTAAAGTGGTCAATGAAGATGGTTTTTGTTCTCTCTCTGATCCAATGGTAGTGACACGCGGAGTACCGCAAGGATCGATTCTAGGACCTCTGCTATTTATCATCTATACTGCTGACATCACTAAGGAAATACTTCACTGTCACTATCATTTGTATGCAGATGACGTTCAGATATACCTGTCATTTAAACCTAATGATGTGACGATTGCAACAAATAAAATAACTGACGATCTTAATCGTATTCAAGTCTGGACGGGTAGAAATGCCCTTATGTTAAATGCCTCAAAGTCTAAATATATAGTGCTTGGTAGTAAAAAACAGGTCGCTAATATTACAACAGCTAATCCTGAAATTTTCATTCTTGACCAACGTTTGGAAAGAGTTTCGGAAGCTAGAAATCTTGGGATCGTTTTTGACAGTCACCTTCGTTTCGAAAGTCACGTGTTGAATCTAGTTAGAAGTTGTTTTTATAGACTAAAAATTTTATACAAAATTAGGAACTTGCTACGGGAAGATTTACGCATTATTTTGACGGAAAGTCTAGTTTTGTCTAAATTAAACTATGGTGACACTCTCTACGGGCCTCGTCTTCTTTCGTCATCTCAACGTCTTATTCAACGGATTCAAAACGCATGTTGCCGTTTTTGCTTCCATATTCCCCCTCGTACACATGTGAGCCCTTTCATAAATCAGGCTGGTCTTTTAAACATGGAATCGCGCCGAACTCTACATTTAGCGACTCTGGTGCATGAAATTATTAAATACAAGCGCCCTAAGTACTTATTCAACAAATTTGAGTGGTCCACGTCACGGAATCTCTACCGTACTCGTGCTTCTTCGTTCTTGCTTGTAGTTAAGCTGCATAAAACCACTGCATTTAGAGGAAGCTTCCGCTACCAGGCCACGAAGTGTTGGAATAATTTACCACCTCCATTACGGCAACCTGTTTCGAAGTCTACTTTTAAGCGTAGACTTAAAATGACACTTCTAGCCACACAAATGGATTGATAGCGGAGGCTCTCTAAAATTAAAATTATTTTTATTAATCCTGCAAATATTATAATTCAAACCTTCTAGTACCAAAATAAGCGATCGCGATTAGTCTTCTAGTTTAGTTTTTTTTATTTTCCTCTTTAGTATCGTATTTGATATTTATCATTTTTCATATTTTTTAATATCTTTAAATATGTTAAATCCCAAACTGTACTTAATTCTTAAGACAATCAATTAATAGAAACTCTAATTAGAATTACCTAGTACTTACATAGCTTTACTTCTTTTATATTTGTTTTGCTACCTGTTACTGATTGTGGGAACCGGCGGAAGAACAGCGTTATGTGTATTCACAGTGCACGTAGCTTTATGCTGAGCCGGCTCTCAGTTTTTAATTTCAATCATTAATTGTATCATTAACGTATAGGTGACTATTATGGCATTTCCTCGATGTTATTCACCTAGCTAAAAAATTGTGATGTTTATCGATTGAAGTTAAAAATAAAATTATTTTCTTTCTTTCTTTCTTTATTTAATTCCAGCGAACTATTTTGAAAAATCAGCAGCGCCCTCTGCAGCGCCAACTAAACCGAACTGAGATCCCCAACCCGCATGCCCCGCGTGGGGATTATGGGCAATAATCCCAAATGATAAAGGCCTATGTTCAGCTGTGGATTTTTATAGGCTAACGATGTTCGAAGAAACCCTGATAAGAGTCCATTGTATGGTCGGAATAGATAGCTTTTAGCGGAATGCTGATATTTATAATAAATAAATAATTCCGGACAATCCACACAGCATCATCTAGCCCCAAGCTAAGCAGAGCTTGTATTATGGGTACTAGATGACTGATATTATAATAAAATTTTATTACTATACCCTATACCTATATAGTTATAAGTACATACAAAACGACCAGAACGCCCTGAACAAATATCTGCAGATTGTACAAATAAGTATTTGTCCCGAGGCGGAAATCGAACCCGCAACCTCGTCGTCTGTGGCGTGGTGGGCGAATAATCTGCAGATTTCGTCGTTTTCTATGTATTGAACTCTACGTATATGAAATCAGTCAACAAGTAGCCGTAACACAAGCTCTGCTTAGCTTGGGGCATCCGCATAAAACTTGACTGATGTAACTTTTAAGAAAATATTCTAGAAAATTTTGGATTCTAATGGTTATAAACTTTTTCAAATCAGTCCAGAAGTTTCGGAGCCTATTCAAACAAACAAACAATCAAATATTTCCTCTTTATAATATAGCATAGATGACAGTTACAATACAATACATTCTCATTTGTTTAAACAGTTACACAGAATTTCCATAAAACATTTATTTTCTCTAGGCATCAGGTTTGGCCTCAACGGGTTAGCCTCCTACGTCTCTGTGGCCTCATTCACTTCCCTTGAGTGTCGAGCACATAATACGACAGCAATCCTTGCAAATCTTTCCTAACAAACAACTAATTTCTTTTAACAAATTAAATAACACTGGTTCATTATTCTTACAGCAAATATTCAAGGAGACAACATTGCTAAGGTATTTTTGCAAGGCGCGACAGCACGCACAACAGTCCTCCAAGATTTTTGTGGCAGAATCACAAAGAGGTTCGTTAGAAGTAACCTTCTTGGATTTTTTTTTCTTTTTGAATAGTCGTCTTAGTTCGTTGTCGTCGCTGCTGTAGTTGAAAACTTTCGAACGTAGCTTATGATTGGAGATCGTTGTAGTCGGAGGCTGTGGAATTAATGAGCATAAATTTCTGACCTAAGACGACGCGACTATACCGTGCAGCGAGGAGTTTGCGGGTTCGATTCCCGCCACGGCACGAATTTTCTGTGTTGTTTTGTAGGTACACTTTTTTCTGTAAGGCCTTTAATAATAGAATATTAGGTACGATTAAATAACAATGTGTGTTAAATTTTAATTTTCTTTGTTACAAGAAATAATATCAAACTTAGTTGATCTTCAGCGAATTGCTGCGATAGATATATCAACCAGTTGTAAAATATTTTTCATCAATGGCCTGTACCTACATACCTATTTGTTTTGTTTTGCCCCTGTTAACAGAAAATAAAGGGTTCTAGAACCGCGTACAGGTAGGTACTAACTAACCCACAGTACAATTTACTTACGATAGATATTTACGGCGAAATAATAGAGTGAAATTCCAGCCGTATTTAAATTATATTGTACAAAATTTCAACAAACATTGCAAACACCGGACGATCCGTTTGATCAATCGATAACAATCTTTGCAGACACAGGTGCTAATGTTAATCATGTCCTTCAGGAGTCCAGCGATCACCAGTTCATCGTTACAGCAGAATATATTCAGCGTAAACACTTCGCATAGATATCTCTTAAGGACGTAGCAACAACAACAGCAATCTTCGAGAGTTTGATTTAGCATTTCACACCAATCTTGCTTCTTCTTCTTTTTTCTAATCGACATACTTGACTTGACGAGGGATTCTACGTAAGGCGACGGCCGTATTCTACAGTCAGAGCAACCTGATATAGAAGGTTTTTTTACGTCGATATGTTTTGTTGCGCTCTGTAAAGAAATAAGGATTAAGTAAGATTGTATTGGCAATAAAAGAACTTACTCCGGTCAGCATATCAGTTCAGTTTAAAGAAATTTATTTCTCAAAAGAACAGGGTTCACTTATATGAGAATGCTTATATAATAATAATCTTAAACTTACTCTAATCTCAACTAATATATAATATTAGTTAATATTTGATTAACATATAAGTTATTATGGCAAATAAATAAATTTTGTATTTTTTTTTTCAGCCCGGCCACTCAAGTTCAAAGTTGCGCGCGGATTCAACGTTTGTTTAATTTACCTACGAAAAAGTTATCTCCTTTCATTATTCCTCCTTAATACGATTTATATATTAAAAAAGTAAAAGTTGCGCATAACTTGAGAACGGCTGGTTCGATTGTTGTACCTAATATTAAAAGTTACCTCTGTATTCAAATAAGAACCTACATAAAAAATCTAGAAAACTGACTTTGTGTACTACTGATTTATTTGTAATGGAAAGACTTAAATAAAAATGACTGTACTTACTTATGTAGATCTTCTAGTTAGTGATATTGGGCAAAGCACCTTCATAAATTAACTTAATCGAGTAAATAAACTGTCCTTTGAAGACGCGCGCAACTTTGAAATATCTATACCGTGGTGATTAAAGAAATCATTGGAGACGAAACTGTAGAAAGGCTCGTGGATCAAGGTTGTACCAGTCCTAATTGTGGGAGAAGTGTAGACACCTCGTGGAAGTGGGCAGCAGGAAAATAAACACAGGATCTTCTTGGGTTTCAATTGTTAATGTATTTATTCACACAATAAATACTCGCAATACTCAGATTGCCTCGATTTAAATTGGTATAGTTAACACGGGAATAACAATAAATAAAGATTACAGTTCTTTGCACACAGCGGGGAGACAAGAAGCAATAGGGAAGGACCGGAACATCCGTCATGACGGAAGTTTAATATATGTCACACAGATATGACGTTTGGCATTGATGGATTAGTATATAAACGTCAAATTCAACACTACCCCTTAATCCATACAATGCCACACAAGAACATTAATAATATAAGGTATACACTTTACAAACAAAACATTCAGTTAAAGTACATACCTACATACAAACAATAGCAAACCATGCAGTTATACATTTTATATAATAGCATAGCAAAATCAAGTAAGATATCTTTACACAAAGAAATCAATAATTATTGGAGTCAACACATATTACAAAATACTTAACAAATACTAGTCATTATCCAGTCTTATCAATAAAATTAAGTATCAGACTCCTAGGTTCATATCACTTACAAATTTATCATGTTTTACAGTACCCAAAGCCTTGGTCAGTATATCAGCCGTCATACAATCTGTCTGCAAATATTTAATTGTCACAACATTATTTACAACTAAGTCTTTTACAAAATGGTACCTTACATCAATATGCTTAGTACGCTTATGATTATACTCTTTAGTTTGTAACAATTTATGAGCAGACTGGTTATCATTAAATATTGTTACATTATACTCATTGGGAAAAATCTCAGAAAGAAAACTTCTTACAAAACATATATCTTTACATACATCTGTTATAGCAAGATACTCAGCTTCAGTACTAGAAAGAGCTACACATTTCTGTTTACGTGATTCCCAATTTATTACATTATTCCCCAGTTTTACAATAAACCCAGAATAAGATCTTCTATCAGTTGGGTCATTGGCCCAATCAGCATCTGCATAAGCAGTTAAATTCAATTTACTACTTTTATAACAATATAAAGAATAGTTAATTGTACCCGCTAAATAACGCAGAATCCTCTTAGCTGCCTGCCAATGAGTTACATCAAAGCAGTTGTTAAACTGGCTTAACTGACTACAAGCATATGAGATGTCAGGTCTACTACATACTGATAAATACATGAGACATCCCATAAGCTGCCTATAGTTATACTGATCATCACATAAATTAGTGTCACCTTTGACTAATTTACAATTGGTAGGCATGGGTGTTTTGGCTACTTTACAGTTTTCCATTCCAAAACGTTTCAATAACAATTTTATGTATTCTGACTGATTTATTTTAAGAATTCCATTTTCTCTATCTCTTTCAATGTTCATACCCAAACAATTTTTCAAAATACCTAAATTACAAACATTGAAATTACTTTTTAACAATGGAAACAATGCATTATCTTTAGTACTGTAAAATACATAAAAGTCATCAACATATAATGCAGTTATAATAATTTCTTTGTCAGAACATTTAAAATATACACAGGGTTCACATTTACTTTGCGAATAACCATTACTAGTTAACAATTTGTGAACTTTAGCATTCCAATTTCTACTTGCCTGTTTAAGGCCATAAATTCCTTTTAACAATAAACAAACCTTATCATTATCTTTACAAGTAAAGCCAGGAGGCTGTTCCATGTATATGGTTTCCTCAAGCTCACCATTTAAAAAGGCAGTTGCTACATCAATATGGTCAATGTTTAAATCTAGTTGGTTAGCTATTACAAACAATATTCTTAAAGTACTATGACGCACTACAGGGGAAAAGGTATCATTATAATCTACCCCTCTAACCTGAGTAAAACCCCTGGCAACCAATCTAGCCTTATATTTCTGAAAAACGCCTTTTGCATCATATTTTAATTTATAGACCCACTTACATTTAACAACATTTACATTAGGTGGCCTATGTACCAGTTTCCAAACATTATTGGAAATCATCGATTCAAATTCATTTTTCATAGCAACCTTCCACTCATGATTATCAGGTGAATTTACAGCTTCCTCAAACGATTGAGGTTCAGCAAGTGGATAACCTTGCGCTAATAACGAGAAGTCTATCTCGTAATCTGTGTACTTTACCGGTAACCGAGATCTGGTACTACGCACGGGACGTTGCTGAGACACAAGGGGTACCGGGGACAGCCGACTGTCTCCGCCCTCAGCCGCCACCTCGCGCGCGGGCATCAAGCAGTCCTGACGGACGCCGCCTCGAGCCGGGGATGCAGCAGGGACTCCCTCGTACTCACTGCCTGTGCAGTACTCATCGCCATCTGAAACATGGGAATTGTTACCTGTATTTTCACATACCAAATGTTCAGACGAACCCACAATTTCTTGTGTATTATTATCATTAGGCAAATCATTACCATTATTATTATCATTACATGTCATAAATTCATAAAATATTGTATTCTTTGTTTCATTTATTTCCTTCATATCATAAAATAAATTTTCTATAAATGCAACATTTCTAGATAAAATAACCTTAGTAGGATCTGATGGATCGGACAACCTGTACCCTTTAGACGTTTCCGAATAACCCACAAATATATACTTTTTGCTTTTAGGGTCTAACTTACGTCGTTTTTGCTCGGGGACCAAAGAGTATGCTATGCAACCAAAAACATGGAGATGACGAAGATCAGGTTTAGATCCGGTCCAAATCTCCTCTGGCGTGAGTCCTGAAAGAGCAGCTGTGGGACTCCTGTTCTTTAAATAAATTGCGGTCATAACCGCCTCGCCCCAATAGCGCCCACAGAGACCAGCACCTTGCAGCATACACCGAGCCTTTTCCATTAAAGTCCTATTGAGACGCTCACTTACACCATTCTGGCTAGGACAATATGGTACGGTCCGCTGGTGAATAATACCTTGCTCTTGCAAATATTTTATAAAATCATGATTAATATACTCACCTCCTCCATCAGTCCTCAAAACCTTAATAGGCAATCCTACTTGCTTCTCTACAAGTACTTTAAAATTTATAAAATGTGACAATACCTCTGATTTGTGCTTCATCATATATCCAAACGACTTCCTGGTGTAGTCGTCAGTAAACGTTACCAAGTATCTCGCACCACTCCAGCTGCTCTCTTGTAATGGCCCGCAGACATCAGAATGTATCAATTCGAGGGACTGGGTAGCCCGCCTTGCCTCTCCAATCGGAAACTGCTTGGCTGACATCTTTCCCTCCAAACATGCTACGCATTCCTTCAAAACCTGTTCATTATCAGCCTGAAACAGAATACCAGTTGCACCACCATTCTTTAATGTACACAAACCTTGCATACCTAAATGTCCGAGCCTCCTATGCCATACATCTATAGGCAATGAATGAACAGCCACCTGTGCACTCTTAGATTCCTGTCTATCACACAGGAGAGAAGAATACACTCCTTGCGAATACTTCTTACTAGACGTACGCACCCTAAAATGAACCCTAAAAAGGCCATTATTACTTGAAGCAAACATTATTGGATTGCCAGAGCTTTTGTCACAAACAAAACATCCCCCTTTATCAAAAGAAACAGTTACATTTTCCCGTGTGAGGCAACTTACCGAGAGCAAATTATGTGACAGTTTGGGAACATATAAAACATTTAAAAGTTTCCTTACCATATTTCCATTCTCAATAATTATGGTACCTTTTCCCAAACACTCGAGTTTGTCATCATTGGCAATGTTTACATAATTTTTACATTTAACAAAATCTGAAAACAAGGATAAGTCACAGCACATATGAGCTGTGCACCCAGAGTCTACAAGCCATCCAGGGTCCGTATTGGCCAAAAATGCAGTGGCAACCAGCGATGTATCTTCAGTCTTCGATTTTTCTTGTTCCTTTTCTCTCTTGAGCTTGAAACACCTTGACTTAATGTGACCCGCCTTCTTACAGTAGTGACAGATAATTCTGCTTTTTGTTGCCTTTTTGTTCTTTGTGACATATGCTGTAGTATCTGCACTATTCTCAAAATGTTTCTTGCGACAGTCTTCCTGTAGTAGTCTGGTTCGTACTAACTCACTTGAGAGAGAATTTGTTATACACGCTGTCTCCAAATTGGACACAAGAGCATCAAACTCCTGCGGTAAGCCACTCAACAGTAGCTCTGCTACTTCTGCATCTTCTATAACTTTACCAATGTCTGCCAGCTGTTGGACCTTGGTCATAACACTATCTATGTAATTAGTCATGCAACTATACATACTATACTCAGTGTGGTGAAGTTGCCTTAGCAACAAGACTCTTCGATATAGTCCTCTGTCTTCAAAAACATTCGCCAATCTCTGCCATGCTTGTTTGGCAGTAACACAATCTCTCACGTGTTGAAAACATGATGATCTTACGCTTAGGCAAATCCTCGCCAAAGCTCGCTGATCCATCGATTCATTAGTCACACTCTCGGCTACTACAAAATCCCATAAATTTTCCAAAGTGAGAATCATTTTCATCTGAAATTTCCACGATGAGTAATTGGATACACCTTCCAATTTGTCCACGTTCATTCCTCCAAAAAGGGCTGTCGACCGCTGCTGTTCCGTATCGGTATCGGCCATGTCGACACAGTGAGGTTATGAAAAAATAAAATCCAAACGTGCTCACCACAATTTTCACTTGGACTGGTAATTTCTTCAAATTCCAAATGCCTGGGCCCATAACCTGTAGAAAGGCTCGTGGATCAAGGTTGTACCAGTCCTAATTGTGGGAGAAGTGTAGACACCTCGTGGAAGTGGGCAGCAGGAAAATAAACACAGGATCTTCTTGGGTTTCAATTGTTAATGTATTTATTCACACAATAAATACTCGCAATACTCAGATTGCCTCGATTTAAATTGGTATAGTTAACACGGGAATAACAATAAATAAAGATTACAGTTCTTTGCACACAGCGGGGAGACAAGAAGCAATAGGGAAGGACCGGAACATCCGTCATGACGGAAGTTTAATATATGTCACACAGATATGACGTTTGGCATTGATGGATTAGTATATAAACGTCAAATTCAACAGAAACATGCAGCACAATGCTAATGAATCTACTCCCCTGCCTTTGTTTTAATTTGTTTGTATTGTTTCATCATCATCATCAGCCTATGCAATAGTCCACTGCTGGACATAGGCCCAATGATCCCCTAATGAGCACCATAGATGGCTTTATCCCCAAGTTTATACCTAATTTAAACCTAGACTTCTCTACTCCTATTGTTTTGTGGTCTGACACACGGCATCTTGCAGATCATCAGCGCTGATTCAAAATCAAAGTCAAAAATCTAAATCAAGCGCTTCAGCGCCGACCGTGTGAGTTGTTAGTACTTGTATTGATTGCCGCAAAGTACGGTACGCGTCTACTGACTTCATCATCATCATCATCAACAGACTATGATAGTCCACATAGGCCTCCCCTAATGAGCGCCATAGAAGGCATAACTCATCATTTGGAGGTACATAATACATACTGACTTCACCAAACGTGATTTTGCTCAGCACGCTTGCCAGGCGAATTTTGATCGCAGGGGAGGTGTTAAAACAGTAATAGCCCTTGTTCGGCGATAACATTCGATCAGACTCATGTCTTATAGCATAGCTGCTTGGCTTCGGTAACTTGATTGGTTAACAAATACCGCTTTTACTTACCTTTTTTTTCTTGAAAAGTGGATATAAATGAATGCTTTCGGAGTTAATATCCATCTTGACAATAATGTGTAAAGGATAATTTGTTATCTTTTACGTATAAATAAAACACGTTGTTACCTTTTACACATTATTGAAATAACTTAAAATTTCACCTAAAAATACAGAAAGATAAAGAAAAGAAACGATTTGTGATGTTTACAAAAATGACAGATAACAAGAATTTTGTCTTGGCAGAAGGAACTTTTCATATATAGAAATAATAAACTCGTATATTTAGGGAGGTTTTTTATGGTAGGGTATCATCCATAGAGTTTATAAAAAACTGGAAGAAAGCCAGCCAGCTACAACGAAAAAATCTCGTTTTATTAAGAAACTATAGGTCGCGTCACGTAAAAAGAACGCTGGAAGAAAGTGGAAGGGGTATGTTCGCGCATGGGTACACTCGCGCACGACAGTACTAGGTATTCTAATTTGCAAAGCCTATTTTTAACTAATATTTCGTATAATATATATATATTATAGCTTCGTATAGGTACCTACCTAAAATTATAAATTTTAACACCCAGCTTACAAAATTTAAGTTTTCATACGGCACCCTAACTTCTTTAAAAACTTTCTATAGCCTTTTTTATCTCATCTTGAAGATTATCCCTGATTTTTTTTTCGTTAATATCGGTCTAGTGTCGGAGCCTATTCATATTTTCTTCTTTTCTATTAGTATAGATATAATGGAGGGCGACTCAACGGTTAAATTAGGTGGGGCAACACGCAAAGGGGCCACCACTTAGGTGCGAATCTCGTCTTGCGCTGTTGTCAGATTCTACAAGAGGTTATGGAGGTGGAATCAGGCACCAAGGCACCTATGGGCGGAAACATTTCTTCGACACCGCATCCGGCGGGGTCGGAAGCGAATAGGTACTGGTTGACGTCGCCTCCGGGTTAGCGGCGGTGATTGGGTCGTGATGTTCACACCAAGAATAAAAGAAGCAAGAACAAATTACACATCCCATCATACAAATTACAAAAGGTAGGGAAATCATATGTAGGCAATTGCGTGCGTTTCTATATTAAGCTTCCATCATAAGCATCTTAGCTTTCTATTCGTAAATTTAAACAATACATAAACCAAAACCAGATGTCAACGGGGTCACTGTCTCGATCTATGGAATAGAGAAATTGTGGGCGGATTTTCCAAGGGATAGTCGGGAATCGGCCTAGACCATAACTTTCCCAAAAATTATTCGGCATACAGCGCCTCTAGTGACGTCTGTGCGAACCATATAGTAGCAATAATATTTATAAAATTTAGGTAAGTAGCAATGGAACCTAATGTGTATGTAGTGCAGCGGTTGAGACACAGATGGCGTTGTGTTCAACAGATTTTATAAAATATTTTCTTTCTTCAGAGGTATCTTACGACGTTACTTACAGACAGACAGGGAAGCATCATAGTCGCTTCCCGCTGTCTGTCTGTTAGTGGCACATCGCTCGAAAGTTTAAAAATATTAATTACTTTTCCATTTTTTTTTTAACTGGCCAAGCCTTTATTAACAAATAAATTAGAATGATCTAACTAAATAAAAAAACCACTAGTATTTACAATTGAGCTAACTGCAGACTGTTGCGAACAAACTACAGGTAGCTCAACTGATCCCTATCAATACCAGTTGGAAGTGTACCCCTTTTCCATTCATTATTCCTTGTAGACAAACTAACAAGTGAATAATGTAAATTTAAAATATTATTATTTCAATTAAAAATTTATACTATTATTTTTATATTCTATGACCTATAATGTATTGATCCATTATAATATAAATAAATTTATGCGCTCTGAACTTATAATTTATGTAGGGCTCAAGTAGTATTATATATAGTTACTATTACTAACTAAAACTCAATAATACAAAAATAAAACCACTCGTATAATAATCTTCGAAATAGCATATATTAAAAAAAAACACGTTACATACAAAAATGATAACGTTCGTAAGCTTACTTACTCTAACATCGCCGTTGAAATCTGTTTGTGACAGAATTTTATCAAGAACTGTTCAGCATTTTTAAGGATATCCGTGGTCGTTTTGTAAAATTAATAACAAATATATGCAATCAAAGTGAGTCAATAGAAATTGTCGCGTGTAATATGCACATAAGAATTGATTTTCGTAATTTGAGGTTTATATTACTGTTACCGTTGTCGGATAAAAATAATGATACGCCGATAGATTCCTTAGATTTAATTTATAGATTAAAAATATTAATTGCCAAAAATGATAAAAGGCGCCAAGTTGTGATAAAAAATATAATTAATTCAATAAAATATTGAACAGTTCTCATAAACACGAAAAATAATAGGTTTAACATCTAGTTTGAATGTAAATATAAAACGAATTACATTATAAACGGTCTTTCGAATAATGTGGATTTTATTGGCAGCTATAATTATTGCTCAGAATAAAATATGATATATTACATTTAACACAATAACAATTAATTAATACCGTAAATAATCATTACGTATAATACCTAAACAAATAATTAATTTAATAATTTAGGAAAAATGGGATACCGCGTTAGTGTAAAAACGCTTTTATGTATAGTTTAGTTTTATTCCAAGCAATAAATAAAAATTCAATTTGTCATTTTAAAAACACTAGAGAAATCTAGGTAATGTCAAATTGGTACGGGGTCCGAGGGAATAACAATATTTCAAACGATCATTGTTGGACCTCGACAGTAAAAATAATTTACAAAATTTATTTAATATTCTGTTACAACTTGATTTAAATTTATAGAAATTCAAGAATTTTTTGATGCAATTTCCCAAAATTTTCCCCTTTTTTAAAACAATTAGGGTTATTTATGTCGATTTTGTATCACCTTTGAAAAAAAAAACTATTTGTGTTAAGGCAAGACCGATCCAGTATTTTGTATTTTTTACATGGTCAAACAAATTTATAAAATCTAGTCGATTTAGTATAATTCGCAATTTTCATGGTCAAATTATTTTAAAAATGCACCAAATTTAAAAAAATCTAGTTGATATAGTATAATTTGTATTTCTACATGGTCAAATGATTTTATAATAATGTAGTCAAGTTGTAACAAAAATGTCCCAATAATAAAAAAGAGAAGTAAAAATTTCTACAAACGTAGGCTAGAATCTATAATTTATAGTGCTAACATAATTTATATTTTGTTTTACATTAAAATAATAGCTATGATATGCAAAAGTATATAAAAAATCGAGAGCTGATTTAAATGCCTTTTATATTTTGTTCGATAATTTATTTTTAAAATAACAGATATATTTATATACTTTTGTATAACTAAACAAGCTATTTTATTTAATCTTACTTATCTTATTATTAAACATTTAGGCATTTAGTTTTTTTTTCAACTTTGTCATTTCATGTCGATTTGTAATAACTTTTTTTTTATTTTGACATTTTCCTCTAGTACTAAATGCTCAAAATGTTTAAAAATATGTTTTAATATTTATAAAAGCACGTCAGTGCAAGCATCACATGCCTAATATTAATGAATGCACCAAAAAAGATTTAGTGCGATTTTGGTCGTAAAGATTACTTTTAAAATTTTTTTTTATCAAAAATTAGTTTTAAAAAATACTAAAACTAGCGTTGTACTTATTTTAAACACGAAAATAATAAGTTAATTTTAATAAAAAATACGTACTTTTTTTTTCAAAAGCGGTCTCTGCATAAGAATATGTACTCATATCGGCTAATAAAAAAAACTATTTACCAAAATTTAACATTAATTACAAATGGTTATTTACGTATGTACTCAAGCTGCCGATGTAGACCAAATCGCACTAAAAACTAAAAATATGTAAAGTTATAAAAATAATTCCATCAACATAAGAAGTTGGCAAGTTAATAATCAATTGAAATAATCAAAAAATAAATATAAATCTGTTTGGAAAACTATTAAATAGCTTATACTAGTAATTTTATTGTCTAAGCAAAATGGGAAGTTGTCTTATCAGTTGTCTTACCAGAACATAAATGTCTCATTTTTGTTTTTGTAAATTTGACATTCATTCTATTTCCAAGTCCGGTAAAGAGGTTTACATAAAAAGTTTTTACATCGTGAACTTTCATCCATTCTATTTCCAAGCTCGTCAAAAAGGTTAACATAAGTTTTAAATCGTGAATAAAACCTTTGTATGTCCATTTTTACCTGATGGTAAGAGATAATGAAAGTTTAAGTGAGTGTGCGAATTGAATGCATTTACCTACTTAAATAAATAGGTAGGTACATTTTTTTTAAATACCACAGACTAAAAATTACGGATAAACCGAATTACTGTTTTAGCTAATTACAAGTAATAGCTAATAAGTACTTTGTAAAACATTAATAAAAAAGTAAAAAAGAGTCTACGTAGGTGTATCACGAAGGTCTAGAATACACATATTATTCACTCTTGTATGTACCTATTTAAGGGACCCGGATTATTTGGAATAAGTTTTTATTCCCAACTTATGAATATTGAGGACCATATTTTTTCAACACCATATTTCACTACGGTATTTATTTTACTGGTTCTTGAAGTAAAACTGAATTCCTTCCCATTTAGATTAAGCAATAAAGTTTACATCGGTAGCGCCATCTATTAGCAACATTAAGAGCACTGGCGAATAACATTCAAATTTGACAGATGGAATATAGATTAATTAACCTACAGTGCACCAAAACAAAACGCCAATAGGTGGGTTTTTAAAATGAGCCTTATAAAAGCTACATAAGACTCATTATTGCCAGAAATAGCAGAGCTATTTTGAGCGGCGTCCCGCATCCGCCATTTTGAATTTATTTCATTTAAAATTTAATAAATAACGACAACGAATTTAAATCAACAGCGTTTCGTTCAATTCGTTTGAACAAATTGTTTTTTTAAACTTCATATTTGCGAAAGGTTCTCATCTACGACGCTAGATGTCACTTTACAGAATCCTACGAGGCTAAACTTACTCAAGCAACATTCAACAACAATAGTGAACTTCATTCCAAGCAATAAACCGACCAGCGAGTTTCTATATGGTAGAATAGAGAAATATTACGTCACTTCATCATCGAATGCGTAAATTATTTGAAATTAATTCCTTCAACTTCAATAATATACGCAATGTATGGCGATGATCATCATTGTCTATTCTACCATAGAGAACCACCATACGGCAGAACGAAACTTCGCTCTTGACCATAGACAAAGAACCTGTCACAAATGACATCGGTTGTCAAATGTGCCAAAATGGCGGACGCCTCACATACAGCGTGTTCATGAAACCACACAATATGTACACCTCGGCTACACACTGTATAAGCTGTTACGCGTTTTATTCTTAAAGTTATATGTTTGAAGCGATGGCAGTGTGTTCTTGACGGTTTTACCTGAAAAACAAAAAAAACAACACATTTAAAATTAATGTGAAAGGATGTATGTTTGTTACTTCATCACGCCAAAAGTACTGCAAATATCTGGCTGAAAATTTGCGAAGATAAATTTATTACTTCGCCAAAACTACTTCGGGGATATCGTGGAACAATTAAATAGTGTAGGAATCGCGGCTAGCTCTCCCCGGGATGCTGATATAAAGTCGAGTTTACGGTACAAAAGCTATATTATATAAAACTATGACCTATGCCGTGTGGTGCCGGAATAGAATTTCACCACCCCAACTCTTCCCGTGGGTGTCGTAAGAGGCGACTAAGGGACACACACCGGGGGGCGGGCAGCAGCGCCATCTGCAGAACAACTACACCGAACTGCGATCCCCAACCCGCATGCCCAGCGTGGGGATTATGGGCAATAACCCCCAAATGATAATGCCATCTGTGGCGCTCATTAGGGGAGGCCTATGTCCAGCAGTGGACTATTATAGGCTGGTGATGATGATAAAACTACGACTAATGATGATGATGTTAATGAGTGCGGTTTGTACGGCTGCTGCTGATGCACTGACCCTCGCAGGCGCTCACTCCGCGCTCGCGGCACGACACACTACTCAGGTCAAACTACTGATGATGCTATTATACCTACGTGATCGATTGTATCGAACACATAGATAAATAAATTAATAATGCTGGAAAATCCACACAGCATCTATATCTAGCTCTAATTTACGCAGAGCTTTGTGCTATGGTTACTAGATGACTGATATACTTAATGCAACATAAATAATACATAGGTAGATTTTTTTTCTATACATAGAAATCGACCAGAACACCCAAAACAAATATCTGCAGATCTGACAATAATTCCCGAAGCGGGAATCGAAGCCGCAACATCCTGTGTCGCACGCGGACCTTTAAATACTATTCTAATAGGTGAAAATATTCTAAAACTACAAATCATTTTGGTATTTCGTTTGTATGGGAAATTCATCCATCGCCGGTGCCCTAATAAATATCTATATCTATACTAATATTATAAAGAGGAAAGATTTGATTGTTTGTTTGTTTGAATTGAATAGGCTCCGAAACTACTGGTCCGAATTGAAAAATTCTTTCACCATTAGAATCCTAAATATTCCGTGCTGAACTTATCCTATAGAATATTTTCAAAAAGTTAGGGATCCGCATGAAAAATTCAATTTTTGTTAAAAACCCGTGCGAAGCCGGGGCGGTTAGCCGCTAGTTAAATATATTTCTACTTACACCTAGGCGGGTTGCGGCGTGCTAGACTTCTCCTTCTTCTTTTCTTTCTTCTTCTTTAGGAAGGAAGGTGTTCTGAGTCCCTTCTTCTTCTTTTTATCCTTCTTGGGAGAATCCTCGGTGGATACCTCCTTTGAGGGAGATCCCTGAAACATTAAAAATAAATTTTATATAATTTAGTTATGCATTCAAGTCATTGTTATTGTCAGCCTATATCAGTCCACAGTTGGACATAGGCCTCCCCTAATGAGCGCCATAGATGGCTTTATTTATCATTTGGGGGTTATTACCCATAATCCCCACGCTAGGCATGCAGGTTGGGGATCGCAGTTCGGTGGAGTTGTTGTGCAGAGGGCGCTGCTGCCCGCCCCCCGGTGTGAGTCCCTTAGTCGCCTCTTACGACATCCACGGGAAGAGTTGGGGTGGTGAAATTCTATGCCGGCACCACACGGCAAACATTCAAGCCGCGGTCCAAATTAGCACCATGATTTGTCTTATTGAAAGTTACGTTGAAGAAATAAAATTTCAAATATTTCATTGAACTGCTTGTTAGACGTGGGTTCTTTAATATTTAATTTCCTGGCGCACCGAACTTTTCACTAGACCTAATTAATGTTAATAAACGATCCTTGCGTTTTACATGTGGCCCCCGGATGGATTTGCTATAGCAATATACCGCTGCAATGCGATCGAAACGTCAGGTAATAGTGTGAAAACGAACCTCTTTACTGCTGTGTGAGAAGGTACTCTGGTGCGCATCAGAATGGTCTCCGTTTACAGTGTGCTCGCCTGGAAACATAAACATTTACAATTAATATAATAAAATAAAAGTTATATAAAATGACATTTACGTCGTCGTGGCCGTTTGCGTACTTACGCAACTGTTATGAATATTGTATTATTTACTTAGTATTGAATTGTATTTGTATTTTTTAAAGAGCAATGTATAGGCACAACAAAACTCAGCAGAGTTGCAAAAATTATTTGTAATTAACTCAAACGGATTCTCAAAAATATTCTATGAAAAAAGTCTTACTATAAAATATCAGATTATATCTAGACCATGAGAAGGTTAGGGGCGAGTTTTGCTCCAACTCGAAAACTAACAATCTAACAAGGTAAAGTTTTCTTGACCTGTACTTTACCTAAAGATATAATATAGAAGAAGTGAACAAAGAATCAAAGAATAAGGGAATACTGGGAATTAAAGCTTCTGAATACCGATGCATTGCATCGAATCCCTTCAGATTTCAGTTAGATTTCATAATTTTACTTTTGGCTTAGAAAATAAGCACTAAGAAAAGTCAAATTTACATAGTTTATTAACGCGCTTTCATGTATATGTACAGAATAAACTATGAAATGCGTAGTTAATTTTTTCTCTTCAAATTTTTGTCCACTAAGAATAAGTTATCTGGACCTGGACAACTAAACATACCACTTAGTTATCCGCATATCCCACTTAGTTATCCGCATACCCCACTTGGTTATCCGCATATCCCACTTGGTTATCCACACATCCTCTAGAAAGGGTTATCGGTAGATGATCAATAACCTCTAAAAGGCGACTTGGGTAGATCAAGACAAACAACTTGTTGCATGACTTTGTCTAGCAATGATATTTTTCGATACATAAATAAATAAGTAAATTTTCGGTCGCAGAATAAAGCCATAATACGAACGCAGCACAAGCCAGTAGGTTTTGTTTAAAGAAGAAATTTATTTTCTCAAAAGAACAAGGTTCACTTATATGAGAATGCTTATATAATAATCTTAAGCTAACTCATCTAAACTAATAAACCTAACAGATTAAGACAAGTCGATACATAACGAGGCACGCGGCGGCGCTTGTGTCGGTATTTAGCGAAGATTGTGTTGTGTATTTACGTTTTAGCAAAAATCATAGAACAAAAATTGTTGTCTTGATCTACCCAAGTCGCCTTTAAGAGGTTATTGATCATATACCTATAACCCTGTATAACAGATGTGGGATGTGTTGATAATAGAGTGGGATGTGTGGATAATCAAGTGGGATATGCGGATAACGAAGTGGTATGTTGTCCTATAACACTGTATAATAATATGCAACATCCATTATTTTTAGTAAAGCTAAACAAAAATATAAAAGCACTTACTTCGCACGACGAAGCGGCTCTGCTTGAACCAACCCCCAACTGACATGCAGGTGCAAAAGCAATGCAAAGGAATAAGCAAAACTAAGCCATGTTTCAACATTTTATTAAACACACCAAAAGGCGACTTAACTCATCAAAAACTGTGAGCAAAGTAGATTTTTGACGTATGTTTTCACATAGAGTTATATAAAAAAATCTGTTTATAGACTCTATCACTATGTTTTCACATAGAGTTATATAAAAAAATGTATTGATCTTTCACGAAATGGTCTTTTAGGACAAGATTTTGGTCTAGGCTCGTTTTATAAATTATTTATTTTATTATTTTATAAAGGTTTATTCAGTGCATACTGCATAGTCAAGTTGTATGTTTCATTGAGAAAAATAAAATAAATCTAATTTGACTAACTTTTTTTATGATTTTCTGAGATTCTGAACCAGGGCATATTAAAAAAAAAATACTCAGTATGTCTTGCGTTCTTTGCTTTAGTTACGATCTTTAGTTACGATTAGATAGATAGATAGAAGTGCATAGATATACATAGAGTGCATAAATACTTTATTGCACAAATCCATAGAATTAATACCTACAGCAAAACAACTGGAAAAAGTGAAGTCTTATTGCAATGGAAAGCGGTCTTATTGCTCACGAGCGATCTCTATCAGACAAACATGGCCGGATAGGATCATCGAATAGTACAACAACTTACTGGTGTCGATGGCTGAGCATGGTTTTATAATAATGCCTGATATTATAAATAAACTGCCTTTTCCTAAATAATGATTTACCTATAATATACATTATAGATATAAAATGTAAGAATATTCGATGAAAATAATATAAGTTCTATAAACTGTTAAAACATGGCTTAATTAGTGGTGAATTAGTTGATAAAATAACAAGTAAAATTAAATGCAGTATTGTTGTAAACTTAGTTTATTAACACAAAATATTAGAAAACATACAAGCATTCCATAGACAAAGCAAAGTAACGGGGAAAGCACATTTTTGGTCATATTTGAATGTACTGTGCGATTCGGATGGGTGTGTCACTCATAATATTTTCAAAAGAAATCGATTCCATTGTATATCAAAAGCATTTGGAAAAGTTTTGGTTTCAAGCCCAAATTTTTGTATTTTCCCAGATACTCCAAAAATACCCGTACCTAAACCGAATTAACAATATCTTCTGGTTGTATCTGGTTTTAAGGTGCAGTTATTTAATTGTAGCTTTCATTTTTAGTAAAAGGTTTACTGTTCTTCCATAAGTTACTACAAAATGATTTGCTGTATGTTATCTTTTACTTTCCTTGTAGAAAGCAGAATAATTTGAAAACCGCAATTAAAATTTAATCCATCGCAAACCCGTGACGCTTATCCTAAAAGAAATCGTGCTATCCCCTCGTAAACGTTGGAAATCTTTTACATAAACCATTAGAACGGAAATGTTAAGAACAAAGCTTCCACTATGCTATTTTCAACTTAAAAGTCCGGTTTGACATCTTTAGCGGTTCAAATTAGTACACTTTCGTACGTTTAGTACTTTTCTGTATAGTCTCACAAAGATATCTGTAAAACTCCCGAAATTGAAATTACTTTCGCCTCGCAGTTGCTAATAATTAGCACTGACTGCACTGATCTATAGCTGACATGATAGCAACAATAATTGTTGCTATCATGTCAGCTATAGATCAGCGCAGATCATACACGAGACTCACTTCACAGATATCAATTACTAAATGCGGTTTTTTAAAGAATGTCAAAACGAACTTTGATGTTGAATGTACTTAATGGAAAATTGAATCACAATAAAATTAATATAGAAGCAGTAGGTATTAAAGCGTAAAACAAGCAGTAAAATTAAACATTTACACAACAAAACTAACCAAAAACATAAAACAGGCATACAGTACCTACATCTAAATTATTATTACAAATCACTTAAAACACAAGCTTCCTAAAATTAAAGAATCGATAATAGAAGAAACGAACTCAGCTTTAGCAAATATTTAAGTAATTTCGGTTCGTTACTTATATTTAATACCAAAGTTATTTTAGTTATTGCCTTGTAATATTTTTTTTTTATAAAGTGCTAAATATCTATGGAACAGTCGAAAAGCGAACTGCGACCCTCAGTTTCTATTGGTTGTTGTGGCTCGTAAGTTCACAGATATCTTACTAGACCTAAGGTGTCATCCTTAATCAAAATTCAACATGCAGCACTTCTTTCTTAGCTTTCAATGATTTTGTTCGCCCTTTATTACCTTCGGGCTTATTTTTATTAACTCACAAGTTATCTATCCTAGCCCGATCTAGCTCGCTGGAATCAAAACTCTCCGACATCCTAAACTTAGAAATTATCCTGTAAAACAACGTGTCCTCAAACGGAGGCCAAGTTGTATACAATCTATCCCTTCTCCTTTGCACTTCATACAACAGTTTCCTCTCAGAGTTTTCGAAATCGTTTACGTCTTCTGGTATGTCTTGTATATTTTGGGGACCGTCAAATTTTTTCATTAGACTGTCATCGTTCGATTCGCAAGTGTCATAGAAGCGCGATGTACTCGATGATGAGAAATTTGGAAAATCTATTGAATTATCAACTCTATATTTATCTACAAGCGGCGTTTCCACACTCTTGTCAATATCATTGACTAGAACAGAGCGCAGCATCTTTTCATCTTTCTTTTCGAAATTGACCCCGTAAAAGCTTGGAACGACATCATCGGTATTTCGGAGACTTCTCCTTCCATAGCTGATATAGCTGCTGTTTTCTGTACTGTTTTCATCGAACGACAACCAGTACTTGATACCTCCGGAATTCTCTGTTAGAGACATAGATATAACAGCAGCTTGTTTCACGAAAGGGGAGCCTAGAAGAGTGTCGTCTTTATTGTACACTGAAAGGTCTTGTCCTACGAAGCTAGTACTAGGTCTTCTTATAGGTGATTCATCGCATGTGTCAAAAGCTTTTAGGTTCTTTCTCGGCGAAGACGCGTGGCTACAGAAAACGTCGTGTACAAACGCTGTGTTCATTTTATCTTCTTTATCGACCAAGGTTTCCTTAGTGCAGTCTTCTATTTCTCGGTCCAAATCTGAATTATCTGGTTCTTGTAAACTGGTTTTCTTTTCAGTTCTTACATTGTATGTTTTGTCGAGATTAATATTGTCATCGACATGGTGATAAATTTTGGGATCTACATAATTTTTTTCGATACCTTGTTCAGCCTCATGGTATTTTGCGGTAGCAAATTTATCATCACTACCTTCATATTTCTGATCATTCTGAGCGTACGTATTTTTCCTACTTTGTAATGCATGATCGAACATCTCAAAAACAATGTCTTCAGCAATTTCGGTACTATAATCAGAAAGCTCTTTGCATTCTTCTTCATCTGTTGTAGAATAATCGTCTTTATGGTAATTTGTTATGTGTTTAAATTTATTTGGATTATTAAGCACTATTTCTATATCAGATTCTCGAAAGGTTGTAACTGAATAATCAAAATGATCCATCATATTTGAATCATTTAATGTTTCTTGGTCAAATTCAATATTTGTTTCTTCGTCATATTTCTCTCCTTTAAAATATATTTGGTCAACAGACAGATCTTCTCTTAAATGATCATCATTTTTTATATCTGCATTCAATGATTCTTGGGTTATATCCAAATATGTTTCTTCCTCATATTTTTCTTGACACGCGTTTTCACTTTGTTCATTAACATCGGTACGAATCATTTTATCTTCCTTACTTTTTTCCACGGTATCCTTTGAATAAACGCCATAAGATTTAGTTGAGACATTTTCACTGACTGCTGGATGACATACCTCGGCTGAATCATCATGATTATGTGTTTTTCTTGTTGTTTCAATATTTATTGTTGCTTCAAATCCAATTTTTTCTGCTTTTTTACCACCCTGAACCACTTTATGTTCAACGGCAATAATTCTAGCATCTTGTTTGATATCAGCTGACAAACTCAGTTGAATTTCAATATTATATTTCGATTCCTCATCAATGCTTTGGACGTTATTACTTATATTATAATCAAAGAAGCTTTGTTTATGGTCACTGGTTTGATCTCTAGAGGTTTCGTTTTGCAAATTATTATCTGGTTTGTTATTAAAAGAATTTACGTCCGTGACATTTTGTAACTTACCATGATGGCAATTAATATCATCATGCTCGTTTTCAACACAGGAATCAGTTGTTAAATCATAGTTTTCATCAAGATCCGGCCATAAAGTTACAGCAGTGAACAGGATATCTTCTGCATCAACCACAGTGATAACCTTTTTGTAGTTTCTCTTTTTATTCTTATTTTTTTTGAATACGAATACCAGGTCGAAGATATAATAAAGAATACTTTCAGCTACTTTGAAAGGTTCTGAAACACCGCTGTCACTGGTCTCTGTCAAAATTGTTTCATTCAGATTTACTTGTTCGATTTCTTGAACCATTTTCGTTATCGAAAAATGTACTTCGTCATTTTCAATTACTGGTTTATCTTCTATTTCATCACTTATTATTTTACTGTCCTTTACATTTCCTATACTTATTACATCTGTTTGCTTAGAATTGTCAGCTAGATCATCAAAAAATATTTTACAACGTTTATTCGCCGTTACGTTGAAAACGTCTCGCCCTATTTCATCGTAATGAATCTTATTTAACAAATTCGAGAGTAAATCTGCAATCGCCTCGTATTTCTCAAACTCAATCGTCGAATTACAGCTCGTAGTTCCAAAAGAACTTAAGCTGCATTCGATGGAACTTTTTCTTGCGTCCTTATTATCAATATGGACGTCACGCAACGCATCTATGATTTTATGAGGTTCATTATCAACTCCTTTTTTTACTGCATCTACAACTTTAAAATAATTTGACTCAACGTAAGTCATGCGTACCAAATTATCTGCAATTTCCGCAATCTGAACTTCTGATACTTGCTTCTCGGAGAAATTCGAACACTCACCGAACGAGCTTTTCGACTCTTCGAGAATAGGCTCCAAAACCGATTCGCTAGAGTTTGGCAGAAAATCTTTGTCCCCCGAATCAACATCGGATTCATTTGCAATAAAATCTATTCCTATTGTTGGATTTACCACAGATACATCTTTGTTTTCATTGTATTGAGAATGAGACACATGTGGAACATCATCAATGGGAATCTCTGCGAATAAAAAGTCATCTATTTTTTCATCATCTGTTTTAAGGACAGCCTTTCTTTCATTTATTATCAAATCTGGATTAACATTTGACTGAAGACAAATATTCTCACTATGATCCTCAGTCATAACAATATCTAAAATGTCATCGGTCGACGATGAAATCACATAATCATTCTTTAGTTGTTCAAGATCTTTATTAGAAACATATGACATGTCAGATGATTCATCATTTACGGGTCCATTATTATCGTTTTCTGGATTCGATTGGGATACATTATTATGAGATTGAAGATCAGTCGCTTCTTCGTTGAAAACATCATTCGTTGTGTAGACATTTGATTGAAGTTCAGTTACAGCTACTTGCAAAGTATCACTAATAGTCTCGGCAGATAAGTGGCCATCGATCTGCTTTTCGAGATCATTGTTCCTGGAATTAACATTTGCGGCACTAGCCGGATTCGCTTCTTGATTCTTTATATCTGTACCATCATTTAATTGAATCTCACTAATATTTAATTGATTGTCAACAGCTTCCAAAGCACCTTTTTGGTGTTTGAGATCTTTTTCACATGAATCAGCATTTTCAGTATTATCACCGTCCATTTTAAAATCTTTTACAACGATATTCTCATCTTCATTAGATTGAACATTTATAGTGATAGTGACTTTAGGATCATCAAGGATCATCTCTGCGTTGAAATGACCATCAATTTGTAGTTCGGGATCTATCTTACTTCTAGCAGCTGTATTTCTAGTATCAGCATCTTTTTCAATGTTTTTTTCAACTATATCATTACCATCATCTTTTGTTTGAACATAAGTTGCTGATTGATCATCAATCTTAATATTTGCGCTTAAATAAGCGTCTGAATCTTGTGTCTCTGGCAAATTACCAGAATCATCGCCATAAGAGCTCTTAGACTCTTCCAGAATGGGCTCCAGCACATTTACAGATTCTCGCGCTTTAAACGGAGATTTCGTCGGACTTTCACCACTTTTTCTGTCGCTTTTGAAAGGTGATTTCTTTGGACTATCCTCACTCTTTCTGTTATAATCTTCGCAGTAGAAGTCGATAGGCACAGAATAATCTCTAATATCTTTCTCTACGAGATCTTTAACCGGGCTTTCGTATGCTTCTCCGAAATCTTCCGTGAAACTGTGATATTCGCCTTCTGTCGAATCCAGAGTGTTATCATTATCGGTATCGATTTGCGCGTAATCTGCTCTATACGTATCACTGTTGTCATCTCTAGCAACTTCAGTTTCTTTGGCAGCCTTATCTATACTTTTCTCAATCACAGTCAGATTGCTCGAAGCAAAGCTGTTAAGATCTCCCAAGTAATTATCCTCATTGAACTCTTGGCTTTCAACAAACTCCGGTGCATTTACAACCTTATAAGCAGGTATTACAGCTTCTTTTATCTTAACCTTTTCCGTTTCATCTACGCAACTCTGATGTATGTTATCTACAGATAGGAAGAGAGATGTCGGCATTCTCGTTTTAGCTATCGGATCCTTGAACGAATGGTCACTGAAAGTTCCGCAAGATTTACACCTAGGCAGATGATAGTGCAAAGGTTCCGGGTCTTTGAGAAAGGAGTTGATGAACCCGCTATGCGACCTAGTCCTATACATTTTGCTGAGACTGCTGACTCTCTGTCTAGGTAGAGATTTAGTGCGGAACGCGTATTCAGACCTACATTTACCGTCCCATTCGATAGAAGGGATGGAAGAGAGGCTAGATCTGCTGCTAGTATGTTCTACAGCATCTAGCTTGTTGCTAAGACTAAGTTTACATCTAGGATGTTTGACTTCGTTTTCTGGGCTGTTATACACCTTGATGAGGTTTTCTATGTTAGAGCTTCGTGTGTGTTCGTGCAGGGTGCGTTTGCTAGCGGTTAGCGGTTCGTTCTCTTCACCTGTAAGCAATGTAGCGTGCAAGCGTTTGTTAGGGACTATACTACGGGCGTGCGTATCGTCGGCAGTCGCTCAACTTGATTTATTTACGATTACTCAAATTTATAACTACATGAGTTATTTAGCGAAATATTTTAAAGCGACTCGCGGCGAGAGACACGCCCGTGGATATGTCAGTTAGCAGTATACAAATGTATTAGGACGAGATAAGATAACCAGTATACAAAATTTTGCACAAAACGGGAAATAATGTATGTTCAAGACCTTAAATAATAATACTGAGAATTTATTTTTTTGTTTACTAGGGTAGAATAGACTAAATTTAAGTGACTTTGTCATCGAATGCGCAAATTATTAAAATTTGCTTTAACTTCACTAATTTAGGTATAAAATGTAAATATTTATTTATTGAGGTAAACCACAGCGTTACAGTAAATATTAGAATAATTAAAATTTAGTTAACAATAAGGCCAAAAAGGATTACACAGATTAATATAAAGAAAGAAACAGCAAAGTTTTTAAAATAGAGAAAGAGAAAGAGTTATAATACTAATTTAAGTTATCTATAAATACAGAAATCATTATATTGCCTATTATACCCTAGAAAACAATCCCCAAAGGGGCGGATGGTTATTTATCTCGCTACCTTTTCAAAGTACAGGGACACAAAGACACACCAATAAGTTAGAGGACATGGAAAAAACGTTGTCTAGCTTAGTCGTGTAGTAACATACTTAAGTTTAAATGCAATCAAGCCAAGAAAATACATATGGATGAAGTAAATTAAATATTATATAATAAAATAAATAGACACCATGATCCGCGTAATCTTAAAGACGTTAACAGACAACAAACAATAACAAACAAGTGCCAAGATATACACGAATCCTCTTAAAAGCTGCCTGCGTATTACAAATAAATAATATTGCTGGACAATCAACACAGCATCATCTACACCCAAGCTAAGCATAGCTTTTGTTATAGATACTAGATGGACGATATATTTAATAAAATATCAACAATACAAATATCTGCCGATATTACAAAGATTTGTTCTGAGGCGGGAATCGAACCCGCAAGATCCTGTGTCGCAGGCAGACCTTCGCCCAAAGCGTCACAGACCACAGTGGCAGTTTAATAAACACAACTAACACTCAATGTTAGCACAGGTCCGTGATAGCACAAACTTCGGGAGGCAACGCCCAGCAGTGGGAAAAACCCTGCGGATGATGATGATGATGCACACTAAAATACCACCTACAAGAACGAGTATATCATCGACAAATATCACTTCATACAAACAAACGCCACGGTACACTCGCTCGTAGTGGTGAACTGTTGATCTATAGATAATTACAACAATCACTACGATATTACGACGATCGTAATGATATGACATGAACGATGACGCAAAATGAGTCCCTGTATTGTTTGGTCCTCCTGCATGACAAGAATGGAACACCCTGTATACGACCAACAGATATTAAGCGTGTTCTAAATGTAAGTTTTACAGCAAGTATGAGACAAAAAGCGATTTCGGACTATAAAACAACCCAGCATGAAAGTTTAGAACAACCTAACATCAACCCTCAACAGCTACCTCAACACTTTTACAACCCAACATCAATTTCTACCTAACATCAACCCTCAACAGCTACCTCAAACGCGTTTACAACCCAACATCAAAGTCTACCTCTAACGCTTCTAGCTACGGCGGCGGTGCTAGAGCGCACAACGACGTGGACAGGCGCGCGATGAGGCGTAGGAGAGACTAGCGGAGACATCAGGCCAGTGCTGGATGATCCTGATGCTACAGAATCGAGGAACACCTCCGACTCTGACAGTAAGGGATCTTGAGGAGAGGAAGATTCGTCAGTAAATTCTACAGTTTCAACACAATGGGTTTCAAGAAAATATCTTAGTTATTTCTAGTAATATTGAAAGACGTTCACATTATGTAGGCTTAGGCTCTATTGTTTTGAATTGCAAACTATAGCGTCGTTGGCTAATACACTGGCCTGCAAAACTAAGAATTACAAAAATAACTACCTATCTTTAAAATTGCAATAAATTAAGATAAATAAAATGGAACAACCCAATTGAGAACACCTGGGATGAGCTAGGGAAGGCCAGTGTAGATTACTAACCAGAAAAAAATCTGACCGTCCAATAGACGAAAACTTAATAATACCTTGTACCTACCTATATGAACCAGAAAAACAATAATGGTCTAATTCGGTGGATATTATAATAACATTAGAATATCCACCGAAGAAAAATCTCGAGAAATTACTTCCTTGTTTCACATTATGTCGACAATTTACTAACTATCGACACCGAGAATCATTTACTTCACAGCATGATGAAAAATGATATTTTACTACCTAACATGATCTGTTACATTTTACTACCCAGCACAGTCACAACACGACAATTTACTACCCAACACGGTCTCACCTCTATGATGCGCACGGGACACGATGGGCCCTCGCGGCGAAGGCAGAAACACATCGTCATCTGACAGTATCGGATCACGGGTGTCTTAGGGTAGGATAGACAAGTGTTATTAGTAAGGGTAGCTAGCTGATGTTTTATAAAGTCAACTATTTTATTTCTTTCTTTATTAAATTACTTGTAAAATCGTGGAGACTGAAGCGGGGTTTACCCTAGAAATCTTTGCAAAAGTTTATATATAACAAGCGAAGTCAAATGAAGGATTGAGATTTACGTCATATTATCTCATGCTGTCCCGTTCAGATTAGTTTCAAATCGAGTCTGAGATGACATCATTTTTAATCTCATTCTATAAGTACAGGTTATACTTGTTTACAGAAACCAAGCTATTAAATTTCTACAAGAAATATATAGCAAGTAAATATAATGTAAACCTAACCTCAAGCCGTTTGCTCAAGATATTTCTAATGTAAATCCCGCTTTCTAAATAGTTAGCCAAAGACTGGGTACAGCATGCCGCGAACTAAGTATTTTTAAGCTAAACCTAACTTGCGGTGAAGCAGCAAAATTTTATTTGAATAAAAACATCAGTTAGCTTTCATAGATTAAGTAAAGATTAGAAAACCATGCACCTGGCAAAACATTATCGTTGCAAACTATAAGTAAAGGTGCCTTATAGCAAATATTTTCATGAACCTTAGATGTACCAGAAGTAAACATAAAACGCTTCATCAATCCATGATATGATAACACTATAAATAAACCAAGATGTTTTCAGATGAAGCGTTTTTACCATCCAACACCAAAGTCCATGTTATGTTATAAAATCTTTCACCCGTTAAATCTTGGTGTATTATTTTATATCTATAATAAAAAATCATACCTTTCGTCCGGTCGGCATGCGAGCGTTCGGCATTCAAGAAATCGGTTGTGTCAACTACAAAAAACACGATGCTTTATATACATGCAAAAAAAAATTGGAGAAACGGTTGTTTTCCATTAAACCGTAGAAATAATAGATAATTGAATAGCTAAGGAGCAATTGTAACCTAAAATTACAACGCGAACACGTTTAAAATTATGTTAAAAAAAAATATTAATTATGCTTTTATGGGTTCAAAAAACGACTAAGCTTTTGCACTTGGTTGCTTTGGACCTACCGCCAGTACCAATGGCAAACGGCAAGCTGAGTACCGAGTACCGATGTATAATATTTCCTGTTAGTTTAACATAATGCAATAAAAATTGCTTAGCATCAGGCTAGAAAACTATCATAAATTAAGGCAAAGTGTATTGATAAACTTAAAAAAATCATGCGCAAAACTTAAAAACCAAAAATGCAAAAGTTTTAAATCACACATTTCCAAAATAAGCAGAGCTTCTCTTCCGCTCTTTCGAACAGTGAACGAAACTAGACCGTCACGCTCGGGTTCGTTACGCTGTACACTCGGCTCCAGTCGGTCGATGACGCTGTATCGAGTGTATTTTTAAAGTTTAGTGACTTACCGTCGCTCAATACGACCTCAGGCTGACTCCTGACCGGCGCTTGGGTAGTTTCGATTCGCAGCACGCGGTGTTCTGGAAATTAATATAAATAATAAATAAATAACGCGGGAAAATAAACAAACAATCCTCTAGCCCCATGCTAAGCAGAGCTTGTATTATTGGTACTAGATAACTGATATGTTTAATACAATATATTACATAGACAGATATTTTTTATAACACACTAGCGGTCCGCCCCGGCTTCGCACTGGTATTTAACCAAATTTTAAATTTTCACGCTTATCCCTTTTTAAAAAAATCTATAGCCTATGTTCATCGCGGCAAATTTTTGTACGATCTGCAGATATCTGTTCTAGTAGTTTTCTATCTATACTAATATTATAAAGAGGAAAGATTTGATTGTTTTTTGATGTATGTTTTTTTTAATTGAATAGACTCCGAAACACCAATAAAATCCTAAATTTTTTGTAATGAACAGAGAATATTTTCAAAAAAGTTAGGGACCCGTATGAAAAGGAATGTGGGTATAATTTTTGGGGTACGTGTGTATAATTTTTGAATATTAGTTAAATAATTGTGCTGAGCCGGGGCGGGCTGCTAATAATATTCATCATCATCATCACCAGCCTATAATAGTCCACTGCTGGACTTAAGCCTCCCCTAATGAGCGCCATAGATGGCATTATCATTTAGGGGTTATTGCCCATAATCCCCACGCTGGGCATGCGGGTTGGGGATCGCAGTTCGCTGGAGTTATTCTGCAGAGGGCGCTGCTGCCCGCCCCCCGGTGTGTTTCCCTTAGTCGCCTCTTACGACACCCACGGGTAGAGATGGGGTGGTGGTATTCTATGCCGGCACCACACGGCTAATAATATTAGTATAGATATATTACCATCTCGAGACTCCTCCTCGGTCTCGGACGGCGCGCTGGCCGGAGAGGTGATCTGGTGGCTGATGGCTTCGGACTCTGACAGGTCAGTGTCGTCTGAAACAATATAATTAATAATAATGATGAGAATTAATTAATTCAATTAAGTTCGGTTCGGATATATTTTTACTGTTGTTATTTTTATTATTTATATCTAAGAGCTGTGGATTTTGTTTCATAGATAAATAAATAAATAAATAATAACTTTGTTGTTTTTTTATAACGAGATGTATAAATAAATGAAGAGGAATAATAATAAATGGAATTAAAATAATTTTTCTTTTCATCTAGCCCCAAGATAAGCAGAGCTTGTGTTAAGGATACTAGAAGACTGATATACATATGACTAACATTATGATATTTTTTATAATACATAGAAAACGACCACAACACCCTAAACAAATATCTGCAGTTCGTACAAATATTTGTCCCGAGGGGGGAATCGTACCCGCAACCTCCTTCTTCGCAGGCGGACCTTTGCCCGCAGCAGGTCGTCAACACAATTAGCGATTGATACGTACAGCCATTTCCCCTCATTCTAATTTCAAATTCTTAGTGGGGGAACTGAGATCTGCACCGACATCTCGCATGAGTGTATTGTGCATTATCCCCCTGCCTAATCAGTCATTTCCCCCGAAACAATTAACGATCGATACCTACAGTCATTTCCCCGAAACAATCAGCGATTGATACGTAGTCATTTCCCCTAATTCTAATTCTAAGTGGGGGAACTGAGATCTGCACTGACATCTCGCATTGTATTTGCGTATTGTGCATTATCCCCTGCCTAAACAGTAATTTCCAGTGAAATAATTAACGATCGATACGTAAAGTCATTTCCCCCGAAACAATCAACGATCGATACGTACAGTCATTTCCCCCGAAACAATCAACGATCGATACGTACAGTCATTTCCCCTAAAACAGTCAGCGATCGATACGTACAATCATTTCCCCCGAAACAATTAACGATCGATACGTACAGTAATTTCCCCCGAAACTTAACGATCGATACGTACAGTCATATCCTCCGAAACAATCAACGACCGATACGTACAGTCATTTCCCCTGAAACAGTCAATGATCACTACATAGTCATTTCCCCCGAAACAATCAGCGACCGATACGTACAGTCATTTCCCCTGAAACAATCGACGATCGATACTTACAGTCATTTCCCCTGGTCTTCCGCTCCACAGCACGCTTGTAATCCTCAATCTCGTTGTCGGTGACGTGGTCGAACGGATTCCTCGCGTAGGGCGCGCTGTACATAGTCGCGTTGTGCTGGTACCCGCGTTGGATAATGCCTTTCGAAGCTGCGCCCATGAGGACCTGGAATTACGTAGTGGGTGAATAGTAGATTGTGTCACTAGGGAATAAAATAATGGATTTAGGGTGAGAGCGATTTTGTACATTAATATGAGGGTACGTCGCTTGAAGTTGAATAATTTTGGTAAGGCGCGGCTAGAATTTATTACTATTTAATAAATAAATAGTG
Source organism: Eupithecia pulchellata (assembly GCA_963931895.1). Taxonomy (NCBI): domain Eukaryota; kingdom Metazoa; phylum Arthropoda; class Insecta; order Lepidoptera; family Geometridae; genus Eupithecia; species Eupithecia pulchellata. The sequence goes on along the minus strand of OZ007550.1, from coordinate 1,569,463 downwards.
CTGGACAATACACACAGCCGTGGCCGTGGGGTGCCGGCATAGAATTTCCACCCCAACTCTTCCCGTGGGTGTCGTAAGAGGCGACTAAGGGACACACACCGGGGGGCGGGCAGCTGCGCCCTCTGCAGAACAACTCCACTGAACTGCAATCTCCACCGCATGCCCAGCGTGGGGATTTATAGGCAATAACCCTCAAATGATAACCATCTATGGTGCTCATTAGGGGAGGCCTATGTCCAGCAGTGGACTGCTATAGGCTGCTATAGGAAATACCCGGGGCGGACCGCCACTAATTATTATAAGACTCACCACATGATCCCCAGTCTGGGTGTTGACCGCATCCTCTCCGACCAGCCGGTTAGCCTCGTCCCACGTGACCCCTTCCAGTATATGCGACTGGGGCCCAGCGCTGATTTTGTCCGCGCGGCGATTCTCCTTTATCTACACATTACAGGGTTTATGACAATTAATTATTGACTTGACTATTTAACTTATTATTGACTTGACTATATAACTTATTATTTATTTGAGTCGACTATATGACTTATTTATTTGATCTGGCGATTCTCCTATCTATATATTACAGGGTTTATGAGAATTTATTATTGACCTGATTTTAAGACTTATATCTATCATTTATTAATTAAATCTAATTAAATAATAAAAAAATCCAGGAGAAAATATCTCGTTTTTATAAATGAAGGCTTTTTAGATATTTGCTTTGTCAAAAGCATTATACTATTTTATAGTAAACAACATAATAATCCCATTTCTTGGAATTTTCTATTAATTTTGTGTATTATTTTATTTCATCATAATTTTAAGTGATGAGAAAATCAATAACACCTTATTTCTTATTTTATAATAATATGTGAATAGTTCTGTCATTCACAAAATCTGACTTGTCTAAGTGCTTATTTTGTCAACCTAAAGAAATAAAGTTATTGAAATCTGAAATATATCGTATTTTAAAATTGCAATGACATTTAATAGTATACCTTTTAGTGTACATGACATGTATAGTTTAAAATTTGTATACAATAATATTGTAGGTATAGTTAACTATTTATAACGTGCATGTACCTATAGTATTAAGTTTATTTTTCAAAATCAATTTTTTTTCGCTTCATTTCCTTTAGACCTTACAGGATTCTTGGACACGTCACAAAATACAAGTTGCTTAGACAATAAAAATGGGAAATAAAGTGATCACTTTGATTCATTGTTCACTTCAATCTTTTTAAGGTAAAGTAAAGAAGCGAACAAGAAGACCTTTACCTTATTTGTAATAAAACTGTTTTAAAAAATATTATAGAATAAAATAATAATAATAATAAAGGTACACACCTGTTGCTGCAACTTCTTAAACTCCTTAGGGTTAGTCTTCATGGGCACAAATTGAAGCGTATCAATCTTCACAGGCGTACTGGAGTGAGCCGGCGAGCCTTCTTGAACCCACTTCAGTTCGCAATACGGTCGAAAATCCAACGTGGACCATAGTGGAGGGAGAAAAAAGAAATATTAGTTAATGTTGCCAGTGGTGAAAAAGGATTTGGGTTAAGTGCGTGCAAAGAATAGGTAAATAGATGTAGTGAGTTAGGTATTATGCTATCGCTTCGTCCTGGTTATCGAGCGTGTACAGTTTTTTTTTATGAAGCTTGTTTTTTTAGGCCATTCTCATGCAATATGTGTCAAATTTTTAAAAAGCTCGACATAGTTTTACTGTTTTCGATTTTGATTTCGCAACAAAAATAGATTTGTCTTTACACAAGAGAAAATTAAAAAGTGTATCTTTGATGTATTTGATAGAAACAAGAAAAAGTTTACAATTTTTTTATTTTATTATCATGTGTAAGTAATGGGTAGCCATGATAATATATTCTAAGTATTTTTTAAATCATGCACACTTTTGGAAAAGGATTAAAAAAAGGAATAAACAAAAAAGGTTGTGCGGGAAGGTTGAGATAATGGCAACATTTAACTATTTCCTTTTCTCGCTCACTGTACAAACTCGATTATTAGAATAAAATTATTAAATTAATAATTTTATTCTTTTACCAGGGGGTTAACAATGAAATGCTTTTGATTGCGTATTTTTTCAAAGCTGTAGAAATTAATATAATTATTTTGTCTCTATTTGACATTTTCCGATTTTTTTATCATTTATCAAAGCGTCAGTAAATAAAGCGATCGGAATAGTCAAATAGATTTAACGTAATAAAGTTCGGCCATCAATAATACATCCTGTAGCACTCAAATTAACTGAACTCATTGCGTATAGTGTTTAAGTTGATTCGTGTAATAGTTATTCTATATGGATTTTGATAATCTGAAATAAATGAATAATAATAATAATTGCTTTGGTTAGTTTATATTTGTTATGAATGTAAGCGGGTTAACTACGAACCTATTATATGTTGTAAGAACACCAACGTTTCATCCCTTAACAAGGGACTTCATCAGGGTGAGTGCGGCTCATGTCTCACGTCGAAGTCCCTCGTTAAGGGATGAAACGTTGGTGTTCTTACAACATATAATAGGTCCGTAGTTAACCCGCTTACATTCATAATGAATTCATCAAACTACGATAGTTTTTATAGTAAAATAGTTTATATTTGATTTAAAATCCTATCAAGTCAATTAATTTTACATTATAATTTATATAAAATAGCAATCAGGGTGCTAAAGGATGTTTTAAATAGACCCAGTAATTTATAACGTTAGATTATCCTGTGAAAATGTAAAAGAATGGACACCACAACTAAACCCAGACCGAGAGTAAGACCCATTAGAAAATAAAAAAGTATTTAAAACTAAAAGTGAAGAAGCCAGTTGTGAGAGTAAAATTTAAATAAAAATTATGAAGTGATATTTCTTATTTTTTTCATTATTGACATTTTTTGTGAGGAACATAAAAATATTTATGATTACTACATTCATCAATGCTATAATATATCACAGCTCGTTTTCTTATGAACTTGTGATATTTTTATTCCGAACAGACCTTCAATTGAACAGAATTTTAAGCGGGATTGTAAACTAAGAAAAAAATTGCTTTTGATACACAATTCTTTCTTTACCTACCAAGCCCTCCATAATATTACTATGAAGCCATTTCGACTGCATTATTTATACAAGGCCTGTATTTTAAGTTAAGATTTTCTAATCCCATTTAAGACCCAGAAAAAAGTTAATAAGAAAAGAAAGTTAAGAGAAGAGAAATAAAGTTCATTTTCCATTATTTACCTCGTCGTTGTTAGCGTCCACCCACTGCAAAACATTTTAAAATTAGTCACACAAAAACACATTAAATCTCAAAATCCAGCTTAAAGTTTTTAGTAAATATATATTAGTTTTTAGTAATCAAGAGCATTTCAATGTGAGTGAAGCGATACGAAAAGATTTAGGTTTTTTTAATAGTTTTATTGAATAAAATTCTATAAGCACAATATAGGAAAAGCTAATTTTGATTATCAGTGTTATGGAGCAAAAACATATTACGTTAATTCTAAAACAATATTTTAAATACATTTTTATGTGAATGTACTTTTTAAATAAATAAAACGTCACCGTAAAAATGTTTTTGCTCCATTTAAAATCTGAGTAAGTCGATAAATCTTTTAAATACACACTAAGCAAAAAGCGTTATTTTTAAATAATATTGTTTCATATAAATATCTTCGCATAATATCTATAACTAAATCTAAACACGATTTCGATGATTTTCCATAAAATAATATAAGGAGATATAAAAGAAGATATAAAAAGGTGGATATAAAAGAGTTTGAGCCATTTTGAGCGCTGAACACAAAATGCTTAACTGATTTTGACAAAACTCTAAATATTTAACATGGATAGTTTTCAAAGATAATATAGACTTTAATGAAGTGGTTAACATATTAAACTATGTCCCTAGTATTATATATTTATTAATTAATATATTGTAGTAAAATTAATGTGCATATACGAAAAATAAAACAGTTATACAAAAATAAATACAGTAAAATAAGTAAATAAATAGAAAAAGTTTAAAAAATTACTAACAAAAACCCAAATATATAAAAAAGTCAGTGGAATGTCTAGATAATTCGTAGATCGATTACAGATTAAATATATTAAACAATTAACAAATAAACACGTTTATTCTTAAATTACTTTGTGATGTTACAAAGAAGTGTACTTATTTTTGATTTTATATTTTTTGCATGATTTATTTTTCATAATCATTTAAAATTATCAAAACTTGCTTGGCAGTGGCTAGTTTTAAAATGTGACCTAACTACACTTTTCTAGATGAATAGTGGCCAACCTAAGTCCTTTTCCACACTTCCCGGTAGTCGATGCCGGGGGCCCGGTGGCGAATTGTATGGGCATATACAATATATCGATTTCAATAAAAAATACTTAGTAAAAGACCTCTATCCATACATATGTGCCCGGCCGGGTCTTTTTGCACTAATGGGCAAAAAAAATGAAGTAAAAGAGAAAATCAATAAAAACTTATTACTTTCTTGAAATGAAATTTGACTTATCTAAGTGCTTATTCTGAATTCTGGTCTATAGTGAAATGAATTAACTATGGATATGACCTTTGTATACCTGTAGAATGCAATAAAATATTGAGTATTGATCATCTTTTGTAATACCGGCGTAGTTTGAATACATTTCGCTGCCGGATACCAGGATTCGAGCAATCGGGAGTATAAAAAGGCCCTAAGAGATTGTATAATGCTAAACTACGTTAGATTGATAATTACTGTTAGATATTGAAAAAGTTTAAATGATCGAGAAAGAAATGTGTTTTACATTTCAACAACATTTTTTATGATTTCTTTAATATAATTCGTTTCTTGAATAATTTGAACCTTTACGTTTTATGAATTGAAGCTGCCAACGAGCGATTTTATTTACGTTTATAGGATAAGTTACGTCTAAAACTTTTAAAACTATCATGGTTATTAACACTAAAGTCATTTATAACGGGATATTTACCATGATTAGAGTTTTGAGTTTTCCAATATTTCGGCACAGTTACATGCGCCATGATCACGGAACAACTCAAAACTCTAATCATGGTAAATATCCCGTTATAAATGACTTTAAGTTACGTCTTTTCATAGAGGTTAAATCAGTTTCGGATCTGCTTAAATCTTTGGTTACCTTTCATAAAGATATGCTATGCAGCTAACTTATGATAGTTCTCATCTACGATTATATTGACGTTAAGTATTAAAGTCAGTGAACCATGTTTTGGTTTGGTATGAGAATAAAGTTCTTTAAATCTACTGACTGTCCAGTTTTTGCGGTGCGACCGCATTTTAACAGGATTCTGGCTACTCAGCCCCGACTCTCAAGTATTGTACCTTGGTGATCTTCTAAGGTCGTTTAGATGGTTCAGCAATCACTGATCAGTGGTAAAATGTAGTCCGTTGCTTAGCTGCCTAGCACAAATATAAAAGGCACCCTCGAACCTCCCTACCAGGAGTCTACTCAGCCTCGACCCTCAAGTATTCTACCTTGGTGATCTTCTTGGGGTCGTGGGTGCCCGTCTCCAGGACCTCGACCTTCTGGTAGACGTTGGGAGAGTTCAGCCAGCGCGTACGCTCGCCCGTCTTGCCTTGACCTTTCTTCCATATCCTGAAATGGGAAGTTTGATTCAGATGAGAATATATATATACAGGGCGTCCCACAGCCTCATGGAGGGAAAGTACCTTAAATATTGTAGATGGAAGATTTTACTTTAATACATTATTTTAATCTAAAAAACAATTTAAACTGCATTCATAGATTTTTTAATAGTTACATGGGTGAAGCGGGAATCGAACTCGTGACACGAGAAAAAAATCACCTTGTAGTTTTATTAAAGCGATTGAAAGGCTTCATCATCAGGAATTCTTTTTGCACAATAACATAGTATCAGAAACAAAAAACAATTTTAGTGAACCCGTGCAAAGCCGGGGCGGACCGCTAGTTTCGTGTAAAACTCACCCTTGCTTGTAGAGCTCTTCTTCCTCTAGAAGATATCCCAGCGAGGACACGGCCGGGGGCACTTCTACGTCGTTCTTAGGCTTCGGTACGTCGTTCTGGGAAAACAATATTAATAATTTAGTATGGCTAACTAAACGCTTAATGAACCTAAATCGACTGGACCTACGTATCCTGGTAGGAACACTAACACACTGCCCACTGAACAAACACCTATCCACCATCGGAGCGACAGACAGCCCTCTCTACAGGATGCCCAGTGACGACGAATCAGCTGCCCACGTTGTCCTGGAATGCGAAGGAGTAGCAGCACAACGTACAGAAATCCTCAACTTGCCGAGGTCACGGGAAGCCTGTGAAGACCCCAGGAAGATTCTGCGCTTCTGGACGGAGTTAGGCTCTGCTAGCACTCACACCACGCATAATGGACCTAACCGAGTCCAAATGCGGAAATAGGAGTACTCCTACCTAAACCTAGTATGGCTCTGATGTAAGAAATATTATTCTTATTTAGAAACCGGTTTCGAACCTTGGTTTCGAATGCGGCCGAAGCGAGTGTTGAACAAAGTACAATGTGTAAGGTCAGAAAGTCTTACTTCAATATCTGAATCAGATGTACTCATTGTAATACAAACAAAACTCTACAACACAATGAAGATCGAATTGCCGCTTTTTCTATAGCATCAGCCATTATCACGGTTCAATAGACACGTGACAGCTGTCAGTTGAAAACGTTTCTCCCAAGAGGCAACTGCAGACGTACTTTCCGAATAAATAATAAAAAAAATTCATTATTTATTCGGAAAGTATCATCATCAATCATTATCAATCATTATATCAATCATTTAATGATTAGTAAGTACTATTTTAACAGGGATTTATGGCGTTTTTTTTTTCTCGACGTTTCAACAGCTTTGCACTCTGTCGTGGTCACGAGATGACGAGTCGAGATTGAGTCATCTCGTGTCTACGACAGAGTGAAAACCTGTTGAAACGTCGAGAAAAAAAAAACGCGATAAATACCCGTTAAAGTAGTACTAATTATGTGTTCAAATCGCGTAAGTTTAAAAATGTTCAAATAATGAAAAATAGGTTGAGCTTTTCACTAGACGGCGGCTGTCTCCAACGATTAAAGACAGGTGCTGCCCTGATAGCTAAAACATCGCTAAGCCGCAAAACCAACTGTTGAGATATTAACGAAAAACGTGGAAGATTTTTTAAAGTGATGCTATTTAAGTGATATTAGTCGTATCAAAAACTTTTAAGTATCAAAAGATAGCTCTTTTCATTTACTTTCGAATAGCAAATATCTCGATTTTAATTAATTAGTTTTAAAATAAGAAAAATGCGTTTAGGAGTTTTAGCTATGGCAGGGTGTCCAAGGTTACCTTGATGAGCGGATGCCGGTAGATGTACCCGGTGCGGAAGCCAGCATTGTCCAGCATCCGCATCAGAGCTTCAAACTCCTCGCCGCCGACGCGCCACTTCGCCTGGTCGTTGGGAGCTTTGTGGGCCGCTTCGAAGATCTGAGGACAACAAGGGAGTTGTTAGAAATTAAGGAAATAAATAAATAATGCTGGAAAAATTCACACAGCATTATCTAGCCCCAAGCTAAGCAGAGTTTGTGTTATGGGTACTTGATAACTGATTTACTTAATAATATACGAGTATTGTCGGCGATAGACCCTAGAATCTGTAAATTTTGTAAATAAGTAGTGTTTAAGTAAATAAAAATTATATTAGGTTAAGGTTATTACATAGAAACATAAGGAAAAAGTAAAATGAAAGGACTATGTAAGGACAAGTAAGGACCATTTTAGGTAATATTTAGTTTTTATGCATAGATAATGGGTTTGAACTTATGATTTTATTATATAGAAGGCATAAATCTAAGTAAATAACACTATTTCCAAAGAGATATGTAAGAAAATAAGGAAATAAAAGGATTTTAGTCTCGGCTCCAAAGTGAAAATGCAAGGCAAAAAACGGGCGAAATGATGCCGTCGTCTGGCCGGTATAGCCGCTTCGGGCGCGCGCATATAAATATCCGCGCAGGCCAGACGGCGGCCAGTCGCAATCCAGTCGCCGAAGCGGAAACAAGAAAAAGGAAAACTCGAAGAAAGGAAGCACCGAGGAGCCGAGGCTAGACCAGTCAAACGTTAACATTGTTTCTCTGCCTCTCCCTCCTCCCCCCTCTTCGGTACTGCAGGAAGAAAAAGGCGTGGTTGGAGCTACCTACGCATTCAGGGGTGCGTGGCGGCGTACGGAACCAGCGCAAAAGGAAACGTACGTCGACTCCCTCTGGGGGCAATAGGAGGCGCCCCCAACAAGTATAGATAGATTTTTTTAATCTACATAGAAAATTATTAGTTACATGTCATGTTCTTAATTCTTAAATTAACAATAACGTTGTTTAAATTAATATATAAATAGTCGTACTAAAACATTACAAAATTAATTAATTTGTAAAAAATAATACCTATATAAAATATAAACTGGGATTCAATAAAATAATTATAAAATGTCGAATAGTCCATCAAATTTATAGTAGCATTGTTCAATAAGCCAGTACTTTAGTTTGCTTTTGAATTATTGCGTTGAGGAGGCGCCTATTATTGCAGATGGGAAATAGTTATAAACTGACTTCCTAGTTAGAGTGGGGCCTGAGGGAATAACCTAAGGGTCTCATAATACTGTATTCCAAAATTGTAAGTATTCGTTTATTATTATTATTTTGTTTTACTTAAGTGCCACCGTCTATATTGTTCCTTCATGTCCAGTTCATCCCAAGGTTGCCTGGAAGAGATCGCTCATAGCAATAAGGCCCTTTATACTTCCTTTACTTTGAGCATGTCTGTTTGTAATGTTTTCTTTCTTTGTGTGGTATAATATAATAAAGCATTTGCTATCTATCTATCTATTTGTCCAATTGCTTGTATGCCAAGTTTTAAAATTGCATACAAACTATGCTAGCAGGAGTGTCGGATAAGCTCATGCAACAGTTTATGTCTTTAAACCGATATACCTGTCGTCTAGTGACGTCATCGATGAGAGCCAGTCTATCCAGGGGGATAGAAGCCAGCCTCAGTTGCACGTCAGCGGCGGCGGTGAGCAGACGTGCGTGCTGGAACGCCTCCTCGAGGGTGGCGCCGCAGCAGAGAGCTCCAGAGTTCACGAGGATCAGGATCTTGGACGAGGGACCCAGTGCTCGGACCAGCTTGTCTTTCTCCTCGTTGTCTAGGATACCTGGGGGTGGAGAATTTAGTTAGCAAAGGTTTTTTTTATTTTATTATGGAGCTGCCTTGCATGCGTTAAAGCCTTCAAGGCCCTACACTGTAAATTATACTTACCAACCCCAACTATAAAGTGTACAATGTCTTACCAAGCGGCACGCGGTGCACCACACAGTCCCCTAACGCAGCGGCCTCGTGACACAGCGGCAGGAGTCCGCCCGCCATGCAGGACACGGCCAGAGCGGACCCGGAGCGGACGTGCAGGACGCAGCGGATGTCCGGCCGAGCGGCGTGAACCGCCGCGTGTAGGGAGAACCCTGGAAAAATTTTATACGATATGATAAGCGGCGGGAAAGGAACGTTAAAAGTTTGCTCTACAAACTCAAGTGCCATAAAGATATACAATACTAGCGGCCCGCCCCGGCTTCGCACGGGTATTAAACAAAAATTTCTGAAATTATACCCACTAAAACGATGGGTTTCACAGTTTTCATACGGATCTTTACTTTTTTTAACAGCATTGTGGTTTTTGACATTGACTCGACATTCCAAAACTGACACTGGCCGTAGAGAAAAAGCAAAAAGCAAGCACCGTGCGCTATACAACCTCTTTTTCTATTCTGACGCGCCATAATAGAAAAAGAGGTTGAATATACAGCCCACGATTCAATTATTGAATTTTTCATGCGGATCCCTAACTTTTTTGAAAATATTATATAGCCTATGTTCATCACGGAAAATTAAGGATTCTAATGGTGAAAGAATTTTTTAACTCGGTCCAGTAGTTTCGGAGCCTATTCAATTCAAACAAACAAACATACAAACAATCAAATCTTTCCTCTTTATAATATTAGTATAGATGATCTTTATAAGATTATGTAACTGTTTATTTATAGCAAAAATTACAATAAAGTGTTCATTCCTTTATTCATTTTTAAAACTAAGCAGCGGGACAGGGCAAACTGACAGGCACCCCTGCCTGTCAGTTTGCGACTTTGTTTTACATTTTGTGATGATAAATTAATTCCTGTACATAAAAGAAGATATAATCATTTATTTCAGGCAATATTAGCCTAGTACAAGATGTTAAATATTTAAAAATTACGGCCCATATAAAATATAATACCATAATCTAACGAATGGTGCTCAGAACCTCGCTCCTCAATACGTCGAGTGTGAAAACACCGCGCTAGTTTACGCCGCGCGAGAGTAAAGTGAGCGATTTTGATTCGAGCTATACGAGTACATAACCGCGTGTTCACCGAAGTGAGGATTGGAACGGTGCGCTATTTGAAGTCGACTTTGAGAACGTCGCGACAGTTGAAAGCGCCTGCATTTGCTGCGACACTGAGCGAGATATTTTGTAGCTTGAAGCACCGTTCTTTAAAAAGCAAAATTACGGATGTATTGTGTCTATCAGCACTTGCACTTCCACTGCTGAATGGTTTTGCCATGAACACCACACTCAAATACAAAAAAACAAATCCAAATACTATGTTCAAATTCGTACACAGAAGAATCTCTGTCTTGTGTATCTAAATGGCTTACCTTCGACATTGACAGGGAAGTTGGTGGTCCCCTGGTCCTGCACCGCGCCCTGCATGTCGACCTTCACCAGCGAGGAGGCGGTCACCTCGTGCGGCAGCAGCCCGCGCGGAGTCGTCAGCACGGACTCCACGGCGGTGTTGAGACGGGCGGTGATCTGGCCGTTCACACCGGCTGGGAGATACAAATTATTGATTGTTTCATTTACTTATTTGTACACTAGCGGTCCGCCCCGGCTTCGCACGGGTATTAAACAAAAATTTCAGAAATTATACACAAACACGATGGGTTTCACAGTTTTCATACGGATCCCTTACTTTTTTTAACAGCATTGGGATTTTTGACATTTACTCGACATTCCATAACAGACACTGGCCGTAGAGAAAAAGCAAGCACCGTGCGCTATAACATATTCAACCTCTTTTTCTATTCTGACAAGCCATAATAGAAAAAGAGGTTGAATATACAGCGCACGGTTCAATTATTGAATTTTTCATGCGGATCCCTAAATTTTTTGAAAATATTATATAGCCCATGTTCATCACGGAAAATTTAGGATTATAATGGTGAAAGATTTTTTTAATCGGTCCAGTAGTTTCGGAGCCTATTCAATTCAAACAAACAAACAATCAAATCTTTCCTCTTTATAATATTAGTATAGATTACACTGTCAGGCCAAGGCCAGGGGAGCACATGGATCAGAACAGCAAGAGACAGGAAAGAATTGTAAGCTTGGTGGAGGCTTTTACCGCCAAAGGTGGTCCTTACTAGAGGAAAATAGTGTTAATATTGTAAATAATCATAGTTTAGATATATAGATAGTTTATTTTAAATGTTTAAAAATGTGTAAATTATTATGTACGTGTAATTATTTTCTTATTTTACTCTTTTTTTGTAGTAGCTGGTAAAGAAAAATAAAGCTCATTTTATTTTGTTTTATTTTTATTTATTTAATATCAGGCCAAGGACAACATATTTTTGTTACTTTTTATACTCCATATTCTGTATAACCAAATATGTATTAATTTTAGCTTAAATATAATGTATTTTTCGACGACGTCTGTGGCGCGGTGGGCGAAAGTCCGCCTATACATAGAAAACAAACCAGAACACCCCAGATCGTACACCACCGCACCACGGACGTCGCCTAAATGCGACTTAATGCGACTGAAAGAGAGTAAACAAAACTCACTCTGAGTCCACCCGAACAGGTCCACAAGACGGTAGACAGCGGCGAGCTTGCACCTCAAGATCTTCTCTCCTTTCTCGTAGCCAACACCCTCGATGCCGCGAATGTCGTTGATCGGCAGCACGCATGTTGGACCCTGGTCGGTAAGAAACAAAGATGTTAAGTGACACCATACTTATTCATAGGTCTTGCCTGATGAGTGTAGCTTTAATTTTCGCATATAATTTTCTGAGTGTAAAATATTTTTGCCTTCTAAGAGCCGGTTTCTCGTGGGTGCCGGGCCCGTATTTTCAACGGATGTTCCAGTGGTGGAGCATTTTATATGAAGCTATTTACACTATAGTTCGACCGGCTTCAATTTGGCATTTCAAACCTAGCCTGGAGACTTCGATTGTCACTCTCGTATTGTGTAAATAGAAACCGAAGACCAGTTGAATACCTTAGACAATACCGGCAACATTCTGACTTGGTCTACAACTGGTAATCTGTTTGAAATTCACTGGTAATAGATTTTAAGTTAGGCAATAAGGCTGCCGTGTTCATAGAATTTCACCACCCCAACTCTTCCCGTGGGTGTCGTAAGAGGCGACTAAGGGAGACACACCGGAGGGCGGGCCGAAGCGCCCTCTGCAGAACGGCTCCACCGAACTGCGATCCCCAACCCGCATGTCCGGCGTGGGGCAAATAATGAACAATCCCATCTATGGCGCTCGTTATGAAAGGCCTATGTCCAGCAGACTATTATAGGCTGTTGATGATAAGGCTGCTGAAACTTCTTACCCTGAGTGAGCCGCTATGCAGCCGCCCGCCCACCATCTCTCGGATCCGCTGCAGCAGCGGCGCGTCTCCGCCCTCGTTGATCTGCTGGTCCAGCACGCGCTCCAACTCCTCGCGGAACAGCTTCGAGGACATGAGCGCCTCGACGCGCTTGCGGCGCTCCATCTCGCGGACGTCCTGGAACAGGTGATCGTAATGTTAGATATATGATAGAGTTCAATAAAACAGGATTAAATCTTTTTAAAATCAAAATCAAAGTGCTTTATTTCCTTTAGACCTTACAGGACTCTTGGACACGTCACAAAATACAAGTAACAAGTAAAGAAAGAATCTAGAAACTTTTACCTTTTACGTTGTTCGTTTGCGAGTAATTCGAGAGTTTAGTTCAGTGGTTAGATACTAGGAGACTTACAACGTATTCGAATATTCGAACTTCTTTAATATACCATCGGCCACATCTTCAATTTCCATTAGATCGTGGCCAAACAGGTCTATCTATACTAATATTATAAAGAGGAAAGATTTGTTTGTTTGTTTGAATTGAATAGGCTCCGAAACTATTCGACCGATTAAAAAACTCTCACCATTAGAATCCTAAATCCTTTTCTCTGATGAACATAGGCTATAGAATATTTTCAAAAAAGTTAGGAACCCGCATGAAATGTTCAATAATAAAATCGTGCGCTTTTTATATCCAATTATTTTTTATTTCGGCGCCACCAATTGCTTTTTTCGACGTCTCTGCCAGTGTCAGTTAAAGAGTGTCATAAGCTTCACAATCCGTCACTGAGATGCGGTAAGCAAGTCAATGTCAAAAAGCTCTATGCTCCTAAAAAGTTAGGGATCCGTATGAAAACTGTGAAATCCAATGTGTTTGTATAATTTTTCATATTTTTATGAAATACCCGTGCGAAGCCGGGACGGACCGCTAGTATTCTATATTTGTTAATGTGTCTTACAGCATCGATGTCAGCTGGCCGCTGCTTCAGCCTCTCCTCTTCCTCCAGCGATAGGTTCGCTGTGCCGTTCTGCAACGTCTCTATATCCGTGTCCGCCATCTCTTCTCTTGCTCTCTGGAAAGAAAGAGATAACGTTAAAGCGATTGTTATGTTGTCTATTATGGACAAGTCTGCAAGGGGACACCGCGCCGTGCGCCGTCGATAGATGACACCCTGACACACAGGCCTCACACGCCGCCGTACCTATGTATGGGCCCTAGAATAAGTTTTTTTCCATCCTTAACTGTTCTTATGTGCCGGAAATAAATGATTTATTTATTTATAATAATAAGTCCCATTCAGATGAGTCACACCCTGTGACAACACAAGGCTCGTGTAGTCCTATCAATCCGTTTTTGTCTCCCATGTGATAACAATGCTGGACAATCCACACAGCATCTTCTAGCCCAGTAGGGCAAGCACGGGCTTTCTTGTCTAAGGTAGAATAGAGGAAATGACGTCACTTTGTCATCGAATGCGTAAATTATTTGAAATTAATTTCTTCAACTTCAATAATGTGCGCAATGTATGGCGATGCCATTATTGTCTATTCTACCCTAGAGAACAATCCCCGTGCTTGGCTTAACAACACCCGGAACAATATTGCAGATATTTGTACAATTTTTTTTCCCGAGGCGTCGGTATGTCAGTCAGTATAATTCGAGGTCTGGTGATGATTGAAATAAATAAGTAAAGAAATCATGCTGGACAATCCACACAGCATCATAAAGTAAAGTATTATCTATACTAATATTATAAAGAGGAAAGATTTGATTGTTTGTTTGTATGTTTGTTTGTTTGAATTGAATAGGCTCCGAAACTACTGGACCGATTTGAAAAATTCTTTCACCATTAGAATCCCAAATTTTCCGTGATGAACATAGGCTATATAATATTTTCAAAAATGTTAGGGATCCGCATGAAAATTTCAATAATTGAACCGTGTGCTGTATATTCAACCTCCTTTTCTATTATGGCGCGTCAGAATAGAAAAAGAGGTTGAATATACAATAGCGCAAGGTGCTTGCTTTTCTCTACGGCCAATGTCAGTTATGGAGTGCAAGTCAATGTCAAAAATCCCAATGCTGTTGAAAAAGTAAGGGATCCGTATGAAAACTTTGAAACCCATCGTGTTAGTGTGTATAATTTCTGAAATTTTTGTTTAATACCCGTGCGAAGCCGGGGCGGACCGCTAGTATATTCATAAAGTAAGGTACATTATTTCCTCCAAGTAACTTTATAATGTTTCTAACAGTGGATTCCTATCAATAGCCCATAAATTATCTACTGTATTATCAACATCTGTATAGTGTGCTGATGGTTTCCCTAAAAATAAATAAATAAATACATATTTACTTACAATTAAACCTACATATAGAAGCTTTCAAGCTAATATAATCTTTTCGTAACCGATAACAGTACTCCGTTACCCTAACCGCAGTTTCCCAAACTATTACAAACTACAGGTTTAATTGCAATTGCTAGTTCTCAGGCTGATGGGGTGACGCAAGGAGATCCGCGGAGCCTTGCAAAATAATGCTGTACAATTGACCTTTTAGCCTTGTGAAATCTGATATTTAAGAGTTAAGTTCATCATCATCATCATCATCACCAGCCTATAATAGTCCACTGCTGGACATAGGCCTCCCCTAATGAGCGCCATAGATGGCATCATTATGTGGGGGTTATTGCCCATAATCCCCACGCTGGGCATGCGGGTTGGGGATCGCAGTTCGATGTAGTTGTTCTGCAGAAGGCGCTGCTGCCCGCCCCCCGGTGTGTTTCCCTTAGTCGCCTCTTACGACACCCACGGGAAGAGTTGGGGTGGTGAAATTCTATGCCGGCACCACACGGCATGGTCTAAGAGTTAAGTTACTGGGTTTTAATTCGGAATTATGCTGGGAAGACATCAAAATATAATACTGCCAGCTAGTAAATTGCTGAGTATTATTTTTTCTTGTATTATTGGATATAGCGACCGATTTCAAGTTAGAGAATAAGGCTGCGCCTTATTCTCTAACTTGAAATCCATTACCAGTGAACTTCAAACAGATTACCAGTTGTAGACGCAGTCAGGATGTTGTCGGTATTGTCTAAGTATTCAACTGGTCTTCGGTTTCAGCTATTAACACAATACGAAAGTGACCATCGAAGTCCAGGTTAGGTTTGAAATGCCAAACTGAAGTATTACGATTACCAGTTGAGTTAGACAATAGAGCCGCCGGCGCCGCCGCTCCGGCTTCGCACGGGGGGACAACCAGACAGGCAGCGGGAAGCGACTTTTTTATACTATGTAGTGATTGTGAAAATGTTGAGCGTCGGTAACTAATTTGCATGCCCTAGATTAAGGCAAAACATGTCTTATCTATTAATCAACTAAGACCTTAGTTACCCATGTGCGCAAAAAATAAATATCCTGTATCCTTTATCTTTATCTTCTATAACACAGCATCAACTATCCCATAGCTTAGCAGAGATTGTGTTATGGGTACCAGCTACAAATGAAAAATTATAACTTTTTCTGTTAGTGTGTCAAAATAAATGATTCTTCAATACTATATTCTAAGTGGGACGAATCTGGGTGTCATCCGTCGACGGTCAATATAGGATGGATGTTTTTACAGTAATCATAATCAGTCTGGTCTCAGATCTAACAATTTAACAAGGTAAAGGTGGAAGGCTTTATCCAGTAAACAGGGTGTGTTCGTTCTCCTACTCAATATCGATAAAACTAAGCAGTAATTGCGATGTTTACGGTCACCGCACCTTTGTTACAGGAGGCCGTTGAACCCGCGTAATCGCAGTGTGCCGGTTATGGTAAAGATTTCCCTATAATGTTATTTTATGGTGGTGGTTTTTGAAAAATATATCGCGCTGTTTATAAACAACCAACGAATTTCAACTATATACCATGATATGTAGTCATGTGATACTATTATAGTCGACAACCGAAGTGGTGCGGCGTGCCAAGACTCACCTACAGTAGATTGCAGGCATATTGCGGGTTTGGTTCCGCCTTGTGACAAATATCAATCTTGCTGAACATTCCACACAGCATCCACCTGGCCCCGAGCTAACCAGAGTTGGAGTTATGAGTAGATCATAAATGCAAATATTTGTCCAGGTTGCTCTCAAGACGTTTTCTACGTATAATAAAAAATATATTGTGTTAAGTAAATTAGTTATCAATAACAGCAACAGCATCCTGATTTTGCTGTACATCTCAGGAACAGCAAACTTGTTTGTTTGGTTCTGTTTTGTCAAGATCACCTACCTAGAAGAATTTCTTCAAATAAAAATACAATCACTGCACTTTATTTGCAAATTTAATTGCAAACAAGGATTACAAAGGTGATGGTTAGGTATAATATATATTAGTACCTACCAAACATTTTTTGCCCTAGACTTCTTTAATTACGTCTTATAATTTTGCGATTGGTTGTTTATTTAACTCGTTATAAGGTAAAGCAGTTCGCCGCTAAAGACTTCTTACTTCTCAATCATAAGAAAACCATACTTTATCATTCCGCTCTGAATCCATCTCGTAGCGGCGGCGCGGCGTTATTTCACTTTTAGAACCAGTATATTAACGCCATTGACAATGCACTTCTTGTCTGCTACACGGTCAAATATTCAAATCGTTAATCATATGTCGTATAAAGAACAATTGGTCAGTGAAATTTCAATATGGCGTCGGGTCAACGAACTGCGGCGACCATGATTCTCGAATTGGGGTGGCAATTCCTGGTAGGTGACCTATATGTTGATTTATGTGGTCATGTGATGTGGTGTAACGGTTCGGTGGATGAATGGTGGTCTTTAATCGATTTCGAAAAATGATACTAATAATTACAACATAAGTCAAATTGGTCCCTAACTCAACTCACAACTTTGCAGTAACTAGGCAATTGTCCAATACTGCGCTGGTTTGGTAAATATTAATATGCTTTTTCGATATGTCCGTCAATTTATGGACCGTTTTTATAGAATGATCCGGAGGTACCATAAACAATTTCACGGCTGATAAATCAGAGTAACCTCCCAAATGTTATTATCTATAAATGCAACCCTATATAATGTCTTTTATTTGAATATAACAAAATCGATGCAACCGACGACGTCAGTTTACAGGGATGTGGGTCACATAGGGCTTCGCGTGTCGGGTCACGGACGAAATCAACGAGGGAATGGAAAGGTGACTTGCCTTTGATTACGGCTTCTCTTTGGGTTTGTTGAGCTTGTACAGTTTATTGTTGTGATGTTTATGTTATGTTATGAATGACTTATAATGTTATATGACAGTCCATCACTGACACTGGCAGCGTCGTAGTAGCGAAAATCAAGCGGCGTGCCAATAAAAAAACTTGAAATATAGCGCATGGTTTTATTATTGAAGTTTTTATACGGATCTCTAACTTTTTTGAAAATATTTTATAGCCTTATTCATCAGGGATAATGCAGGATTCTAATGCAGAAAGATTTTTCAAATTGTTCCAGTAGTGTCGGACCTCATTAAATTGAAACAAACAAACAGTCAAATCTTTCCTATTTATAATATTGTATAGATTTAAAGCCATTCTGTAGTTTTACAGTTTCTAGTACAACGAAAGTAAAACTGTGCTAGGACAATTCCCTAACATCTCAAACATTATGGAGTTCCTACGAGAACTGTCAGTCAATTTGATTGCCACAAATGACTGTCGTAGATCAAGCATAAAGAACTATGTTAGGATCATTGGTCCTACGATAAATTCATATTAGAAGAGGAAATACTAAATTAAACAATAAGATGGTTTATAAAGCGTTATTTATGAAAAACTTTTGAACTTTCTTTTATTTTTATTACTTAATGTAATATAACTAAGTAGAAAAATATAATGTAATTCAGAAGAATTATTTACCATGTTCTGTCTGTGATTGGCAATTAATTATCTGCTAGTTATTTATTTTAGTTACATCGTTGATTATAATGATTACCTGATTATTTTCATTTTGAAGGTAAAGCCTTAATTAACAAACAAAATTACAATTAAATAACCAAATAAAAACTAGTATTTAACAATTGAAACACTTAAGCTACCTGTAAATTATTTGTAAACAGCTCTTTAAGTATGCAAATAATCTACAGGTAGCTTAACTGATCCATATCAATACCAGTCGGAAGTGTCCCCAAGATGCTGGCTGCATTCATCAACTACATCATCATCAACATCACCAGCCTATAATAGTCCACTGCTGGACATAGGCCTCCCCTAATGAGCGCCATAGACGGCATTATCATTTGGGGGTTATTGCCCATAATCCCCATGGCATGCGGGTTGGGGATCGCAGTTCGGTGGAGTTGTTCTGCAGAGGGCGCTGCTGCCCGCCCCGCGGTGTGATTCCCTTAATCGATTCTTTCGACACCCACGGGAAGAGTTGGGGTGGTGAAATTCTATGCCGGCACCCCACGGCTGGCTGCATTGCCTCGCTATAAAACTACATATTATTATACCCCACACAAAGAAAGAGAACATTTCAAATAGATTTGCTTAGAGTAGAGGAAGTATGGACGGCCTAAGCGATCTCTTCCAGGCAGCCATCGGATGGACTGGACATGAAGGCACTACAGACAGAGTTATTTATAAGTTGATTCATTAAATTCTTATCATTATTTTAATGAGATAGTAGTGAGTTCGGATATTTAACTTCGATTTATAGATGAATACAACGTTTCCTGCGTTGTCTAGCAGGTTTTTGTTTCTTTCTTAATTTTATTAAATGCACTTAATATAAAACTTGTCTGGAGAAGCCCAAATACAGTCTAGGCTAGTGTATACCGTGTGGATTCAATAAAACACTAAAATATTGTAATAGTGTCGAACAAAGAATGGTTATGTTGTGGCAGGTCTGAAAACGGAAGTCTTCAGTGGGGCACGTTCTTATGTCATAGTGTCATGCATGTATGACAGGGGTATTTTTGGATCTTGTTGTTGTTATAATAATAGTTTTCCCGACCCAAATTATCGCAAATTATATAATATTAATAAATATAGTGTAACGATTATTATAAAACTTTTTGGCTAGATGATGCTTTGCAAATTGTCCAGCATTTACAAATAGCTTACAATGGTTAAAATTCATATATAATGATTAAACTACAGTGCTGCTCAATTAAAGGCTTGTTGAAGCGAGGAAATATAGATTTATTAACTTATTTATTGTTTTAACAAAATCAACAGCCCTTAATGTAAACAGTTCAAACCTTATTTATCTAACTTACGGCCAATAAAAGATTTCATTTTATAAAAGAAACTTACGAAATACTAGTCTAACATAATAGATATTTAAAAAAACTTAAAACCTACTTTGCGTTCCTTAATTGTACTGTTTTTAAGTTTTGCGTGATAAATTTCTATTGTCTTTGGAATTAAAATCAGATTCACTTAATTTTCATCATCACCTCGAAATCCCTCTTTATTTGTATAAATGACCGATTTGGATGATTCTATATAGGTCCATCAGTGACAGATAAATCGACGGACAACTTAAAAAAAACTTAAAGAAAAACATGCAGAACATAGAACCTCATCCTATTTTGAATTTTTGAAGTTGGTTATAAACTCCTGTTCGTTCCAAATTAATGGTAGTGATCCATATAAATGAATATTTATCTGCGCTGAACAGAACTCAACATTATGTATCTGCCGAGAATTATTGATAGATCATTAAAAGAGACGTAGTAGAAAAGAACCCAATTAAAAAAATAATTGCCGACATAAATAATGTCTTTAGTGCCCCCAATAAATGCCACATGGGCCCTTAATTTCACATCCAAAACTCCAATGACGTTTAAAGGAAAATCTCTTGGAAACTGCAGCCTTATTGTCTAACTTGAAACCCATTACCAGTTAACTTCAAAACTATTACCAGTTGTAGATCCAGTCAGAATGTTGTCGGTATTGTCTAACTAAGGTATTCAACTGGTCTTCGGCTATTTACAACAAGAAAGTGACAATC
Source organism: Eupithecia pulchellata (assembly GCA_963931895.1). Classification (NCBI taxonomy): domain Eukaryota; kingdom Metazoa; phylum Arthropoda; class Insecta; order Lepidoptera; family Geometridae; genus Eupithecia; species Eupithecia pulchellata. The sequence goes on along the minus strand of OZ007550.1, from coordinate 1,548,737 downwards.
GAAGTCCAGGCTAGGTTTATAATGCCAAACTGAAGCCGATTACGATTAACAGTTGAGTTAGACAATAGAGCCGCTGCTGTATTGAGGTGTAGGGAGCCTATTCTAGCAGTTAGTGACAAAAGGGCTGCAAGTTGAATGATGATGATGATAGACATAAATTGGTACGAGTCCAATAGGTTTCAGCTATGTATTTACATACGAAAGTGACAATCGGAGTCCAGGCTAGGTTTGAAATGCCAAACTGAAGCCGATTACGATTACCAGTTGAGTTAGACAATAGAGCCCCGGTTCCTATATCAAACACTGCATTTTGTTGAATTTGAGGCCCTTAAATTGTAAACAAACATGTATTAGACACTTATGTGATATAGTACATACTAGTGACCCGCTCCGGCTTCGCATGTGTCCAATGCTGATACAAAAACCTACTCTTCAAGAATCACTCTACCTATAAAAATCGCATCAAAATCCGTTGCGTAGTTTTAAAGATCTAAGCATACACAGGGACAGACACAGCGGGAAGCGACTTCGTTGTATACTTTGTAGTGATTATGTAAAGAAAGAAAGAAAGATCAATTTATTTGGCCAAAATAGGTAGGTACATCATTAAAGAAGAAAAAATATTAAAATACGGGAACAGATAATACAATTAAACAAAGTACTTCCACTACTTCACTTCTTCCACAAAATATTAAAGTGAAGCGAAAATCAATTAGAGGTACAATGCTTATTTTATGTTATTTTTTATATCGTGTTTCTAAAATCTATGTGGGATGTAGTGTCCAAATCTATGTGGGATGTAGTGAGACTTGAGACCGGACGACGTCGACTGAACCTCGAGCTTGTCGATACCCTCCGGACCCCTGGCGGCTGCAGGTACGCGAGCGGGGCGGAGGCGGCAGACGCCTTAAACGCACATTTCGTGAATGCCGCGGCAACCTGCGGTGCGCCCGCCGCCGACGTTACGGCTGCGTTACATGCACTGGTAGGGGCGCGCGCCCCCGCCGACCGCTCACTCAGGTTCAAACCCTTCACGCCATTCGAGACATATAAAATCTTATGTAACGGAGTAGCGCATAAGTCTACGAAGGATATATACGACATATCAGTGTCGTTGGTGCACGCCGCCGCTGAGTCACTTTGTTTCATTTTGTCAACACTTTTTAATTTATGCTTGCGAGAGGGACATTATCCGCAGGTATTTAAGAATGTGAGAGTTTCGCCCCTATACAAGGGTAAAGGTAAAAAGGAAGACCTAAACAGCTACCGACCAGTCTCAATAATACCCGCCATAACAAAAGTCTTTGAATACGGCCTCAGCGGAAGGCTCACGGAATACCTTGCGGATACTCAATCCCTCTCCGACAGACAATTCGCCTACAGGTCGGGGCGGTCGACTACAGATGTCGCTCGACAGCTGGTCAGCCGCGTGCTGCAGGCTCGGGAAGAACGATTGCAAGTCGCGGTCATTCTGTGCGACCTATCAAAGGCCTTTGATGTAGCCGATCATAGTGTGCTCACCGCGAAGCTGGCATTCTACGGTATTGATGGCCCCGCACTCTCCCTTATGAAAAACTTTATGGGAAACCGATCGCAGACCGTAACAGTTGACGGAAAGGTCAAGTCGGCGCCTCTCGGGGTGACTATAGGTGTGGCCCAAGGATCCTCGCTGTCGAATATCATGTTCTCCCTCCTCCTCAACGACCTGCCTGACTGCATAGGTGACGCGCATGTACTTATGTATGCGGACGACGTTGCCGCTGTCGTGACGGCGCCTACTTTAGATGGCCTGGAGAGGAGGCTGAACGTGGTGGCTGCGGGGCTCCATGAATGGTTCCATTGTAACGGTTTCCTCTTGAATGTGGCCAAAACCAGTTTTGTACACTTCAACCTTGCAGGCCGTACCTGTGGAAGATTGAATGTGTTCCTAGGGGGTGCCACAATCACACAGGTGAAACATACTTTATTCCTAGGCTTTATGGTAGATGAGAAACTATCGTGGGAGCTGCATATTGATGGACTCTGCGAGAGGGTGGGCAGGGCCTGCTTCGCTTTGTGGCGTTTATCGGCTACGCTTGAGGAAGGGATGACAAGAAGCTGTTACTTCGCATCTGTTCACTCGCTTCTTCAATATGGCGTGGAGCTGTGGGGCAGAGCTGCCGACTGGGAGCGAGCGTTCAGAATGCAGAAGAGAGCTGTACGAGCTATTGTGAGAGCCTCCTGGAATACCTCGGCTCGCCCTCTCTTCAGGAAGCTAAAAATAATGACTGTACCAGCCCTCGTCATCTTTAATGCAGCTGTGTATGCTCATCACCACCTGGAAGAGTACGCAGGGCTCGGCGACGGCCACAGGTACCCGACCCGGCACGCTCGAAGGTTGCAGGTGGTACAGCGGCGGCTCGCTAAATCGAAGAAACTGTTTCACGTGATGGGGCCAGCCGTTTACAACCGCCTGCCGGAAAATATTACCGCTGCCCGAACAACGCAATCCTTTAAAAACAAATTGAAGAACTGGCTCATCGAGCAAGCCTTTTATAGAATTGACGAGTTTTTCGACAAAAATAATTATACGGTGTAGCCTGATGCCTTACGCAGTATATTTTACAACTTTATTGATTTATTTTTAAGATTAACTAATTTATTTTATGATTGGCAATAATAGCAATCATATTATTATTCTGTTGAATTAAATCTGTAATAACATTTAAGTATATTTAATTTATGACATGTAACAAGAGTTATCAATAAATAATCTGAATCTGAATCTGCAGTGTGCTAGTTACTCGTACATGCCAGTAACTTTCATGCCACCTACTTTCCCGATTTACTGGCATGTGTATCCCCAGCTTTAGACAATACAAAACAAAAAGCTTTCGAAGCAGCAGCCGCCGCAAACGACATAAAAGAATAACTTGGTGAAAATTTTAAAATTGGAACGGCGGAAGAGCATGCGCATTCCAGCGCGTCGTCTATTTTGGTCGTTTTTCGGCCTATAATGCTTTTATTTCCTTTTTGACTATAAAATGAATCCGTGTAGGGCGCACCGTGACGGCGGGAAAGTGAATTATTGACGAGGCTGGTTCCGGCGCTTACTGCTGAATTATCAAAGTGAAATTATAATGGTCCACCCCGGCTTCGCACGGGTTTTGAACAAAAATTTCTATACAGAAATTATACACACTAACACGTTGGGTTTCACAGTTTTCATACGGATCCATTTTTTACGAACTTTTTTAGCAGCATTGGGCGTTTGACATTGACTTTTCTTTTGCCAGTTGACTTGCCTCCCGCACCATAGTGACGAATTATGAAGTCTATGACACTCCAAAACTGACACTGGCCGTAGAGAAAAGCAAGCTCCGGAGCCATAATGAAAATGAAGTTGCACACGGTGTTATTTTTGAATTTTTCATGCGAATTCCTAACTTTTTTGAAAAAAATTCTATAGCTTATGTTCATCACAGAAGATTTAGGATTCTAATGGTGAAATAATTTTTCAATTCGGTCCAGAAGTTTCGGAGCCTATTCAATTCTAACAAACCAACAATCAAATCTTTCCTCTTTATAATATTAGTACTTATAGTATAGATATCTGTCGCCTTGAAAGACAAAGTTCACGTATTGCATAAAATGAAGGGCAGCCGATTGGTTCTTGCTTTGACATACTTAAAATCAAAAGGTCAAAATCAAAGTGCTTTATTTCTTTCTTTTAGTACAGATCTTTTAGTCAAATATCACAAATTACATAAGTAATACTGGGAAAGGTGATTACTTTTTCACATACCTACTACACTATTTTAAAGGTACAGAAATCTTTACCTTGTTAGGTTGTTCGTTTTCGAGGATAGGTGTCAATTGGTGACGCTACCAAAGAACCTTCATCGCTTACCACGAACGGAACGGAACGAACCACCAACGACACGTTTTCACACAACACAACGACATTTCGTTCCTTTCTCGACTTTTCTCTAACTCCAGTGTTTAAGACTTGGCCATAAGCGGCTTCCTCATAAAACCACCCTGAATGACAGGTCAACATCACCAGCCTATAGTCCAATGCTGGACATAGGCCTCCCCTAATGAGCGCCATAGATGGCATTATTATTTCGGGGTTATTGCCCATAATCCCCACGCTGGGCATGCGGGTTGGGGATCGCAGTTCGGTGTAGTATTGTTCTGCAGAAGGCGCTGCTGCCCGCCCCCCGGTGTGTGCCCCTTAGTCGCCTCTTACGACACCCACGGGAAGAGTTGGGGTGGTGAAATTCTATGCCGGCACCACACGGCGGAATGACAGGCGGTCTAGGCTAAGTCCCGTAAAAACACAGAACTCAGTTTCCCCGCCGAGAAAAACATCTATTGCGTGCGCGAAAGTTATTTTTACTGTAGTAAAGTCTAATTTCCCTATAAAATTATAAACCCAGTATCAGCGATACAGGCTAGAGTCGCACGCGCAGGTACGAAGGCACCCACGCGGGGTCAACGGCCCGATGACTCACGGCCCTTCGCGCTTCCGTGAACAGACGTATTTGCGGATCTCGTAGCACGATCGATATCTAATCGATAAAAAATTTATCTGAGCGTCTTGTCAAAGCGACGTGTGACCCGAGAGCTGGTATCTGGCGCAGCGCATCAATATTGCCATACAGCGAGGCAATGCAGCACTTCCAACTGGTATTGATATGGATCAGTTGAGCTACCTGTAGTTTGTTTGCAACAGTCTGCAGTTAGCTCAGTTCCTTCAATTGTAAATACTAGCTCTAGTTAAATAATTGTAATTTACGTCGATAACATGTTAAGTTTTTGTGGATAGGCATTTATTATAATTAGTAGATGTTATGTTTTTTGGTCTTATGATTTTTTCTGCGCACATTTTGACCTTCATAATAATATAATAAGCGGAAACCTTTATTTATAAAGAAAATTACAATTTAACAACCAAATTAGAACTAATATTTACAAATGAGCTAACTGCAGGCTGTTGCAAACAATCTACAGGTAGCCAGCGTCTTGGAGACGCTTCCGACTGGTATTGATATGGATCAGAAATCAACTCTTATTTCGGGTTGGGTTAGATTAATGTTTTCATATTGATCCCTTGATTTTTAAGAACCTTTTTAAATAATACATGGCGGTCCTATTGTGTAAGCATGGAGTAAATAAATATAAATATACAAATAATGCCGGACAATCCACACAGCATCATCTAGCCCCAAGCTAAGCAGAGCTTGTGTTATGATGTGTACTAGATGAATGATATACATAATACAATACTATTACATAGATAGATATTTTTTTACCATACATAGAAAACGACCAGAACACCCTGAACAAATATCTGCAGATCGTACAAATATTTGTCCCGAGGCGGGAATCAAATCCGCAACCTCCTGCGTCGCAGGCGGACCTTCGCCCACCGCGCCACAGAGTTATTATTTAATTATTATGTATTTATTGCATTCATGTCCTTTACAAGGTGTTACATTTTAATAGGTAGAAATTACATGAACCCTGTGAGGGCGTGGCGTCATTCTGAGTTCTTAGTTTTACAATTTGATACATTTAGGTAGTCAACCTCTTTATGCATATAAGCATGTCTGTTTGTAATGTTTTCTTTCTTTGTGTGGTATAAAAAACTATTTTCTATTCTATTCAAACATTCACAGATTCTACACAGAATGCTATAGACAAACGCGACTCTGAATAGCCGTACACACTAGCGCTTGAGTCACGGGCACCATGGCAGCCGTCCAAATACCAACTTGATTATCACAATTAGCGCCATAATAGACTCTCATTGTGTAAGGTCACAGACCTGAAGCTTCGGATTCGGAAGATTCCGATCAAAGATGCCCTCTAAATTTGATTTACTCATATTCGTATTTTGAAATGTTTGAGAAAAGTAGACCTTGGCTTGACTTCTTCGATATGGCAATATGTGTCTGATTTGCCACTTTTCTGCCAGTGTCCAGCCAGTTCATGGAAATGTCTTAGTCATAGAATGGAGGCAATTTACAATAATAATATGAGCGGTAATTTTTGAAAAACCCCAATCAGATTTTTACCACGCAAATAATAGCTATCAAATTGAAAATGAAGAAAATAATAATTAAAGTAAATAAAATTTCCTGCTTATTCGAAAAGGCGCCACGGATTTTCATTAGTCGTTTTTGCGGCCAGCAATATCTTTAAAAAAAGGAATGAAGAAACTCACTTTGAACCAAGGAACTTAATAAGTTCCTTGCTTTGAACATATACCAAGGAGGTAGCGCGTGCGAGTTTGACATACCTATAAAACCTTTTTCAAGAAATTTCACTTTTTGAGAAGTTTGTATGTCTAATACTAATATGATAAAGAGGAAAGATTTGATTGTTTGCATGTTTGTTTGAATTAAATAGGCTCAGAAACTACAGGACCGATTTGAAAAAAAAAGCGGCGAAAATAGTATGAGTGATACGCTCACATCTAAATCACCCTGCTGCTGTAGATTATGATGATACTCATGCACTCGTAGAAACGAAAACCGAAGTTTCTGATAACTTTTCGTGCAAATCTCTTATGAAGTAATAGTAAACACAATTCGACATGAAGAGAAAATCAAATAACACGTTCTTACTTTAGAATAATTTATGGCTTCGAAATAAGTACTTCGACTACAAAATAAGTACTTAGACTTGTCGAAACATAGATAAATAAGGGTCCAGTTGCACAAGACTCTAACAAAACAGGTGGCTCTTGGGTTTGTTTTCATTAAAAGTGTTTAGTTATGAAAAACCATAATCTTATGGTGCTCCATAATTGATATGTCTATGTCTATGCTCCAGCTAGACATTGGATATGTCCTGCCGGAGTACCACACGACATATACGATACTTATTTTGTAAATCAAATAAAAAAAGAGATGAGATGATGAAGAGAAAGAAATTAAATCGGAATTAGAAATCTGAGAATTGGATCTTATTAACTTCGGTTTTTTCCTAGTAGGCCCCTTGACATATTGTAGTAATACGGATTTCTCAACCAACTTTCAAACTAATCCACGAGCACGAGCTACTATCAAAAATACCTATGTATAACATTCTCACCGTCAGTTTCGTTTAGCTGCGTGAAACCACCTTACTCGTATTATGACGTCACGTCCAAAACCCCCGTTTCATGGAAACGAGGTCGATGCGGGGTCGACGCTCGACCCACCCCTCTAGCGGGGAGGGTAGTGCGAGTGATTAGTATTTGAAGCTGATAGACGTCTAGCTTTATGCTTTTCGACAGAGTTACTAAGCTATTGGAAAACTATAAAAGAAGTCGACTGGATCGCCTTTCTACTGGTTTCGCCGAATACGATACAAGTTTTAGGCGTTCGACTACAATATGTAGCTTAATTCAGACGCTGACTTTTTACTTTATTTATAAAAGTAGCGTTACACCTATATTCTTAGTCCTTTCCTTTAAATACTCCTCAAATCAAACTCAATTGATGGATTTTTGAGGTTTCCTCGAGAGTTACCATAATATCGGTCGGTATTCTAAGACAGAAAGCAAATCTTTTCTGAAATACTTCGTTACTGAAAGCTGGCTGAGTCGTCACTTACCTTAATATCTTCAGACAGGATAAAAGTATGAATATCATCTAAAACTAAATTTATTACCTCTTCAACATCCAAAATTTAACTGATTTCCACCAAAGTCAACACAAAAAACAATCGTTTATTGTGGTCTTTAGTGGTCTTGAGGTCGTAAGACGAGAAAAAATCAAGTGAAGGACGTATCTCGCAACTGAGAATACGACTTTGTTGTAGTAAGGTTGAGTCAAGTCGACGAAATCGGGAGGAAACAACTAAGAATATGGGTAGTCGTTTTAATGCTTGTAGCTAATAAAGAAAAATCCAGTTTTAATATAAATTAATTTGTAATAGGAAACATATCGACGGTGGAAAGGAGAAACCCTTGAACCGACACTGTGGTCGAAAATGACTTTTTAACTTATTTGAAATCAGCGATTTTTTCTGCGTCGATTAGTCTTGGTTTCGTAGCGATTTGAGCACTTTGGTGTCGCTTCAAGTAATGTTACTTTTAGGCTCAATTTTTTCAGACGCTAAATGAAGTGACAAAGAATTATAGCAATTTTGGTCCATTTACCGCTTCAAGTACCAACTCTATAGTTAGATTGTTATTTGATGTGTTTTTCCTTTTTTGTTTCGGATATTATAGGTTACTTAAAACGTTTTTCTCCGTCATAGGAAATTCTATTTTGAGCACTAAAGGTGTTTTTGCTTACTCCTATTCCGTTGGTGCCCAGTCGCTACATTCGTTTTTCCTTGCTTACCTAATATCTGTATGATGCAAATGATGTGTTTTTCCTGCATGATTGTTATATGATATTATGGATTTCAGTTGTTTTGGCAATCGCTGTAAAAAGCAGTGGCGTCGGTTAAAGTTAAGTCACAAAAAAAACCACATAAATATTTAAATTAACCGACGTCGCCTTTTATTCCCGAAACGTCGGTTCATTTAATTTCGCTGACTTCATAAATAAATACGATAGTCGGTTAGAGTAAGCATTGTTAAAGACATTGTGTATTTAAAGTAACTATTCAAAACAAGTCTTGTCGCTACAAGCAATGAATTTCGGTCTCCTTTGTGTGAATGGCGTCGCCTATAAAAGGAAGTGACATGTGACGTGGCGTTTCATTTAGAAGTGAATCCGACGAAAAGTGCAGCAGTGTACTTTTCACGGAATTACTCTAAGCCCAGACCCCTCACCCTATTTGGTAAACCCATTCCCTGGGCCAAGACAGCCAAATACTTAGGGGTGATCTTAGATCACCGCCTCAGCTTCAAACCCCACATTCGCGCTGTAACCAACCGTGCAAAGTTTATACTTAGCCGGCTGAACAGCCTCCTACGAGCGAAGAGTAAAATGTCCCTTAGAAATAAGGTGACACTTTACAAAGCGGTCGTACGTCCTATCATGACCTACTCCTCAGTGGTATTTGGCCATTCGGTCAATGTCCGCCACCTTCAGGTTGTCCAAAATAGAGTTCTGCGCAAAGCCACGGGCTGCCCGTGGTACATGCGCTATAAAGACCTCCATCGAGATCTCAAACTCGAGTCCATTGCCCACTTCATAAATACTGCTTCCCAGCGTCATTATGAAGCGGCAGCTGATCATTACAATCCCCTGATTTCCACCATTCCCGATTATCCCGTGGATAATCCGCCCACGAGTTCTCTCCTCCGTAGACCGAGACACGTTCTCGGTGACCCCGTTGACCCAATCACCGCCGCTAACCCGGAGGTGACGTCAACTAGTACCGATTCGCTTCCGCACACTACACACACGACCAAAAACCGACTCCGCCGGATGCGGGGACGAAGAATTCCCCGCTTCCGCCCATAGGTGCACTTGTGCACCTAGGCGAAACCTCCATACCCTCATGTAGCATCTGGCAACAGCCCAAGCCGAGGTTCGCACCTAAGTGGTGGCCCTTGCGCATGTTGCCCCAACCTAACTTTACCGGTGTGGCGCCCTCTGCGCCCGCCAAAAGTCCGGTACCGCTGTCATGGCCATCTGCGGTCAACAGCATTAAAGTCCATTCGAAAAAAAAAAAAAAAAAAGTGGCGTTTCATTCATCGGTGAACCGCCGTCGAGGCACGTCACGTTTCGTCGCATCGCGAACCGCGGCCACAGAGAGTGCGTGTTTTAGTAAATGTAAGTACCTGTAAATACTTAAGAGTTCGTGTTATAATGTTAATCGAAATCCAAAACTAATGTTTCTTTATAAAGAAGTAATAACCTTATTTACAATCAGGTAGAAACTTTTCACATTCTTAATGAGTAGCTATTGTATTATTATTTGATCGCGTGATCTTTTGATGAGTGTGATTCTGTTATTTTGCTACCTTCATGGTCTGTCTAGGTTGCGAATTTAATACTTAGGTAGTCGGGAGGCACACACCTCTCATACATACATAGGGTACAAGTAAGAACGAAGGCCTCCAACACCCGAAGTATCAAAAGTAAATGATAAAAACAACCGGTGAACGCTTGTTCAATACTTTTATGTAGGGTTTTAGTTTTTAACTATTTTGTAGCTGTATTATTTTTACCCTCATACTTTTCTGTTTTTTGTATTATAGTTTCACAATGGACCGGAAGATGTATTTTAAAAAGAAAATATTGGAAATGGGCGGACACCCCAAGCATGTCAAACGTAAATTGATATTTGAAGGACCACTGGAATGCCTTTTTAGTGCAACGTGTTGTACAATTAAGCTTTTAAAACAATAAAAGACAGTTTTATCCGAATATTCTTGTTTTTTATTGGTATTTTTGGGAAACAAAGTAGGGACTTCAGTTAAAATATAACATTGAATTATTACATAGCTAGCGCTTATCGTGTTTTTCCTCTACTTAGCATACTATGGTTTTCTTAGTTAACTGGTTTTTCCACAACCCTATATCATAAGCTCGATACGCTTCAGTTGTTTTTCCTCCTAGTTATATAAGGCATAGCTTGTCGCTAAATGTGTTTTTCCTTGAGTTTGTCAAAATACTGAAATTGCATTTAATGTGTTTTTCCTTCCGCTGTATTTACCATAAAATAATTAAGCGACGCATAAATCATTTTATCACAATAGCATACTTTTCTGAGTTAAATAGTAGATGTTAAATACAAAATAAAGAAACTGTTTTTTTTCCTGTCGCTCTAACTTCAAATCGTAATTTTTTTTGATTTTTTTTCGTAAAATAAAAACTTTGATCGGCTCTCATGTATAGTTCCAAAATAGTCGCTTCAAGGGTTTCTCCTTTCCACCGTCGATATAAACCTAAAGTGTTTCCAAAGTAACAAAATATCATCACACAAGCCCTTGATACCCTCAAAAGGTCTTATTTGAATATAACCCCATTCTCTTTAACGCGGCTTTTCATGCTAAAACCAACCAAGCTATTCAAACATACGACTCAATCTGCAATGGCAAACAACTCTATACATGATAGTACCTTGTTGGGCGCCATTAAACGTTCCATTCTAAAACAGACCGTGTTGTTAGGTTTCTAGGGTTGAAATTACAATGGGTGGGATACTTGTTGGAAATAACATGGTTTCGCAGTCCGCAACAGTAGAGATCAGTGAACCTAACGTTTGACCTTAAGGTAGTCGGATCGATTATCGGTGATGCAAATTATTTATTATTAAAAATTTACTCATTTAATAATTAAAGAAAGCCAGAAAACGTAAAGATAATTGTTTTGGAAACAGTTCCGACCGAAATAGTTTTATTTTGTGTTAAGTAGAGATAAGAAGTTCCCTTTTTTGGGCCACCGAACTTTATTTACTACAAATCTCTGCCTAAAGTAAAATAAAAACTTTACGCATTAAAAAAGCTAATAATAAGTTTCACAAACTCCCCAAAGAGTATATGAAATTTCCTTTATAAGACGACGGGAAAACGCAATAATTTCGTACTGAAAAGTTGGCCCACGTTTGATAACGAAATTGTTACAACAAAAGTTTACTTTGTAAGTTTTCTTGCAAAGTTTTGTGCAAAATCAAACAAGACTGTTGATTAAAAAGAAATTGTTGCACAAAGACATAAATTACAAAACAATATCAGCATACCTTGTTGAATCCTAATAATTCTTACAACAAAGATGACTTTCTTCCTTCAAATAATGCTACATCAAATCGCATGACATAAACCAGCATAGTTGTAAAAAGTAAACTGTATAACTAACACATAAAGTTCAATTTACGAGTGCAATCTCAACATGGCGTACCACGTTGGGCGCCACAAATCCTACAACCGTGGATCGATAACGGTCGCACGCACGTCAAATTGACGGGGAGGTTTTGTCGCACCTGTTTAATGGGCTTGGGTGAGCTGCAAGCGCATTCTTTAAACGTTCAAATTCGAACTCGAATTCACTCTAGTGACTTTACTAATAATAACTGTTAAAATTGAACTTAATTTGAACGCTATTTTGTGAAATAAACAAAGAATCTTGTTTATTTGACAAGTGGGCTCAAATTTATCGTGAATTTATGTGAGGTAGATATGGGTACAAGTGGCTCTGGCGGTTGGATGATGGTAGGCTGAGTCAGATCCAAAAAGGTTTGTAAACACGTTTACAAACCTTTTTGGATCTGACTCAGCCTCTGACTAAGGTGACTTTTTTTGTCAACTTTTGTGTATTACTGAACCGGTACTTATTCTATAATAAAATGACATAGGTACCTAGAAGAAATATAAGACTGTTTGGATTTAATAGGCTCCGAAACTACTGCATCCGAAAAATTCTTTCGCCTTTAGAATCCTACAATATCCTACAAAACCCGTGCGTGCGCTACGGAAATAATCGACATTAGAACAAAGTGCTAGTAAAAATAATTTAGTAATGACACCTAAGTAAGCTAAGCATGACATTACTCGAATAAATAGCCTACATTGTTCACATGGTAACAGATTATGCATATCAAATACCACTTACGTAAGAATTGTATCGCTGCCATCGCATACTTACAAGTTCATAGTATAGTAGTATTCATTCGCTTTTCTGGCATAAATAACAAGTTCATAGTGTAGTAGTAGGTATTCATTCATTTTCTACGCATATTGGCAGAGGGGACGTGTGGTCGACTGCAAATGCATCTCAAGTCTTGTCTTACAATGAGATTCCACGTTACGCAACGATAAGAAGACTGGTGTCGCCGACAGTAAAGAAGTTTATTTTATGTATCTTAACATAGATTTGATTGTTTGTTTGTTTGTATGTTTGTTTGAATTTAATAGGCTCCGAAACTACTGGACCGATTTGAAAAATTCTTTCACCATTAGAATCCTAAATTTTCCGTGATGAACATAGGTTATACAATATTTTCAAAAAAGTTAGGGATCCGCATGAAAAACGTAATCAATAATTACACCGTGTGCTATGTATTCAACCTCTTTCTATTATAGCGCGGAGCCATAATAGAAAAAGAGGTTGAATATATAGCGCACGGTGCTTGCTTTTTCTCTACGGCCAGTGTCAGTTATGGAGTGTCGAGTCAATGTCAAAAACCCCAATGCTGTTAAAAATAGTAAGGGATCCGTATGAAAACTGTGAAACCCATCGTGTTAGTGAGTATAATTTCTGAAATTTTAGTTTAATACCCGTGCGAAGCCGGGGCGGACCGCTAGTATATTATAAAGAGGAAAGATTTTATTGCTTGTCCGCGTGAAAATAAATAAACTAATATTCATTTAATCTATAACTATGTGCCTGCCTGCTGTTTAGGCAGGGGATAATGCACAAAACACTCCCATGCGAGATGTCAGTGCAGATCTCAGTTCCCCCACTCAGAATTAGAATTGTACTACATTAAAATAAATCCTGAGTTATGTAACTTGATTTTTCTGTTAACTGTACATTAAAGCAAATTAGTATATGGTCCCAGTCGACCGATTCAAAAATGTGATCAGGTAACTGGGACCGCGGTCCTAGTTATGTATGGGACCAGTCGCCTGTATCCTCGAATTAGAACTCCTATGTGAAAGCGAGTTTATGACTTCGTTAGCACGCCATAAAAGGGCTGAAGGGAAGTAAGAATAGGGGATCTAATCAAAGCAATTGTTTCGGACATTGACAATAATTGGATCAGATTCCGTAACTCAATCCCGAGGCACTACACGATCTTATCTTTGTAATGGATTTCATAATACGCCTCTCTCTACTAATATTATAAAGAGGAAAGATTTGATTGTTTGTTTGTTTGAATTGAATAGGCTCCGAAACTATAGGACCGATTTGAAAAATTCTTTAACCATCAGAATCCTAAATTTTCCGTGATGAATTACATATATTTATATATATCATAAAATTTAAATATTTAAAAAAAAAATAAGATTTCAGCATGAAAATTATTTTTTTTTTGTGAAATGCCCGTGCGAAGCCTGGGCGGACCACTAGTAGGCCTATAAAACAATCAGCTGATAGCCGATACTCAATGATTTATATTGTGAATGGAGATTATAATAATTTGAACGCTTTATTGGTCACATTTATTTTTATGTAAGTACAACCTGAAGTTAGGGGTCACTACATAGTATAAAACAAAGTCGCTTCCCGCTGTCTGTCTGTTTGTATGCATGCTTAGATCTTTAAAACTGCGCAACGGATTTTGATGCGATTTTAATAGATAGAGTGATTCAATAGAAAGGTTTTTGCATTGCATCCGTGCGAAGCCGGAGCGGGTCGCTCGCTAGTAGTATATAACTTTTTTTTAATTTACATCAAAATCTTGGAAGTAAGGGGATACTACTGATGTTTACCTAAATACTAGTCCATACAAACCTACCTATTTAAATCTTTAAAAAAGTTTGTTGTTTCATACCTAGCGGTTATTGTATACCTATACTCTCCAGTGAAATCGGACCGTAAACGCGCTAACACCACTCTTTTCTAATCCAGTCTAGAAATAATCCAAAAGCCAGGTTAATTAAATAATCTATACAAAGGTCCTTGACCTCGCTGAAGGTTCTCAGAGCCTACAAAACGCAGGGGGATGATATTACTGTACTGCGCAACCATCGACCCACTTTTGGCGACCTCTGCCGATATCCCTACGGTAACAAAGGCCTTTGTGTTAGAAAGGCTTGCATTTAGAGAAAAGGTTGGCCATCACGGCAAAAATTATTTACAGTTCTGGAATTGCAAAAAATTAAAACAATGTCATTATTATGGATCGTAAGGCGAGACCTGGAGATGGATGATTTCCCATACAAACATCATCATCATCAGTCTATGTTAGTCCACTGCTGGACAAAGGCCTCCCCTAATGAGTGCCATAGCGCCCTGTCTTCGCAATACAAATGTAATAGCAAAATGATTTGTAATTTAAGCATATTTTCACCATGATATGCATTAATTCGTATTAGAATAGTATTTATCCGGGTTCCTGCCACATGCTTTTTTGAAAATACTTACCTATCTACACAAATACAAATCTACACAATACGATAGTCTCTTCTTGAAAAAATCTGATTTGGTTTAATTTCATTTCAGTAAAATATATTGATAAAAATTGAGGTAGGAACTACGGTGAAAATATTCTTAAATTACAAATCATTTTGTTATTACGTTGGTATGGGAAATTCATCCATCGCCGGAATAAAATAATAACCAAGATTTTAAACGTCATCGTTTTACCTTCTGCTCTCGGGCCTCGGCTTTGAACTGATTTAGTTATTCATTACATTACGTCTACAGCACTATAAATGAAATAATTTTATGAATAAAAACCAGTAGTTCCGTATTTATAAACAAACTCCAACAATACCTTAACTTAATCATTGAACTGCCTAACCTAACCTATCAACGCATCTAAACAACTAATCAGCTAAGCCATAATATTTGTTTTGTACCATTCAAACCTAATAAAAAATCAATAACAGGATACCGGCACGTACGACAAACAGAACGTCTCCCCAGAACCCAACACAGTACGTAAGCAAGGAATGGCAATGAGCATCATAGACGCACTCAAAGTCCAACCGATAGCCGTAAACTCTTTTCAAATGTAATTTCAACTCTATCGTCAGTAGTTGAGCTAGAAAATCGATTGTGCATCGAAACAAAGGGACATAACAATTTATGCATTTGTAATAATGTCTTTATGAACATGTGTTTGCTCGTTTGGTTTACAAAAGGGTGCGTGCATGTAATGTCTAGTTTTAAAGACATAATATCCAAGGTCCGATCACAGCTCACGTCTTACTGTTTATGTTAAAAAACCTTGTTGCTATCAACTTCGCTCGAGCGAGTATCACCTAGATACGATGAATGTTAATACACTTACAAAAAAGTTGGTAGGTACTTAGCTGTCAAGTAATTTTAGTAGGTCGCCTATTTCAAACAAAAATTACAGATAGCTTAATACTTTTTTATGTAAAACTAATAATCTACCTGAGATATGGATCAGTTGAGATACCTGTAGGTTGTTTGACATCAAAATCAAAACCAAAGTGCTTTATTTTCTTTAGATCTTACCGGCCTCTTGAACAATTTGCAATAGTCTGCATTTAACTCACTGTTTCAATTGTAAATACTTGTTTTCTAAATTGTTTCCGGGATTTAATTGTATTTTTCCTAAAAATATATGTACAGTACTTTTTATTAGAAGGATTTAGTTAGATATATTATTATTTTTAAGGGACATTAACAGTGCCTTAAAGCCTATGTTAGCTCTAAATTACTAATCTACAAATATTAAAAACGCGAAAGTTTGTAGGTATGGATCGACAGATGTTTGTTACTCTTTCACGCAAAAACTACAAAACGGATTTTAATGAAACTTGGTAAGTAGGTACACAGATAAATGAATATATGGGCCACAAATCCCACGGCGGCATCGGGAGTTACGCGAGAAAACCGCGCTGCTAGTAATAAATAAGTTTTCTAAGTTTATTTTTCTAATTATTTTTTCTTTTGTTTGTACACTTCTATTCATACTCGTTTTACAAATTGTTAAACACCCGTAGGTTTGCTGTAAGAAAACTCTTTTATGATTAAGCTCGCCTTTGTACATGTCCATTATTTTCTTGAACATTATTATATGATGTAACTTGTGTGTGCAATAAAGAATTTACTAAATAAATTAGTATCAAACATGGCCAACATATTCCGGTACACATTCTATAAACAGAAAGTACACGGGTTATTTTTATTCTGACTGGCTGTACCCTAACCTGATGCTAGATAATAATCCAGGCACTAAAGTCTCAAACAGCATCGCTAGGAAGTCACTCCCATATAAACATGTGGAGAAGATGAGGAGACTTACGTATAGGTTTTAAGATTTTATGGGCAGAAGGTAGATTATGTTAATATTAGTGCTTCAATTGCGACGTGGAGGATAAAACTGTGCAAATATAAAACATGCTTATTTAACCTTGCGCACACTTTAGACAGTGTGTGCAGTAAGTCCCTATACAAGGTGTAACAAAATATGTGTACTAAGCCGAAGGGGGAGGTTTCAGACCCCAATGGTGATCAGTTGTGGGGGGGTAGAAAATTAAAAATTCCTATTTTAATTATACTATTTTTTTATTTTTTTTTCCCTCTTTTATTTCCTTATCTGGGTAGCCTATTCATACCTACTACCACTGCAGTTAAGTAGGTATTTATCTTCGTAGAGTTCGGCTATGGCGGGGCGGGAGACTACCTAATCTATCTATCTACCTATCTATTACTCTACATCTATGCTCATACTGACGTCATTGTCACAGGTACAAGCACAGATATCAGAAACAAAGGAGATATGAAAAGGGGGCGTGGCCGGTGTCGCAGCAATATGCCCAAAAACAGAACACATTGCTCGCGGCAGTAAAAGTTTCATTTAGTTGAAGTTCGAACGTTGGCTTCAACGGATTTTCGTATTCTAGTAAAATGCCGTGTTGTTCCGTAGTAATTTGTAAAAATAGAAGTGAGACTAAGAACTTTAAGTCAAATGGGATCACATACCATCGTTAAGTACTTGAAATCATATGTTTTTCATACTAAAACCCTAAAAACAATTTCATGCTGATTGATTTCTTGATTTCTCAACTTTTATATTATGTGACTGAACGCCAGTCGCGATATTGTTGTAAACTATTTACAATGCTTGCTCTGTACTAATGACTATTCGAACGTTGAGTTCCAATACCGCAATGTATAATTAACATATTGAAAGCAACAGAATACGATCAACCGCTTGGTACGGCCACTGCTCGTAGTCGTGAGTAAGTGATGTGCCCCGAGTGTGTTATTTGTCGATTATGATCTGCATTTTACTGGACAATAATCTTCTTATGCTCCATTTTAATTTATTGGTGGTGCTGGCCTATTATAATAATATGTATATTTTAGAATAAAACATTATCCGCTAATCTGAATTTTATTTTTCTCTCTCTCTCTCTGAATAACTCATGAAAAAGATTAGTAATGTTTGTTTACGGACTTCATCACCATGAACATCACTATCAAAACATCCATGATTACTCAATTAGTGTATTACCTATTAATTTTATTTGAATTTTTATGTGTAAAATCAATAATCAAGTACTTATCGTTTTACGTTTTATCGACAAACAATCCCTATCGTAAACGCCTATTATTGCGACTGTAGTGGTGCTGTACGGACATCACTTGCAACCTAGTGTGCGAACCAATAGTTGCACTATATGCGTTGTGTGCATGACAAGCACACAACGCCAAGTATTGTTTTTATTTTGTTTTGTTTTTATTTTACTTTGTGTGCGTGAGCTTCTAATGCGACACTAGGTTTCGGTACTTAGCGCATAGGATTGGCATCTCTCTAGATCTCTATGGGTACAAGAAACCGCTGCCTTTAGGGTTGTCACTTCGTAAAAAATCAGCTGTCCATGTTGAAACTTTGATGCAGTTTTTTCCAAAATACCGATCGAAATTCGAAAAGTCGTGGAACAAAAGTTGGTCCCCTGGGGGGTGGAAATTCACCCCCTTTCGCTTAGTACACATATTTTGTTACACCGTGTATAAGGCACTAGCGGTCCGCCCCGGCTTCGCACAAGTATTAAACAAAAAAAAATTTTTCGTACGCATCCCTAAGTTTTTTGAAAATACTTATATAATATACTATAGCCTATGTTCATCAGAGAAAATTTAAGAATCTAATGGTGAAAGAATTTTTCATATCGGTCCAGTAGTTTCAGAGCCTATTCAATTCAAACAAACAAACAATCAAAGTTTCCCTCTTTAAAATATTACTAAAGATAAAGCGTTGGTGTTCTTCCAATACAAATAAATAATAATAATGCTGGACAATTCACACAGCATTATCTAGCCTATGTTATGGGCACTAGATAACTGATATAGATAATAATATACATAATAATGTACATAGATATATATTTTGAGGTACATAGAAAACGACCAGAACTCCCTGAACAAACATTTTCAGATCGTACAAATATTTGTCACGAGACGGGAATCGGATCCGCAACCACCTGCGTCGCTGGCGGACCTTCGCCCACCGCGACACATAGGTCGTCAAATTTGGTTCGTAGTTAACCCACACTCTCAACTCTTATATTATAAAAATACCTATTCTTACGCCACAGAAACATAATTGCAAGCCACGAGCATGTTTACATGTGTACATTTAGCATTCATCGAGTAGACTCTTGGTAGACCTTGAAAACCAAATGAATCACTGAGTTTTGAATAATGTTATGTTGTAAAAGAATACAGAATTGGGCAGTTTACGATGCGACTGGGAAATCGCTCATTCAGAATTTAGAGACCATACAAAAACGTCTCTAATCGTCTCTAATCTCAATATAGATGAAAGAAAAAAAATTAAAAAACGTAAACACCAAAGCCTGCTTCTACTTTTATTTTCAAAAAAAATTGTTTTGAGTTTGTTGATCTTTTACGAATAAAATATTCTCCAACCTTCTCTCTCTGATAAGACAACTAATTTTTTAATGTTGTTGTTAATGTTTCAAACTAATTTTTTTTTTGTGATTTCAACACCACTTCGCAATTCCCCAACACACACCCACAATGTTGACAACACTGTCGATTGCGTACAATATTAATAAATCTCAAACCAACCCGCGCCGGGCTGGATCACTGACTTAGGTCTGTAGACACAGACACCCTAAAACGAGTTCGTCCATGCTTAAAAGTCGGGGATTGTTAGATTTTTTAGCAATCCAGACACATTGCAATCTGCCCAATTTTAAAATCGAGCTATAGCATAATGATTACAACATGATGTATATTTATATCGATGATTCTGCGGATACGAGATGCGTTTTGCAATTTAGAAAGGCGAATCTGAGTGTGGGTATATTGTATACTCGTAGAGGCAAGATGTCAGAATCAGTCAGTGATTGCATATTATTTGTTTTTTGGCCAGGTAGACTAAATTCACCTGAAGTAAATCACCTGGGTGATTTAAGTGCTACGCACGGTAGACTTGGTGCACCTAGGTGAATTAAGCACGGCTTTAGTATTTATCATTATTATTTTTTCCACGGTTCATAGTAGTACCCCAGTACCATGGTAGAAAAGTACTAGGCAAGC
The DNA here is from genome assembly GCA_963931895.1 of Eupithecia pulchellata. Classification (NCBI taxonomy): domain Eukaryota; kingdom Metazoa; phylum Arthropoda; class Insecta; order Lepidoptera; family Geometridae; genus Eupithecia; species Eupithecia pulchellata. Next base: position 1,528,647 of record OZ007550.1, on the reverse strand, counting down.
AGAAGTTCATGAGAGATAAGGATCCAAGAATAAAAAAAATATATTACCTACTATGTATTTTTCTTGTACGTTCGGTTAGTTTGTTTATGTTTAAGCCATATAAATTGAGTCTACTGGATTGAGGTTTTATACTCTATTGAAAGCCGTGGTTAGTCTTAAGATCACGCTATCAGTTTCTGATACTTATGTTGTAAAGCTAAATCATGAAATTTTAGTTAGACTTTTAAAGCAGAAACCTAGTTTTATTTACTCTTTATTAGGAAGCACAGTCTAAACAAGAATGTAAATAGCATTGATTTAATCAAATCAGTGGCTCGTTGAAGGTTCACGCAGTTATCTCGGTCTTTTTGGAACAAGCTTTTCAAAGATGACAACACTTCTCAGCAACATTGCAACGTAATATTCTGATCAGGAGAATTTCGGAGCCTATTCAATTCAAACAAACAATCAAATCTTTCCTCTTTGTAATATTAGTATAGCTATAGATAAACTGAAATTTGACTTGCCTAAGTGCTTACTAAGCCTTTGTGGTGACATAGTACCTATAAAGAAAAGTAGTCGTGACTTTTGCGTTTTGCAATTTAGCAAATTAATTCGTTAAGCAGAGTCACTCATCAACCCTTCGCCGCGGACACACATATCCTTAACTAGCGGCCCGCCCCGGCTTCGCACGGGTATTAAACAAATATACAAATATTAAACAAATACAACCTCTTTTTCTATTCTGACGCGCCATAATAGAAAAAGAGGTTGAATATACAGCCCACGGTTCAATTATTGAATTTTTCATGCGGATCCCTAACTTTTTTGAAAATATTATTACGGAAAATTAAGGATTCTAATGGTGAAAGAATTTTTTAACTCGGTCCAGTAGTTTCGGAGCCTATTCAATTCAAACAAACAAACAAACATACAAACAAACAAACAATCAAATCTTTCCTCTTTATAATATTAGTATAGATTAGGATTATATAACATCGTTTTTGTAATTTATGTACCTACTCGTGTCTCAAATATTGAATAGTGTGTCTATTCAATATTTAAGACACGAGTACATAAATTACAAAAACGATGTTCTATAATCCTTAAAGTGAAGAACCATCTTTTATTCCAATCTAACCCACAATAGGTAATCTATAGACTATAAAGTACTTAAACTCAAAACCTTAATAACTAAAGTTATTGAAATCTGAAATGCGTAGGCTCTGTCGAAACCTGCATAGACCTATAGCTAGGTCTGATGGTAGCTGTCGAGTCCTGTAAAGTCTAAAGGAAATAAAGCACTTGGATTTAGAGCATACTAAGAACTAAAGTTATTGAAATCTGAAATGCGTAGGCTCTGTCGAAACCTGCATAGACCTATAGCTAGGTCTGATGGTAGCTGTCGAGTCCTGTAAAGTCTAAAGGAAATAAAGCACTTGGATTTAGAGCATACTAAGAACTAAAGTTATTGAAATCTGAAATGCGTAGGCTCTGTCGAGACCTGCATAGACCTATAGCTAGGTCTGATGGGAGCATGTCCAAGAGTCCTGTAAGATCTAAAGGAAATAAAGCACTTGGATTTAGATCATACTAAGAACTAAAGTTATAAAAATCTGAAATGCGAACGCTCTGTCGAGACCTGCATAGACCTATAGCTAGGTCTGATGGTAGCTGTGAAGTCCTGTAAAGTCTAAAGGAAATAAAGCACTTTGATTTTGATGTCATACAGGTACAGTACACCTCAGCGGCGTGTCGACTTCCGTTCCGCTAGTGCGGCAGGACGGGAGCAATTGGGGCCGCTCAGCGGATGCGCTTCCATTCCGTCCGTTACGATGCCGAGGAACGAATGAACACTATGTCCCGGGAAGCCTACTTAGATTCAGACATTTATAAAAACTTAGGATATCGGACAAGAATGGGACGAGGCTAGCTAGAAATACAAGAGCATGGAGGAAAATGGGGGAAACTTACAAAAAGGTGATATTTATGTGTAATTCATTCGATGTACTTAATAGTTCCTATGAGTTAGTTCAAGTCTATTGACATTTTATTGTAATATTTAGTACATACATATTTATTTTGTAATAAAAAACTTAATGGAAGCTCACAGTTTTTTTGTCAGAATTAAAGTTTACGAAAAACGCTTCATCCAAGATAACACGAATAAAACTAATGTTAAGTGCGTTTGTAGTATTTTGTGTAGCATTAGAATGTAAGTAGATATCCAAAACGTTTATAAATTCAAAGCATAGTTCTAAATCGGTACACTTGTATTCATAATAATAAATTTCCAAAGGTTTGTATAACCACAGTGTCCATATGTATACTGTGGTATAACCCTAACTGCAACATTTTCAGCTGTTCCTCATTTTGATTGCATGAACATAGGTCATCGACCTCTATTAACATGTTATCTGCCACCAATCATAGAAACAAACGTAAAAGAAAGTACCGCCAAGAAACGGAATCACATTCATCACGATTATGTCACGTTCTGCGCGAGCGCATACTAATGTCAATGTCACATGTTATGACAATAGCTCTGGTATTACCAGTGCTAATTAGAAGTTGTGTAAATAGATGTGGAACTCGATTCAGACCTATTTATAGGTTTTACGATGACGTCAGTGACGCAACGGGCGATGGTCTGCTAGCGTCAAAGGAGGTTGAGGTTGCGAATTCGTTTCTCGTCTCAGGAATAATGTTTGTACGATCTGCAGACATTTGTTTCGGGTGCTGTGGATGATTCATATGTACAGTAAAAATGTCTCGTTCGTAATGTATTGTATAATAAGGTATATCAGAGATTTAGTACTTACCTACCCACAACACAAGCTTTGCTTATGGCTACAGATTATGCTCTGTAAATTGCCCAGCATTACTTAATACTACTAATTTTACGTTAGGGTGATTGTTGTATTATGTCATGTTTATGTATAGCGGCCATGGTATTTCTGTACTAATATTATAAAGAGGAAAGAATTGATTGTTTGTTTGTTTGATTGAATAGGCTCCGAAACGACTGGACCGATTTGAAAAATTCTTTCACCATTAGAATCCTAAATTTTCCGTGCTGAACAACGGCTACAGAATATTTAAAAAAAATTAGGGTTGCTCTCATGAATTTTTTTTTTGATAAATGTGCGAAGCCGGGGTGGACTGCTAGTTGATGAATAAAATTGAATATACGTTGCATCCACACAAGCTCACACCTCACTTTAGGTTCGGTTAGAGATGATGCTATGTGATTTGTCCATTATTTGATTTAGCATTATTTAGTATCAACTGTCTTCCTGCCTCTAATTGATTTCCCTTATGAGTTACACATCCATCTGTCCAACTCACTCATTATTATCCATGTATTGTGATTGACTGTCCACCGGCGCTATGACATGACTAATGTTATGCAAAAGCTGTATTATATGACGTAAATAGCGGAAGCGTGAGTACAAATCTATACTAATATCATCATCATCAGCCTATAATAGTCCACTGCTGGACCTCTAGGCCTCCCCAAATGAGTGCCATAGATGGCATTATTCATCATTTGGGGGTTATTGCCCATAATCCCCACGCTGGGCATGCGGGTTGGGGATCGCAGTACGGTGGTTGTTCTGCAGAGGGCGCTGCTGCCCACCCCCCGGTGTGTTTCCCTTAGTCTCGTCTTACGACACCCACGGGAAGAAATGAAAAACCCTAACTATACTAATATTTTAAAGAGGAAACATGTGATTGTTTGTTTGAATTGAATAGGCTACGATACTACTGGACCGATTGGACCGACAGGATTCTTTTACCATTTTAGGATCCCATATTTGTCCTAATAAGCATAGGCTGTAGAATATTTTATAAAAATTAGGGATCCGCATGAAAAAATAAATTTTTGTTGGTCAGCCTTACTTGGTACGGGTACCCGTGCCAAGTCAGGCGGGCCGCTAGGTTAAGATAAGACAGAAAACAGACATAAAATAGTGTACAAAAATCCATGATAGAATTCCAGTAGTTTCAACTCTCATTAATAAAAACATCGAGGGCTGTAACCCTCAGTCCCCGCAATAAAAACAAATTGAGTCCCGTCTCAAGGAGGTCGTTAGGGAGGGTAAGGGGATGTCGAATAATCGCGCCCATGGAATATACATGGCAGACGCGCCGTTCGAAAAGGTTCGGAATGTTAAAACAACTTTACAACCAACAAGCACGCCGTTCGAAAAGGTTCGGAATGTTAAAACAACTTTACAACCAACAAGCAAGGTTATTAAGGAGATTTTTTACCTCTTTATGAACAAAGGAAATTACAATGAATTAAACAAATTAGAATTAGTATTCGTAGTTGAAACATTGAGCTAATTGCAGACTACAATCCAGAGACAAACAGCCCATAAACATATCTATGCCAGTCGGAAGTGTCCCCAACGGTGGTTGCATTGCGAACTAACTGCAGACTGTTTGCTGTTTCTTTACAAATGTTACAATCTACACTACAGGTAGCTCAACTAATCTAACAGTGAAATTTTCTTTCAAATCAATCCTATAGTTTCGGAGCCTATTTAATTCAAACAAACAATCAAATAACTCTTTATAATATTACTAGCGTCGGTCCCGGCTTCTCACGGGTATTTAACAAAAATTTAATTCTACATGAGCATCCATAACTTTTCTATAGCCTATGTTCATCGGGAAAAATGGTGAAACAATTTTTCAAATCCGTCCAGTAGTTTCGGAGCCTATTCAATTCAAACAAACAAACAATCAAAACTTCCCTCTTTATAATATTAGTAGAGATTACTCAAAATACGTCCCCGATTCCCCGCTAGACAACAATAATTCGTCGCGTGCGTCGCGACTCCGCGGCGACTCCGCGACGTTATGGCGGTGGCACCCCGATAACGTCATGCATTACTGTATGAGGTTAACATTCCAATGCGAGGGTTAAATGGGTATAATTATTGCACTTTTGACAGTAAGACTAATTCAATATTTTAGAGGGCGCTGGCCTCTCTACACATTGTCAACGTTTGCGGTAGTCAAGCCAAAATTGGACCTTACTTTATACAATAATAGCGTTCATATTATTTTTAAAACAGATTTCTACTTCTCCAAAACTTGTCATCATCATCAGCGTGTATTAGTCCACTGCTGGACATAGGCCTCCCCTAATGAGCGGCATAACGCCCTGTCTTCAGCTTGTCGCATCCAGCATCTGCCTATTAATATAAATATTAATTCAGCGTTACTTACTCGCTAGTTGCTCGTGATTAGCACCAAAGCTGTCTCCTTGGCTTCATGCACAGCCCTGCAACAAATGAATATATTTTTAAAGATCTAAGCATACATACTCGTAGGGACAGACGGACAGCGGAAAGCTACTTTGTTTTATATTATACACGTGGACATAGAGAGGGAGCGCAGGGCTCTGGCGGTTCGAGGAAATTATGTTGATCCGTAGGTTTTCCCGTTGCAGCGAAGAGGTGAAGATAACCCTTTTCAAGGCTTATTGCCAATGCTTCTATACGGGAAACCTATGGGTTCGGTATGCCAAAAAACCGCTGGAGACCCTGCGTATACAATATAACAATGTTTTCAGGATGATGTTGGGGCTGCCTCGCTTCTGTAGTGCGTCAGGGATGTTTGCGGAATACCAAGTAGATGGTTTTTCAGCTATTCTCCGCAAAAAGACCGCCTACCTGATGCGCCGAGTCCGGGATAGCACGAACAGCATCCTGAAAACTATTGCTGATAGGGTCTCCTCTCCTATGTGGTTATGTTTTGTACATAGGGTAATAGGTGTAGTGTGATGTTTCCGTTGTGTTTTGTGTGTCATTCTTACTAACATTAGTTTTAAGGCGCATACAGCACCTAAACTAGCGCCACCACCTACTTTATGTTATTATTCTGTTAAACAAAGGAATTTTCAAAAATCCATCGTCCAGTTTGTGATACCTATCATAAGGTTTTTTTTAATGCCTCTGTAATAGTTTTATTCTATTTAGTTTAGGAAGAGATACGAAAATAGATTTTCGTGGCCACCAAGGGCAACTTCGTATCTCTGCATAATAACATAAAGTAGGTGGTGGCGCTAGTTTAGGTGCTGTATGCGCCTTAAGTAGTTTTTATGTTATTTTTTACTAACAAAATATGGATCTTGGTTATCCGAAATAAAATATTTTTATTTTTTTATTTTTATACTAGCGGTCCGCCCCGGCTTCTAATATAAATTTTCATGCGGATTCCCTAACTTTTTTGAAAATATTCAAAAGCCTATACGAAAATTAATAAGGATTCTAATCGTGTAACAACATTTCAAAACGGTCCAGTAGTTTCGGTGCCCATTCAATTCAAACAAACAAACAATCAAATCTTTTCTCTTTATAATATTAGTGTAGATAGTGAGTGATATGCATAGTAGCAGAAAAATAATCGAATATTCGAATATCAAGATTTTCGAATATAAAGAGCACAGAATATGTTCGATAAAAAAGAAAAATTTTTTTCTTGACAGCATAAAAATTCCAATCACTACATAAAAGCTCAATTAGCTCGGCATGATACCGTGAGTCACAGTACACAATGTGGGTTTGTACTCTTTCTACTTCAGTTGGCGATGAGTGCCGGCTGACCCTGAGGGCCTGAATGAGTTCTTGGTTTTTAAATTGTATGATTTAATAGATTAATAAATTTTTATATATACATACTTTAACCGCGCTATCCCAACCCCTCGATAACCGTTCTAAGCAAGTTCACTTGCCAGCCTAAAAAATCCAATCGACATAAACCCATAATATCCCATTAATCTGCTAACTTAAGGCTTCTGCGACTGATGAATTTCCCATACAAAAGTACCGATATGATTTGTAATTTGAGCACATTGTCACCAGGGTCTGTTTTTTGTAGTGAAATAGTATTTATTTAGGTTGCCATTGACTTTTTTCAAATACCAACTGAAATTAGTTTAAATATAATTACATTTTTATATGATACAATTACAAAATAAGTACCTACTAGCTTAAATGAGTTTAAATCTAATTGCATTTTTACATGATACAAGACACTATTTCTTACTATTTTTGTTGATAAGTATTTTAAAACAAGCTTGTGGCAGGAACGGAATGAAGGAAGGAAAAAATGAAAGTAAATACCATTCTAATACAAATAATAGCAACACGTGGTAAAATATTCAGAAATTACAATTCTTTTAGGTGCAATAATTGATAATGCCACACTAACCCAATTTTACACTTTTCATTTTCTATTACCATTTATTATTTTATTAATTTTTTGTATTGGAAAAATCATCCGTCACCAGCGGCTCTATTGTCTAACTCAACTGGTAATCGTAATCGGCTTCAGTTTCGCATTTCAAACCTAGCCTGGACTTCGATTGTCACTTTCGTATTGAATAAATAGCTGAAAACGAAGACCAGTTGAATACCTTAGACAATACCGACAACATTCTGACTGGGTCTACAACTAGTAATCGCTTTGAAGTTCACTGGTAATGGATTTCAAGTTAGACAAATAAGGCTGCAGATCCTAAAAGCATTGTTCTCTTCTCACTCTATCTTTTTATATTGACGTAAGTCATTGTAACCATCAGCGTTATCGCACACTCTTAAGCCCCAATTCTCTATTCACTCGGTATGTCGTGAGTCACAGTACACAAAGTGGTTGTTCCGGCGCTGTCAACGTCAGATGTGACATTCCGTGAACCGCGTATAAACTAATGTCAAATGCTTCTTCTTTTTTCTCTTCTACTTTTGCCGCCATCAGGCTCACGCTGTATTTTTCCTATCATATTTGTAAAATACAAGATTATACGATATTTACCTATTCAAGACCTTATTCATTTCATCCGCCTTCGAAAGATCAGGCCAGGACAGAACATTGGTGACCCGACGTGATGAAGACGTTCCACGTGTAAAACCCATTGTACGCGACGCGATGCATCGCACATAACCATTGCAACCAACAAGAAGCTCCATCCAACCGGAGGGCTTTCCACCTGTTTCACTTCAGCCGGACTACGCCGCAGCTCAGAACAGAAACAAGGAAATTGCCCCATCCCATCGCGTTTGGAGGGCCACCTCTTCAGCCGGAACCACACCGCAGCCAGAAGCAAGGGACAAGCCCCATCCTACATGCGCTTGGAGAGCCATTCTACTACAATTGCTACGAACCGGATAACCTCCGCAGTTACTACAGGGAAGTGCCCTATCATTTATTCATATCCAATCCATTCTAACCTTACATTCCTTCACTTTTCATGAGTATTTTCATACCAATATCCTATCATGTCTGCTCCTATTAAAGAATTGCAAGTCAAAATTAGCTCTGTAAAAGGTCGCATTACAAAATTCAAGAATTTAGTTAAAAAATTCTCCGAGTCTACCAATTTAGATGATGTAGATTTAGCCATGTTAGAGCAGAGGCTCGCATCTTTCAAAGAGCTAAGCCTCACATATCAGGAACTGCAGACAGAATTAGAAGTATTAATTGAAGCCAACATAGACTCTGAACTTGATAACCGTGAAGAGATAGAAAATGATTTTGCCTATTTAATAGCAAAAGCCTCTATAATAACAAGTAAAAATGCAACAAGCAGTGTTTCATCTGATCACCAAACCAAACAATATGTGGGGTTCAAATTGCCCACACTTCAAATTCAAAAATTTGATGGCACGCCATCCAAGTGGCTAGAATTTAGGGATACATTCTCAGCACTTATACATGATAATGCAGGTATTGAATCAATTCATAAATTCCATTACTTAAATTCCTACCTGCATGGTGAAGCTGCACTAGTCATCAGCAATCTGCAACTAAGTGCGGCCACCTACCATGAAGCATGGGATCTCCTATGCAAACGATTCAACAATACTAAACAATTGATCAGTAACCATTTAAATGCACTCAGTAATATCCAATCTGTTCCTCGTGACTCTGCTAGGAGTTTAAGAATGTTGATTGACAGTGTATCAAAGAACTTAAGAGCTCTAAATTCGCTAGGTGAACCTACAGAATCATGGGATACGTTAATCATCCATTTGGTCTCAGCGAAGTTAGACAGCAGCACTAGTTTTAGATGGGAAGAATACAAAATGAATTTAGAAAAATCTCCATCTTTACAGCAATTCTTTGCTTTTTTAAATGGCAGGGCTAATATATTAGAATCTGTCCAATAAAACAAGTCTGAAAGACAATCAAATTATAAGATTAACAATTCAAGGGACAAGTCTCTCACAAAATCATTAACTGTTTCAGCAGAGCCATCTTCTTCACCTGTGTGTGTCATGTGCAATGGCAGTCACCGCCTATATGATTGTGCCACATTCCTGGGCAAGTCAGTGTCAGAGAGAATCAGTGAAGCTCAAAAATTGAAGCTATGCCTTAACTGTTTGAGGAAAGGGCACTCTTCTTCACAATGCAGGTTAGGTCCATGCTATACATGCAAAAAACGCCACAATACCTTGCTGCATAGGAATTCTCAGGCTGCTAATTCATCAAATTTAGTACAAACTACCCAGGTAGCACAGGACTCACAGGACATAGTTACGGATCAGGATGTGTCTGATGCTGAGTCTGAGACTCAAGACAACGACGACGCCGTCGTTATGTCAGTAAGTACCAATAAAGGTGTCTTACTTTCTACAGCCTTAGTAGAAATATACAATCCCACAAGTGGGAAACATGTGTCAGCACGCATTTTGCTTGATAATGGAAGCCAGAGCTCCATTATAAGTCAAAATCTTTGTGAAAAATTAGAGTTAGCCCCTCAGGTGACTCATTTGAATATTGTAGGCATAGGAAATCAAGCAACTAATTTCCCTTCATTGAAAAGATGCCAAATTGAACTTAAATCTAAATACAATAAATATAAAACAAGGCTGTCATGTCTAGTATTGCCTCAAATAACAGGCAGTTTGCCCAACAAAACAATTGACATACAACATTTCAACTTGCCTCCCTATATTCAACTAGCTGATCCAACATTCAATGTGTCTTCACCTGTAGACATGTTGGTGGGTGCTGATGCCTTCTGGGACATAATAGAATCTCAACAAATCAAGCTTGGTCCCGGCCAGCCCATTATACATAAATCAAAATTAGGTTGGATTTTAGCAGCCCCCCTTTACACTAGCACAGTTACTAACTATTTACAATGCAATCATGCTTTTATTCACAGAAGTGAAAAGGATTTAGCAAATAAAACATTGAATGAACATTTAGAAAAGTTTTGGGCATTAGAAGAAATACCTCAGCCTGTTAGTCTCCGGACACCTGAGGAAATAGAATGTGAAAATCATTTTGTGCAAAACTATTATAGAAATAATAATGGTAAATTCTGTGTAAAATTACCCTTAGTGTCGGATCCTGAATGCCTCGGTGATTCATTCAAATTAGCCAAAAGACAATTTTTGTCGCTAGAAAAAAGATTAAATAATAACATAACCTTAAAACAATCATACACAAAATTCATACAAGAGTACAGTGACTTAGGTCACCTAAAAGAGTCTAAGATTTTAGTTCCTAATGTGTGCTATTTCATTCCTCATCATGCAGTGTTAAAACCAAGCAGTGAATCCACTAAATTGCGTGTTGTATTCAATGGTAGTTCCAAAACAACATCTGGGTTTTCATTCAATGACATACTGATGGTTGGTCCTCACATACAGGACTCTCTATTTAACATATTATTAAGATTTCGACAGTACACCTATGTACTATCTGGTGATGTTGAGAAAATGTACAGGATGATTCAGGTACAGGATATGGATCAAAACCTTCAAATGATTTTGTGGCGCAATAATATTGATGAACCTATAAAATCTTATAACTTAACAACAGTGACTTATGGTTTATCCAGCTCTAGTTACTTAAGTACACGCTGTCTCTGGCAGTTAAGTCAAGAGTGCAGTGACCCTAAAATAAGAAACATTATTCAGTCAGATTTTTTAGTTGATGATCTTTTGACCGGTGCTGAAAGCCAAGCTGAATTGACTTACATAAAGAATGCAATTGAACAGGCTTTGGCAGCTGGATGTTTTAATCTTAGAAAATATAGATCTAACTTACAATCACTTCTTGTTGAGCCGCAGACAAACCAAAAGGAGCTTATTATAAGTTCTTCGTCCCACACATTAGGAGTGGGGTGGAATCCTAATCTAGACATAATTAATTTTCCTACTAGTTACCAAAATTGTAAAACAACTTGTAAAATAACTAAAAGATCCATTCTATCTGAATCATGCAAAGTTCTTGATCCATTAGGGTTACTTAGTTTAATCACAATTATTCCTAAAATTTTAATCCAACGACTTTGGTTGGACGGTGTAGGTTGGGACGAACCAGTTCCTTTAGATATTAGTAGGCCATGGTTAGCTTATATCAATGATATATCTAGCATACAGAGCTTACGCATTCCTAGGCATAGTTTATGTACAGCTTGGCAAAAAAGAGTAGAAAATAATGGGGGCGCCACCGTAGATTCGTATGGCAACCCGTAAAGTGCACCAAGCTAGTCTTGATACTTAGCTATAATTTCTATTACATGTTACATTTATGTCCACATAAATAGTTTATTAAAATCAGTAAATATTGTTTTATTGAGCAAGGACATCGAGTTCTCGATAAGTATAATAAGTAATAAAAATAAATAGTGAGTACCTACAATAATGTTTCCTCCAAATATGTTTTTCACCTTGTGTTAACAATATATTTTAGGAATTATACAAAGACGTATAGTAATATTATTCTTTTTTATTTTATATTAGTAAATCTTCCTCTAAATATTCTACCCCCTCCATATCCATGTCTTGGCTAGAGCTGGCCCCAAAATCAGGAGAGTCGTACTCAGATTCGGAAGTACTGCTGCTATCATCTTCGAGGTTTATGACTAATCGCTCTATTTCCTCATACATTGTTAATTCCCTCTCACAGTATTCCTTTTCTATTTTTATTACATGCTGGCATGAATTTTTCCAATCGTTCTCGGTTATAGCTTGGAATGCACGCTCAGCTGCTTCCTATAAAGATGAAACATTTAATTACACCTGTATCCAAATTAGAAGTCAATCAATGTATCGCACATATAAGACATACTGTACCTTTATATCAATTGAACCTACATTTTGGGCTGCAATTTTGTGTTTCGCTATTCCCCAAATAAGCTCGATTGGATTCAGGTCACAGTGGTAAGGTGGAAGTCTTACCACAGTGTGCCCATGTGCACCTAAAAGTTCATCGATTTCAAATTTAGGCTCTGGCTTGTGACGTTTTACGAGCATCACCAGCTGTGGCTTTTTCAATGTTTCATCAAATGGTACTTCATTTTGGATTAACCATTCCTTTATTTCGGCTATTTTGGTAGCCGAGGTAGGCGCTTTGTTCAACACTACTGAATGGTACGGCGCATTATCCATTACCACAATTGATGCCGGTGGTAAATTGGGAATCAACTTCTCTTCGACCCATTTTGTAAAATTGTTTTTATTCATCTCTGAATGGTAATCAGCATTTTTGTTTGCTCCAGTAAATATCAGCAAAGCATTGGGGATAAACCCTTTTTCGCTGCCAGCATGAACAATAATGTAACGTTTACCTTTTGATACATTGTGCTTTATTCCACTCACATCAATGGACTGCCAGCACTTTTTTAATTTGTACGATTGGTGAACATAGCTTTCATCAAGATAAACTATATCTTTTCTGAGTTCTTCAGGTAAGTTTCTATTTTGAGTTATGATTTTTAGGTACTTTGCCCGTTTTGCAGCGATGTATGGTCGTTCCATTAATGCAGTTCTTTCAGACTGACATTTTTTGTATTTAAACCCTAAGGCTATAAGTACCTTTCGTAAATGCTCTCGGCTACCATCAAAGTTTAAATCTTCTTTTACTACTGGTAGTAGGTTTCGTAAGGTCGGTACCTGAAGAAAAATTGTATTGAAATTCATATTAAAAAAATTACAAATAATTTCTTAAAAGTGTAATTGTTATTTATAACTATAAAATTTATTTTATTTTATTTTAATGGTACACAAAACAATACAATCACATCATGACATTAATAGTTGTAAAAGATATAACTAAAATAATGATAAGTGTACCTGTTTTCTCACAGTGTAAAAAAATTGAACTTTTTGTCTGATCGCACATAAGTCAAAGTCATCTAACTCTTTTTTGGGACGACCTGTTCTATGTTTTCCAGGTGTACTAAATACCCCTTTATTTTGATTTCCTTCCAGCACGATTCTTCTTACAGTACTCAGTGATTTACCTGAATTGAAATAAAATACAGGTACTTAATTTCATACAAATAAATTGCATCAGTTTCTTCTTGTTGGTATCTAATTTTATTTGAGATAATAATTTACGGTGTTATTTATTACATAATTGCAGAATAAACCATCAATTAATCTAAGCGCGCTATAACAGCGTACCGGAGAACAAACATAAACATAACCTAGCTGTCCGATGTTATTGTTGAATATTCCACTTATTCGTATGATATTAATCGAATCCTGCTTTGGGGCCATCAAGTAACGTTTGATTCAACTAAAAATTATAAAACAAACTCTCACATACCTGTCATATCGGCGGTTCTTTGATAAACATTGTTGAGATCCGAAAGAATCGTTTTGGCCTCAAATTCCATCAGACATCGTCTGTATACCTTATAAATAACCTCCCTGGCAGCACTTCTAACAGTTTTATTCATTATTTTTCACTTTTGCGTATTTTAATCACCGTTTGATCGCTCCAAGATAAAAATCTGAGAATTCGTAATCTTTGTTTACATGAAACGTCATTATTTTGAGAATGTTGCCAATATACAAAAAAAATAGTTCCGTTTCAAGACATTTTTGCCAAGCTGTAGGTCTCCTACTCAAATAGAGTTGCATTGCTTTTGTGATTCCTCACAGTCAGCCTATGCAGCATGTATTTATCTAAAATCAATAAATCAACAAGGTGATATTGAAGTGCATCTTTTATGTGCCAAGGCTAGGGTTGTTCCCATCAAGCCATTTACAATTCCAAGACTCGAACTGGTCGCATGTGTTTTAGGCGCGAAGCTCGCGGGCGCCGTAATTCGCGCACTGCGATGTATAATTACTCGAACAGTTTATTGGACTGACTCATCCATTGCGCTAGCCTGGATAGGTATGAGGTATGATAAGCTCAAGACCTTTGTAGCGAATAGGGTTAGTACAATCCGAGAACTAACTGATGGTTCTGAATGGCGTCACGTCCCTACAGAATTCAATCCAGCCGATTTAGGTTCACGTGGTGTAAGCCCTAAAAACTTAGAAAATTTAGACTTGTGGTGGAAAGGTCCCCCGTTTTTGAGCCAGAATAGTTCATGGCCAACATTTAACCCATCGCACTGCGAAGAAGAGTTGCCTGAAATAAAAATTAACTTAAGTAATGAACATAAAATAGATGGTTTTATAGATTTTGATCGTTTTTCTAAATTAAGTAAACTCTAAACGCTCAGTAGCATACTTACTAAGATTTGTACATAATTGTAGGCATCCTAATAATAAACAAAAAGGTGATTTGCAGCCTCAGGAACTTGCAGCTTCTTTTCAAATATTAGTGAAATTGGCCCAGGAAGAATGTTTTCCTGTCGAGCTCGCTACCCTTCGTGCAAATAAAACACTTAGTTCCAAAAACCCACTGCTCTCACTCTCTCCCTATCTTGACGCTGAAAATGTGCTAAGAGTAGGTGGACGTTTAGACAATTCGTGTTACGCTTTTGATAAGCGTCATCCAATCTTGTTACATGCAAAACACAAACTCACCAAACTCGTTTTCAGGTATGAACACCTGCGTCACCTTCATGCTGGTCCACAACTTCTTTTATCATCCGTGAGAGAATACATTTGGCCCATAGCAGGTAGAGATCTAGCGCGCACCACTTCACGCCAGTGCGTAACTTGTAGAAAGGCTAGTGGTAAAACTCTTACTCCTATAATGGGATCTCTTCCTCATCAGCGCACAGACCCAGGGTTTCCGTTCAATAGTGCTGCCGTCGACTTTGCAGGCCCTTTCTTAATAACTGACAGAAAAGGAAGAGGGTGTAAAATCACCAAATGCTATTTATGCATATTTGTTTGTTTACGGTTCAAGTGTGTGCATTTAGAGGCCGTAAGTGAACTATCCACTGATTCATTTTTATCCTCCTTGCGTAGATTCATGGCTCGCAGAGGAAAACCTTTAGAAATCTTTTGCGATAATGGCAGAAATTTTGTAGGCGCTGCCAATGAAATAGGTAAATTTTTAGAATCTTCAAAGAATGAAGTAAGTTCTTTAGAAGAAGGCACAAGATTCATCTTTCAACCTGCCTATTCACCTAATTTTAATGGATTAGTAGAAGCGTGTGTTAAATCAGCTAAATTTCATCTAAAACTTATTCTAGGAGAATCTCATTTAACTTTCGAGGAGCTTGCAACTTTGTTTGCCCAAATTGAGGCTATTCTTAATAGTAGACCTTTATCCCCTTTATCCTCAAGTCCCAATGACCTTAATCCTCTCACACCAGGGCACTTCCTGATTGGACGCCCACTGATGGCATTACCTTCTCCGGACCTAATAAAATATAACAGTAACCGGCTTGATCGATTCCAGCGATTAGAACAACTTCGTCAACACTTCTGGAAACGCTGGCAGCTGGAATATATATCGGAGCTACAACAGAGGCACAAATGGCGCGTTCCTACACGACCCCTTCAAGAAGGAGAATTGGTACTGCTCAAGGAGGAAAATAATCCGCCCATGCGCTGGAAGCTGGGCCGCATAACATCACTGTTCCCAGGGAAGGACGGAGTGATTAGAGTAGCTGAGGTAAAGACAAGAGCAGGAACGTCTCGGCGCAGCACCCAGACTCTATGCCCTCTTCTGGATCATGATGATAAAGATATATTGGAGTCTTCCAAGGCCCCCCAGGATGTTCCGGCGCTGTCAACGTCAGATGTGACATTCCGTGAACCGCGTATAAACTAATGTCAAATGCTTCTTCTTTTTTCTCTTCTACTTTTGCCGCCATCAGGCACGCTGTATTTTTCCTATCATAATTGTAAAATACAAGATTATACGATATTTACCTATTCAAGACCTTATTCATTTCATCCGCCTTCGAAAGATCAGGCCAGGACAGAACAGTGGTTTTGTACTCTTTCTGCTCCAGTTGTCGTGATGAGTGCCGGATGACCCTGAGGGCCTTCATTGTATTTATTCAATGGTACGATTACCGTTTCATTTGGACTTGCATTTAGACTGATCGCAGATTAGACTAGAGCAATAGGTGTGGCCAGTGAAACGTAACGCTGCTGGTTCCAAAATATACAGGTTTCTTGTGATTTTGTTTTCTACAAGCTGGCAAAAAAATATTTTTTCAACAGTAGCGTATTTAACTCTATATGTATAACAATCTAAAAATGTATAATTGAGAGAAATTTCGCAAGAAGTTGTCGGAAAATGTTACTTTTAGTTCATATAATAAGAAAATAAATTTTTAAACTTAATCTTAAATTTTTAATTTTAAAAGTTTTTATCACCATGAAATAGTAGCCGTCATGATATACATACGTCATACGGCTGTGTACTTTGTTTCAATAAATTATTGTTTTATATTGTATCTACATATTTTTGACACCATGAAATACTAGCCGTCATACGATTGTGTTCTTGTTCACACAGCTAACTGATTCACTGCGTTCAGCATTTTAATATGTTTTTATAGCACTTATCAATGTTATTCATGGCGCACGAAACTGTGCCGAAATATAGGAAAAATCAAATCAGTATACATACATTACTTTAGTATTAGGTAGGTACTTACCATTATAGTTTTAAAATATTTTAACCAGTACAAACTTTGTTTTGACATGGGTTCAAATAAATGGCGTACAATACAATATTTGAAAAAGGACTTATCACTATTATAGCTATTTATATTAATTTGTAAGCCTTAACAAATGAAATTTATTGAATCTGAATCTATCTATTACTGGTACGACCTAGAAAATAGTAAATACTACAGTCAAATCCAAAATTTCCGGTCCTGCCTCTTTTGCAGCACCAGAGCCCTTATAATAAAACCTAGCCAACATCTGAGTCACCTATTCACAGGTCATCAAATGTGAAAGTACGTAGGTATCCGAAAACGCATGCGCATGTCAATTAAAAATGGCCGATGGAACAATGGCCTCGACTTTCGACTAGCCGGGTCACTGAACCGCATTGTGTACTGTGAACATAGGTACACCATAGATCGTTTTAGGATACCTAGGGCGTTAGAGAATATTAAAGAGTCGTTTTGGAGGTTGAAAGTGGGTAATTGTTCTGATTTACGGACGTTGAAGGCGTTTTTCTACGGACTATCCTACTTTTAATAATCAAAATACGAGACAGACGCTGGCTGCATTGCATCGCTGTTTTTATCTAAACTAATATTAAGATGAAAGATTTCATTGTTTGTTTGTTTGTGTGAATTGAATAGGCTCCGAAATCTTTCACCATTAGATTCCTAAAGAACAATGGCAGAATTTGGTCTGGACTTTTTTTTGCGTCCATGGATCTGATGTATATGAATCAAATTTAATAAATTTTCTACGATTTTTCAATTATTCACTCCTTCTCGTAAAGGCCGGAGTTATTTTATGATATTTAAAAGCTTATCAAATGATATTCGAATTAGGTACATTCGAAATGTTACCATTTTATTAGTGGTGCGGGTACAATTATTGAATGCAATGTATCATTTGTCTTTGATTTGTCTTTGATAGTGTCATGTTGTCAGCGGTTGTCTGTCAAGACGCCATAGAATCTAGAACGTAGTGGTTTTATTCTCTTTGACAGAATCCTTCCGAGACTTCGGCGTTTTTCATCTCTGCTGTGTTTTGTGTTTATATTTTGGTTTTCTATTTATTTTTACCCGAATTACGGAAGCCACAGGCGACGTATGTAACACCCGAACTGGACTGTTTATGGACTGATTGATACTGCCCTGTGTCTGGCTAGTGCGTGCCCTTATGACTCCGATATTGTTGTTTTGGGTGTTCTGGGCATTTTCTATGTAAAATAAAAAAAATCTATTAATGTAGGTATACCTATATATATTGTTTTAAGTAGGTACCTATATAAGTTATCTAGTAGGAACTCATAACATAACACAACCTTTGCTTAGCTTCGGGCTAGATGATGCTGTGTGGATTGTCCAACATTATTTATTAAAACCCTCAGTTTTTTTGTGTTTACGGGGCAAGTAGGTACATTTTTTTTAATACACGCCCAGCTTTCGTAAACAAGAAGAGAAGTTTAGAATTGGTTTTGCTCATTTTGTTTATCATTTCTCATTTCGAATATACATATAAGGTGGCGCGTGGTCTAATTGATAAGACCAAACCCAAGACCAAACCACATTATCCATTTCTTTATGATTTGATTTCAATCTGCGATGTTTTATAGACAAATATTGTTTGACGTTCATTCATAACCAAAAAATTCAAACACTGAAATCTTTTTTTTCCGGCTTTCCCCAAAGAAAATAGTCTCATTTATAGATTCTGGAGCTAACGCCAAATCTTTTAACATTTTTTTCATTACGGGACGCTTCAATTTAATCCCAGACATTTCTTAGTATGGAGACCTGCCATTGTTCTTTACCTAATTAGGCTATAGAATATTTTCAAAAAAGTTAGGGTTCCGCATGAAAAATTAAATACTCGTGCGAAGCCGGAGCGGACCGCTAGTATTTTATGTGTCTCTCTTCTATAAATATTGCCATAACGAAGAAGTCAAATCTCTAATATAAGTCAAGTTGCAACGCTGAAAACACTGGACTATAATGTGAGAAAGAGGTAGGTATGTAAGTTACAGTTATTTTAATATACAAGCATTTTTTACTTCATTGTATATATCTTCAATGAACCACTTCAAGCTCAAGTCAACGAACCGACCTCTGAACCTCCTATCACACCCGAAATGAGAGTCCATTAAGACACAGATGACAAGCGAAGATGACCTCCCGATAGCACGGGCAATTGACGCATTGATTGCTGGCCGGTGTCGATTCGATGCTCTGACGTGTCACATTTAGAAAACGCTCAATAAAAATCAAAGTCAAAGTGATTTATATCCTTACAGTAGGCCAAGCACGGGGATTGTTCTCTAGGGTAGAATACAATAATGGCATCGCATCGACATACATTGCGTACATTATTGAAGTTGAATAAAATAATTTACGCATTCGATGACAAAGTGACGTAATTTTTCTCTATTCTACCTTAGACAAGAAAGCCCGTGCTTGCCCTACAGGACTCTGAATCACAAATTACATAATTCATACTGGGAAATGTGGTACTTTGTTCACTTCAATCTTTTTAAGGTAAACTGATTGTTTGTTTTCTGATTGGAGCAAAACTCGTCCCAAGCATTATTATAGTAAGCTTTTTTGCAAAGAGTACTTTTAACAATGTGTTTAAATTTATTTATAGATAATTTTAGCAACTCTCTTGAAGTTTTGTTATAAAAGGGTACCTATACCTTTAAAAGATACATTAAAATGTTTGTAGGATCAGCAGATATCCGTCCGTTCCGGATAGTCGGGTCCTTTATGAATAAAAAGAATCATATCTATTTCATAAAAGCGTACGATACTGACATAGGCATACTAGCATCACCAGCTAGATCTAAGCAGGCATTCTACGTTCCGACAGCTAGTTACAAAATATGTCGCGCACCCGGAATCGAACCCCCACCTGCATTCCCACTCATCTACTGGTGTACTCACCTAATGGATTAATAGACCGTAGAGACGCGCCCACCTGACCCGACCTTCATCCAGCAATGGTTCCATTATGTGCGTGAGGTACGCTCGTTGCCGTCATATTTATGCCAATTTACTGGCATCCGTTCGCGTTTCGGGGGTTTATTGTTATTTGTACTCAAGGTCTACAATAATAGAGTCTCGTTTGCGGAAGAAGGTAGTATAATGTTTTAGGGGTATCGAAATCGGGTTTGAAACCCTTATGGTCTCGCTCTATCTGTCGTGATTTCAATCTCAACAACTAACGCAGTTCTGTCTTGAAGTTTGAATTAATAACACATTTCTTGAGCCTGTACAAAATTAATTTAAAAAACTTGTGGTAGGAACCTAGATAAATACCATTCTAATACGAATAACAGCAGATCCTGAAGAAAATATGCTTAAATTACAAATCATTTTGGTATTACGTTTGTATGGGAAATTCATCGGTTACCGGAGCCTTAGGTTATTTACAGCAAGTTAAGACACATTATTCCTTGATCTGCTGACCTTGTCTCCACTTAGCTGACATACTGCATGACCTACCAGGATGATCCACCAGGATCGCACGCATTTCGGCGGTAGATCTTTTCTGGGGCCCCCCCGTTGGATATCAATCGCCTCTCCAGACGTTCTTTCGAAGCACCACACACACGGCCAAACCAGCTCAGTTAAGAGACATTATTCCATGATAAAACTTTTAAAACTATCATGGTTATTAACACTAAAGTCATTTATAACGGGATATTTACCATGATTCGACATTATATACCTAGGATGGTACAGGAGGCCATTGAGATTACCAAACACAGGAACTTCAACCGAGAAGAAGGTTTCTAATTATCCGGAACATGGAACCCTGTGGTGAAAATGTGTAAAAATCGAAGAAGTGATGTACCAACCGGGCCGCGTTCAGATAACGTCAGTGTTGTGTGCCGTGATCGAGTTGCGTTCTATAGTGAAACCGATGGTAGTGGCAACGTTCGTAGCAAAAGACAAAGAAAGAGGGTAGATCGGTATATCTGCCAATAAAATCTAACTCGCAGTGACCTTCAGTTGTTCCGTGATCATGGCACATGTAACTGTGCCGAAATATTGGAAAACTCAAAACTCTAATCATGGTAAATATCCCGTTATAAATGACTTTATTATTCCATGATCTCCTGACCTTGTCTCCACTCAGCTGACATAGTTGACATACTGCATGACATACCAGGATGGTCCACCAGGATCACACGCATTTCGGTGGTAGATCTTTTCTGGGGCGCCCCGCGTTGGATATCAGTCACCCCTCCAGGCATTCCATCGAAGCACCACACAAACACCCACTGCGGCAATAATGAAGCTATTTCCAGTTCAGTTAAGGCACATTATTCCATGACCTTGTCTCCACTTAGGTGTGCTGTCATAGTTGACATCATTACGTCTGGAAGGCCGGGGCAATTTGAGAGATCATACGGATAGCGGGATTAGGTCATGCAGTTTGTATTAGGTATTATGTGCTGTTAGAAATTCTTCTAGAGCTCCCAATTAACTTACTCAATGTCATTCAATTTGGCAGAAACATAAAATAAACTAGCGGTCTACTAACCAACTACTAAACGGATTTTGATGAAACTTGGTACACAAATAGTTTATGACCTGGAATAACATATAGGCCACTTTTATCCCGAAAATCCCATGTGATCGGGAGTTACGCGGGTGTAACCGCGGGCACCCAGCTAGTATAAATGAAATATAACTTTTCCCATTTCTTACCAAATGAATCACGTACAATTCGAGTTTATCTACAATCGGTATCTTATCTTGCCAGTTACGTCCCACTTGAAGACTATCAAATGGCGAGCAGATAATAACGAATGGTTTTCAACGATTTAACAAAACTATTGTTATAATTCTATGAAAATGTTATTTTCTAGGAGAACGGGAAGGTATTTCTTACTCATCGCAAAGGTTTGAGGACCCGGGGTAGTTATTATCAAAAATAATTAGCAACAGCAGTCATAGACAGAAAATGTTTGGAATTTTTTCTCAGTTCTCGCTTCTAAGGTTAAGGTTTCTTGTTCGATTGTTTACTTTACCTTAAGAATATTGAAGGGAACTATGAATCAAAGTGATCGCTTTATTTCCCAGTATTACTTGTAATTTGTATTTTATGACATATCCAAGTCTTTTACGGTGTGAAGGAAACAAAGCACTTCGATTTAGTTTTTTTTTTTCAAGTATTTTTTTATTATTTTGTGAATGTCAGCATTTCCGTACGATGCAATGCAATGCAGACAGCGCAGTGTCTTGGGAACGTTTCTGACTGGTTAGATCAGTTGAACTACCTGTAGATTGTTTGCAACAGTCTGCAGTCAGCCCAAATGTTTGAGAGCTTGCAACAACATAATAATTTTAAAGTTATTTGTGAGGCTCGATGATGGTATGAAAAAACTTTAGGTACCATTAAGTTATTAATCCAATAGGCCAATGAATGCCGATAGACCAATTCTAAGAACAAGGCGGTGATGCACGAACGCTCTACCATTATTTATAGTCGTAAATAAGCTAAATCACCAACGGTAAATACTTGACATACCACTCCCTCCATATAAGGATGCTGATAAAATCTTATCCCGAAATAGTCAAAATTGATCACCCAAATGTCACGAAGTGTTGAAGACCCAAAGGATCGCAAAAAAACATAATACAACCGGTTTATCTGTTCGGAGCGACGCTAGTGACTATTTATTTAGTTAGATAAAGCGTTTTTGCCACTTCAGACCAACGCATTTGATCTAAATGCCTTGGTAAAGTCAAAACAGCTCAGCGAAATATACTAGACGTGACACAAAAATACAGAGGATATGTCCTCTGTGTTTGAGAAAATCTATTGACTTGTCTATGTGCTTATTTTGTAAACCTAAAGCTCAGGCCATACAAAAACTTTTTATTTTGTCTGAGATCTGATCTAAAGAAATAAAGTTATTGAAATCTCAAATTATTACGAATTACAAATAATGTACGGGGCGTTACGTAACATGTTACACAGCGAGCGTTCGTGCAGTTCGGGAGATTACAAACTTAGTTCCTTATTCGTCCATCAGTAGTCTAGGGTAGAATAGAGAAAAAATCCGTCTTTAATTAGGTAGGTACTTGAAATGAATTCCTTCAATTTCAATCATGTACGCAATGTACGACGATGCGAGGTCATTTGTCTATCCTCTAAATGTATGATTTATTCAATCTACTTTGTCTATAAGTGAGATTTTAAGACAAGAGCGAAATCCCTATACTTATCTTTAAAAGGGGATTGAGATATTAGTACAGATTAAGTTAAAGAAATAAACCATTTCATTTATTTATTTATTCTGCCCTAGAGAACAATCCTCGTACTTTGACGAACATACAGCTCTGACACAGATAATTTCGGGGCCGTGTATCAGAACGAGACAGGACGGGTCATTATTAACTTTGGGAGATAATCTCTTGTACTGCCCACTGCAGGGCAGAGTTTCGTCGTCGAAACGGTGTTTCGTCGATTTTAGGGCTAATCTACAAAAGGCTAGAATCTACATTATATGTAGGTATACACTACACTACTTCGTTTTATTCTATAGCGACTTTTGCACACAGATAGCTAATATTACAGCGGATAACATAAGCTACTTTTTTGGAATAAAATGCTAACCTATTAATCAAGAATTCAAGGTATTTCTTAACAAATAATGCTCAACAATTGATATAATGCGTTGGACGCAAATGGCTATGACGGCATTACCGGACTTTCCAAGAATTTGCACTCGACGATGCTCCAAGATTTTAAACAGAACCCTAAAAGTTCCAACTGACAATACCACTTAACTATATCTATCTCGCTCTAAAGGATTTCGGGGACCGGTTAGTCAAGTTGCCGTCGTGATTTGCCTTTAAAAAAAGTTCAACAAGAGCAAACTTCTTGTTCAAACAGAGAGTTTTCGAATGTTTCGGGTAAATATGCGTTTCGTACTTTCTCGGTAAATCACTTTTACAAACTTAAATGTCCCCGAATATTTAAAGAAGACGTTATAATCGCCTTTGGAGTACTAAGGAGACTATAACTTCTTCTTCTTTTAACTTTAACTCTGCATCTGGTTTGATACAATTCTGCGAATGATTAAAAAATGTGTGAAGAAAACGCCAATTTTGTTTCATCTCCGTATCACGAAAATCAATTGTTTTTATAATTTTTAGCACTATAGTACTCCGGCATCTATTAGGCCATGTGGTTTCCTTATTATAATAATATATCGATGTCACCCCAAATACCGACCATGAAATACACAAGAAACTGGGCTACTTATTTAAATTTTACTTAATATGCTGTATAAAAACAAAAAAAACTCACCATCTTTCTTTGACTGTCCAGGTACCCAGTGTACAAAGTGCCCCACAATTTTTGACTTTTGAATTTGTATGAGAATGTACGAACTGCCAACAACCCCAAACAAGAATTTGGCTTTGTACTGGGCTTCGATTATATTTTTTTTTCTCCGCCTGGCCTAGGATTGGCCTGGGTCTTTGTCATCATGGACGTATTTCGGTTGAAATATAACTACACATACCCTACCAATCCAACAGATTTCCGAACTAACAGCCCCAGAAACCCATTTTCCGCTATAAAATCAAACACATGTTCTCCCTAGCGATTCCGGCTGCTAAATATAGATCCATTTTAGTAACGGATGGGCTGCTAACCTACTCAAGCAATCTAGTTTACATCCTTATCAATTACGAATGAAATTACCAAAAATTGCAGCAATATCTTGTAGATATGTACGTAGTACAGTTTCGCAGAGGTGATGACACAGGTATAGCATAAAATATTTATATAATATATCTATACTAATATTATAAAGAGGAATGATTTTGATTGTTTGTCAGTATTTAGCAGAATTTTAAAAGTTTTCACACACTTTTGGGTTACATTATTGAAGTTTTCCAAAGATTCCCTTTTTGGCTTATATTCATCAGAGATAATGTGGTTTTCTAATGATTTTTAATGAAATTTTTCAAATTGTTCCAGAAGTTTCGGAGCCTATTCAATTCAAACAAACATAAAAAGAAACAATCAAATCTTTCCTCTCTATAATATTAGCATAGATGTGCATATATAACCGTTTTACGATGTCTTGGCTCCACCGTTACGAACATGAAGTCAGGATAAGTTCCCGAGTTATGGATCGTAAATACACCGCTATCCTAGACTTGAACCAGTAGTGTTAGATTCGTGCTAAAGTTTAGTAGTTTTTTCTAGGACTAAATTAAACTTTATGGCCATGAGGTTTAAGCATTGGCAGTCTGACATAATCTTCCACTTCGTAAACCTATTAGAATAATTTAAATTAGATGCGCGTAGCTCCCGATCCCGTGGGATTTTCGGGATAAAAAGTGGCTCATATGTTATTCCAGGTCATAAGCTATCTGTGTACCAAGTTTCATCAAAATTCGTTTAGTAGTTTTTGCGTGACAGAGTAGCAAATATCAATCCATACTTACTAACTTTCGTTTATATTATAAGCAGGATTTAAAGTTTACACTAATATTTTTTCAGGGTGTTCTATACATCACCAGCCTATAACAGTCCACTGCTGGACATAGGCCTCCCCTAATGAGCACCAAAGATGGCACTATCATTTGGGGGTTAATGCCCATAATCCCCACGCTGGGCATGCGGGTTGGGGATCGCAGTTCGGTGGAGTTGTTCTGCAGAGGGCGCTGCTGCCCGCCTTCCGGTGTGTTTCCCTAAGTCACCTCTTACGACACCCACGGGAAGAGATGGGGTGGTGAAATTCTATGCCGACACCACACGGCACACGATTTTCTATGTAAATAAAAAATGTACTCGTATATTATAATTATTATGTAAGTATATCATTTAATCCAGTACCCATAACACAAGCTCTGCTTAGCTTCGGGCTAGATAATGACGTGTGAATTGGCCAGCATTATTCATATTAAATTTATTTATATGCAACTTGACATGTCTAAGTGCTTATTATTTAAACAAAGAAATAAAGCTGTTGAAATGTGAAGATAGGCCACGAGAGGTAAAAAGTTGGTGCTACAGTTACGTCGATAATGGCTTTATTTATTTATTATGAACAGTCTTAGAAAAAAGATACGTCAAGTGCGAGCATAACTCGCGCGCCGACAGGGTTACGAAATATAGTCAATTATGTATACAAACGTTGCCGTGTGGTGACGGCATAGAATTTCACCACCCCAACTCTTCCCGTGGGTGTCGTAAGAGGCGACTAAGGGAAACACACCGGGGGGCGGGCAGCAGCGCCTTCTGCAGAAAAACTACACAGAACTGCGATCCCCAACCCGCATGCCCAGCGTGGGGATTATGGGCAATAACCCCCGAATGATGAATAATGCCATCTATGGCACTCATTTGGGGAGGTCTAGAGGTCCAGCAGTGGACTATTATAGGCTGATGATGATGTATACAAATGAATTTATTTATGTAATAATTGCTCACATGTACATAGCTTATTATAATACTACCAGTTACATGAGATTAGGGAGTAAATAGGGTATTATTGGTAAATATGTCGACTCTGTTCAAATTATATCAATAAGCATGAAACTTAGACATATTTTCAAAAACTATTTGAAATGTCTATTAATTTTTTATTTATTAAAAAAATCATATCATTGATATCAAATGAAAGGTTCATTTTACATCCCACTCAACGAAAAAAAAAATTAAAATTACTTTGCTGACTATTTTTTAAGGTGTTGTTCTTGTAGACAACGGTGAAATAACTTCCTTTGCAGATAGTTAAGGGATGAAACGATGGTGTTCTTCCAACACAAACTAGGTTCGTAGTTAACCCGCTCACATTTATAATGAGTGAGTGGGTGATCCCAGAATCAAAAACTAACAAAGACGGTCGTCTGTATGAAATTTGACTTGTCTAAGTGCTTATTTTGTAAGCCTAAAGAAATAAAATTATTGAATCTGAATCTGTCTGCGCACACGCATAAAGTTAAACTTTATCACGCAACGAGAACAGCTTTTATAACATTATAAAATGGCGGGTGAGATAACTTTATGGCCACTCAGAGTTTTAACGATGTTTTGAAGGTTTCGAATTTGGTCCCAAACTTCTATGTTATTATTTCCTGTGGTATTTCACAAAATTTAATTTTTCATGCGGTACCCTAACTTTTTTGAAAATATTCTATAGCCTATGTTCATCAGGGATGATGCCACAATGTAGGATTCTAATGGTGAAATATTTTTTTAAATCGGTCCTGTAGTTTCGGAACCTATTCAATTCAAACAAACAAACAATCAAATCTTTCCTCTTTATAATATTTGTATAGTATAGACAGAAAGCAATTTAAAGAATATGCAATCTTCGCATTGTATAGTACCGGACGCTGATGATTTTAATTTACTAAAAGCACTTCATTGACAGTACTCCGATGACCTCATCACTGTAAGTAGGCGCATGACGTCACCACCATGGATTATTGCCAGCTCGACTCTGTATTGTTTAGTAAATACTGTACCAACATCGTGAAATGTATTTATGGAATGGGGTTCCCCGTTGAAAGCTTTGGCAGGTTCTGTCAAGGGATCTTTGGTACTATTTGTGAAATAATGCTGTAGGCCAAGCACGGGGATTGTTCTCTAGGGTAGATAGACAATAATGACATCGCATCGCCATACATGGCGTACCTTATTGAAGTTGAAGAAATTAATTTCAAATTAATTACGAATTCGATGACAAAGTGACGTAATTTATGTCTATATTCTACCTTAGACAAGAAAGCTCGTGCTTGCCCTACTGGAACATTCACACAGCATTATCTCTAGATAGAAATATTAGATAAATAGCGTTTATTGAAAAGAAATGATGGCATTTTTACGGTAAGTAGTTTCTTAATCCTAAATTAGGTTTACCTAGACACTAGAGACTATGTTACGATCCAATAAAAGACCTCTAATCTAACCCCAAGCTAAGCAGAGCTTGTGTTATGGGTACTAGATAACTAATATACATAATACGAGTAGTTACTTACATAGATAGATATTTTTATTATACACTAGCGGTCCGCCCCGGCTTCGCACGGGTATTTAACTTGAATTTTTCATGCGGATTCCTCAATTATTTTTAAATATTCTATAGCCTATGTTCATCACGGAAAATGTAGGATTCTAATGGTGAAAGAATTTCACAAATTGGTCCAGTAGCTTCGGAGCCAATTCAAACAAACAACAATTATATCTTACCTCTATAATATTTGTATAGATATTAAAGACACTCTTCAATAGACACTCGCACAAAAGGACTTGCACCTAGACATCTCCGCAAGTTGGCATTGCTCCTGTCGTTTACGACAAATACCTTACGTCTCTTCGGGTTTATCTACCTGTACCAGACCTGTATTTATACTATTATATTAGGTCCTTACATATGAAATTGGCGTTTTGTATGGGAGGAACAAAAAGTCGAATATTTTTTAATATAATATATTTAATTAATCAAAGTATGAACCATTATTTTCTATGCACTTTTGCCATCTTATAGGTAATTCATTGATCCCTTTACTAAAAAAACCAGTCGGACGGGAATCAATAAAATCTTTGAAGGCGATTTGGACTGCCCCATCGGAGTTGAATTTTTTCCCTTGCAAGAAGTTATCCAAATTTCGAAAAAAATGGTAATCTGTTGGAGCAAGGTCCGGGGAGTACGGAGGATGTCTTAGACTTTCCAATTGAAGCTCTTCTAATTTAGTAGCCGTCTGTTGCGCAGTGTGTGGTCTAGCGTTGTCGTGAAGCAGCAGTGGCGTGGAGCGATTGACCAGCCTAGGTTGTTTAGCCGCTAGCTTTTCCATCATGGTTTGCAATTGCTGACAATAGACATCAGCCGTAATAGTCTGGCCAGATTTGAGAAAACTGTAATGAACAATACCGGCACTAGTCCACCAAACGCTTACAAGTAACTTTTTTGGGGTTAATTTTCGCTTGGGGCAGGATTTGGCTGGCTGGCCAGGATCCAACCATTGCGCTGAGCGCTTCCGATTATCGTAAAGAACCCATTTTTCATCACAGGTAATGATTCGGTTTAAAATACCTTCATTATTGTGCCGGTTTAGTAATGTAACGCAGCAGTCGACGCGCGTTTGCCGGTTTGCTTCAGTCAATTCGTGAGGTACCCACCTTTCAAGCTTTTTAATCTTCCCAATTTGCTTCAAGTGAATTAAAACAGTTTTATCACTAACACCGCAGCCTGCAGCTAACTCGGACGTGGTTTGCGATGGATCCGCTTCCAAAGAGGAGAAATTTGTGATTAAAGTGGCCAGTACGAAAAACGCCAATTTCATATGTAAGGACCTAATATATAAATATATATATTCACTAGCCGCGCCCCGCGGCGTTACCCGCGGTCAATCTCATATTTTTTTGTATTTTGGTAAAAGGGGCAAGCAAGAAAATGAGAATAACGTAAGACTAGGCAATATGCCTTAATTTTTAAAATGAGAAATATAACAAAAAAAAATGTTAATTCGGCTTAAAGACTTTTCTATCAATCAAGCCGTTTACATTATTCGTTATGCAAAGCTGTTGAATTTGGTAACACAATGTTAAAGATGATTTAAAGATAAGAACATATTCTGTAGGACGGATTGGCTCATCAAGATTCAAAGAAAATTAGCAGAACTTGAGAAAACATTACATTGATACAACAAATGGGGGCTTTACCTTTATTTAGAAAGAAAACTACTAATAACTAACCAAATATGAACTATTTACAATTGCTGAACTGCAGACTGTTGCAAACAATCTACTGGTAGCTCAACTGATCCATATAATACCGAAGCGTCAACAATAACTTCAAAATCAACGCTGGCTGAAAGCCTCGCTATAAATTCGACTCATCACTACATAGTATAAAACCAACTCGCTTTCTCTGTCCCTATATCCCTATGTATGCTTAAATCTTTAAAACTACGCGACGGATTTTGATGCGTTTTTGTTTAATAGATAGAGTGATTCAAGAGGAAGGTTTTGTATTAGAATTGGACCCGTGCGAAGCCGGAGCGGGTCGCTAGTATTAACTAAATGTAGTCATGTTCGTCCGACACGCCCTTGTCCGTTTTATTCAAACCACGGTAGGTTCAGGCCAGTGAACCAACTGCTTGCCTAATCACTCTCATACTATAAAATGGTTGAGCCACTTTTTGTAGCAGTTTTTGTACGCACAAAAACTCGGTAAGCCTGCACTGTGAAAAGGATTCTTTTATATCTATATCTACATTATATGATATCTAGAGTAGATGCATCGCAACAGCGGCGACTTTTGGAAGTTTTTAATGAAGATCTGTCAAAAAATACTGCGCTTAGAGTTTTTTCTTTATTGAATATCTGTTCTGTTGATCCAATTAAGTTCTTTGAAATATCACACATAAAAAGAGACTAAAACACAATTTCTAAGAATAAATGGTCATGTATTTATTATTATTTTATGAAATTGGCCATACCCCATCTACGTTGTTATATAATTATCAATAAAGTATGTTGCGTTTGAGTATTCATGGATTATATATAAGTAATAATGATAACGCGTATGATGTCGACGTATGTTTTTTTTTGCCGCGTTTACATTGTAATTGGACGAATCTCTAACATATCGACAAAAAAACTCATTTCCTCTAGGCCATAACTCTATCATTATGACTCAACTGGTATTGCTAAGAATCAGTTAAGCTTCCTGTAGATTGTTTGTAACAGTCTGCGGTTACTAAATTGTTTCAATTGTAAATACTAATTCTAATTTGGTAATTTCATTGTAATTTTCTTTGTTCTGAATGCTCCTTAAAAAAAAAAAGGTTAGGATGACTTACAATAACTGCATTACTACACATTTGTATCAGTTAGTTATCAAGACTGTAGAGTATTGTGATAAAATTCTAAAGATAATATGGCTACCTTATGTGGTATCTAATAATGATAATAATAATGATGCCATCTATGGCGCTCATTAGGTGAGGCCTATGTCCAGCAGTGGACTATTATAGGCTGGTGATGATGATGATGATCTATAATTTGGAACAAAAATAAAAAAAATTGGACCATTTCCAGCATCAATTCTAAATTATTTATGACATTCTTTAGGTGAATATAGCCTAACACCACCTAACAAAAAGTAAAAAAATCGGCCATGCTTTTTGACAGTGCGGTCTATGTTTGAGATAGAGTTGATGATGTTCATTGTAAAGCTTCTGACCAGTTCTGTCAGAGCTAACGATTTTTTTTTTGCCAAGTCTCATAACAAAAATTATGGCATTTGTGTCTAGAGTTTCTAAACTACGGAAAAATTAATAGTAATTTATTTTATCCTCTAAACACCAAACTATATCATAGACATAAATCATTTATTTGGTGCATACATGAATAGATAGATAGAAAATACTTTATTTTACCAATACCAACAAAGCAAAAGAACATTATAAACAGACATGCTTAAGTAGAGGAAGTATAAAGAGCTGCCTTATCGCTATGAGCAATCTCTTCCTGGCAACCTTGAGATTGACTAGACGTAAAGAAACTAGTAGAGAGGAGAGTAGAAAGTACAAAACATACTTGGAAACATATTTTATGAAAAAATAAACACCATAATCATTTACATAATCATCACAATCATTAAGATTTTGATAAAACTTACACAGATGATTTATGATGGTCTCGAACCTTCGCCCACCGCGCCACAGAGGTTGTCATGTGTTTTTATTAAGATGTTGTAATTATTATTATCTCTCGCAAAACTTTAGAAATAATCAGACACAAAAATAAACCTATTAGCTAAGTAGCTTTGATATTAAATCACATTAGATAATACAGTAGGCAGTATAATTAACACACTTGACATGTAATTAGTTAAGTACACGCCAACATATATTAGTGTTACTATGACAATGTGCTTAAATGAAGCATCAGTAGGGCAAGCACAGGCTTTCTTGTCTAAGGTAGAAGAATAGACAAAAATGACATCACTATGTCATTGAATGCGTAAATTATTTGACAT
Source organism: Eupithecia pulchellata (assembly GCA_963931895.1). Classification (NCBI taxonomy): domain Eukaryota; kingdom Metazoa; phylum Arthropoda; class Insecta; order Lepidoptera; family Geometridae; genus Eupithecia; species Eupithecia pulchellata. Next base: position 1,496,796 of record OZ007550.1, on the reverse strand, counting down.
TAATTTCTTCAACTTCAGTATGCAATAATCCCTGTGCTTGGCCTACAGTTCTTCTTTGTCAATAAAATAATAAATAATGTTGGACAATCCACACAGCATCATCTAGCACCAAGCTAAGCAGAGCTTGAGTTATGGCTACTGGATGACTGATATACATAATACAATATTATTACATAGATAGATATTTTTATTATACATAGAAATAACGAGAACACCTTGAACAAACATCTGCAGGTCTTACAAATATTTGTCCCAAGGCAGGAATCAAACCCGCAACCTCCTGCGTCGCAGGCGAACCTTCGCCCAACGCGCCACAGAGGTCGTCAAAAAAGTGAAGATGTGTGTGAAAATAATAAAATAAGAAGCGACTTTCTTTCTCTTCACAAACATACATAGTTCATAATATCAGGATAAACTAAGGTGAAAGATTTTAGTAGATAGGTAGGTAGGTGTAATATAACATGTGTTGTCCAGACTGGTACCTCAAGTCGGTTCAGAGAGTCTTGAAGGTCAGGGCATCACTCTAAGGATTCGGGCAAAAGAAAGGAATACAAAAACAGGATGGCAGAAATAAATACATAATGCTGCACAGATTTTGAGATTTATGTTATGTGCCTACCTATAAACAAATGTTATTGTACAAAAGATCTTAGTCATGTTGAATTTAGGTCAGATTTTGGAGTAGGTATGTTTATTTTATATGATGTAAAAAACGCAGACAAATCCGCGCGCGAGAAGTCATTCAATGTTACCAACGAAATCAGTACAGTACCTACAATCCGAAGTAGGTAGCTTCAGGATAACCCGACTATTGCGTAATGACCTCAACGTCTCTACTTTTGATTAGCAGCATCGACGCACCGCATTTTGTCGGCTTATACCTACGCCCGGCCCAGGGGTGATGTCATAGCTCTTTCAGTTGATATAAGGAGCAATTGATTGCGTATGGCACGCCCATCAGATGTTATATCTGTAAATTCCTCCATAAAACTTAGGTTTCAATAATCAGTATGATATTGAGGCGGTAAATAGTTTTGAGGTGATTTCGGAATTTCAGCTTTTCAGAAAACAATTTCTGACTACAATGTGATAAAATAGGAACACAGATGGCGGTAAAATATGTAATTGAGCTCGTATTACCAATGAAAAGCACAAGCACCCTTAAAATCGTAAACTAAAAACGGCGATTCAGATCGTTTTCCCGGACTCGACACACCCAAAATGAATACGAAAAAATTATTGCTTCGCGCGAGATTGATCGAACTCCTATTGGAAATGTAAACAAATTAGATGAAAGGAAAGCGCAATGCACGCAATACGTACCGGCAGTAGACTCTGAGACACGATGAAGGCGATTTTTTTATCACTTCCACAGAACTGCACTCTCGGCAAGCTATTTGCAAGTTTTGCAACACTAAGCACTCGGACGAAGTAACATGATATAAAATAACAAGCACTGAATGGTCTTCGGTTATCTCTGAAGCACTAGCACTACAAACATTACGGGAAAGACAAATTCTCCACACGCTACCGGGCGAGATCGATGTCGGCGTGAGTTTCGTTTTTTCGCCGCGATCGCCGCGACGTCGCTTGCGTCGGTCGTTTCAAAAGCGCAGAGAACTTGACGCAGAGATGACGCAGAGTAGATGTCGCTGTAATGTAAAGGAATTGCCATGAAGAGAAAATGAAAGTCCCTTTGAAATTTTTGAAGTTATATAAGTTTAGCCTGTGACTTCGCTTGTGAATTTGTCGATTCATCGTGCATTGCATTGCACACAAGTAAGCAACCTTAACCCGCTAGTATCGGTTGTCAAAAAAAATATACTTTGCGAACGATTATTATATGGATTGAGATGGTCGCGGAGCAGCACTGAGATACATTTTTTTCATTTATCTCCATTGGATTCGGTCGCGGACCTATTCCGGTGAAGGTCCCAGTTGTAGTGATTATAACCGAGGCATGGCGTGTTTATATGAGATAAATAGTTTCAAGACTTTTGTATGGAAACGTTCAAATAATGGATATAAAAATTAAGAATAATAAAAGTAGATTTTGTATTAATGGAGGACCTAGGCCTGATCCGTCCAAAAAAGTCACAAAAATGACATCCATTGAAGCAACTAGATTCCGCCCACGGCTTCATAAGCGTTGTTTGTATGGAAACGTTCAAAGGTTCCACACCAACTTTCTTTGAACTTACACAGAATACAGAGCTGATATAACCATGATCATGATCACTCTCCGTTCTGTATGTTCATGATAAAATAATGTTCACTTACGTTTACGACAAAACTGTTTCCTGTTATAACAACACACACAAAATGGGTAGGCATATTGGGTTATTTTTAATTGACCTGATTTCAAATCAAAAGTAGGTAAGCCACGAAACGGTTCTGTTGAAAGACCAGTTCGTAAATACAACCAACTGAGAGGCAGGGGCCGTTTTATGACTTATATTTGTTTTATTTAGGTACATAATTATATAGGCAAACAAATTCAATTTAGAAAAAGACCGCAATTTATTTTTTATTTTTGATTACCGTTCCAAGTATCTAACTAAAATAGAGTATTTACAATTGAAACAACTGAGCTAGCTGCAGACTGTTATATTCCTATCAAAGCTTAAAGAATGGCTCTACAAAGGCTCTAAAGGTATTTAAGATGTTTTTCTTGGTAATTTAATGTATTTCTTACCAAATTAAACATTCAATTGTTTTTTGTTAATTTTTTTTAGACTAGAACACAGATAATTTATGAAATATTTTATACTGGACAATTCACATGGCATCAATGATTATTATCATTACCTCTACTGTTACAGTAGTACTACAGTATAGTAGTTTCCTCATAAAATAAAATGCAACATCAGGTAAGTGATGACTTCATGTGAGTTCATTTAATATAAGCTTAAAATGACTTACAACAGTAAAGAAACGAATATTTTACGTATTGGTTAAAAACAGAAATGTAACACCTCTTTTTGTGCATAGAAATCTGCAGAAAGCGTTTACTAGCAACACTACTGTGCGTTCCATTTTGTAATTAGAACAAACTCAAAATCCAGGGAGAGTAAAATGAGTGTAATTAATACAATTTGAAGTTCTGTAAGCATAGAAACTTGAAATTTAACTTGAATTTAATAGAATCAATTTGTTAACCGATCATACAAAATCAAGAATTTTATCGATGCATGTTGAAATTTTGAAATACCAACTGTGTGTAACGGAACGCAAATAAAAACTGTCATGAAGAAAAATAAAAAAAAATCATTCACATTCAAAATGGCGTTCGTGTAGGTTGTGCGTGTTGTTATTTCTTTTTATTTTAAAAATTCTATGTACCGTTGACATAAAAATAAGGTAAGCGATAGTTTTTCACTTTCCAATCAGTCTTTTCTTCTAACGTGCTTCGAATTGAAACATTTTTATTGATTGTTTAGCAAATTCTATCCTTCGCATTTACAAACTTAAGTTCACCGTATAGTTAACCACAAACATAAATTTCCCAGGTGAAACATGGGCCGAACGCCGAGCCCGCGTCGGCGCGACGACAGAAGACACGAGCGCAGAGATAGAGACCGAGATAGGGACAGAGAAAGGCGAAGGCCTAGAACCCGGTCCCGATCGCGGTCTCTCGACCGACGACGCAGGTCCCCAGAAAGAAGACGCTCGCCGTCACCGCGCCGCCGCCGCTCACGATCCGTCTCGCCAGGGCCTAGCACCTCCTTCGTCAAGCCAAAGAAAACTTTTGGAGAACGCCCCATTGTCACACCTGCAGACCTGGAGGGCAAATCAGCGGAGGAACAAGAAATGCTAAAAGTTATGGGCTTCTGCGGCTTCGACACAACCAAAGGTAAGAAAGTCGAAGACAATATTGAGGGTGATGTCCATGTAGTTTTAAAACGAAAGTATAGACAGTACATGAATCGGAAAGGCGGTTTCAATAGGCCTTTGGACTTTGTTGCGTAGAACGCTTATGTTTCACCGATAGTCGGAGACCTACAGGGTCGCTCAACGGCACAATCGAGGATGCCAAAACCTAAAGGGTTCATGTTTAAGTAAATGTGATATTTATTTATTTATTCTATGTGAATACAGCAACATAGACCACTAGTTTATTTACTCCCATTTATTTTTATTCAGGCTACATTAAAATAGAATGGCCCACCTGTGGTCTAAAGTCCAGAAACATGTAAGCTTCTGTTCTTTTACCAACTCAAATTGAATCTCTACCTCAGAATCGGTCTAAAGAGCATCAAATCTGAAATCTTTTATTTCTTCACTTTGGAAATTGTGAACCATGTTATTATTTATCGACAAAGAACAAAGAAACAATAATTAATACTAGAACCTACTATAAAATTTTACACACCTTAATATGTAGATTGTAACTGGACATTTGATATTTAGGACTTAGATATGCTAGCAAATGATTGTAAAAAGGTACATATTGCTGTATTCGCATAGTTTAACTGGTGAAACTATTTGCTTAGCTGTAAGTGTTACTCATATTTTATTTACTGCATAAAGCTACTGTGTATCTGTGATAAAATAAATCTTTATTAAAATAGAAAATGACAGTCAATTATTAGGTACAAAGAACTAGTATTTACTATTGCAATAATCAATTCCTTATGGATTTTAAGTTATATAAAGTTTTAAGTATGTCGGCAATCAACAACTCAAGTTTTTCTGCCACTTTATTATTAGGAAATCATTTAAGTATGAAAATATGAAGAAATTATAATGGATGAGGGTGTGAATTGGTTTCTGATATACAGGGTGATTGGAAGGTGGGTGCAAAGCTGGTAGGCGAAGGTAGTGTGGACTATTTGGAACCATTTAAGCCATAGTTGTCTTAGACAAAGTCCGACTATTTCTTTTTTACCAATTTTTTTATGGGAGCCAAGGAAAATCCCACCAGCTTTCCACCGACCTTCCAATCGCCCTGTATTCACTGATGAAAATTACCATCTTTTTTTCATATGTTAATATCTCGGAAACCTGACACTTTGAGATATGGTACAATCTCTATCCAAATAAATAAAAAGCATTATCAGCCGCGATTTTGAAAAACAAAACAAAGTGATGGTTCATTTTACCCTCCACACAAAAATCCTATACTTAGATCAACTAACTCTATAATATGACAATGAGATATTTTATCACAGAAATACAGTAGTAACATTATTGTCTTGCCACAATCACATCAAACCACAATTTAACTTGTCTAAGAAACAACTATTTCCTAATTAACAAGAAATCTTCGAGGCAAAGAAACTTCATTTATACAAACTTCAAGTATTTTTAGCAAATTTACTTTGTAATGAACCTTTTTCAATAGTTATCGGAACTATTTGTTCTAAGACAAGTTAAATACGCATTTATAGTCTTTAAACTCCTGAATCGACTAGACATCAGACACTTTAGGTTAAGGCAGTTACAAATATACCCATAACAATCCATATTTAAGGTTCAAAAACTTCACAGATGTTGTCCCTCATGTAATAATCTATTAGGTGACGTTAAGTTTTTACTAACTTTGATCAAATTTATTTTGCTGTGTTTCCGCTAAAGGATTTTGTTATCTACAGTGTCTCCTGCCTATGTCCTATTCAAGGTTACTGTTAACTATTGATACCCATGTGGCAAGACATAAAATAAGAAATGCTTAAGTTGTCTATTTCACATGAAAAACATAATATACACCTATAACTTAAAACTATTTTCTACTAATACAAATGTACATTTTACACACACATCTATTTCATGTACATTCAAATTCCCAAAAAGTTATTATAAATCATCTCAATTGCATAACTATCAAAAACAGCTCTAACACTTTTATTCACTCACACGCTCATATCTGGTAAAATAGTTAAAATTTAGTATATTATTCTTAAAACGTAATATATTTTATACGTTCACGTTTCAGTGAAATAGACATCTTAAACCTGAACCTAGTTTTAAGCCCGTTATTCAGTCCCCGCGTGCCGCCACAGCCCACGCGGGTCCAGTTAAGCGCTTAGCGCACCAAGAAACTATAGAATCGTTGCAAACGCTACCCTGGTGCAGGTTTTAAACCTAACTCCTACAGTAATACTTAAGGCACCACAAAGACGACAGAAAGTTCAATTTTACCACAGTTTTTTGGAATTTTTGCGGTGTCTTACAAACTGAAATGTCTTCAAACCAGTTTTGATCTAAGTCAGTAACCATAGTTAAGCTGCTGGCGATTATTGTCTATCTTTAAGCTTAACAATGTTTACTTATGAAACGGTCTAGGGCCGTTGGCGTTGAGCCAAAGCGCTGCATAGCAGAATCGGGGGTCCTAGACTCTGTGAGAAACTTGGTAAACACTCTTTCTTTTTGAATTTCTTCAAGATCATTGTCTCAAAAAACATCTGTCTCTACAAAAGAATCTCTGAGAAAGTTTGGCATAAGGGTGAAAGTAACTAAAACCCGTTTCAACAAAAGATTAACAGGAACTTTGCAAATTGACCTCAACGGTCACCATTTAAATTTGACCCTAAACTAGTCACTATTATGGGGAACTTGAAAGGATCTTGAATAACCAGTTATTTGCAGTTAAAATTTCTTTTCGACAGAGGTCATTTGACAGATGTAGTTTTGAGATCAGACTACAGAATTTTTCTGTGGTAAGTATACGAATTACAAAATAATTTCCAATCCAATAAAAATTTATGAGTTATTGTTAAGAATTAAAGATGCAACTTCTTATGATTTAATTCAGAATTTACGGATTTATATCTGCAGGATTTAACAAAATATACCATTCTTGATTCCTGTTCAATAACACTTAAATCCTTAGATACTCTTAATTTGTTAAGTATTTACTCCAATAGATTATTTTACGTAGAGAATAATTTAATATATGAACTGCACCTCCTTATAAGACTGATAAATCGACCGCTCGCGGGGCGTGCCACACCTACTCTAGAATAAGAAAAAGATATTATATTTGTTATACATATACACAACAATACCCTTTACCCCTTATCCTCCACAATCTACAATAGTTCAAAGATTTTTCTGTCAGAATGTTGTGTTTCTATTTTATTTAACTGGCAAGTATTTCTGTACAGTAATTATAATTTCTCGTATAATGATTTGGTTCGAAGGACCAAAAAAATTGGTTCGAAAGTGAATAAACAGTTTGTATGACGTCAGAAATGTTGCCAGCGATAGAGTAAAACCAGAGCATTCTGCCAGGAGAATCTCCATAGCCCATATACACAAGTTATTATGTGATATTTTTTTAATTAGTTATACGCACTACACGCCTCGCGGGTTTGGTCATCAATGACTGAAGTACCGTTTGCAACGATCTCTGTATGTTTGTCACAACATCAGCACTTCAAATGAATCTAAAGTCTGATTTTTGTATTCAGAAACTTTTTGTAACAGATATTTCTTTTTCATTTTAAAGTCTGTAACTAATTCAATATTCTTTTTAGAGAATTTGTTAAAACTCCTTTGTTTGTACGAAAGAAGACTGTTTTATCAAACCATGTCGAAAATTTGTAAGCAGATTTTGTCAATTTGTAGTAATTCTGTGAAATCTGCAACACAAAACTAAAAATGGCGCAATTTGCAATGTAATGCGCGATATTTTGTAAGCATTGATAAGTCTGGGTGTATCAACTCTTGGGGAATTGCATTTTATTATTAATTTCCAAATGTGTTGATAAATTTTTGTGTTTAGATTTTTTTTAACACGCCCCAAAATGTTGTAAATTTGACACCCTGTTATGAATACTATTGCCGTTTCATAAAAAAGGTTTTTATTTAAAACTACGGCATTTTTTGAAACAACTTAAACCGAAATATAGGCCACTCCCCAAGTTAAGTACAAAATTTAAAAAAAAAATATTTCTCTAACAGAAATATATTATTTCAGAACGAGAAGGCCGATTAAATCAAAACTATTAATCTCAGTCAACTTGACAGATAAAGACTGGATTCATTCCCAATGTAAATACCACTATTAGTTAATTATGTAAAGTTAGGTATTCATTAAAAATAATGTTCGGCAATGTACTATTTGTAAAATAATATCCTTGGTCATAGAATTTTACTCATTACAAAAATACTAAGCCTAGTGTTCACCAAAAGGTAATTGGACTAATATGCAGTTTCGTCAGTTATCTTTGATATTTAACGTAAGAAAATTTTAAAGAAAATTTCATAAAAGCTACTTTAAAAATTTATTGATTAAAATTTTTTTTGTTGGTGAACACAAGTCTAATGCTTTCAGGTTTCGGTGAACACAAGTCTAATGCTTTCAGGTTTCTTCTAGTAAAACCTTCTTAAATCCAAGAAATATTTTTCTAATGAACTAGGATTTTTATTTAGGTTTAAATTCTTAGTGAATATGTTTTTGTATTTTTTCTGTAAAAATTACATTTAAGTTTACCAAGGATGTAAAAAGTATGATTTTCTAAAATAAATCTTTCGATACGTGTATTTTTGTCTTTTATTTCATGAATCACTTTCATTTGGTACACAGATAAAATTGGTCTTATGTTTTGATCTAGAAGCCTTATTATCTAACTTGAAATCCATTACCAGTGAACTTCAAACCGATTACCAGTTGTAGACCCAGTCAGAATGTTGTCGGTATTGTCTAGTCAATTATCCGTGCTGGATACAGTGCCCAGAGGTTTTTTTTTTCGAATGGACTATAATACTGTTTACCGCACATGACAGCGTTACCCGACTTTTGGCAGGCGCAGATAATTTCACCACCCCACTCTTCCCGTGGGTGTCGTAAGAGGCGACTAAGGGACACACCGGGGGGCGGGCAGTAGCGCCATCTGCAGAACAACTCCAACGAACTGCGATCCCCAATCCGCATGCTCAGCGTACATAGGTATTATGGGCAATAACCCTCAAATGATAAATAATGCCATCTACGGTGCTCATTAGGGGAGGCCTAGAGGTCCAGCTGTGGACTATTATAGGCTGACGATGTGATGATGAGATAGATCTTGTGTTTCAGGAGATGATTTTTGGTCAATAACTAAAACCTATCAAGAATGCTAAATAAAAAACATTGAAATAGTATTCCGATTTTTTTATTATACAATAAATAGCATATTATGACTTGAAAAGCACAGCAGCCATATTTAACTTAAAATTAATAATAATTTCAGTGTTTCCATACAAAGCTTCATTGCACATTTATTTTCTTTCTAAATTTGATACAAAGTTATGGTGTGCGTTCGCCCAGCAAAAAGTATCGTCTTTTCAAGAATCGAATGATGCAGATAATTTGTGCCCTATGTCGTGTAAATGTGCCCAAAATTTTAAATTTGTGCCCCCAAGGGCTGCAGAGTTATTTAGGAAAATCTGATTTTGCTGCACGAACGTTCGCCCAGCAAAACTTTTTTTAAAAAAAGGGTATAGCTGTATTTTAAATATGCAAAAAGATAGCTTAAATACTAGTGTAAATGTGCCGTAAAAGCAAAATTTGTGCCCCTAAAGGTTTTAGAGATATTTAGTTTTTTGCTGGGCGAACGTTTTGGTGATTTCTATATCTCGGAAACGGCTGAACGCACAGTCATAATTTTTTGTTCCTACAGATACGGTAAATTTGTGCCATTTGTGCCGTAATTTTCATTAACATGAGTAGCATGGTTCAGGAGCTATTATTGTTTTTCCTAGAAAACGGAAAAATGCTCTGGCTCTCGAATGAACAAGACCATCGACTTCACGTTGGTGCCGACTGGTACCCATTATATATTCACACGATCCTGTAAAGTTTCACCGGCCTACTACTTATAATAGACGAGTTATTAACGATTTTGTCTTTTTTTTGAGGTTATTTTGAGTGAAATTACTTAGGATACGAAAACACTAGTTTCCTGTGAGCTGGCTTATTACATGCTTCTACAATAATTTGAGCCCTATTTTAAGAATACGTATGCAAAAAATCATCTTTGTATACCCAATACTTTAGACAATAATGGTAAAATACCATTCGAAGTATTTTTGGTAGATAACCAGACCAAATTCGAATGAACATTAAAAAGCGGCCGTACGATACTACAAGCTATCCTTCTTAAATCGTCATGATAATATTTAGTGTTTAGAGAACGTTGCGTACAAAAGTGGAATTGTCATTTTAAAAATATACTTTTGATGATGAATAATGAAAAATGATGAATATAATATGATGAAAATGCTCTTTTCAATAAATAATTAAGTAGGTACCTACTTAGTAAGTACCTATACGTAGGCATACCTGTACCTACATATGTTTTTTATCTGATAATCCTAAAGAGTATCCCCTGTAAGAAAATAATCCACGGCTCTTTTGCGAATAAATAATTAGTAGGCTGGTTTGTTTGTTTGCTAAATCATAACGAGCCAACCTTTTCTTAGGTACCAATATTATAATGGTAGTAGGAATAGGTAAGTATTTGCCAACACGCTCTACAAATTGATAAGTAAATACAATATTCAACTCGGAGTGACCGACGACCGTTGTGTGTGCTCTTCGAATGCACACACACACACATCCTTATCGCACGCACCCATAAGTAATGTGTTTTGAGTGAATCGAATCAAGTAAAAATTATTTTCCATACAACCCTTACCACCATATTTAACCCCCTCAGAGGTTAAAATTTCCAAATTTTAGCCTATTTAATCCTACTCTAGGTCCTAAACTATCTACCTACCTACCTACGAAATTTCATTTAAATCACTTAAGTAGTCACAAAGATTACCTAGGTACTTATAACGAACATTCACACAGACTTTCCCATTTATTATAATAGTAGGTAAGATTATTAAAAACAAAATAATTCACATTTTATTTCATGTAAAATATTTTTCGTGACATAAATATTATTTTCTACTTAACAATTCTGTACGCATCTGTACTACTTAAATTTCATTACAACGCCACCAAGTAAGGAAGGATAGCTTGTAGTATCGTACGGCCGCTTTTTAATGTTCATTCGAATTTGGTCTGGTTATCTACCAAAAATACTTCGAATGGTATTTTACCATTATTGTCTAAAGTATTGGGTATACAAAGATGATTTTTTGCATACGTATTCTTAAAATAGGGCTCAAATTATTGTAGAAGCATGTAATAAGCCAGCTCACAGGAAACTAGTGTTTTCGTATCCTAAGTAATTTCACTCAAAATAACCTCAAAAAAAAGACAAAATCGTTAATAACTCGTCTATTATAAGTAGTAGGCCGGTGAAACTTTACAGGATCGTGTGAATATATAATGGGTACCAGTCGGCACCAACGTGAAGTCGATGGTCTTGTTCATTCGAGAGCCAGAGCATTTTTCCGTTTTCTAGGAAAAACAATAATAGCTCCTGAACCATGCTACTCATGTTAATGAAAATTACGGCACAAATGGCACAAATTTACCGTATCTGTAGGAACAAAAAATTATGACTGTGCGTTCAGCCGTTTCCGAGATATAGAAATCACCAAAACGTTCGCCCAGCAAAAAACTAAATATCTCTAAAACCTTTAGGGGCACAAATTTTGCTTTTACGGCACATTTACACTAGTATTTAAGCTATCTTTTTGCATATTTAAAATACAGCTATACCCTTTTTTTAAAAAAAGTTTTGCTGGGCGAACGTTCGTGCAGCAAAATCAGATTTTCCTAAATAACTCTGCAGCCCTTGGGGGCACAAATTTAAAATTTTGGGCACATTTACACGACATAGGGCACAAATTATCTGCATCATTCGATTCTTGAAAAGACGATACTTTTTGCTGGGCGAACGCACACAAAGTTATGTGAAGTAGGTACCCAATTAACGCGTGCGTGCGACTTAACTTTATTTAACATTATTTCAACTACAAATTTTATAATATACCGCGCTCTATGCAGCCTATAGCACGCAGTGTTAACGCATTCACTGCCCCGACTGTACGAATAACCCGTGATGAGGCACACATTAGCCATAGAAGTGTTAATGTTGCTACTTCAACAGTGATATTTTGCACGGATACATAAATCTTTTTATAGCTAATTAGGTTCCTTTCTATGTGATTAAATGCCGAACAATCCACACAGCATCTAGCCCCAAGCTAAGCAGAGCTTGTGTTATGGGTACTAGATAGATGACTGATATACATAATACAATATTATTACATAGATATTCTGTCAGAGCGGTCGGACTTGGGGATAGCGCCACGGGATTCGCTATCCAGCATCGGGTTTAATTGCTAGCACTAAAGATATTGCTGTCATTTTCTGTACAGTTGAAAGAAAAAGGACAGCGTGATTTTTGTGCTATCAAATAAGTTAAGTTTATGGAACAGCAGAATCCCCACCCTTGAAATCCGATACAGGCTTGCCTTAGACGAGATCTGTGTATGTCATGTCTTATTTAAAATAAAATGCTTTTAAGATACTAAAATGCGTGTATGAAACAGAAGGTGTCAATTCAGAAGTCGCGAAGTTATTTTTTTTATAATAATACATATTTATTACCTCATGAAAAAGGTTTTTTATAGTTTATAGCAAATATTAATTTATAGCTAGTTATCTGTTTTTGTAAGAGACTGGTTTATTGATGAAATGAATGAGTTGTTCCTTTCATCACATTTGAAATAAAAATAATGACATCATTTTAAGTGCTGTCAAATTATTTAAGTTTTAGCGACATCAGAATTGCCACCATTATCATCCAAAATCGATTCTTTATAGAAATACAGTGCATTCATAGAACAGTATTGCTTATACAACAATTCTACTTTATTAATCTCTGTCTTTCATAACTAAATATTTATAAAAGCGTGATATAAGTTATGGTTTATAAAAAGCAGATTTAGGTACTTAACAATAATAAAGGGAGAATCTATTAATTATACATTAAATTCTTTCAACCACCAAGATAAAATTAAACGATTGAAACTGGAAATGTTTAAATTAAATATTTGAGTCTCAATTGCTATTGGCTATCATGTTCGCTACAGATTAATGCAAAGTTAGTATATCCTGACTCTTTTGACATTGACACTGGCAGAATTGTGACAGTACAGACCCAGCAAGCCATAAAACAAGAAGTTGAATGCTTGCATTCTAAAATAACATCATTGTCATGATCTAAATGATTCAGTTGCTAAGTCAGACACCAAATTATAATTGTAAACTCGCCTCTTTTCCATGACTATGAAATTTATATGAATTGGCAGAAAAGTGGCAAATCATACATAATGCCAGGGGTGCTATTCAGCTAAACTTTAGCAGAATATGACCCCTGGTGACTCAATTGTAAAAGTCGTACAAGCATAACACATTGCCGTATAAAATGGTTGCGGATTCAAGTCCCATCTGTGTCGTTGGTTCTTTAGACAAAATGTAATTATCATATTTATATTAGATTATGGGCAATAACCCCCAAATGACAAATAATGCCATCTATGGCGCTCATAGGAGCTATGTCCAGCAGTGGACTGATATAGGCTGACGATGTGCGATGTTATAAATAATATCATCCATAGCGCTTATTCGGAGAGGCCTATGTCCAGCAGTGGACTATTAGGCTGATGTTGTTATTATTGCTTGCCCAGACTGTCGCTAAGGGTACAGGAATGTATTTAGGATATTTAAAAAGTTTTCCTAAGTACAGCCCTGTGACCCTCTTCGTCGTACTCCCGCTTAGAAACCCACATCTTGCGGAATGTGTCGAGCGACGCGAGAATCGAACCCCCGATCCAGGTCGAGTAGAGCCGCTCTTGCGGTGCTGAGATCTGTAAAAAAGAACGAAAAAGTTAGTGCAGAATAAAATAATTTTAAAAAAATTCTGAAATTGCCTACGTTTTTATATTTCACCAACTTCAAAAAAGAGTTAGATTCTTCTGTAAATCTATTATTTAGCAGTGTTTACCTTTAGTTTATTTTACAATTATTAAGATGCTTGTATTTATATTTTGACGACCTCTGTGGCACGGTGGGTGAGGGTTCGCTTGCGACGCAGCAGGTTGCGGGTTCGATTCCCGCCTCAAGGTAGACTTACCCTGATCTTATCTTTATCTAGGAAAACTTACCCTGGTCTTATCTTTATCAAGGGAAACTTACCCTGATCTTATATTTATCAAGGGATATTTACCTTGATCTTATCTTTATAAAGGTAAACTTACCCTGATTTTATCTTTATCAAGGGAAACTTACCCTGATCTTATCTTCATCAAGGGAAACTTACCCTGATCTTATCTTATCAAGAGAAACTTACCCTGATCTTATCTTTATCGTGGTACTCACCCTGATCTTCATATCCTTGGGCGCGAGCCGGCGTATCTCCGCCAGCAGCCTGTCTCCAAAGCCCCGGAACAGGGTGGAGCCTCCGCTGAGAACTATGTTCTGGTAGAGCACCTTGCGGAGGTCCATGTCTGACTTCTGGATCGAGAACATTAGGACTTCGTGGAGACCTGGATATAATGGTTTTAATTATAGATATAGGCTCGTTGAGTAGTTTGTTTTTTTAAACAGGTATTAGTGTAAAAAGAGCGGAGGAAAATAGATGCATTAGAGATGTGGTGCTGGAGACGTCTCCTGAGGATTCCGACCGCGCATCGGACTAATGTCTCTATCCTCGAAGAACTTCGTATAAAGGAGCGATTATCGTCGACTGCAAATACGAATACTAAAGTTCTTCGGACACGTGGCACGGAATGAAGACTCGATGGAGCGCCTCGTAGTACAAGGTAGAATGGAGGGTAAAAGGTCCCGTGGTCGGTCACCAACTAGATGGTCGGACCTCATAACCTCCCTAACGCAATCCACCACGACAGACTGCTCCCACAACGCAACCAATAGAGATCGATGGCGCCGCATTGCGCGAGCAGCCGTTCATCAGGACCCCCTCATAACCACGACCACTCTGCCAAGAGTGCACGACTAAGAAGAATTAGTGTAACGTAGTTAAATAGTTTTTGTTCAGGTATTATTGTAAAGTTTAATAAATCTTGGAGTAGCTAAGTTTTTGATAAGGTATTATTTAAAACTGTATTATTGTATGTCTGCTAAAGATAAGCTGTTAAAACTGTTCACCTTATACCTAAGATCTTTTCTGTACAACAGTTAACAGTACTAATATTTCTGATTCTGTAACATACTAGTTAAAGAAACAAATCCTCAAGTGCTTAAAGAATTTTAATGCTTAAATTGGAATAAGTTTTTTAAGCTTAAATAAAAAATATGTATTATTGACAAAAATGTTTATTATTTATGAAATGTGCTTTATTTGTTTTCTTTCTTCGATTGTAAATTATTTTTCATCTAGTTTTTTTTAATTTGTATGAGCATATTTATCAAGATTCCTGCCACAACCTTTTTGAAAATAATTGTTTATTGATACAAACAACAACAAAACGTGTTCTCTTTGAAAATAACCGATTTAATTTTTCGGGCATTTTTACAAGACTTAGCGCTAAATTTTTCTTCCGTTTTTTTTCTAGCCGAATCGACTTCGCTCTCCATTAGCGCACACGGATTATTATGTTAAAAGAAATTTCCAAGTCGGTCTTGTTGTATTGGTGTCTATTCAATCACAACACAGAACAACATACAAATGTTTATTGATAAATAAAAAAAAAAATAGAAAATTAAAATTATTACTAAATTTTAATAATTCTAATATTTACTGTAACGGTGTGGTTTACCTCAATAAATAAATAAATGTACTAGTGGTTTCTTTTTCACTTATTCCACTAGTGGACAAAAAATTGAAGTGAAGAGAAATCAATAACAAATTATTTCTTATTTTAATAATTATCTGTTTGAAATTTGACTTGTCTAAGTGCTTATTTTGTAAGACTAAAGAAATAAAGTTATTGAATCTGAAATCCAAACAAACAACTCTCTTTATAATATTAGTAAAGATAAATAGATAATCTATATCTATACTAATATTATAAAGAGGAAAGAGTTGATTGTTTGTATGTTTGTTTGTTTGAATTGAATAGGCTCCGAAACTACTGGACCGATTTAAAAAATTCTTTCACCATTAGAATCCTCAATATTCCGTGATGAACATAGGCTATATAATATTTTCTAAAAAGTTAGAGATCCGTATATTCAACTTCTTTTTCTATTATGGCGCGTCAGAATAGAAAAAGAGGTTGAATATTATAGCGCACGGTGCTTGCTTTTCTCTACGGCCAGTTTCATGTAAGGAGTGTCGAGTCAAAGTCAAAAATCCCAATGCTGTTTAAAAAAAGTAAGGGATTCGAAAACTGTGAAACCCATCGTGTTAGAGTGTATAATTTCTGAAATTTTTGTTTAATACCCGTGCGAAGCCGGGGCGGACCGCTAGTAATATATAAATTACCTTCACATTCTTCACCAATGAGATCCGGTCTAAATAATACTTCCGGCGCGCGGAATCTCGCTTGACCAATCTGAAATAATATCATAGAAATTAAAAACAATAATATGCAATACACCTTATTTCACATGTATTCAACAACACAACTAATAGATAGTTTATGGAGCCCCAAGTGTATAGCAAACTCCATTTTCCTTTGTCTGTCTATAGAGATCCTACCTCTAAAATATGACAAATATTTATACGGATATTTTTTGTTCAGGGTGTTCTGATCGTTTTCTATGTACTTATAGAAAAATATCTATCTGTGTAATTATTGTATTATGTACATATATCAGTCATCTAGTACCCATAACATAAGCTCTCCTTAGCTTGGGGCTAGATGATGCTGTGTGTGTTTGCCATTATTTATTTTATTCATTTATTTATTTATAATCTCTTTCTTTCTCTTTTCATAGGTTGGGAGAGAGATAGCCCGCCCGCTCTTTTGTTACCTGAGTGGAGTGGAGACTTACTCCAGTACTTTGCCTCCTGTCTGTCTGTATAAGGATCCTACCTCTAGTTGCGTGCCAGCTGTAGCTGGTACAGCGCTCTCTCCGTATCTAATCTCTTCCTTCAATGGGCTGGGAGATAGTTAGCATGCCTGCTCTTTTATTCCCGGAGTAAAGTGGAGACTTCCTCCAGTACTTTGTCTCCTGTCTGTCTGTAGAGATTCCTGTCTGTCTGTAAAACAATCCTACCTCTAGTTGTATCCCATCCGGTAACTGATACTGCGCTCTCTCTGTATCCAACGTCTCTTCCTTCAACGGGTTGGGAGAGAGAGATAGTACTCCCGCTCTTTTAACCCGGAGTGGAGACTTCCTCCAGTACCTTGTCTCCTGTCTGTCTATAGAGATTCCTGTCTGTCAGTGTATCTTGTAATGCGCTCTCTCCGTATCTAATCTCTTCCTTCAATGTGTTGGGAGAGAGTTAGCACGGCCGCTCTTTTATTCCCCGAGTAAAGTGGATACTTACTCCAGTACTTTGTCTCCTGTCTGTCTGTAGCGATTCCCGTCTGTCTAAAGAGATTCCTGTCCGTCCGTCTGTATAAAGACCCTACCTCTAGTTGTGTCCCATCCGGTAACTGATATTGCGCTCTCTCCGTATCCAACGTCTCTTCCTTCAACGGGTTGGAAGAGAGAGATAGTACGCCCGCTCTTTTAACCCGGAGTGGAGTGGAGACTTACTCCAGTACTTTGTCTCCTGTCTGTCTACAGAGATTCCTGTCCGTCTGTATAAAGACCCTACCTCTAGTTGTGTCCCATCCGGTAACTGATATTGCGCTCTCTCCGTATCCAACGTCTCTTCCTTCAACGGGTTGGGAGAGAGTTAGCACGCCCGCTCTTTTATTCCCCGAGTAAAGTGGATACTTACTCCAGTACTTTGTCTCCTGTCTATCTGTAGCGATTCCCGTCTGTCTAAAGAGATTCCTGTCTGTCTGTAAAGAGATCCTACCTCTAGTTGCGTCCCATCCGGTAACTGATACTGCGCTCTCTCTGTATCCAACGTCTCTTCCTTCAACGGGTTGGGAGAGAGATAGCAAGCCCGTTCCTTGATCCCCTTGACGATTTCTAGCTCCGCTGAGGTTCGGAGATTTACGCCCTCTTTGCGGAGGAGTAGTCTGTAAAGATATTATGAAATGAAGAAAGAAAAGAAAGAGAGAAAGATAATTTTTTATTTAGCTTAAGAAAACTAACTCGCAACAGTATTGCAGTTAGCTCAATAGTTTTAATTCTAAATACTTGTTCAAATTTGGTAAATTTCTTTGCTACTAAAAACTAAATTTAAAAAATTATTTAACTAAAATATTTTTTATAAAATTTAGCTAAAACCAAGATCTGTTTTCAGTAAATAGGAACCTAGACAAGGGCGTCGCCAGGGGGGGGCAGAGGGGGCAGCTGCCCCCCCTCCCCCCCCCCCTAGAGGTCAAAAAAATATACCTAGCCAACTGCAAAACAACGAAAGTCCTGCTATTGTCTTGCTTTGCCGATAAATCCTGCATAAATTCACCATCAGTAGGAGTAAGTACCTAGTGACAGTACAATAATATAACTTCTCTTCAAAATTTTTTGCAAACGTCCGAATAAGTCTAAAAAAAAAATCGCGGCTCGCTCCGCTCGCCGTTTATTATATAGACTTAAGTTTCGACTATTTCAAGCGGCCGCACACTACAAAATATGGGCGCTCATTGCAGTCTGTTATGTTTTTTTTTTGTTACTACCTAATGACCCGAAAAATTTACAATAGTTGTCGTGCTGGCTAATTCACTTGCAGTGTTGAATGCCAGTTGTAGATCATATTGTTTCCGGACCAGGAACACTTTGCCTTAAAAAATTACTTGGATAAAGTTAGCGTACATAATCATCAGCCCATGTTATTCATAAGTACTAACATAACCCCCCCCCCCCCCGCCGATTAGTACATTTTTCGACTTCGATTTACTACGGCTTGCCCCCCCCTGGGCCGTAGGCTGGCGACGCCCTTGAACCTAGATAAATACTATTCTAATACAAATAATAGCAGTACATGCTGAAAATATGCTCAATATACAAATCATTTTGGTATTTCGTTTGTATGGAAAATTCATCCATCACCAAAGGCATAATTCTTGTATTTTCTTCCGTTCAAGTTTCGTCTCATACTGAAACGCTGCGGGCAGACGCTAGTTACGTGGTCTGACACCACCTTTTTTTATAATTCATTATAATTTTTTTTGTTATTAAAAAATAAATTTTAAAATTCTTTTACCCAAACATTTTATTTTAGTTGAACCCAAAAATTACTGTTTTCAGTAATATTTTTTTTTTGTTTCGTCACACCACCCTACTCTTACCTGAGGTATCTAGTAACATCCCTGCCCGCGACATCCACTCTCATAATGCTGTGCGGCATTGCGAACCCCTCGTAGATAGGCACAGCATGCGTCACGCCGTCGCCTGAGTCTAAGACGACGCCCGTCGTACGCCCGGTCGCGTATCTGAAGAGAAAGTTTCTTGGTGTTAGGAAATTCCGCTATGTCGCTAATTAGGGACAACAACAACACCAGCCTATAACAGTCCACAGCTTGACATAGGTCTCCCCTAATGAGAGCCATAAATGACATTATTAATCATATTGCCAATAATCCCCATGCTGGGCATGCAGGTTTTGGATAGCAGTTCGGTGGAGTTGTTCTGCAGAGGGCGCTGCTGCCCGCCCCCCGGTGTGTCTCCCTTATCCTCTTACGACACCCAGTAGCGGCGTTAGGGTAGGGCGCGGTTGGGCGACCGCCCGGGGCGCCGGACATAAAGGGGCGCCGCAGGCGCCCCTTATTTTTCTTCTCGCTCATTAAACGAGGCCTACTTACTCGTAGATAAAAAATAAATACGAAAAAAAGATTATATTGGCAACACTAAAATGGAAAGAAGTGTTAAAACGGAGCACTGCACTGCATGCATTTAATTTTACCGGGAATCCCCGACCATTGAGAAAAACATTATCTATCTCTTTTTTAAGTTTAAATTAGAGAGAATTCATGTTATATTTGGTTAATTTTTTTTCAAAAATCGCGACTCACAAATATTGTATCCAAATTTATGGATAGCAATGCGCATAAAGTAATCCTGTTGTGTAACTAACCATTAATTATAGTGCGTAAGCCCTCACACTGCTTATTCTCCTTAAAATCACAAAAAAAAATTCGTCGAAATTCGTCTTTGAGCGCTTGGCGCGTTGTCGATGGCTCGCTTGCGGTCCGTGCCATTCGATTCCTATTGTGTACCTACATTGTATGTAAGTGAGTAAGGTGCTCGCATCACATTCACATTACTTGAATTTCGTAAATGAATGGATGGATAAGGTGCCTATTTTCTTGTTTTGCCGTAATTGAATTGCTCCCCCCGTTTTCTGTTATGTATAAAGGCTTTGCCAAACAGAACGCGTTAGAACGCCGCGTCAGGGCGCTAAGTTGACGCCGCGCTATACCGCCGAACTGTGTTGTACTGTGGCGGTACTATAATGTCACACAGAGCGGCGGCGGCGCTAGCCGTACCCAATGTTCTGTCGCGGCGTTAGGACGCTTTGACGCCGGGCGTTGTATTTTTTTATAAAATTTGTTTGTAACGTCCAACTAAAATACTACAATATGAGTGAAAAGCTAATAGAATTGGTTCGGAAACACCCCTGTTTATATAATGCGAAGGATAATTCTTATAAAAACATGGCATTAAGGGCAAGAATGTGGGAACAAATTTTATTAATGTCGTGCACCCATATTCTTTTTCTCTGTCATCGTGATAAAGCGTATAAAAGTAATAATTCTTCCTCATGTGAATCACTCGACATCTCAAAAGCAAATAATATTTCCAAAGACTGCTTGCTGCTAGCTATCTACACTACGCTCTGGTGAATGGTAACCTACGTTGCGAAGGAGCGTGACGCTAAAGTCAATTCGATGAGCGCGACGTTAAAACGCATCGCTACTAACGCGTTCTGTTTGGCCAGTCATAACATATTATTCTAAGCTTTTTGCTAGCGACCGAAAATGTCACAAAAAATTTTGCGGCTCGCTCCGCTCGCCGTTCATTCTAAAATTTTCTAAGCTTTTTAACAGGCTTCCGGTTTTATTTTTTTATATCTAAACTTTTTTGTCATTTTCACCAAACCTCAAAATTACCGGCTAAGCCTCTAAAATTTTCGGGTTCGGTAATCATAATCTTTTGTCACACTCTTGATTCTATTTTACAGAAAATCCGATAAAGTTAAAAAAAATGGCGGCTCGCTCCGCTCGCCGTTAATTTTTTTGCATTTTGGTCACTATACTTTGCTTGCCTTTCGGAAATATGTCAATGTCAAATTTGGCGGCGTGACATTCAATAAGTAGTAGGAGTAATTTTGTTCTTAATTTTCAAAAAACTAAAAAACTATTGTGCTTACACACCAATTTATAAAAACTCCACTTACTGACATTTATAATGACATTCATTTTCAACCATTTCCAAAGGCTGCAAACACTACAATATGTGAAGGCTCGTTCCACTCGCTGTTATTTATTTTTTCATACTAGTATGTTTATTAAGTTATTTCTTTTTTAGCCTTTTTTGTATTTCTAACATTTTTGTCTTTGTTGCTGGCACATCACACCTAACTCCGAATTTACCAATCATCGCAGTCTTTGAAATATTCGGAGCTCTCCCTATCATAGTAGGTATTGTCACACCCTTGCATAATTATTTACAAAATATAGGAAAAATCCGATAAAGTTACAAAAAAATCGCGGCTCGCTCCGCTCGCCGTTACTCACAAAGAATTTTTATGCAGTTTATTATGGAAGGTTTTTGGTTGAAAACCTCTTCGGGTACTATACCAATCCACGCTATGCTGCAAATACACCAAAGATCCTTTTTTTTGCGGACCAGGTAAAAAGGAAAATTTTAAACACTTTCAGAATGAATTTGATAAAGTTAGGGTACCTACATATTCAAGGCTAGACCCAGGTACGACAACGACTTGCGAAAGACATTTACTAATTAGTTATTTTATTCATTTCTTATGTCCAACCGCGGACTAGCATATGAAGATGATGCATGTTGACTCGGGCGGGTCAAAGGCTCGACCTCCCCCCCCCCCCCCCCCCGAACCGAATAGTTACACTCGCACTTGACGACTTGTTTCATATGGGTTTGGATTGTAGTTAGGGGGCGCCGTATAAATCTCGCCCAGGGCGCTGGTAGTGCTAAAACCGGCACTGACGACACCCACGGGAAGAGTGGGGGTGGTGAAATTCTATGCCGGCACCACACGGCAATACCCTTTTTAAGGCAAAAAAACCTTTTGTTACATTGAATAAATAAACAAGATTAAAGTCGTCGTCAAGTGCGACTGTTACTCGCGCGCCGAGGGTTTTGAACTTTTGTCGTATAGATACGGTGGCGCGGTGGGCCAAGGTCCGATTGAAAACATCCCAACATCTTGGTGAGGGTCAAGCGGTTGGAGTCGCGACATAATGATTTTAAATCATTTGTGGTGCGTGTTCCAACTGCGAATATTTCGACCTTCATGAACGAAGAATTCTGGCCGAAGATTGTGCGGTTCTGGCGTTTTCGCGGACGATTACCGGTCGCAGCTCATACCGCGTCACACGTCGCCAACATTACGTGTTAGTAATTAAGTTTATTTTATGTATGTTAGTTTAAGGTATATCTATACTAATATTATAAAGAGGAAAGATTTGATTGTTTGTTTGTATGTTTGTTTGTTTGTTTGAATTGAATAGGCTCCGAAACTACTGGACCAATTTGAAAAATTCTTTCACCATTAGAATCCTAAATTTTCCGTGATGAACATAGGCTATATAATATTTTCAAAAAAGTTAGGGATCCGTATGAAAAATTCAATAATTGAACCCTGCGCTGAATATTCAACCTCTTTTTCTATTATGGCACGTCAGAATAGAAAAAGAGGTTTAATATTAGCGCACGGTGCTTGCTTTTTCTCTACGGCCAGTGTCAGTTATGGAGTGTCGTGTCAATGTCAAAAATCCCAATGCTGTTAGAAAAAGTAAGGGATCCATATGAAAACTGTGAAACACATCGTGTCAGTGTGTATAATTTCTGAAATTATTGTTTAATACCCGTGCGAAGCCGGGGCGGGCCGCTAGTAATAAATAAAAAAAGAAACAAACAGTGAAGTTAGATAAATACTTACAAGCTAAGCACAGCCTGCATCGACAGAAACAGCGCAGGCACGTTGAAGGTCTCAAAGAAGACCTCGGCAGCCTTCTCGCGATTCCGACGCGGGTTGAGTGGAGCCTCCGTTAGCAGCACTGGGTGCTCCTCCGAGAATGTTGATAGTTGGTCCTGGAAAGTGGTTTAAGTGTGATTTAGCAGATGTTTTTGCGTGATTTACCTTAGACACCCCCCCCCCCTGCTTCCCACATATTAGTGATGTGTTACCTCTGATTTCCTAGTTCTCAGCAGCAAGGGTAAGATTTAACTGTAGCGTTGCAGCAGTGTGGTGCTGGCATAGAATTTCACCACCCCAACTCTTCCCGTGGGTGTCGTAAGAGGCGACTAAGGGAAACACAGCGGGTGGCGGGCAGCAGCGCCTTCTGCAGAACAACTACACCGAACTGCGATCCCCAACCCGCATGCCCAGCGTGGGGATTATGGGCAATAACCTCCAAATAATGATGCCATCTATGGCGCTCATTAGGGGAGGCCTATGTCCAGCAGTGGACTATTATAGGCTGTTGATGTTGATGATGTTGGGTATTTATAGCGTCGTGTTCGCGAGTCTAGTCTTCTTGTGACCACGACAGAGTGCAAACCTGATAAAACGTCGAGAAAAAAAAACAAAAAAAAAACGCGAGAAATACCCGTTCTATGTGTTCAGATCGCGTAAGTTTAACTTCCTTCCCACATATTTGTGATGTGTTACCACTGATTTCCTAGTTCTCAGCAGCAAGGGTAAGATTTGAACTGTAGCATTGCAGCTTCAACGGTGAACTCATGAAGTAGCAATCACAATAATAGACTAATCAAAGCCAACATTACCAAAATAAAATTAACTCTGATTTTGCAACTGCAAGTATTTTACCAGTAGAAGGTGCTTAAAGGCTGTTAATATGATACACTGCACTGCCACAGAGGAGGCCAGATAGAAAACAGGGTTGAAGCTCATTGAAACATCAACCCCATCCAAATCAACGGAAAAGCTGAATAGAAGTTGTCCATCACTAAAAGTCCTGCACCGGCACTTCAAGGAGCTGGGCTGGTTAGAGCCTGTTTTGGGGGAAAATTCTCAATACACTCATAAGTGATATGTCAGTGCAGATCTCAGTTCCAACAATTAGAATTAGGCTGATATGGTGTTCCTTATTTATGTAAATAAATAAAGCTGGACAATCCACACAGCATCATCTAGCCCTAAGCTAAGCAGAGCTTGTTATGTAAAGGGTACTAGATAATTATAATGTACTTGTCTTATTAAGTGTTCTACTTTATTTTAGGTATGGGGCATACAATCAAAGTGTTTAATTTTGTTTAGAATTACAGGACTCTTGGACATGTCACAAAACATAAAAATGTCATTCAACAGGGTGGAAACATGTAATCAGCATAGGCATCTTAATGTTTGTGCTGCTTATTTATGAGTTTTTTTTTTTTTTTTTCAAATTAGTGTAACCTGCAGAGATCTGTGAGCCAGCCTAGAATAAGGTTATCTATTGTATTTTTAAAATAAATAAATATTAATTTTGAAATACAATGAGATTTTAACTTACCTTACTGTAAATATAATTCCACACCCTCTCCATATCATTCCAATCCGTGACTATACCATGCTCCATGGGGTACTTTATCGTCAGCAGTCCCCTGTGTTCCTCAGCCCGAGGACCTACAAACAGCTCTCCCTCCAGAGCACCCGCCATGACTCTGACATGCTTGGGACGCCCTATACTGAAATAGGATTATGATTTCTTTATTTGTATGTCCAAGATAACCACCAAGTGGGGCCAACAGCGTAAGGCGCCAGAAGACTGGGGAAGCGATGGTGTGACGAACAGGATGCCTACGACGATGCCTGGGTCCATCTGGCTTAGGACCAAGATGCGTGGAGGGACCAGGGGTAGGCCCTTGTCCAGTAGTGAGATACACCAGGCTTAATAACTAACTATTGATGATTATGACAAGGCTTACTAAAAAATATCAGATTATATAGCGAAAAAAGATTGTACTTCTTATAAGAAAGTAAAAATAGACATCTAAAGGCCTTTTAAGTATAGATCCAACATCCTTTCCAGTTCTACCCACTAGAAAATACTTATGATAGTGGATAGTGAATGTTTATTTATTTTTTATTATCTTTTAGTGGATAGTGTAACCAAAATACTTACTAATTTGGAAACCTGCATTTAGGTATTTGGTCGCCGGCGAAGCCCGCTTTGATGACTCCGGAGCCCTAAAAACAAACGGCATTATTACAACACGAATACTTGGACCAACTCGATGTCGACGTCATAATGAGTCACTCCTCGCATAAATTATAGGTAAATAAACAAAATAAATGCACAAAACTCGTGGGAAATCAGTACAATGACGATTCACAAGGGCTTTGTAGATAAATTGTTGTCTTTTTGTAAATATTGGTGTGTTGGTTGATTCAGATTTTAGAGTTAAAGTTTTTCAGCAATTACATTATCAATGACGACCGGCTGGTTCACTATCACATCATTTAGCTCCATTTTGCACTAGAATTGGACAATAATTAATTATAGACTCTAGATTTTCGATTTATTTTACAAAATTCTGTAAAATCAGGCATTCGGCAGTATTTTACTTTTGAAATTGTTCCAAATCCTTATTTCTACTTGCTCGCTTTTCTGATCCCGTTAAGTTGTAGTGTTCTCTTTCGCTTATATAAATATTTGTATGCTCTATCTCACTTCAATGTCAGTATATAAAATCGATGGTTTTGGTTTGGAACAGAAGTTTTCAATGAAATGACATCAGCTTCTATTATTGCCAGTGTGCAAGAAGAAAAACCAAAAAAAAAAACCATGAAATAGAAATGGAGTTTTTTTGCAGTCGTGGTCGAACGAAGCGTGGTCGTCGAAGAATTTGTGGAGTGGGAGCGGCATAGATATTGTAGCCTTTTCATCCCTCTATGGGGAGCGGAGACCCAAATCATCCGTTTCCCAAAACCCAAATCATACCTACATACTTATTTTAATATGGTGATACTATATTAAAATAAGTCAAGAGTAAGTAATTTAATCTACCAAAGTTCCGTACATCTTTGTTAAAACGATAATTTATTGATAGCATAGGAGTCTTTAGGAATCCTCAAGGCTCTTTTTCTAATGATGAAAACACACAACTTTAAACCCCCACGTGTCGGTCGCGTCAGTCAGAATAACTCTCCGCAACAAGATATCCATCAACTTAATTAATTAGTCTGCTATTGCAGCTCGTTAAATTGTAAATACAACTTCTTATTTAGTTGTTCAAATTGTGAGTTATTTTGTTATTAAAGGTGTCTCTACTCCAACTAATACAACCTTTCCAACTCAGTCTCATAATTAGGTATTTTAAGAGATCAAGGCTCTATACCATGATGCATAGCATAGTAGATAAGTAAAAATACTTTATAAATTGTACATTTATTAAATAATTAACATAACTAAAAATAAATTCTTTGGTCAATAATATGGCATCCATTAGTTCACAAGCTTTTTTTGTTCAATCGAAGATCTTAGAATGAGATCGATTTGAAGTATTATATTGGTCCTTAAAATACTGTGAGGAAGGGAAAAAGGCCTCGCTAATTACCCTTTGCTGTATTATGCTTTTTTTTAATGGGGCAACACAGGCTAAATAAATATGTAAGAAAAGTCAATTGATGATAGTCCATTTAGAAGGTTCTTCGCAAGGACCTACAGCAGGACAGAGCCTGTTAAACGTAGTTTTACTATCAAAACCCAATATCTCCCTTTCTTCTTGAATTCTAAATGTAAATGTACTTTCATGTGTCCCAATAAAGAAAGCGCTTCGAGAACAAATAATTTGTTCGATAATAGCTGTCTGGCCTTCATTAAACTCTTCAAGATGTTCCTCGTTTGGAGTATAGAAATATGCTTTGTGTCCATAATTATAGAGCTCCTTTTCTAATTGAATCATTTCATTTTCTAAAGCATCAGTTGCTATGAAAACTTTGTTTGTTCTTAACTGATGTTTTCTTACGGCCATGTCTATTTGTCTTGCGGTGCCCGCTACTGTTGGAATGTCAGTGCTTCTGTAGCGCACAAAGTCTTGTCTTCTCCAGTGGACTGACACATAGTTAGGGCATTTCCTGGTGTTGCATTTCAGATGAGCAGATATATATACCTCGGCAACACCAACAAGTAAACTATTGAATCTCATACTGATCCGGCAATCCCAGAAAGCCATTGTGCCATAAGAATCATGCAGTGGTATCTCTCCATGAGATATCATTACTTTCTTGGCTGATGGGTGAGTGGCCATTAAATCCCACAATAGTGATATCTTCCCTTGAAACTTAACACAGATAACTTCTTTGACAGTTATGTTGTTGTACCCCCAGAAAAATCCCTCATACTCACAAGGGCCCTCAATTTCCCATTTTTCTTCAAAAACTCCATTTTCAAAGGCATCTTTGTAGTTCTGGAGCACATACATGATATCAATTTCATAGTCCTTTGGCAGTTTAGGATTTTCAACTTCAGGAAAAACGTCGTATAACTCAAGTACTGGAGCGTAAGACTGGAGGGACAGTAAATCGAAGTAATAACTCCATGGGCTTGGAGCTGGGGATTGGTACTGCCAATGATATAAATTATACCAAGGAGGTAGGACAAGGCTCCATTCCGTTTTTCTCCCTTTTTTCTTTGCCTCTGACAGCATAATCGCGAATCTCATGTACACGTCCCGACGTAAATTGAAACCCTCAGAAGGATTAACGTCGTAAAACAAAAGCTTTTGATTATTACTTGTGCCGTCATAGTTTTCCATGCAGTTTCCTTCTTTATCACAGAAGCCATCGAGAGAGGCCCATGCCACCAGCAAATTAGTGAGGAATAGGATTGCAAATATCATTTCGACAGTATAACTTCTGGAAATTTTGTGGATGTATCCGAATTACTGAATAATAAATTAAGTAAGTTTAATCGTGGATTATCAAATAATTAACAGGTTCCTTCCTCTAACTATTAAAACTTTTTCAAATTTATTATTTTACACGAAGATTTTAAATTTGTAAATAAAGACAATTTCAACTTCTTGAAGAATGGCTAACAAACAAGACGCGACGAGCGACGACGACGACGACCGACCGACCGACGCCGACGACGACGACGCGACGCCGACGACGACGCGACGTGACTTCTCTTTTTATACCCTTCGCCTCTATTATTTAGAACAACCTTTGTCTCGTCACGTCTCGCATCGTGTCGTCGTCGCGGCGCGTCATCGCTTCGTCGTCATCGTCGTCGTCGTATAAACATAGACAACAAAGATAATAAAATCACAATCAAATTCTACTAGAACGTACCTAACGTTCTAGTAGAATTTTGCCATCACAAAGAAGTCAAGTCAATATCTAGATTTGACATTAACATTGACATTAATATCCATGGTAAAATGAACATGAAAATTAAAAAAAAAGTATTGATCGGTTTTGTTTTGTTGTGGTCTCAGGATCGTGTTCTTTTTGATAATTTTGTGTTTTTGAGATAAAACTAGATAAATGGTGAGCAAAACAGTAGCTTTATAACGTGCGCTTACTTCACCTAGCTATACGTTTTGGAATATTTATTACTAAAGCAGTGGTTAAAGAAAATACGAACCAACTTGTGCTAGCTCTAATTTCAGAATTTCTTTCAGGATAACAAATCGAAGAATACAAAGTTTTCCATCAACTGTAAGTAATATAATAAACGAACCTATAACATGGTTATGTAGATATCGATTATTAGGTTAAATTTTTATTCAAATGCATACATTAAACTTAAATTTTTATTGGTAAAATCATACATATTTTGAAAAGTAGGCCCTTGGTAGTTTCTAATCAACCATAATATTGTAGTCTGATAAGAAACCACAAAACTGGAATTTAATCTCACACAAATTGGTATCACAACTGAAAAGCTATCAAATAACATTGCCCAATACAATATTTATTATATTTTTCAGCAAATGATCCCATGGTAAGTCGAACATTATCTACAACACTAGTACAATACAGACTGAGTAAGTTCAATTTTAACTCTAAAGATTAAATTTTGCAGTCAATTAAAGAATATGTCAAAAAACTTTTTTTTGGAAAAGCATGTTCATGTTTACAAATATTTATGCTACTGGCAAATTCTAGAATAGGTGGACGAAGGTTCGGCTGTGATGCAGGAGGTTGTGGGTTTGATTCCCACCTTGGGACAAACATTCATACACTTTGCAAATATTTCTTCAGGTTGTTCTGGTAGTTTTGTATATAAAATAAAAAATATCTGTGTATTTAAGGGATTTAATATGTTGTATTATGTATATCAGTCATCTAGTACCAATAACACAAGCTCTGCTTACCTTGGGGCTAGATGGTGCTGTGTGGATTGTCTGGATTATTTATTTATTTTTAAATGATTGATTTGATTGGTGAGTTTAAAAATATGATTTTTATTAATAAATTCTTGCATTCTTCTATCACACTATAATAATAATAAATATTTGAAATGCAAAAGGAGTGTTTAGATGGATAGATGTTTGTTATGTGCACTTAAATACTACATCGAGATGAAATTATTAGTAGTTCTATTCCTGAAATATGAAAGGATACCATTCTATTTACTAACATTATCAAGAGGAGAGATGTGATTGTTTGTTTGGAGGCTCCAAATGTATTGGACTAATCTGAAAAATTCTTACACCATTAGAATCCTACATTATCTCCGATGAATTAGACTATAGAATATATACAAAAATGTTAGGGATCTGTATGATAGCATTAATAATATAACTCAGCATGTTTATTGTTTGTGTAAAATATATAATTTCTGTTGAATACCCGTGCATAGCCGCGGCCTCGGAGTTAGATAGATATATATAGATAGATAATACTTTATTATACCACACAAATAAGAAACATTACAAACAGATATGCTTAAAGTAAAGGAAGTACAAAGGGCGGCCTTATCGCTATGAGCGATCTCTAGAGAGTTATATGTGTACATCTAGGAGTGCTTAGGTCTCTTTCCGTTTCGCGTCTAATTTCTCAAGGTCAATAATTATTACATATAAATCCGAGGGCCAACTCTACTGCCATGCGTGTCGTAGGGTATTCAAAACCAAGTTTGGTCTAGCCAGCCATTCGGGCTCATGATAAAAGAAATAAATGAATCCGTAATATATAGTTGCCGTCATCGAAATCGATGAGGAGGCTTATGCAGCCGGGGCGGACCGCTAGTATCCTAACCATAATGATAAAAACCCCTTTAACCGTTGGGATAGAAGCAGCGGGCAGAATATACCTCTAGTATACAGTAAAGAGTTAGCTATTAACAACCAGCAATATATTAATTAAGTACAAAAGCCAGGATTCCAGTTCTAATTGGATTCCACTAGCTGTACAGTTTCACTGTTACATAAAGGAGAATGTTAGTTGCATTGCATTACTAAGTATTCGTATGTGGGTACAGACCAGGCGAACGAGAGCGAACGAACGCTACGAGTGGGTTTTGTTCGGTACCGAACGTTCACTCGCCTTCGTTTTTGTGTCCACATCCAACGTTCGCTTGCTTGGTCTATGAACGAGATCGTACGAAGGTTAAAAATCGAATGCGAACGAACCAGTGGACGTTATGGCGAAAGCAAGCGAGCCCGAACGCCTTCGTTCGCATTCGGCCGTGCTCCGCCCGCGATTTGCATCCGTTCGTTTAGTGTGGACACAACAACGAAAGCGGATGAACGTTCGGTACCGATCGTCGAATCCCACTCGTAGCATTCGCTCGCTCTCGTTCATTTGGTCTGTACCCACCCACCATTAACTTCGTTACGCAGTGACGCATGTGGCTTTCCATCTTTTTAGGGTTTTGCCATCGGTTGCAAAACCCTTATGAAATCGCTTTGGGTCTGTTTTGTGTTTTGAATCCTTAATATCTCAGAAACTACTGCAGCTATTGACTTGAAATTTGAAATAATAATACATTTTGTACGCCCGCACATATTTATAGAAAATAAATGAAAATAAATGAAAAATCAAAATGAAGATTTTCCATACAAATTTTGAAATCGAAATTTTAAATGGAACGTACAAAGTCGAAAGTGGTATCAAATGAAAGGTACTCGTTTGTAGATTTCAAAACAGTTTTTGAAATTTCGGTAGATTTCATACTTTTTAAAATATTTTGAAAATGGTCAAAAAAATGACCGTTCCCCCCCCCCCCCTATCTCCGAAGATTGCAGAGCGATCGACGTGATATGTACCAAGTGTTTGTAGGTATTGATCTATATTTTATAGGAAAAATATAGAGAAGTCTGTAAAAATAACACTTTTTGAAATATGGTCAAAAAAGGGCGGGAAAAATTTCTAAAGGGGTGACTACCCCCCCGAGTTGGGTATCAAATGAAAGGTTTTGGTTTGTACATTCCAATGCAGTTTTTGAAATTTCGATAGGTTTTATACTTTTTGATATATTTTGAAAAAGGTCGAAAAATTGACCGGTACCCCCCCTCTATCTCCGAAGATTGCAGAACGATCGATTTGATATGTACCAAGTTTTTGTAGGTATTGATCTATATTTTACAGGAAAAATATAGAGAAATCTGTAAAAGTAATACTTTTTGAAATATGGTCAAAAAAGGGCGGGAAAAATTTCTAAAGGGGTGGTGTACCCCACCGAGTTGGGTATCAAATGAAAGGTATCAGTTTGTACATTTTAATGCAGTTTTTGAAATTTCGATAGGTTTTATACTTTTCGAAATATTTTGAAAAAGGTCGAAAATTTGCCCGTTCCCCCCCCCCCTCTATCTCCGAAGATAGCAGAGTGATCTATATAAAATGTACTAAGCGTTTGTAGATATAGGTCTATATTTTACAGGAAAAATATAGAGAAGTCTGTAAAAACAATACTTTTCGAAATATGGTCAAAAAACGAATTTTCATACAATGGGGGCTATTTCATTGAGAGCAATATCAAATCAAAGGTATGGATTTCGACAATTCAAAACAGGTTTTAAAAATCGTCTAAGTATCATACTTAGTGAAATACGTAGAAAAAAGTCGAAAAAATAATTGTAGGTACCAACCCACTTACCTACCCACTAATCTCTGTAGTAACTGTAATAGTAGGTAGTTCCACAGCGCCACAAAACCGTTGTTCCCAAAATTTTTAAGTCCATACTCAATATATTCCACTGCGCTCGAAGAATATTTATATAATAAGATTATTGAATTCATGAATTCCACCGTGCTCCAAAAAAAATATGAGAAGAGTAATGTATCCTGGATAATCCACACAACATCATTTAGCGACAAGCTAAGCAAGCTTGTGTAATTCGTACTACTACGATATCTGTTATACTTAATAAAGTATATATAAGTATCACATTAGATGATTTATTTTTGTGTACGTAGAAAAGGACTAGAACACTCGAACAAATAATCTGCAGATCTTACAAATATTAGTCCCGAGGCGGGAATCAAACCGCAACCTCCTGCGTTGTAAGCCCACCGCGCTAACAGGTCGTCAATATACGTACCTACCTAAACGATAAAAGTTCAAAACCCTCGGCGCGCGAGTTACACTCGCACTTGTCGTACTTGTTTTTTAATGCTGGACAATCTACACATCATCATCAAACTAAGCAGAGCTTGTGTTATGGTTACTAGATGACTGATATACATAATACAATATTTTTTTTTTATTATACTAGCGAGTGACCCCCTCCGGCTTCGCACGGGTCCAATGCTGATACAAAAACCTTCCTCTTGAATCACTATATCTATTAAAGAAACCGGATCAAAATTCGTAGATTTAAGTAGGTATACGTAGGGACAAACAGACAGACAGCGGGAAGCGACTTTGTTTTATACTATGGAGTTACAGACATATACGACCAGAACATCATGAACAAATATCTGCAGATCGCACAAATATTTGTCCCGAGGCGGGAATCCAACCCGCAACCTCATGCATCGCAGGCGGACCTTCGCCCACCGCGCCACAGAGGTCGAGGGCAACATTACATGAACAGAAATGTTAATTGTTTTTATTTTCCAGACGTCAAGCAAGGTGATCAGTTCCACTTCAGATTTCATAATGCCGCAGGCGCCGGCGATTCAGAAAAGATCTTACTATGGCAAAAATTGTGAGTATTAAACAATTAATTTACTTCATTTCATTCAGTTCAATGCGTTTATTTCAGACTTCAGTCCGCCGCGGCTTCGCACGGGTATTAAAAAAAAATATGCGGAACCCTAACTTTGTTGAAAATATTCTATAGCTTATGCAAGTTCGAGAAGAGTTTGAAATGTTGCGTTGCAGAATTTCTATTCTGTAGGTGTAGGGGAACTACAGAATAATAATAATAATGATTACTATGTATGATATTAGAAATATTTGACATAAGACTAATATTAATGATTCACCTAGTCTACTACAGTAAATTCGTTATCTTTAACAATTATCTACGATCCCACAGTAGGTTCTAGGCCAGTGTGAATGTTAAAGTACGTCTCGTGGGTACCCGGGCACGACAGTCGGAAGTCTGTATTCTTTCTAGGTCGCCATACTCACACTGGAAATGTACTTTGATATTTTTCTTTTATAAGAAACTTTTGAAATTAAAATTGTTTGATAGTCGGAGGATAAAATAGTTTCTTAGAATATCGCTTTTATTTTTTAGATTCAGACACTGGCGCTCGCGCGAGACGGTCGTCCGTTCCGCCAGAGCCCCCGTAACTCTGTCCGTTCGTGTGCTTTCGCCTGCGTTCGTGTGCTTTCGCCTACGCTCGTGTGTTTCCGCCTGTGTTGGTGTGCTTCCGCCTGCGTTCGTGTAGCTTTGCCTGCATCCTGTTTCGCTTACGAAACCCGAAATCAGTTCTTTTTTTAGAACTACCTGTCTGTTTCTATCGACTTATTTAATTCAGTTCTTTTCAGAACTGTGTTTCTTAAGACTGAATAGTCAAACGCAAGCGTTCTGTTCTTTTCAGAGCAACGCTTTTTCCGAGGTTCACGCTTTTTTCAAAGCGGTTCATTTATCTTGTTTCTAGGGCTTACTAATATTGAAAGCCAAGCCCTTAGTGGTCTTTTGCCACTTGCCACTTGTTTCTGGACTGGTTTCCGCAACTAGGCCACAGGTGGGCCCTTTTTGCGTGACGGGTGGGGTCTGCTACTTTAACCACCCGATATCCTCCAGGAAAGCCAGCAGCTCGCTGACGCCGGTGCATGCCTCCCTAGATGTTCTCGGTCTCCCGAGGTATTGCAATCTTTGAGAAGCTACGCTATCGCACTCTACAAGCACATGCGCCGCCGTCTCCTCAGCATTCATGCACCCTCTGCATAGAGGGCTGTCCGTGATACCCAGTTTAAATAGGTGTTTATTAAGCATGCAGTGTCCTGTGATCACCCCGACAATTAGCCGGAGTTTATTACGCTTCAGATTGAGGAGTTTGCGGGAGAATCTCGGATTTAAAACCGGGAAGGCCTCCTTTGACTGCCTACAATCCGTAATACTTGCCCAGTACTCTTGATGTTGTTTAGCTGTATGTTGACGGATCCATGAGCGGACTTGACTAAATGGTAGGGGAATTATTGGCTCAGGTCCTGTTGGTTGCCACTCTGAGCCTCTCCTCGCCAGTGCGTCAGCTTCGTCATTACCTCTGGATCCGCTATGTCCTTTGATCCATTGCAGTGTGACTCTATTGGACTTACTTACCTTTTCCAGCAGGTGGTGGCACTGTATGGTAAGTCCTGAGTTGTGTTCTCTCTTGTTCAGGGCCTGTAGTACCGCGGCGCTGTCCGAGAGGATCCTGATGTTTTGTTCAGTGATCTTCCTTTCCAGCACTGCATTCATAGCCTGGATAATACCTACACATTCCGCCTGGAAGATGGAGTTGTGGGCACCCAGCGCTGCTGTTTTGTGGATGTTGAGGTCTTCCGAGAACGTTCCTGCCCCAGTTCCTGTTTTCATTTTAGAGCCATCTGTGTATATTCTTACCTCGTGTATATTTGAGCTATCACTTGGCTCTTCGTACATTTCTACAGTGAAGCTTTTTGAGTGTATGTGTTTTTTTGGTACCCTATCGTAGACCGAGAGTAACAAAGGGTTATTCCTTGCGTATTCGTCTATGATAGTGGTGTGTTGTGATCTAGTGTCGTGTACCCATAAACGTATAGCCCAGAGTCGATAGGCAGCTGCGGCTGCCTCTTGCTGCACATATAAGTGCAGTGGCGTTAGACCCAACAGGGCTTCAAGTGCTGCCGTGGGGGCAGTTCTCATGCACCCTGTTGTAGCTACGCAGGCCAGTCTCTGTAGCTTTTGTAGTTTGTTTATGGTTGTTGTTTGATTTGTTCTAGTCCACCATACAAGGGCACCGTATGTCAGTGATGGTCTGATTACCGTGTTGTATAGCCATAGGGTAATCTTTGGGCCGAGACCCCATGTCCTCCCTAGCATTCGGCGGCACTGCCAGAATGAGATGGTGGCTTTTTTGGTCTTGTTTTCAAGATGTGTGGCCCAGTTTAGTTTGCTATCGAGTGTTATACCTAAGTATTTGACTGAATCGGAAAGTGTGAGTTGCGTATCGAACAGGAAAGGGAGCCTGTAGTTCCCTAGTTTACGCTTGTTGGTGAACATTACTAGCTC
The DNA here is from genome assembly GCA_963931895.1 of Eupithecia pulchellata. Taxonomy (NCBI): domain Eukaryota; kingdom Metazoa; phylum Arthropoda; class Insecta; order Lepidoptera; family Geometridae; genus Eupithecia; species Eupithecia pulchellata. The sequence goes on along the minus strand of OZ007550.1, from coordinate 1,461,068 downwards.
TGTTTTGGTCGGATTCACGGTTAATCCATGGTCTGTGCACCATGTTTCGACGACTTTTAGTGCGTTGTTCATAATGTTACACGCCACGCTGGCAAAGTGTCCCGATATGAGTATTGCCAGGTCGTCCGCGTAGCCTATTGTGTAGAAGCGTTGCTCATTAAGCTTGGTGATTAGATCATTTGCTACAAGGTTCCATAGGAGTGGTGACAAGACGCCACCCTGGGGACAACCTCTTGACACCACACCCCGGGTTCCCCCGAACACGTCAACCCGCACCGCTCTCAGTTTGAGCATGTTAATGATCCAATCTACCAGTGTCGCCTCTACACCATGCTTCTTTAAGGCTGCATTGATGCTGTTAAAGTTTGTTTTGTCAAAGGCTCCTTCGATGTCTATGAAGGCTGCCAGACACAACGTTTTGTTAGAGATGTCTAGTTCTAATCTACTAACAACTGCATGTAGTGCAGATTCTGTTGATTTACCCGAACTGTAGGCGTGTTGTTGTGTGTGTAATGGATTTATTGTCAGTATGTTATCCCTAATGTGTCGGTCACATAGTCTCTCTAAGGTCTTGAGTAGGAAAGAGGTGAGACTGATCGGCCTATAGGATTTTGCTTCAGTATAGTCGCTTTTACCTGGTTTGGGTATGAAAAGGACTCTAACCTCCCTCCACATGAGCGGTACGTAGCGGAAGGCCAAGCAGGCTCTGAAAATGGTCGTCAGCGCCCCGCCCATGTGTGCTGTACCCCACCTTAGTAGGGCAGGGAATATTCCATCCATGCCCGGCGACTTGTATAATTTGAATGTGTTAATGGCCCAGTTTACTTTATCTCCGTCGACTACCGAGCATGCTACTTCCCAGTCAGACGTTGATGGTGTGACTAGACTGGTGTTTTGCCACTGTGTTTCACCGTCTATGAGGCACCCTGGGAAATGTGTCTGTAAAAGGAGTTCGTGTGTTTCAGTTGTCGTTTTTGTGTATGTGTTGTCAGACTTTTTAAGTGAACCGATCTCGCGGTTTGGTTCTGACGCTAGAATTTTTCTGATTCTGTTCGCTTCTGAGTTAGACTCTATGTTGGTGCAAAAGTTTTTCCATTTAAGACGACTCCTACGCCGTATTTGCTTTTTATAGTTGGCCTGGGCCTTCTTGTAGGCATCCCAGTCGGAGTCGTCGAAGGTGTTCATAGCTCTATTAAAAGTCTTACGTACCTTATTTTTGAGCTCCTCCAGTCGTCGCGACCAGCCCTGCTTACCTGTATCAGTTTCCCTGATAACGTTGAGAGGGCAGGCTGCTTCGAAACTCTTTGTAAGGCTGAGCGTTATATGTTGTACCGCTGCTTCTATCTCTGCTGTGCTGGTTAAGTCTGTTTCCGGTATTCCTACACCTAGGTTCTGTTGCAGAGAGTTTGTAAACAGTACCTTGTTTGTTTTGCGCGGGTTGCGCACGGGTGTAGGGATTGTTTTGTTTAACGTCAGTTCAAATCTGATCCACCTATGGTCGGAAGAGGAGGTCTCATCTGATACCCTCCAGTTGCGCACATAGTCAGAGCAGTTGTCAGTTACCAGAGTCAGGTCAATGATGGTACGGCATCGCTTCGTCACGAAGGTTGGTTCCGCGCCCCTGTTTGCTATGGAGAGGTTGGTTGTGAAGAGAAAGTTTACCAGATCGTCTCCTCTGCTGTTAGCCACGGGCATGCCCCATATGGGATGATGCGCGTTTGTGTCTGTTGACATTATCAGTTTAGAATTATTAAGGTAGCATTGTCTCACCAGATCCTTGGTGCCTTCTGTGGGCACGGCCTCGTCGCCGGGCATGTAGGCTGATGTGAGCACTATATCGTCTGTCTCCTCTCCGAAAATGCCCTGAAGCCTGACGGTCGTCAGGTCTCTGGAACAGAACTCAGTTATGGGGGTAGCTGTCAAGTTGCGTGGTACAAAGATGCACGCACGCGGGTTATTGCAAGTGTTGTCGTATATAAGCTTACCGTTTAGGTTGTTGAGACCACACACACGTCCTGCCCTGATCCACGGCTCCTGAATCAGGGCTATGGTCTCGCAGTTCGTGTTCTCCAGCACTCTGCGCAGGTTAGCCGTGGCAGTAAGGCTGTGCTGGAGATTTGCTTGGACGACGTTATAAGTGGAGGGGTTTTGGGTCACCATCATTTTGGTTTCCCTTCTCCTCCTTCTTCTCCACCACGTCGTCCTCGTCCGAGGCCAGCGCCAGGTCCTCACTCATCACCTCACACAGCGCCTCCATCGCTGTAGAGCTCGACGGTTTGGGCGATGAGTGTGGGGGAGGTGAAGGTACCCGAGACTCTTGGACTTCGGGCGTTGCTGCGTTGCTAGGACCGGGCTTGTGTTCTGGGTCTGACGTCTGTATACTAGGTTGTTCGGTCGGGGGTTCATCCTGGAGTTGCCCCTCCGTCCCGAAGAAGCGTACATAGACGCTTCCTAGGCCGTACGCCAGCCGACGGTCATTCTCCATGATGCCAGGGATAAGAGCCTCTGGGATCCCTAGCGTCACGAAGAGTATATCGTCTGCCTGTCGGTGGTGAGTGTAGGGGGTCCACTGATGAACCTGCGCCCATTTGTTTTGTTTTCCCAGTATGAGGCTAGTGTCTTCTAGGGAGTACGTGCAATCAGGGAAGAAGATGGCTGCACGCACTTTCTTTGTCAGGTCGCTCTGCTTAACAACCACCAGATTTGGACAAGCTACGCTTGGTAGCTGCTGGATGGCGTTTTTCAGCCACTCTACCGAAGGTACATCCATGCACCACAGCTTTAGGGCCCCGTCTGTGAAGATGGGTTTGCCCTGGAAGCGGGGGGTGAAAGTAATGTCGGGATTCCTCACCTCGTCCCGGAGCCGATCATTTAAGTACTTCTTCAGTACAGTGGCTTGTTCCTCTGTCAGTTGTTCGTTGTTGTTTTTTATCACCGCCACGCCGAGGTTGCTTTTCGCGATTTCAGCAAAACTAGCAGCGGGAGCACGGTTGGAGCTGTCGAGCTTTTGCTTCTTGTGTTCCCCTCTCGGGGACATAGTATCGTCCAGACGCATCCTCTTGCCTGGCTCCACTTGGATCGTGGCCTGAGCCGGGATCGGAGCCGCGGCCGGGGCCTGTGCAGATCGAGTGATCGCAATGGCTGCGCGTTTCTGGCGATTGAAGCGGTTGCTGCCCCACGCCTTCTTTTCCTTGCCTCTGCTACCTTCAGACCCGGAAGCCTCTACGAGCAAGGTCGTAGGATTCGCCGGCGGGGCATGCGGCTTGGAGGAAGACGCATTTTTTGCATTTTGTCTGTTTTTGTAAAAGAAGCTGGGACTGTCAGCATTCTGGACAGTGGCTTCAGAGCCTGAAGCCTCCTGTCGTTCACGCCTCTGTCTCATCCTCCTCAGTTTTCGTTGGGCATTCTTACCTACTGGGGCGTTAGCCCCATCATAGGCTCGAGTAGTGGTATTCGAGGGTCCAGCCACTGGCTTTGCCTCTTTCCCTGCCTTGTTCGGTTTTTTGGCCTTGGATCTGACGATCTTCCAGCCAGCAGTACTAGCCTCCGCAACCTTTATGGCCGCAAAAGCTTCTACTGCCTCCTCTGCTGAGGGCGCAAAGTGGTCACTATTCTTTTGATTCTGCATGGTAAGTTGATTAAGTCTTCATCTTCCCGGTCCCCACCCACCACGGAGTCCAACCAGGGGGTGTAATAGATATGTACACCAGGGTTGCCGGTCCGATATAGAACGGGTGATCGAGTTGCCCACGAGCCTCAACGGCACCACTATACTCGGCGTTGACCAAAACCACCGAGCTATAGCGTGCACCGCCGGCTGCAGACCCCATCGACCCCCCCCTCTCACCGGCGATGGCTGAAGGCCGACCGCCCTGCTGAGTAGTCACGATTGGTTAGAACGTGACCTCCCGTTTTCGGAGGAAATTCACGCCAAAGAGGAGTGTTGCGGAAGAGACATCTGTCCGCTCAGCCACCAGGACAGTTGCATCCCCCCTTGCGGGCCCCCTACGCGCAGCAGCAAAAGCGTAGGTGGTCTTCCCCCCGCCTCTCATCACTCTCTTAGGGGATGGCAGGCCCACGAAGCTAGACCACCTAGCCTCGTAGCGGAAAAAGGGGTTTAGGATGGGATGGGATTTTAGTGAGGGGTAGGTCTTTTCCATTGTCATTTCTATCCACCTTCTGCTCCTTTCGATGATGGACCCGCCGGGACATGACATCGTCTCCGGCAGTGTACGTCTGGTGGTTTTGGTTACGTCTATTTCCTAGGGAATTAGACCAATAGCAGGGGACAACCACGTGAAGGATACCCCACCAGGCTTGCCCCAGGGATCGGCGACTGTTGCGCTACTCTCCCCTGGGGCCGTTCGCACCTTACATTACTTGAAGAGTCATGTAAGGCAGGTCTGTATCTATACTATGCAAGCGGCTGATCTAGTTGACTAGGTAAGCAAAGCAAGCTAGGCAGTGCAACTACTAAAGCATGGACACAGCCCCCCCCTTTGTGGTCAACCAAGGGATACGTAACCGTGCCAACGAACTTGGTTGGGCGTTGACCCGGAGCGCCTACTTTACTTCTTCAAAGTAGAATCCGGCTGGGCCTGGGACCCCCGGCCTTGGGGAAGCACCCTCGCCGACCCCAGGTAGCGTTAGGTAGTCACACACCCCTTTCGCCCCATAAGAGTGGTATAAGGGACATACCATTAGATAGGACACATAGGTACACATCCCCCCCTGTCTAACCCGACAGAGAGGAATCATACACTCATCCCGGGTGTTCCTTCGGAATTAGGGACGTGTCCGCTCAATATGTCCGCAATGGACATCTCAAGCCTGTTGCTTGACAGTTTGCGCGGAATCGTCCGCCGGGCACTCCCTGCCATTCCGGACTCTCCGGAGTCTCCGACCTCTCAGCAGGCCCTCTGGGAGAGGAAGGGCGAGTCCTCTCCCGAAACTGAGGAGATGGAAACCGGCGAGGTCCCATCCGAAGGGGACACGTCCGAATCGGACTCAGAGTCCGATCTCCCGCCCGCTCCCTCCGCCCCTGAGTCCTCCTCCGTAGGTAGCCGTAAGAGGAAGAAGGCTAAGGGCCCTTCTAACTCGGCTGTGGGAGCCTTAACCTCGGGCCTTCAGCCCCATTAAACTTTAACTATGCCAAGAAAACTTTAACTTTCAAAAGTATAATATAGTAAGTTGAATTGAGTCTGTACTGTTATACTAATATCATAAAAGGGAAAGATTTGATTGTTTGTTTAAATTGAATAGGCTTTTAGAAAAAAAATATTTCTTCATTCGAAGACTAAATTTTACCTGATCGATCACAGATAACATCATACTGATGAACATAGGCTTTTCAAAAAATAAAGGGAGCCGCATGAAAAATTCAATTATTGTTAAATAACAGTTCGAAGCCGGGGCGGACCGCTAGTGTACGTATAAAAAATACTGTGGAATTAAAAACCTTTTTAGAAGTAGGTTAAAGGGTTTAAACAACGTTCACCAGTCTCGTATAAAACAATAATTAATGTTGCTTTTTCATAAAATTTCTTTGAATTCAACCCATAAACTGCCATTTTTAGATAAGTATGATAACGGTTCTCCCCCTTTTAAATAGACTCTTCATTTTATGGGGCTTATAGCTTACTAGCGGTCCGCCCCGGCTTCGCACGGGTATTAAACAGAAATTTTATATTTCATGCGGATCCCTAACTATTTTGAAAATATTCTATAGCTTATATTCATCAGGGAAAATTTAGGATTCTAATGGAGAAAGAATTTTTCAAATCGGGCCAGTCGTTTCGGAGCCTATTCAATTCAAACAAACAAACATACAAACAAACAAACAATCAAATCTTTCCTCTTTATAATATTAGTATAGATTAGAGATGTATACGCAATACAGAAAATAAGTACCTAGATACGGTATACAGGGCGTCCCATCGCTATGCCACATGGAGGGAAAGTACCTTAAATATTGAAGATTGAACATTTTACTTTTATTTCTGATACTATGTTATTTAGCAAAAAATAATCCTTATGATGAAGTCTTTCGATCGGTATGAAAAAGCTACAGGGTAATTATTTTTCTCGTGTAGCGGGTTCGGTTCCCGGTTCAAATATGTAAGTATTGAAAAATCTATGAATGCAGTTTAAATTGTTTTTAAAATTAAAATAATGTCTTCTTTCAGTAAAATTTTCAATCTTCAATATTTAGGGTACTTTCCCTCTATTTGGCATAGCGATGGGACGCCCTGTATACCTTCAGATGATGCTTGGGCAAATACTCGTAAAACGAAATCGATTTTTGTTATTCTCTATCGTGCAAACGTTAATCTTATGCAAGCTACATAAGGATTGCTTTTGCACGAAGGAAGTAAACTACGATTTTTTCGTAGGCGCCCAAGCCTGCTATTCATCTATCTCTCTCTTTCTATGCACTAAATGGTTTTATACAGTGACCATAGAGTTTAAACTCACGTAGATAATAAGATCTGTAGGTAAGACTGCAAAGAAAACTGATTTAATATGATATCCACTGTTAGATATGCCTCTCTTAAACATCGAAAAAAGGACCGGTCCTAATTTTCAGGAATCCAGCTGTTTCCCGCGAAAAAATTACAGTGTTACCTGTCAAGCAACATTATGCTGAGGTAGAACCTTTTTGGTTCATAAGCAGTTGGTAGGATGTTAATAATTTTAGGACTATTTTACTTATTTTAAGTTTTTTTTTGTACCTACTTAAGTTTTCTTGTGAACCAAATGATTTTCTTTCTTTCTTTTTTTCAGTCTTAATATCCACGTCGAAGACAAAAATATCATAGGGTCCGGCAACACGGCAACACAGATGAATTTCCCAAATATACAGATACAAAAGTAATACCAAAATGATTTGTAATTGGAGCATATTTTGACCATGATCTGCTGAAAAGAAAATCGCTACGTTAATTTTTTTATCGTACACTTTCTCGTTCACTCTACTTTCAAGCGTTTTCTCCAATTCCCGAGTCGTAAAATGGTAAAACCAAGAATACGACATAGTACATAAATAATATACTATTTGTTTTGTAAAATTCATGTTGCCATTATAATTATAGCATCATTTCAATCTTTTGCTTGGAAGTATAAAGGGTGACCTTGGGTAAGTAGGTTAATAATACGTTTACACCAGATTATTTAATATTTGATTTTTAATTACGTACGTAGAAAAATTGGTTAATTTTCTTATATAAAGTCTCAAAATTCATCAACCCGATTCCACAGAATTAGAATAGGGGACCCGCAGTTTTTAATTCTTACTCTTGCTTAACCGTTCTAATTTCAAAAACACGACGATGACGGTAGTTAGATGTTTCGTCGTCATTTGTTTTTAGCTCGAGCCGTCTCACTGGTAGACAAAAGATCCCCCACTCCTTTGTCTATTTTTCTTTGTCCCACATGTTGTGTTGTAAGAGACTGGGTTCCGATTATAAGGGACTCATACTAATTAAAAATCAAATAGATAGATAGAAAACACTTTATTATACCACACTAGCAGTCCGCCCAGGCTTTGCACGGGTATTTAACAAAACTATATTTTATATGCGGAACCCTAATTTTTTGAAATATATTATAGCCTATGTTTAGCACGGAAAATTTAGGATTATATTGGTGAAAGAATTTTTCAACTCTGTCCAGTAGTTTCGGATCCTTTTCAATTCAAACAAACAAACAATCAAATCTTTCCTCTTTATAATTTACTAGCGGTCCGCCCCCGCTTCGCACGGGTCTTAAACAAAAATTTCAGACATTATACACACTAACACGATGGATTTCACAGTTTTCATACGGATCCCTTACATTTTTTAACAGCATTGGGGTTTTTGACATTGACTCGACACTCCATAACTGACACTGGCCGTAGAGAAAAAGCATTCAACCTCTTTTTCTATTATGACGCGCCATAATAGAAAAAGAGTTTGAATATACAGCGCACGGTTCAATTATTGAATTTTTCATGCGGATCTCTAACTTTTTTGAAAATATTATATAGCGTATGTTCATCACGGAAAATTTAGGATTATATTGGTGAAATAATTTTTCAACTCTGTCCAGTAGTTTCGGAGCCTTTTCAATTCAAACAAACAAACAATCAAATCTTTCCTCTTTATAATTTATAGGTACCTAGTACAGACAAAAAAGAAAACATTACGACAGACGTGCTTAGAGTAAAAGTATAAATTATATGGGGCGGCCTTGGCCAAATAGGTAGGTCAATACAATACAATACAAATACACTTTATTGCACACCAATATAGGGTAAAACAGTACAGAAAAACATGAACTCAAAAACAGTACTATAACGGGCGGCCTTATCGCTAAAAGCGATCTCTTCCAGACAACCTTTGGATGGACCCGTATCTATTGTACAGGTATAGACGGTGGCGTATTAGACTAATGTATACAGTAACCTACATAAATAAATAGGTATTAATAATAATACATTTAGACAAGATTATTTAATTTTTAAATACGTATTTAGTATAATTGGTTAATTTTCTTAATTCTTTATTGCATGGTATGCAAGAAAACATGCGATTATTTCATAAGAAAATAGTACAAGGACATTTTTGTTCAAAATATAAAAAACTAGCGGCCCGCCCCGGCTTCGCACGGGTATTAAACAAAAATTTCAGAAATTATACACAATAACACGATGGGTTTCACAGTTTTCATACGGATCCCTTACTTTTTTCTAACAGCATTGGGGTTTTTGACATTGACTCGACACTCCTTATCTGACACTGGCCGTAGAGAAAAAGCAAGCACCGTATTATATTCAACCCCTTTTTCTATTCTGACGCGCCATAATAGAAAAAGAGGTTGAATATACAGCGCACGGTTCAATTATTGATTTTTTCATGCGGATCCCTAACTTTTTTGAAAATATTATATAGCCTATGTTCATCACGGAAAATTTTGGATTCTAATGGTCAAAGAATTTTTTAAATCGGTCCAGTAGTTTCGGAGCCTATTCAATTCAAACAAACAAACAAACATACAAACAATCAAATCTTTCCTCTTTATAATATTAGTATAGATATAAAATAGATAGGTTAGTAGGTAGTTTCTTTGTTAAAAGTAATCTAATTTTATTCTAACGGTGTGCCGTGAAAAGTGAGTAAGCTGTTATGTTTGGGTTCCGAACTCGCTATAAGAAATATTTTTTTTAATCACTCGCCAATGTAGTGATAAATCGAGCAGAAGCAAAAAGCGATCCATTAAAGAATATATATTACTCTAATACATACATAAGTTTTTTAAATGATAAAGTTAGGAATAAATGAGCGCGGAATAATATAAATAGATGAGGGATCTGTTGAACTTTTTGTTTGAACGGAACTATTTGACACACAAATTACAATACAATAGAGGTATATTATACGATCGCTGCAACGCGATGGAAACGTAGGGGAACATAAAAACAAAAGGTACGCGATAAATACCCGATAAATATCTATACTAATATTATAAAGAGGAAAGATTTGATTGTTTGTTTGTTTGTATGTTTGTTTGTTTGTTTGTTTGTTTGTTTGAATTGAATAGGCTCCGAAACTACTGGACCGAGTTAAAAAATTCTTTCACCATTAGAATCCCTAATTTTCCGTGATGAACATAGGCTATATAATATTTTCAAAAAAGTTAGGGATCCGCATGAAAAATTCAATAATTGAACCGTGGGCTATATATTCAACCTCATTTTCTATTATGGCGCGTCAGAATAGAAAAAGAGGTTGTATAGCGCACGGTGCTTGCTTTTTCTCTACGGCCAGTGTCAGTTTTGGAATGTCGAGTCAATGTCAAAAACCCCAATGCTGTTAAAAAAAGTAAAGATCCGTATGAAAACTGTGAAACCCATCATTTTAGTGTGTATAATTTCTGAAATTTTTGTTTAATACCCGTGCGAAGCCGGGGCGGGCTGCTAGTTCTTTAATATGTCAACAAATCGTGAAAGGTTAAAAAGTTTTATGCCCCTTTTATTTCCAATGGTTTTGCCACAAGTCTCATCGAACCCTAATTTCTCCGAACATTAAATACGGTTGCATTTTTTCATTGACAACACCAATAAAAATAGCTTAACATGAGGGTAGATTGAGATTTTTTGATAACAAGAAACGCAGTTCTTACTGTCTTGTAGTTCCCAGTTCACTGCTTTAAGAACTCGTGTTTTTTTCTTGCTTATATCTTCGTTTCGAAAGGGATAAATATTTATTTTTGTTTTTTTTAATTGTGTTCGATTGTTATTGTTAATATTTAGTTTCTTTATCGATTTGAGTGATATGTGCGATGTTGAAAATGCCGTTTCGCGTGAAGGTAACTTATTTTCGATTTTTATCTAAAAATATTATTCACTAAATGGTATTCAATTTCAAACGAATATGAGAATGGTTAGGTAGGGGTTAGGGTGTCGCAAAAAGGGTCCCACACTTAGAAAAATTTTCATCGATTTTGTATGGGGCTGGGACTTAGAAAAACTTTGATATATTTTTTTATATATATATAACATATATTTTTTCTTATGCCATCGTAAAGAGGGTCACTAGGGGTGCAACTTTGGTTCAGCTGATTGACCCCAAAGTTCAATGACCTCGGCGCTAGAGGTCAAACTGTGTCCGATACAGATACAGATACCGATACAGAGCATTCCGATAAGAGTTGATTAGGTTCAATTTGAGTGGCGGATCCGACACAGAGTACCCCGACTCCACGTGGTCTTGTGCGTGGCGCCCCTAGAGTGTATATAATAAGCCGGAGGCGCGAAGGGAGTGCAGCCTCCGCCAGCCGTAATAAGAGACAGGCACCGCGTGAGCCGCAGCGGCTGAGGCTGGTCGCCGAAGGCGACCAAAAAGCCGAAGCTGCGGAGGTGAGCAGTGGTGCCTGTCCCTTGTTACGCAATGGCGGAGAGGCTGCACTTCCCGCAGCGCCGGAGCTATCGCGAACGCGATTCTTTACACTCGTCGTCGGGGACAGTTAGGCATCGATCAAAGTCTCAGCCCCATACAAAATCGATGAAAATTTTTTTAAGTCTAAAATAAATATTTTTTTTTGGTTTTTCCTGAAAATCTCTTTTGTAACTATTACAATATTACTAACTTAAAAAAAAAAAAAAAAAAATGTATGGGACCCTCTTTGCGACACCCCGACCTAGGTAGGTGTTTAACCACAAATAACTTGTTAGTTACCTATAACAGTATAAAAAGGGGCATTTATTAACAAAGGACCTAGAGTTTAAAATAGTATCTATTTTCTAAAAATCTAATCTATTACCAGAAGACAGAGTGTTCAGAATGATCACAATGTTGCCACGTTAATGGCGATGCTAATTCGTTGATCAAAATAAACCAAAATAATTAAAAAAGCCAGCATTCTGATTGACAGCTTAAAAGTTTTGTAATATTAGGTCCTTACATATGAAATTGGCGTTTTGTATGGGAGGAACAAAAAGTCGAATATTTTTTAATATAATATATTTAATTAATCAAAGTATGAACCATTATTTTCTATGCACTTTTGCCATCTTATAGGTAGTTCATTGATCCCTTTACTAAAAAAAACCAGTCGGACGGGAATCAATAAAATCTTTGAAGGCGATTTGGACTGCCCCATCGGAGTTGAATTTTTTCCCTTGCAAGAAGTTATCCAAATTTCGAAAAAAATGGTAATCTGTTGGAGCAAGGTCCGGGGAGTACGGAGGATGTCTTAGACTTTCCAATTGAAGCTCTTCTAATTTAGTAGCCGTCTGTTGCGCAGTGTGTGGTCTAGCGTTGTCGTGAAGCAGCAGTGGCGTGGAGCGATTGACCAGCCTAGGTTGTTTAGCCGCTAGCTTTTCCATCTTGGTTTGCAATTGCTGACAATAGACATCAGCCGTAATAGTCTGGCCAGATTTGAGAAAACTGTAATGAACAATACCGGCACTAGTCCACCAAACGCTTACAAGTAACTTTTTTGGGGTTAATTTTCGCTTGGGGCAGGATTTGGCTGGCTGGCCAGGATCCAACCATTGCGCTGAGCGCTTCCGATTATCGTAAAGAACCCATTTTTCATCACAGGTAATGATTCGGTTTAAAATACCTTCATTATTGTGCCGGTTTAGTAATGTAACGCAGCAGTCGACGCGCGTTTGCCGGTTTGCTTCAGTCAATTCGTGAGGTACCCACCTTTCAAGCTTTTTAATCTTCCCAATTTGCTTCAAGTGAATTAAAACAGTTTTATCACTAACACCGTAGCCTGCAGCTAACTCGGACGTGGTTTGCGATGGATCCGCTTCCAAAGAGGAGAAATTTGTGATTAAAGTGGCCAGTACGAAAAACGCCAATTTCATATGTAAGGACCTAATATTAAGAGTTTGTTAAGATATTGCGTGTGTAAACACTGGGTTTATCATCCAACGTTTTACCAAACGGCTCAAATAGATAACCTCCATGTGTTATGTAGGTATGATGAAAATACATATCGAATAATAAATAAAAATATAATAAATAATGCTAGACAATCCACACAGCTCATATAGCTTCAAGCTAAGCAGAGCTTGTGTTATGGGTAGGTACGTACTTGTCCTACAAGTTCTGTATGTAAGGCAAAAAAAAATTACTCAACAGGGTTGAAACATGTAGGTACTTAATCAGCTTAATCATCTTATTAGATTATTTTTATCTTATTTTTATAAACAACTAGCGATCCGCTCCGGCTTGGCACGGGTATTTAAAAAAAAAAAATCCTGCGGGTCCCTAACTTTTTTGATAATATTATTTAGCCTATGCTCATCAGGGAATATTGATATAGATTATATAGATTCTAATGATGAATATATAATATAGATTCTAATGATGAAAGAATTTTCCAAATAGCTCCAGTAGTTTCGGAGCCTATTCAATTCAAATAAACAATCAAATCTTTCCTCTTTATAATATTAGTATAGATATAATAGAAAACTACCGAATAGAGCGAACAAAGAAAGTTTTAAAACCACCTACCAGAGAACAAGAATGGTATGGATTGTCCAGCATCATTTATTCATTGACTTCACTAAGAATTATATAGGTACGCTTGGTATAGGTACAGTATACTAGGGATGTTACGGAGGTGGTTTAACGGAACCGAAGTCGGAGTCGGAGTTTTAAATTTTGGTTTATCGGAGTCGGAGGCGGAGTCGGAGGCGGAGTCGGAGTCGGAGGCGGAGGCGGAGTCGAAGGTGGTGGCAGAAGAGAGATTAAGAGCAGAATGTTAAGGGGAGGATTAATCAAATATTAAAAAAAGTAAATAGTACAAATACAAACATTATTTAATCATTCTCTTTAATTTACTTAAAATTATAAACTTAAATAACATACTTAGTCGTTAAAAATTAACAGCAGTTAGAAAATTAAATCAAATGAATGGACTCTAAAAGTAGCAAATTATCTTCTAAATATAATGGAACGAGCGATTTTCTGGCGACAACGCCCAGCCTAAACCGCTGAAGCTAGAAAGCTGAAATTTGGAAGGAGGGTTCCCCATTGATGGGGAGGTTAATGGAGTGGATGGGAATATATCCCTTTTACAACACAAGCACCCGCTAAGAAGGGATTTTTGGAAATTCAACCTCTAAAGGGGTGAAAAGGGGGGGGTGGAAGTTTTTTTGGTCCTTTTTCTAACTCTGTAACCGGTGCCCCGATTCACTTGAAATTTACAGGAAATACTAAACATACAAAAATATTTAACACGTGTTTCAGAATATTCCTGAAAATTGGGTGAATCAAGTTTGAGATTCGTTGTTTGGCTCCGTATTGAAATGTCTTTAACTTTTTAATATAGCATACTAATGACTTGAAGCTTTCAGTATGTACTGAAAAAACTATAAATTAAAACACGTGTTTCAGGATTTTAAAAAATGTCACAACATAAGTATGAAAAGGAAGTCGAACTATTGAGGTTATTGTGGTGAAATTTATCAACCATTGAGCCTATTGGCTTAAAATTTACAGAGAAAACTACACAAACAAAAATATTGAATACGTATTTTAGGATTTTTCAAAATAATCCTGAAAATGGGATAAAAACTGATATTCAAGTTTAAGATGGGCTAAAGTAGCATTCGGACACGGTCAGTGTAGTGTGTCGTACTGTGAACGTGGACATTCCTGATTCAGAAGACGGATTGAGGTTAGTCGTGGATACTGCCGTCAATTCTTGGCAGTAACTCGCAGAACACCCAGTCGCCCCGTGACCACGATCGCTGCAACGCGATGGAAACGTAGGGGAAAATAAAAACAAAAGGTACGCGATAAATACCCGATAAATATTCTTTAAATAAAGTAGAATGTTTGAAGTTCATCGTGTCATTATCATTCACTATGAAAAAAATACAGTAAATCGTTATTATTTAAATAAAACCCTTATAACGGGATAACGGGATACCTACATAATATTTAAAGCGGGTTTCAGGAATTTCCGACTCTTAAAATAGGGTATTAACTGATTTCGTCAAGATTTTTTACCCTATAGTCCACGCAAATGAAATTGCGAGGGGGTCAGCTAGTATTTAATAAACAAAAGCTTTGCAGCTTTGTCTCCGTCTAATCTATTTCTTAGCGGGTCATAGATTAGGCCAGCCCCACTAAAAAGTTATTCGCTTGCTACTAAGCCTGGCGGGCAATCGATTGAAGGGGTTGGAATTTTGTATTTCCATTAACTTTCCACCACAGTAATGGATCATCATTGATGTGGATGCGTTTTTCTCTATTATTATTAAGTAAACTCTTAACTCTTGCTGACCGCAGCCGCCGCGCGTCATCGCCCGCTATCCGCTATGCTTCGACCTCCGATTTAAACATCCGATTGAAAGTTTCGGAACAGAAGTCGGAACCGGAGGTGTAATATCAATCGGAGGTTCCGACATATCGGAGTCGGAGTCGAAGCTTCGTAACATCCCTGCAGTATACATATAGTATCTATATGTGTACTGTGGTATAGGTCTGCCGTTTCCAAGCATTTTCCAAGGTAATTTACCGCGTGTCAGCATTTTAAATCAAGGTACGCGTAATGTTAGCGTTTAAGTAAACCAAGGTTCGCAAATGGCAGGTTTTTGCTAAGGGTTTACTTACACGTAGCGTTGGTGCTTGTCCTTGATTTACTACCTACTCAGTTCGGTTTATAGATTCTTTATTTCTCAAAGAACACAACCCAAATTTTTTTTTAAATATTTGTATCATATGTTCAGCACGGAAAATTTAGGATTCTAATGATGAAATAATTTTTCAAATCGTTCCAGTAGTTTCGGAGCCTATTCAATTCAAACAAACAAACAAACAATCAAATCTTTCCTCTTTATAATATTAGTATAGATTCATTTCCCCCGCCCTGTTAGGAAGCAAATTCCCCCTATACCCTCCCGCGGTTAAAGAACAATTGATATCAAACTCCATAAAATACGGCTTTATATCCAAAGCAAGCAAGGTGGTCCACTAAATATAGGCACAGGTATTATGTAAGTACATAGGTATCCAAAACATCTGCAGTGTGTACGCAGTGCTAGTGTATGTGGGGCAAATCAAGTGTCTTGTGAAATATTTATTAGACGGCTTGAGTTGGTCAATGCAGTTTTTTTAAGACTTTTAACCGCGCTTTGTTTCTTTTTTGTAGAAATGTTTTAATGTTGACATCAAAATATTTCCACAGAATAAAGGAAACTAAAACTATTTTGCTTTTACGATTTGTTGACATATTAAAGAATATTTATCGGGTATTTATCGCTTACCTTTTGTATTTTTATGGATCTACTAGCGCCCCGGCTTCGCACGGCAATGCACTACTTATTGTTTCATATTTATTTTAGCAATCAGGAAGCAATCAGGTTGTTCAAAATTATCTTAGCAGACAAAGCTCTCAAAGGTAATATGCAAACTCTTTAGAGTGAATATTTGAAATGTCATTGATTTATTTTTTGAAGGCACATTTTATGCACATATTACTTTGAGAGCTTTGTTTGCTAAGATAATTTTGAACACCCTGACTCCTAATATAAATATGAAACAATAAGTAGTAACATATTTTGAACACCTTGGATGCTAACAACAATATGATTATTCAAAATGCGTACCTAAATCAAATTGGTTTTATGTTTTTAGATCATTTTGACTAGGTACCCTAGACGCACATATCAATTGAATGACGCTGACTGTACTAGCAAGTAAAATTTTGAAACATTTCCTTCGTTAAACATACTACAGCTATAGACTACAGCGCTACCTATCTTTGTTTGTGGTGATACAATTCACTATCAAGAATTGTGTCACCACAAATTCTTCAGCAGGTCGAATTCATATTTGTTCGTATCATTCTTATCGCCTTTCCTGGTTTATTGTCAATTGTTTTTATTCGTTACCAAAATGCGGCAAATGAGCAAAGAGGTTTTTTTATGAAATCATACAATCCTCAATAAATCTTTTTTTTTTTTTGACAACCTGGTTCAAAAGTTGGGTACGCAAATGTTTATAGATGAAAACTAACGGGGTGCGTGCGGGGTGTATCTAACAAAATTTCTAAAACTAAGATTTTTTCCACAGGTTGGTTTCCACAATTAAATTTTTATACGGATCCCTAACTTCTATGAAATTATTATATTATTATTCTATAACCTATTGTTTATCAGGGATAATGAAGGACTCTAACGGTGAAATAATTTATCAAAACGGTCCAGCAGTTTCTGAGCCTTTTAAATCAAAACAAACAATCAATCAAATCTTTCCTCTATAAAATAATAGTAGTCCCTAAATCCACCAATAAATAGATAGATACATAATTTGTTTATACAGTTTCAGATAAAACATACTTTGTTAGATGTACCTTAAAGCCTATTTTTGGTTTGTCTAAATCTATATTGACCAGCTGGTTGAAAAGCTGGGTACGCCCAGTCCTACAAAATATGTTTTTTTTATAAAAATGTATAAAATAGCGCTATTTTTCTTTCTAGATGGGGAACCACCAGCAAAGAAGCCAGCAGCCAGCATACAAGTTGGGGGTGCCTTCAAATGGAATCTACAGGTCAGATAGTGTTACCAACAGATGTAATTGTCCATGGAACGATAAATTTAAATTTAATTGGTATCAATCAAAACCACAAAAAATATATCGTTACATTATATGAAACGATAAATATATATGCTAACATTTATTGTTTCATAAATTATATATAGGATGTCCGTTAAGTTAGTACATACTTACAAGAAAATAAAATGAAGTTCATAACATAAAAAACAAAAACAAATCGATAACAAAATTATAGCTGTATAATTTTGGTATCGATTTGTTTGTATTTTGTATGTACTTAATATGTTTTGTATTTGTATTTGTTAAGGTGTCGTGTCCTGTAAGGTCTTGTGGTGATACTGTTTATAGAAAAGTAGTCGTGACTTTTGCGTTTTGCAATTTAGCAAATTCATTCGTTAAGCAGAGTCCAACCAGTCACCCACACAGAACGATGTTCTATATTCCTTCATTATGATTATAGAACAGCGTATTTGTAATTATTGTACTCGTGTCTAATAAAGAATAGACTCGGTTTAATGGCGGCTCCACATTAGTGCCGTGAATTCACGTCCGAATTCTCGCTGTGAATTCACGGCACAAGTCGTGCCCTCCACATTCACGGGATGCTCTCAATCGTTCCTGAAACCTGCCGTGAAATGGACGTAGAAGCTGCTGCTGCAATGCAATAATTTATACAAAATAACAAACCTTTTTTCGATAGAAGCGATAACTGGACAGCAAAGAGTCTTTTTTCTTCTTTAATTCTTTGATATCAATATTATCCATTTGACTACTAATCCGCTTCCAGGCATCATGATTTTTGTTTTTATCCTTATAATGCAGGTTTTTTTGCATCCCACAGTATATTTTCCGAATGGTAATGCTCTAAAAAGAGAATTTCCGTACCATTGTTCCAAAAGTTTGCGCGCCACTCCATTTCGCGCAGCAACTGCATACGTCCGTTCGCCTTTGTAGTCCGGAGTAAACTGGCACGGGGCCGTGAATGTGGATGGGTATGCGTGAACGCCGCGCGAAGGGGGCGCGAACCCTTTGTCGCGGGACAAAATACCGACACTGACCGGGGAACAGGCGTGAATGCGCGTTAACCCCGCGAAAACCGTCCAAAAATACCGACACTGATCGGGGAACAGGCGTGAATGCGCGTGAACCCCGCGAAAACCGTCCACATTCACGTTCACGCCTGTTCACGGGGCTTCACGGCACTAATGTGGAGCCGCCATAAAGTTAGAACCATCTTTCATTTCCCATCCAACCCACAATATGAAATATATAGACTAAAAACAAAAAAAACTCAAAACTCTAAAGGAAATGAAGCACTTTGATATTTGGTAATGATGGCATCTCATGCGTCATTCAGTGACATTCTTTAACCCGGCGGCTTGAATGAGGTTAGATTTTTTGACACCAGCTAGGCGGGTGGGAGATACCCATAATTTTGATGTTCAATACAAGTTTACTTTGTTAATTTCTTTTCGCATAATAATTTAACAAGATTCAAATTTCTTTGGTAAATTGACATAACAATAGTGTCCAATAATTATCATAGTAATAATAACAGAGCACCAAAGTTACACCTACAAATCAGTACAATCCCCCACTTCAAAATCATGTTTTCTATTCCAGTGTTCCAGCCAACGAAACATTAAACTCGATACTGTACCTCGCCCCTCGCACTCTAACCTCCAGCTAGTGAAACGACAGGACTCGCATGACCATATCATTAAATAATCTGCGTTTAAAAACTTCTCGGGTGTGACATACCCGACCTCACACGCCGGGTTTAGTATATCTATACTATTTATCTATACTTATATTATAAAGAGGAAAGATTTGATTGTTTGTTTAAATTGAATATGCTCCGAAACTACTGGACCGATTTGTAAAATTCGTTCACCATTAGAACCCTAAATTTTGCCTAATGAACAGAGGCTATAGAATATTTTCAAAAAAGTTAGGGTTCCGCATGAAAAATTTAATTTTAGTGAAATACCTGTACGAATCCGGGGCGGACTGCTAGTAGGTTATACATTCATTTGTCTACAAAGGACATAAGGATAGGATTTGATAGCAACGCTCGGTAGATTCCGATCAGGCAATAAGTATAAGATATTATTTAAATATGTCTCTGTAAACTATAAACTTATGCATTTAATTGTACCTGCATTTGAATATAGGGTGAGTTAGTTTTGTCTGTTCTATGAATTATTTGGACTCTTTATCGTAATATGACACCTAAGCAGTGTTGCCAGGTCTGATTTGTCGTAAATCGTGGCATTAAAAGAATTAGCGCTAGTGATGTGACGTTTGCTATTTTTAACGCGCGCCGCACTCGACATAGTGTTGTGATTGAGATGCATTATTTAATTACCAAATTAGTGGTTTAAATTTTAAATACTAATTGTATTTAAAATTTAAACCATTCAGGTGACTTCACACTTAGTATCAAAAATGTCTATTAACCAACCAACAATGTGGCATTTCCATACTTTGTTACAGTAAATAAATTAATAAAAACAAGCTCTGCTTAGCTCGGGACAAATGTTTGTACGATCTGCAGATATTTGTTCAGGGTGTTCTGGTCGTTTTCTACTTGTGTATGATAAAAATATCTATATCGTTATGTATATCAGTCATCTAGTGCCCATAACAAAACCTCTGCTTAGCTTGGGGCTAGATGATCCTGTGTGGATTGTCCAACATTATTTATTAATTTTTTTTAGTTTTGTGTATCCAAAACTTATTTATTAGTAATCCTTAATACACTCGAGAGCAATGAATCCGGGTCACTCAAAGAATCCAAAAAATCTCGGAAAGTAAGAATGCTAGGTTAATGCAATAAATTGTATTTAATAGACAATTTAATACTCCTTAAATGAAAGTTAAAAATATATGAGTCACCATACATTTTATTTACACAAAATTACATAAAGAAAAAAAACTGCTGATCTCACTTAAAACAAAAATAGGAAACATGAAATTTTTGAACTTTATGACGATTTTCTTGAATTTCAATACTTCGTATTACCTCCTCGTGCTTCCATTACTGCGTTTACGCGGTTTGGCATGCTGTACACCAAGTTCCTTATACGATTTTGGGGAATATTCTCCCATTCCTCTGTGAGAGCAATTTTGAGCTCAGGAAGCGTGATTGGGGGAGGGTTTCGTTGTTTTACGCATCTCCCTAGCTCGTCCCAAGCATGCTCGATCGGGTTGATATCCGGGCTGCGCGCTGGCCACTCCATACAAGTAATGTTCATCTCTTGAAGGTAGTCATTCACAATCCTACCTGTATGAGGTCGGGCATTGTCATGCATAAATATAGCATCCTCACCCAAATTGACCATAAATGGACCAACGTGTTCGTTGAGGATTTCTTCCACATATCTTACGCTAGTTAAAGAGCCGTTTTCTATGATCACCAGCTCTGTGCGACTTTCAGAGGAAATTCCGGCCCACACAAGTACAGACCCACCGTAGGCTACTTTTTCTTCGATGCATGCTTGCTTGAATCTTTCCCCTGGTCTTCTATACACTCTGTGTCTTCCATCGTGCTTGTAGAGCATAAATTTTGATTCGTCGGAGAACAATTTATTGCATTAACCTAGCATTCTTACTTTCCAGATTTTTTGGATTCTTTGAGTGACCCGGATTCATTGCTCTCGAGTGTATTTCACTCCACCCTGTATAACACCACTGAATCACCCTCCCAGTATAACACCCTACTTCACAGGCCCTCGCAACCGCGGCAGATTCCGTCGAAACGGGCGGCAAGTCACCAGTTTCCGCCCTGAACGAGCTCGGAGTGCGAATCAGCTATGCACTTCTGAGGCAGGGCGGGCCAGCGCATTGTCCTATCTTCACGGTAGCGCTCAAGGTTAGTGGTTTAAGGGACCTGCGACCGATGAATTGCCTTTAAAAACGTAGCTAAATTAATCTGAAATTCGAGACACAACCGCAGCCAATAGGCTAACAGCTTCGGAGAAGCGGAGAGGCCTACAAGGCCCTCGAAGCGACAGCACGTGACTCGGGAAAGTTATTCATGACGTTGAAGCCAGAAAAAAAACTCTAGTTCGTTTCTTACCTATTTGACAACGTAGAGCAACGTATGTGGAAGACTACAAGACTACTGAAAAAGTAAAACAAATTTTTGTTTTACTTTGTTTTACAATTGCCCTCTTTTAACATACAATTGAATTGACGTTGGTTTTTTCATCAGTTCATAGAAAATAGTTAAAGATTTGCGAAAGATTACAAATTTTCCTTGTTTTCTTCCTTTTAGTAGAAAAGATTAAACCACGAAAAAATTTCGATCCACCTTAAGGAGGTAGATTTCATTCGTCCAAGATCTCTGTCAAAAAGTCAAATCTGTCAAACGAAATACGTAGTTTGCTCTCAGAATAAGAGTTTGCTTGAACTTGGCGCGCGACTCGGTTCTTTCCGCGAAAAAGTGAAAACTCAAAACAAGTGTTTTTCGTACTTAAAACGAAATTCTTTCAGTTCTTCTATCAGAAAATACCTGTATGTGCCTCGCTCAAAAGTGATTAATAAAAAGCTGGTTTGTAAAAGTTCGAAACGTAGAAGCAAAGTCTGAAGAGAAAAACCGACTAAAAGATGATAGAAATATTTTCATTTCATGCGAAATAACTTAAGTACCTTTTCAAACACTAAAGATCACAAAATCATCACATTCTTCATCTTCAAAGTAGGTAGCTTTACTCGTCTGTCTTCTAAACTACTAGACATCGCAACTGATACTCTTACCTACGTTTTCCACCAATAAGCGGAGTGATACATTAGCAACGCTTTCATTGTAAATTTGGTGAAATATATACCAATAGAGATTAATGTGCCTAACTTGCATTTACCATTCCTCATAGAACACCTTTTAAACTGATCTAAGGGAAACCAGGGCGGGTTGCTAGCTATTTACAAAATCACGCCAACCTTCTGACTGGCCAAATTAGGGCTACATAGCCGTACGAAGTTGCTTTTTTAGCTTGTCCTATAAACCTTTGCCCTGTCCATCTTTGTAACACAAAAGCTGTTGTTTAATTCTTGGTGACTCAGTCCTTCAGTTTGAATTTAGATGAAAGGAAGCACTTAGGTAAATGATGTCTGTGTCATCATTATCAACCAGATAAGTAAACCTTTATACAAGACCTTTAGTCTTCTTATATATCTTGAGACTTCGCTCCTTTATGAAGGTATGAGGTCATTATCTTATATAAATATATACTTGCAAACAAAGCCATTGTATTAAAGACTTTGTTTTGTCCATGAGTCATGTTTTAATTTTTGTTTTATAAGAAAATCATAGTACCTATCCTTTCTTAATGACTTATAATAATAAATAATGCAACAATTTATGATCCACACCCCATCAAGTACCAAGTTAAGCTTGTTTTATGAATACTAAGATAATAGATATGCATAATAATACAATATACAGCTAGTTACATTACATTCAGAACCTTGCAGCCTTATTGTCTAACTTAAATCCATTACCGGTGAACTTCAAACCGATCACCAGTTGTAGATCCAGTTAGAATGTTGTCGGTTTTGTATAAGGTATTCAACTGGTCTTCGGTTTCAGCTATTTATACAACAAGAAAGTGACAATCAAAGTCCAGGCTAGGTTTGAAATGCCAAACTGAAGCTGATTATGATTACCAGTTGAGTTAGACAATAGAGCCGATGTATTGAGGTGTAGGGAGCCTATTCTTAGCAGTTAGTGACAAAAGGGCTGTAAGTTGAGTGATGATGATGATAATCATAAATTGATACAAGTCCTAGGGACCATAGGGCTTATCAACTTATTCATGCCTGTAAATATTGTCATTACAATAATGATCAAACTCATTAGCTAATGTGTCTAGTTTAAATCATAATAAAATACAATACAATACAAAAACGTTTTATTTGACCAGAAAAATAAAATAGCTAAAGACATTATTAAGACAACTAAAATGGGCAGCCTTATCGCTTAGAAACAATCTCTTCCAGATAACCTTTCAAAAGGAGAGGGTTTACCAAATATAATTTAAAATATATATTATAATCGTACCATGAATACTTAAAACAAATAATAAATAAATATAACTAATACATAAGTAAATATGTAAGTAGATAGAAAAATATTTCTAATACCACTTAGATGCATTAAAAAATTTAAGCGAATGAATGAAAAACACCAAATGGATATATCTAACAAAATATATGAGAAAATGGATACATCTAACAAAGTATATGAGAAAATGGATACAGCTAACAAAATAAATGACAAAATGGATAAAGATCTTAAACTAAAAATGCCTATGATAGCTCAGAAAATAGTGCTTCATATTCAAACGATGCATCCCATCACACTTCTAAATCAACTCCAAATTGAGTACCGCTTTCGAGATTTATACAAGCTTGGATATGATCATGCGCCCTTATTCGGTGTGGAAACACAGGTTTGTTTATAAATAAGTGAAACAAATAAATAATGCTGGACAATCCACACTGCACCACCTAGCCACAAGCTAAGCAGAGCTTGTTTTATGGGTACTAGATATTCATACATCAACCCTCTGATGTTACCAAGTTAGAAGCAAGTTGTATTCAAAGGATCTGAACCCGGGACATTTAGCATTCCAAGCAGAAGTCTTAACCACTCAGCTAACACTTATTAATCATTCAAACATAAAACAAGCACTGTTACTCAATATACTGAATCGTTTCCCACAGACGACAGACGACTTGACGACCTCTGTGGCGCGATGGGCGAAGGTTTGCCTGCGACGCAAGAGTTTGCGGGTTCGATTCCCGCCTCGGGACAAATATTTGTACGATCTGCAGATCATTTGTTCAGGGTGTTCTGGTCGTTTTCTATGTATAGTAAAATATATATCTATGTAATAATATTGTATTATGTATATTAGTCTTCTAGTACCCATAACACAAGCTCTGCTTAGCCAGAGGCTAGATGATCTTGTGTGGATTGTCGGGCATTATTTATTTATGCTAAATATTTCTTTATAGGTAGGATTTCTTTAAAGGTATTTTAATTATATTTTATTTTGTATTTTAATGGCATCAAATAAAATACCCATCAAACCTGTGATGTTACCAAGTTAGAAGTAAGCACTTAATCCTTCCTTACAGGTGGCTGACATGACCTTCGAAGGCTGGGGTCACAGCAAGCGCGACGCCCGCGCCGCCGCCGCGCGCTCCTGTCTCTCAGCGCTGCTGGCGCGCGCCGGCCGTGTCATGCCGCCTGCGAAGCCACAGCAGATGGACTTTACCAGCGATCTCAGTGACAAGTTCACAGGTCAGTGAGTCATACATGCCATGTGAGTCGCTATGGTACATGACATGCGAGGCAATAAGGTACATGACATGTGAGGCTATATGGTGCATGACATACAAGTCAATAAGGTACATGACATATGAGTACCTATCTACGGTTCATGACATGTGAGTCTCTATGGTACATGCCATTGAGTCTTTATGCTACATGACATAATGAGTCTTTGGTATAGTTGCAGTAGCTAGACGACATTAGAATGCTAGTGTCATGAAATGTGAGTCTCTATTATACATGACATGCGAGACCCTATGGGCTATGGTACATGACATGTGAGTCATTAAGGTACATGACAAGTGAGACCCTATGGTACATGACATATGAGTCTGGTATAGTAGCCGTAGCTATATGACATTAGTATGCTAGTGTCACTGCTGGCGCGCGCCGGTCGCTTTTTGTCTAATATTTTGTTTCTTTAGTTTCAGAATTCCAGTGCCTAGAAGCGAACTTGAACACAACACCAAAACCCGAACTGGATGATGCTATACCAGGTAATACAGTAACTGTTGGTCCTGCGCCTAACCTCTCCCCGGTCGTGTCTGTCCCATCGGATTATGTTAGTGAGCGGCCTTACGCCGATCTCTTCCAGCCAACCTCGCACTGTTCTCAGCTTACCTCACCCCCCAGATTCACCGACAACTATATGTCCGTCCACGGTTCTCTTCGGCGGGGCTTCAGCGGCGCCTGCCTTCACCAAGAGTCCTATCAACCTGCTGTATGAGAACTACCCAGGGTTGAGCTTCCATTGTACCTTCGGAGACGGGTCACCACTCAACGGACCACAAGGTAATTATAAACCAGTTGTTTTGGAACCTTTTCAATTCAAACAGTTTATTTTTCTCTTTATTATTAGTATAAATTAAATAAATCTGTTTTTAAATACCTACTATAATATGTACCTTATTTTATAGCCTTTCTAGCGGTCCTAGCCCCAAGCTTAGCAGAGCTTGTGTTAAGGCTACTAGATGATTGATATACATAATACAATATATTAAATACATATTTTTATTATACTAGACACTGACCAATATTTGCAGATAATATATAAATATTTGTCCCTAATCAAGAATTAATTTTAGGCGAGAATCGAATCTGCAAACTCATGCGTCGCAGGCGGACCTTTGATCACCGCGCCACAGAGGTCGTCAATTTATTTATTATTTAATCATCATCATCATCATCCCATAATCGTTCACTCATGGACATACTACAGTGCAAATGTATATAATACCAAAATTAATTTCCAGCCCCCCTTCAACTAAGCCACAGCATGCGTTTCAAAGTGGTCTGCCAGATCAAAGAGCAAGTGTTCGAAGGCTACGGCTCCAGCAAGAAGCTGGCGAAGCTTGCGGCCGCGCGCGCCGCGCTGGCGGTGCTGTTCGACGGACGCGTGGACGCTACGGCGGACTGCGAGGGCGCGCTGCCGCAGACTCTGGCCGACCATGTCTCCAAGTAACTATCCATAGACCTCTCTAGCAATTCTCTAAGTAACTATCCATCGTAGACCTCTGTAGCATGTCTCTAAGTAACTGGATAGTTATTCACAGACATCCATCCATCATAGACCTCTCTAGCCGTCCAAGTCTCCAAGTAACTATCCATCGTAGACATCTCTAGCCGACCATGTCTTCAAGTAACTATCCATCATAGACCTCTCTAGCATGTCTCTAAGTAACTGGATAGTTATTCACCAGACGTCCATCCATCATAGACTTCTCTAGCCGACCATGTCTCTAAGTAACTATCCACCAGAGACCTCTCTATCCGACCATGTCTCCAAGTAACTATCCACCATAGACCTCTCTAGACGACAATGTCTCCAAGTAACTATCCGTCATAGAGTTCTCTAGCCGACCATGTCTCCAAGTAACTATCCATAGACCTCTCTAGCATGTCTCTAAGTAACTATCCATAGACCTCTCTAGCATGTCTCTAAATAACTATCCATTCATCATGGTCCTCCCTAGCATGTCTCTAAGTAACTATCCTTACTGCAACTGGAAGTGACATGCGAACAATATAGAGGTAAGATTAAGTAATAAAAATAAAAATTTAAAATATACGCGGCGTACTTTGAAATGATATAGTGTTTCAGTATTTTTTAAAAGGTGAAACTGATTCATCATCATCATCATCATCAGCCTATGTTAGTCCACTGTTGGACATAGGCCTCCCCTAATGAGCGCCATAGCGCCCTGTCTTCGGCTTGTCGCATCCAGCATCTGCCAGCAGTCTTTCGCAGATCGTCATCCCACCTGGCCGGAGGGCGTCCTACACTACGTTTACCGAGTCGCGGTCTCCACTCAAGAACACGTTTACCCCAGCGGTTATCGGTTCTTCGCGAAATATGGCCGGCCCACTGCCACTTCAGTTGGCTAATTCTCTGAGCTATGTCGATGACTTTAGTTCTCTGTCGGATGAATTCGTTACGAATCCTATCCTTCAGAGAAACTCCGAGCATAGCTCTTTCCATAGCGCGCTGAGCGACTTTGAACTGGTGGACCAACCCTATCGTGAGAGTCCACGTCTCAGCTCCGTAGGTCATGACTGGTAGGACGCACTGATTAAAAACTTTCGTTTTCAAACATTGCGGTATGGATGACGAGAAGACTCGACGTAATTTCCCGAACGCTGCCCAGCCTAGCTGGATCCTCCTCTTGGCTTCCTTCTCGAAATTGTTTTTACCCAACTGCAAAATCTGCCCGAGGTAAGTGTACTCAGAAACAATTTCGAGAAGGTGGCCATGTACGATCACCGGTCTTGGATCAATGTGGGCATTGATCATGACTTTGGTTTTATCCAAATTCATGCCAAGACCGATACATCGGGAGGCTGAAGCTAGACTGTCCAGCATCCGGTTCAGCTCCTCTAGCGACTCCGCCATTAAGACTATGTCATCAGCGAATCGCAGGTGTGAGATGTAGTCGCCGTTTATGTTGATGCCCTTGTCTTTCCAGTCCAGCGTCTTAAACATATCTTCCAACGCGCTCGTGAACAGTTTCGGGGATATGACATCCCCCTGCCTCACTCCTCTGCGCAGTTGGATCGGTTTAGTCTGCTGGTCCTGTACTCGGACACTCATCGTAGCGGCTTCGTAGAGACATCTCAGCACCTCGATATAACGATAGTCTACTTGGCATCGCTGTAAGGATTGTAGAACAGCCCAGGTTTCAACGGAGTCAAAGGCCTTCTCATAGTCCACAAATGCCAGACACAGGGGCTGATTATACTCTTCGGACTTCTGTATAATCTGCCTCACTGTGTGAATGTGGTCTATGGTACCATATCCTCCGCGAAACCCAGCCTGCTCCGGTGGCTGAAACTCGTCGAGTCTCCTGGCGAGACGGTTCGATATAACTCGTGAGAAAAGCTTATAGACGTGACTTAGGAGCGAGATGGGTCTATAATTTTTAAGAAGGGTTTTATCTCCCTTCTTAAAAAAGAGCACCACCAAACTCCCACTCCACGCCTTTGGAGTTCTCCCACTGTGAAGGACGGCGTTGAAGAGGCTCTGTAACTCCTGTATAACAGGGTATCCTCCAGCTTTCAAAAGCTCTGATGTTATTCCGTCCTCACCGGGGGCTTTTCCATTTTTAAACTGCCTCAGAGCTAACACGATCTCGTCTTGACTGATGTCTGGCAGTTCGTCGGTATAGTGGCGTATCAAGGTGGCTCTAGAATCGTGGTCGTCTCGTTGGGAACGGGGAGCATGTGCAGCGTATAAACGGCCATAAAAGTCCTCTATCTCGGCCGATATCTCCGGCTTCGACAATACGGTCCTTCCGTCGTGCGTTGAAAGCTTCGTCAGGTGGCTCCTTCCAAGCTGCTGAGTGAATACTTTGGACCCTCGGTTTCGCTCTATCGCCTCTTCAATGAGGCGTGTATTAGAGCTCCGAAGGTCGCGTCGTACCATCTTCGCAATTCGCTTGTTCAGGTCTGACCTCTCTGACGAAGTCGCTTGGGTGGTTTCCCGTCTTTTTGTCATCAGCCCAAGAGTCTCATCCGAGAGTTTGGACTTCTTACCAGTACGCTGCTTTTTGCAAAACTTGATGCCCTCGTCCCTCAGCGTTTCTACCAGATTGTGTAGGGTCTCGTCAGCGTCATCAGTGGGTTCCAAGGCAGCGAATCTATCCCCGAGAAGCTGCTGAAACTTCTCGGTGCCCGCCATGATTTGGATTGGGTTCGGTCGGAGCGTGGACTTCATCAGACGGTTTCTTTCAAGCTTCAAATTTATATTCAGAGAGCCTCGAAGGAGTCGGTGATCAGATCCGGTATTGAACCTGTTGATCACTGAGACATCTCTGAATATATGCTTGCTATCCGTCATGATGAAGTCGATCTCATTTTTAGTCACAGAATCGGGACTCCGCCATGTCCACTTCCTTTGGGGCTGTTTCTTAAAGAAAGAGTTCATTAAGAACAGCCCCTCTTTCTCGAGGAAGTTGACGAGCATTTGTCCCCTGTGATTTCGAACACCAAAACCATGCGGGCCTATTCGGGATTCGTTGCCAGTCTGGGTTCCCACCTTGCCGTTAAAGTCCCCCATAACAACGTTGAAGTGAGCCTTGGTGGTGTGATGTAAGGCTTTGGATATGTCTTCGTACATATCCTCCACTTCATCATCCGAGTGTGCCGAGGTCGGTGCGTAGACCTGAATGACCTTCAAGCTGTAGCGCTTAGACAGCCGAAGGATCAGGTAGGCTACCCTGGTCGACACACTGGAGATTTCTTCGACGTTGTTAGAGAGGGCCTTATTGACGAGGAAACCTACGCCACCCTGGGATGTTTTATCACCCTCGCGAAAGTAGAGAAGATGGCCCGAGTCTAGGGTTACGGTGTCCTCCCCCTCTCTACGGACTTCACATAACCCTAGAACATGCCATTTAATGTTCTCTAACTCCACTTCCAACTGCGCTAGATGGTGATCAAGCCTCAGAGTGCGTCCGTTAAACGTTGCCAGGGTCAGTTTGTGTGGTGGATGGTAGCCTGGGGTAGCCCGGAGATTCTTCGCACCCCCTGCCCCGCCGTTACCATGGCCGCTACCATGGCCAGGAATAGCGAGGCGGCCGGGAACTGGGGGCCATTTTATGGCTGGTTTTATCATTTGGGGGATATTGCCCATAATCCCCACGCTGGGCATGCGGGTTGGGGATCGCAGTCCAGTGAGATTGTTCTGCAGAGGGCGCTGCTGCCCGCCCCCCGGTGTGTGTTTCCCTTAGTCGCCTCTTACGACACCCACGGGAAGAGTTGGGGTGGTGAAATTCTACGCCGGCACCACACGGCACCGGAAACTGATTAGCATCTTTATTATCTTTCGGTATTATTTTCGTAGTTGGTAACTATTTGGGAGGAATCTCGTTAACACCTACTATTTTTCAGGATATAGTCTTATGAGTTGTGATTTTCTTTTGTTTCAGACTTGTAAATGAAAAGTTCAATGAACTGATGAAAGATGATCTAACGCATTCCAAGAGGAAAGTACTCGCCGGCATTGTTATAACCATAGAGAATAGAACTGAAGGAGCTAAGGTAATCATAGATAAAATAATGCTGGACAATCCACAGAGCATCATTAACACAAGCTAAGCAGAGCTTGTGTTATGGGTACTAGATGACTGATATACTTGTTACAATTTTATGAAATTTTTTACTATAAGATAACGACCAGAACACTATGAACAAATATCTGCGGATCGTACAAATATTGGTCTCGAGGCGGGAATCGAACCCGCAACCTCCAGCCTCGCAGACGGACCTTCGCCCACCGCGCCACAGAGGTCGTCATTAGAATCTTACATTATCCCTAATGAACATAGGATAAGAGCTTTTTCAAAAAAGTTAGGGATGATTACGAGAGCTATCTAGGCCTATTTCCAGCAGTGAACTATTATAGACTGATGAGGTGGGGGTTGTAAGAGGCGACTAAGGGATACGCCGGGGGGCGGACAGCAGCGCCCTCTGCAGAACAACTCCACCGGACTGCGATCCCCAACCCGCATGCCCAGCGTGGGGATTATGGGCAATAACTCCCAAATGATCAATAATGCCATCTATGGGCTATGCCCAGCAGTTGACTATTATAGGCTGTTGATGTTTTATTATTAGTACGTTAAACCGTTGTAAATCGTTTGCAGGTGATAGCGGTGACGACGGGCACTAAATGCGTTTCCGGGGAACATATGTCTGTGAGGGGGAGGTCCGTCAACGACTGTCACGCTGAGGTAAGCAACTAACTGGGTTTATTTTTTTATTATTTTAATCCTATCTATTCGAAAAGGAGGATCCAGCTGGGCTGGGCAGCGTAATAGCGGATAAAACCAAAGTCATGATCAATGCCCACATTAATACAAGACCGGTGGTCGTACAGTGCGCGTCAGAATGAAGTACCCCCTTGTCTACATAAGACTAACGACTACTTCGAATTCCTTTGTAACTTATCACAAATTTTCACATGCAAAAATTTATCATGCCACCGCTAAGGATCGAACCACCCACCATAATACTCAAAGTCTAAATTCCCAACAATAACAACTATTGTGTCCCTCAAACATTGAGATAGGGGGGTACTTATAATGTCATCAGCATTGCCATACAACGTGGCAATGCAGCCAGCATCTTGGGTACACTTCCAACTGGTATTGATATGGATCAGTTGAGCTACCTGTAGTTTGTTCGCAACAGTCTGCAGTTAGCTCAATTGTTTCAATTGTAAATACTAGTGTTTTTTTTTTTATTTAGTTAGATCATTGTAATTTATTTGTTAATAAAGGCTTTGCCAACTTATATGTTAAGTGCACTGTATATGGCCACCTTCTCGAAATTGTTTCTGAGTACACTTACCTCGGGCAGATTTTGCAGTTGGGTAAAAACAATTTCGAGAAGGAAGCCAAGAGGAGGATCCAGCTAGGCTGGGCAGCGTTCGGAAAACTACGTCGAGTCTTCTCGTCATCCATACCGCAATGTTTGAAAACGAAAGGTTTTAATCAGTGCGTCCTACCAATTATGAACTACGGAGCTGAGACGTGGACACTCACGATAGGGTTGGTCCACCAGTTCAAAGTCGCTCAGCGAGCTATGGAGAGAGTTATGCTCGGAGTTTCGTAAACGTAGTGTAGGACGCCCTCCGGGATGGCGATCTGCGAAAGACAACTGCCAGATGCTCCATGCGACAAGCTGAAGACGCTATGGCTCATTAGGGGAGTCCTATGTCGAGCTGTGGACTAGCGTAGGCTGATGATGATGATGATGATTCGAAAAGGGCGACTTGGTTTGCCTTTAAGTGCACCCAAAGTGAGTTTTCGCTATATTTTTTGCTATTGTAACTTTAGCGGGCAATTATTATTTATTTATTTATTTATAAAATACAGCAGTTAGCTTACAGTCTAGCACCAAAACACTAACTACTAGACTTAAAAAAGACAGAATATATAAAAACATTAGAGTTTTTAATCCTTTAAATAAGTTCGCGAACTTATATACTTTTACTACTTTTGGTATTTGAACATCTTAGTGTTCAGGGTCAAAGTATAGAATCAACTCTTGAAAGTATTAGAACTGATGCAAGAAATGTGATGGATAATTTATGACCTGCAGAATCTCGTGAGAAATATATGAAATAAAATATGAGACGCCTTTTGTTTCTCATAAAGGGTGGTAAGTCCATTCGGGTTTCATCCCTTATGAGAAAAGGTCTTTTAGATCTTAGGTCGTATGAAGTAATGGGTATTTTGAGATTAGTTCCAAACAGCCCGGAAGGGATGAAAAGTAGCTCAGGCGGTGAACTTTGAATCCCTCGCTACGTTTAGGGTCGGGATTAAATTAATTATTTATGTATTTATTTCCAGGTGGCAGCTAGGAGATGTCTGCAGCGGTACCTGTACGCTCAGCTGTTGAAATATGCAATACAACCTAGTAAGTACCAGTAAGATCATTTCAACAACAACAACATCAGCCGATATCAGTCCACTGCTGGACATAGGCCTCCCCTAATGTACGCCAAAGGTGGCGTTATTTCATCTGGAGGCTATTGCCCATAATCCCCACGCTGGGCATGCGGGTTGGGGATTGCAGTTCGGTTGTGTTGTTCTGCAGAGGGCGCTGCTGCCCGCCCCCCGATGTGTTTCCCTTAGTCGCCTCTTACGATACCCACGGGAAGAGTGGGAGTGGTGAAATTCTATGCCGGCACCACACGGCAACGGCACCGGCAGGTAGATAATGCCTCGGCATTAAGCCCACCCTTTGTACCGTTTTAGAGCAATAAAATTGTTAAATAAATAAGATGGGCTTAAGGCTCCGGCGACGGATGCATTTCCCATACAAACGTAGTACCAATCAAAGACTAAAAATACTATGCTAATAGAAATAACAGCTGATCATGGTGAAAATATGCTCAAAATTAATTTATATCTAATTGCATTTTTACCTATATAAATACTATTATAATACAAATAATAGCAGTACAGTGGCTAAAATATACTCAAATTACAAATCATTTTGGTATTACGCTTGTGTGGGAAATTCATCCGTCATCGGAACCTTAATATTTTCCAGACAACCCATCACTAACTTGACAACAATCCCTCAATAATCCCCAGATCCCCGGATACCGATCCCTGACTCGGACATCGAACCTGTGCCGGGCGGCGGCTACCAGCTGCGCCCTAACCGCCGCGTGCACCTATATGTCAGCACAGCCCCCTGCGGCGATGGGCGGATATTCTCTCCTCACGAACCGAATGAGCCTCAAGCTGATAGACATCCTAACAGGTATATCATAGGTATATCAAATGAGCCTGAAGCTGATAGACATCCTAACAAGTATATCATAGATATATCAAATGAGCCTCAAGCTGATAGACATCCTAACAGGTATATCATAGGTATATCAAATGAGCCTAAAGCTGATAGACATCCTAACAGGTATATCATAGGTATATCAAATGAGCCTAAAGCTGATAGACATCCTAACAGGTATATCATAGCTATATCAAATGAGCCTCTAGATGACAGACATCCTAACAGGTATATCATAGCTATATCATAATTATATCAAATGAGCCTCAAGCAGATAGACGTCCAAACAGGTATATCATAGGTGTATCAAATGAGCCTCGAGCAGACAGACATCCTAACAAGTATATCATAGATATATCAAATGAGCCTGAAGCTGATAGACATCCTAACAGGTATATCATAGGTATATCAAATGAGCCTCAAGCAGACAGACATCCTAACAGGTATATCATAGGTATATCAAATGAGCCTCAAGCAGATAGACATCCTAACAGGTACTATATTATAACGTCGACGATCTGTGACGCGTTGGTTGCCCTGCGACGCAGGAGGTTTCGTTTCCCGGGTCGAGACAAATGTTGTATGATCAGATATTTGTTTTGGGTGGTTTGGTTGCTTGTTTATGAATAGTAAAAAATATATATCTTTTTTTTTAAGTATATTATAATATTAAAAAAAGGAAAGATTTGATTGTTTGTTTGTATTTAATAGGTTTTGAAACTACTTGACTAATTTGAAAAAAAATCTCACTATTAAAATCCTAAATTTTCTTTTCATCATCTCTCTCTTCTCTCTTGATAATAAAATCATGCGCTATATTTCCACATCTTTTTTATTGGCGCCTACATTTACGCTCAACGTGTAAATGTGTATAAAAACTTTTAAAATTCTGTTATACCCGTGCGAAGCCAGGGCGGACTGCTAGTTAAGTATATCAGTCATCTAGTACCCATAACACAAGCTCTGCTTAGCTTGGGGCTAGATGCTGTATGATTGCCCAGCATTATATAGTATTTGATCCCCAACCCGCATGCCCAGCGAGGAATTATGGGGCCCCAAATGATAAATTATTCCATCTATGTCGCTCATTAGGGGAGGCATATGTCCAGAGGGACTATAGGCTGAAGATGTGATGTGATATATTATTTATAGACGTTGATCTTTGGTTCCAGGCAAGCGCGAGGCCAGCTTCGTACTAAGATCGAGTCGGGGGAAGGTACTATACCTGTCAAGAACTCCACAAATGTTCTGCAAACTTGGGACGGTGTTATGCAGGTAAACTAAACTAAGCAACGTACATACTAAGTTAAGATTTGTTTGTAGAATATAAAATTTAAAGACAATTCTTTTATACTAGGGGCCCCGCCCCGGCTTCGTGCGGGTGTTTAGCAAAAATTTAATTTTTTATACTGAAAACGTGAATTTTTTGAAAATATTCTATAGCCTATTCATCATGGAAAATGTAAGACTATGGTGAAAGAGTTTTTCAAATCGGTCCAGTAGCTTCGGAGCCTATTCAAATCAAACATATAAACAATCAAATTTTATAATATTAGTATAGATACCTCAATTTCACTGAAGTACTTCCCTATATCTAAACAGTATACTTACATATCGGTTCGGTATTATATTTATTTGTGCGTGGTAGTGCAAGCGCGGGAGCGCGCGCATACTACCTCCTATTTATCTGTGGCATCGCAGAGCCGCGCACGATCCCCGCGAATCGGGTGGCGGTAGCGGAGAAGTGGGGGGGGGGGAGGGATCTGAATACGAGCTGAGGTTGTATAGCCCCTTAACATAGATGTGTTCCCCAGGGCAACGAGGGGCGCGGCTTACCATGCTTGCTACGCCTATGGAGGTCTACAGTCGGACAGCTAAGGGTTTAACTGTTGTTCCACAGGGTGAGCGCTTGCTGACAATGTCATGCAGCGACAAAGTGGCGCGCTGGTGCGTGGTGGGGATGCAGGGCGCTCTGCTCTCGCGGCTGCTGCAGCCGGTCTACTTGCACGCGCTCGTGCTCGGCTCGCTGCTGCACCCGCATCATATGTACAGGTTAGTGGTGGTAGTACGTATCATATGTACAGGTTAGTGGTGGTAGTACGTATCATATGTACAGGTTAGTGGTGGTAGTACGTATCATATGTACAGGTTTGTGGTGATAGTACGTATCATATGTACAGGTTTGTGGTGATAGTACGTATCATATGTTCAGGTTAGTGGTGGTAGTACGTATCATATGTACAGGTTAGTGGTGGTAGTACGTATCATATGTACAGGTTAGTGGTGGTAGTACGTATCATATGTACAGGTTAATGGTGATAGTACGTATCATATGAACAGGTTAGTGGTGATAGTACGTATCATATGTACAGGTTTGTGGTGATAGTACGTATCATATGTTCAGGTTAGTGGTGGTAGTACGTATCATATGTACAGGTTAATGGTGATAGTACGTATCATATGATCAGGTTAGTGGTGATAGTACGTATCATATGTACAGGTTTGTGGTGATAGTACGTATCATATGTTCAGGTTAGTGGTGGTAGTACGTATCATATGTACAGGTTAATGGTGATAGTACGTATCATATGATCAGGTTAGTGGTGATAGTACGTATCATATGTACAGGTTAGTGGTGGTAGTACGTATCATATGTACAGGTTTGTGGTGATAGTACGTATCATATGTTCAGGTTAGTGGTGGTAGTACGTATCATATGTACAGGTTAATGGTGATAGTACGTATCATATGACCAGGTTAGTGGTGGTAGTACGTATCATATGTACAGGTTAGTGGTGATAGTACGTATCATATGTACAGGTTAGTGGTGATAGTACGTATCATATGTACAGGCTAGTTGTGATAGTACGTATCATATGTACAGGTTAGTGGTGATAGTACGTATCATATGTACAGGTTAGTGGTGGTAGTACGTATCATATGTACAGGTTTGTGGTGATAGTACGTATCATATGTTCAGGTTAGTGGTGGTAGTACGTATCATATGTACAGGTTAATGGTGATAGTACGTATCATATGATCAGGTTAGTGGTGATAGTACGTATCATATGTACAGGTTAGTGGTGGTAGTACGTATCATATGTACAGGTTTGTGGTGATAGTACG
Organism: Eupithecia pulchellata; assembly: GCA_963931895.1. Taxonomy (NCBI): domain Eukaryota; kingdom Metazoa; phylum Arthropoda; class Insecta; order Lepidoptera; family Geometridae; genus Eupithecia; species Eupithecia pulchellata. The sequence continues at coordinate 1,424,740 of OZ007550.1, read as the reverse complement.
TATCATATGTTCAGGTTAGTGGTGGTAGTACGTATCATATGTACAGGTTAATGGTGATAGTACGTATCATATGATCAGGTTAGTGGTGGTAGTACGTATCATATGTACAGGTTAGTGGTGGTAGTACGTATCATATGTACAGGTTTGTGGTGATAGTACGTATCATATGTTCAGGTTAGTGGTGGTAGTACGTATCATATGTACAGGTTAATGGTGATAGTACGTATCATATGATCAGGTTAGTGGTGATAGTACGTATCATATGTACAGGTTAGTGGTGGTAGTACGTATCATATGTACAGGTTTGTGGTGATAGTACGTATCATATGTTCAGGTTAGTGGTGGTAGTACGTATCATATGTACAGGTTAATGGTGATAGTACGTATCATATGATCAGGTTAGTGGTGGTAGTACGTATCATATGTACAGGTTAGTTGTGATAGTACGTATCATATGTACAGGTTAGTGGTGATAGTACGTATCATATGTTCAGGTTAGTTGTGATAGTACGTATCATATGTACAGGCTAGTGGTGATAGTACGTAAGAACTATAATCCATTTAGGATCACTTAGAGATTACCTCTATAGTCTTGACTATAGAGCTGCTGAATGGTGAATAAATGAAACAAAAACAACAAAATATTTTATAATATTTTTATTCTACTGGTAACATAAAAATAATAAACTATTCTAGAGAAAAAGGCGAAGTTCTTCTTGTCATCAAATAGTACACTCCTCGAGCCCTATAACATAAAATTATTATGAAATTGTGCAGGGCAGGTACATGTTAATGTTACAATGTGGGCTTTTCAATACGACCTTTTTTAAAAATGTGTTTTCCATAGACTAATATAGATGACGCTGTATGAAACTCAAGTGTCAAAAATCTGCTAAAAAAGAAATAGAAATTATTTCGCTGTTTATTACACTGTTGTACAGCGCCACCTAGTGTCAAATTGAAAGCGTTATTGTTTTTTTAAGATTGCATTGAAAAGCCTTCGGACTATTTCTGAAATAATTAAATACGGTACTCTACAACCAACGTAAACTTCTTCATTCAAAACATCTGCAGAACAAACGTTTCATACTATTTTTACATTTATAAATGGCACTAACAACATTGAAGCAGAAAGGAAAGTCGACCAAACTATAAGTGACTGTACTGGGCAAGGGAATCATTCAAAAGTGATCATCAAACTGCTTTTGCAACTAAAATCTAAATAAAAAAAATTGTAAATAACCCACAATACATAAATACAGAAAACCTAGAGTTTTGTCGGTTTGACAAATAATTGTCAGCATTACATATTGTAACAAAGAGCTTAAATCGACAAATAGTGCAAATTCTATCAAAAAACAACTACCTTAGAGTGATGGTCTGATTGGTGATAGGTCGAGGTAGAGCCCTTATTTACAATACTTGCATACAGTACTCCCACAATAGCTGATCTTCAGTATTTACAAATTTATTAAGCGTTTATAGTCAACCGATCGCCCTTAGGTACTATGCCAAAAAGCCTTTTAACGAATGCCATAGCTCGATTCTCGTTTCCCAACTCCAAACTGTACGTAATCGGGGTAAATGTTGGCGGTGTTACCCCTATGTAGTTATTACTCTCCTTGCTAAAATGATTCAGCTCCCCATTCGCGCTTTTGACTAACGTGTTGATCTCCCTGGCAACTGTGAACACTGGCAATACATTTTTGCGATTCTTTACCAGGAAATCTAGTATTTTAAATAATATGTTGTTGTTATCTTCTGCTCTTTGGAAGAATGATACGAATCGCTTGGGTCTTCTCAGTATTTTCGGCTTTAGCGGTCTGAATTTAAAGCTGGCTTTGTTTTGAGTCTTGGGTAGTAAGAACTTCGGTCTTTTCGTTTTGCTAACGGCGTTTTTGTTAGATTTCTCTTTTCTCATCTTGTTTATTCTTGGTATAAGTCTAATTGCCATACCTAGTAATGGTCTTCGCCTGAAAATATTTATCTTCATAGGTTTGGGGGCTTTCTTTTTGATTTCTTTGGCTTCTACTACATCATCATCCTCGTCATCGATTATTGTGGCTCTATCAGTGGATTTTGTTATACTGGTTCTGATAACTTGTTTTTCTGCTTGTTCAAAAGTATCTTCTGTTGGTAGTACTTTGAACTGTGTGTCTTCATTATTAAGAGTAAGATTTCCACTTACAACGGTCAGTTCTAAATTCGGCAGGTTTGTCTCACGTTTTTTTCTCACTTTGCTATTATCGAATGTATCTTTATCTATAGTTTCAACAGGCGAATCAATTTTATCAATATCTGTAATACTTTTAGTTTCTCTACTTGTTTCTTCCGCTATTAAATCTTCTACTTCTGTAGTACTGCTGATCTGTGTCAAACTTATTTCGCCTCTCATAGTTATATCTTCGTCTTTGATATTTTCGACCTGAACATCTTCAGCAACATTTTTTAAATCGTCCTCAATGACTACATCTTTCGTTGTATCTGTAGTAGGTATTTCTGTTGGTTGATCACTTTTGCTATTAATATCTTTATTATTGTTTATATCGCTAATAATTTTATTCTTATCATCTTTGCTATTCCAATCATCATTAGGAACTTTTTCATCATCACTACTGTCATAATCTTTCATAAACTCCATCAGGCTATCCTTAAAATCGTATAACCCATCAATATTATCTCTCACTCTATCCAAAGTAACTTTACTATCCTTCTTTTCATTCTTAGCTTTAACAGCTTGTATGAAATTGAACAGTTTCTCGAGTTTGTACTCTAAGCTGCTTGTCTTAAAGGTCGGTTGTTGTTTACCCTGCAGATAATAAGTGAAGAAGCCGTTTGTTTGTGTGCGTGCGTCGCCTGAAATGACAGAAAGTGCAGTGCTTTAAATACAGTGCAAATTATACAAGCCAGACTAAACTAGACTCTTGTGTCTTCTAATAAGGTAGAAGTTTAGATAAACCGTGACCAATGACCTTTCTAACAATTGCCAACTATTAGACAGTGCATGCCAAAATAATCCCTCTGCCTCTCAGATCAAGTGCCATTTTGTGATCACTCTCAATAGAGTGTACTCACAGTATTGTGCGACCCAACAAAAAATTCTTAAGTACCAACAAAACAGTGCGTGCCAAAATTAACCTTTGTCATTAACAATAAGTGCCACTGCATCTACACTTATTGCTGTGTGATTCCTAAAAATCCTTACTAACTTAGTGCGTGCCAAATGATCCTTCCGCTCAAAAATGTCTCCTATTGTATCCACTCATAATGCTGTGTGATGTGAACCGAAACTCAAACTAAATGTCATTTAACGCGTTCATTCTATTTTCGCCGTTCATTCTTTATGAACGAAAATAGTCTGAGCGAGTCTTGAATTTCATAGTGCAATCCAAAATAAACCTTCTACCAACACTATAAATCTCACTTTGTATCAGCTCCATATCCCATATGTATTGTCCGTCCGAACGCACAAGCGCCCGTCTTGTATTCTCTCCATGAGTTACATTCAGTTGCTTTGAAACCGATCGGTCGGATAACTGACTCCGCGTAGTATTGGTACGAACGCCAGTGGCTGCAGAAAACTAGGGGGGGGGATATTAATTAGTAGATAGAGGGTAGTTAGGAAAAGGTCGGATTAGTTACTAACACTGCTGCTCCCGAAATTGAGCTAAAACGTCAAATAGTTGTTGAAAAAGTACTAGGCAAGCATAACCATGCAGAAGGTAGAAGTACTCGCTAGGGATTCGAGCTTTAGATCGTGCGAAACTCGACTCTCTGTCTGTCGTAATTCGGTCTAAAGCTGGTCAGTAAAATAAAGAACGATAAAGTTAAACAAAAACAAGTAAATTGATAACTCTCTGATTTGTCGTGTGACGGTAAATAAATCGGGACACCTCGTGTATCTCATGGATTCTGTCGTCATCATCCACTCGCTGCACATAATAAGAATTTTATTTTTTCTTTACTTAATGTTAAATTAAAATTTTAAGTTTAGGTTAACGATAAAAACAAAATCTAAATTCTCGGCCTATCCTTATTCCCTAACAACCATCGAAAAGAGAATCTGTAAAACTACCAGGCAACCAGAACAATGTAGGAGTAACTTACATTTGTTTAGTAGCAGCTTTTTCGGTATAACCACTTCTAATTCGCAGCCCGGTTGCGGGCTGATCCCAGCGTTGGGGTAGAAGTCCACGTGGCCTAGCGGTGCTTTGTATCCTGAGGAAAAACATTTTAGGTAGGTAATTAATTTGATCGGAGGGCTACTTTGAGTTTTATTTGGTCCATTTCCTACCCTAATTAGCCATAGGAAAGACGAAATACGCTTAACTTATTATGAAGTTGTTTGGATCCTCAAATTCCACAAAAAATAACAAACAGTTTTAACCATTCCGCCCGAAAATACTCAAATCAGAAGTAAAAAACATAACTCCTTGTTGTACTCTCGTCCAATTATTATACGGGAGGAAACTCCTTTACGAATAAACTGGTATGTTGGGGGGCCTGGCCTTTTGATGATTTTGACCTCATTGCTGATTTCGTAAGCCTAAAGAAATAAAGTTATTGAATCTGAATCGGAGGTGCAGATTTAAATTAATCTAAGCATTATTTTAAGAAACTTTTGTATCTCATTGTAATAGATTTTTTGTTTTATGAGAATAAACATCTTTAAACCGAATCCGACGTCCTCAGGACGTTATAATACGTACCGAATATTCCAGAATCAGTGTGTATAGTATCCACGAAGTGAGCGTCAGTCGGGTCCAGTCTCTGCGGCAACGGGAGATGCTCGAACAGAGGCAACGCTGCATCTAAACCGGTTATTCTTGCTACTTTGCCTGTATACGAAGGAAAATAGATAATTACAAGGAAATGAATTATTTATCCCATTTTCGATTTCGGCGGGATTCGAACCCGCGTCCCACCCTCAGTACGAGAGTTTGCTGACCACCACAAAATCAAGTACCCGATTAGTCTTAAATCTTTGGGTCGGGGGAAAATCTACGGACTAAAAATATTTAATTTCCTAGATATTACCCCTAGTGCGAGGGCTTACGCACTATAATAACAAAAATCTAAATAATTATTTAATTATTTATTTATTTTTTATAATTACTGTATAGCAGCTAAACTCGATCTAGAGCGGATGGTCAATATTTCGACCTTTTACAAAATATTTTTAAAAATACAGAAGCTCCCGTCCTATGTCGTCTTTGTTTGTCTATACTAATATTATAAAGAGGAAAGATTTGATCGTTTGTTTGTTTGAATTGAAGAGGCTCCGAAACTACTGGACCGGTTTGAAAAATTCTTTCATTATTCGAATTCTAAAATTTTCCTGATGAACATAGGCTACAGAATATTTTCAAAAAAGTTAGGGATCCGTATGAAAAATTCAATTTTTGTTAATTTCCCGTGCGAAGCCGGGGCGGACCGCTAATTTATAAAAAGATAAATGTCAAGTTATTAGCTGCAATAAAGCTGCAAAATAGTTGCTGGGATAAAGATTGAAATCAAGACAGAAAAAAGCGAGACCATAAAGGTTTCGAAACCGATCTTAAAACCCTAAAAATATAAAGATGTTTTACTATAAAAACTATCGTAGTTTAACGAATTGCCGCACTCACTCTGATGAAGTCCCTCGTTAAGGGATGGAACGTTGGTGTTCTTCCAACACAAAATAGGTTCGTAGTTAACCCGCTTACATTCATAATGAATACATAGGTGATTTATGGAAATGGTAGGGCACCTTACCAGACTTTATACCACTGCCGGCGACCCCTGCAACGTGAGCGCCAAGACTGTGTCCAACCAAATGCGTGTTGTTCAGGTTAAGCCCTCTGAAAATAATAATAAGTCTATGAGTCACGAGAAAATTGCTCATAAATACAAGGGTCTGGTATACACGGCGTCTATATTCGTAGTTTGCACGCTCTCCCTTTGAATACAGCATTGCCATGACGAGATATTCTCAATAGTCTTTCACTACCCTGGTAACTAGTAAGTCTTTTACTAGCTAGGTGACGAGATAGTCTCATTAGTCTCTCACTACCCCGGTGACTAGTAAGTCTTTCTCTAGCTAGGTGACAACATTGTCTCTCCGAGATAGTCTCATTAGTCTCTCACTACCCCGGTGACTAGTAAGTCTTTCTCTAGCTAGGTGATGAGATAGTGTCACACCAACCTGGTGACGAGATAGTCTCTCACTACCCCGGTGACTAGTAAGTCTTTCTTTAGCTAGGTGTCGAGATAGTCTCTCACTAACCTGGTGACGAGATAGTCTATGAACTGGCCAGTGTCTGACTAACCTAGTGATGATATAGACTCTCACTAACCTGGTGACGACATAGTCTATGAACTGGCCAGTCTCTCACTTACCTAGTGATGATATAGTCTCTCACTAACCTGGTGACGAGATAGTCTCTCACTAACCTGGTGACGAGATAGTCTATGAACTGTCCGGCGAACCTGCCGATATACCAGGTGTTCTGCGCCGCGGTGAAGTACCAGGGCCCGGCTTGGAGGCTTCGTGCGTCCACCATTATCACGTTTGTGTCGCCTCTTTGCATGTACGCTGGAAAATAAGGCTATGATGATTTTGTTGCATCAATACCTACAGCCAATAAAATGTAAAATCTTAAAATATTAGTATCATTATAAGACTCTAAAAACGGTCTATCTCTGTGACTCTCGTAAGTGGTTTTATTCTCTTTGCTCTATGTAGGCAGCAAATATTATCTATGCATAAATTAAAACGGATTGTCAAAAATATTCTTTGCAAAAAGGCATACTTCAAAATATCAGATTATCTAGACAAAAAAAAGTTTGTAAAAAAAAGAGTATTTATCAAAAAAATAAAGTAAATTTGTATATCTTTTTCGGAACATAAAGTCCATGTGGGTACTGAGGCACTCCGGGTTTTAAAAATGATCTGAGCGTTTTTTGAAGCTTTGCGTGACCCGAGAGCTGGTCAGGCCCGGATTAAGGGATCCAGGACCCCTAGGCACTTGGTATTTGAGGGCCCCTCTACCCGACAAAATTTTTTTATGCACCAAGCGCCCCCACCTCCCCCGAGCCGATCAAGTACATACTATTAGCATATTCAGTGAATAATCTGAATAATCATTATATTACAGACAGGGCCGTAGCCAGAAATACTATTTGGGGGGGGGGGGGGGGGGGGGCGAGCCTTAGAGATTGGTATGCCAGCAACAAAGAAAAAAATGTGAGAAACACAAAAAAATAATAAATTCGAGCGTAACATTTTCGGGTAACAAAAAAGTTAGTAGTAGTAGTTAAGGGGTAGGCTATAACAATTCATACTAACTATTTATAAGTATGAAAACATAAATAACAGCCAGAGGAACGAGCCTTGACATATATTGTAGTTTTTGCGGTCATTGGAAATGGTTGAGAAATGAATACAATATAAATGTCGTCAAGTAGAGTGAGACACATTTTTTTTTTTTAATTTGTTAGGCATGCTATGAATAGACAAGAAAGGAAAGCTCTTAACTTTTCTTTCTTGTTTTGACAATTTGGTTTTTTGAGGATTAACAAAATAACTCCTACTACAGAAAGAATGGCGAGCGAAGCGAACCGCCAAAGTTTTGACTTATTTTCGGCAGGCTGATAAAAATGAACAATTGAAAATGAAAAGACTACAGAATTAACGGCGAGCGAAGCGAGCATAACGCAATTTTTTTTAGCGACTATTCGGATGTTCTTTAAACTAGAATCAAGAGTGACAAAAGATTATGATTAGCGAACCCTGAAACTTTTAGAGCCTTTGCGGTGGTAATTTTGTGAAGTAAGCAAGGTAAAAAGACAAAACATGTTTTTTGTATTACTTTTTCGGATGGTCTCGTGGTAGTATAGGTAATAAAAATTAAAACAGTGAGCGGAATGAGCGCCGATATTTTGTTATGTTTGCGGCCGCTGAAAATGGTTGAGAAATTGTGACATTTTCGCAAGGTTGTTGAAAAGTTTTAAATAATTGAGAATGAACGGCGAGCGGAGCGAGCCGCGAAATTTTTTGTGACATTTTCGGTCTTTACCAAATAGTTTTGAAAAGTATGTTATAAATAAAGACATAACAGTAAACGGAGGGAGCAATTCAATTACGGAAAAACAAGAAACTAGGTCTATTGATTTACAAAATTAAAAGTAATGTCGTGATCTGCCTGCCTAGCTGGAATCGGCCGTAAATGAATGCGATGCGTGCACCCAGCGCATTTACATAAAATGTTGAGACGAATTTTGACGAAAAAAAGTTTGAGTTTTCAAGAGAGAATAATTTAAAGAAATATTTAAGTGCGACGTGCTTACATACAATACAATGTACATATGTAGATATACAATAGGAATCGCATGGCACGGAGCGCCAAACTGAACACATAGTACCTACGTCGTTTCTTGCCTACCTTTTATTATTTGGAAAAATAAATGTTAATTTTTCGGGCAAGCCTGACTTTAGGGGTATGAATGTTCCGCCATGAGGGCCCCTAGGCTTGCCGGGCCCCTAGGCCCGGGCCTTGTGGGCCTAGGGGCTAATCCGGGCCTGGAGCTGGTCAGTATCTGGCGCAGCGCATCGGCATTGCCATACAGAAAGAACCAAACACCCTGTATGTATAACTTACATTCTCTGACCATCACCGCCCTGCCATCATCAATGGTCTCCATCCATGCGTGGAAGAAGATGACCGTGTTATCATGCATGTCGATGTTGCAAATAACACATAAAAATAAAAATAAAATGTCGGGTCAAGAAGATAGCAATAACCCCCTTCCACCCCCCATTTCACTTTGAGTATTATGGGTGGGTGTATCGATCCTTAGCGGCGGCGTGAGAAATTTTTGCATGTGAAAATTTGTGACAAGTTACAAGGGAATTAGAAGTAGTCGAAAATATTTTGTAGACAAGGGGGGGGTACTTAATTCTGACGCGCACTGCACCTACCAAACACCCTTTATAACTTACATTCTCTGACCATTAGGCAACCCCCCCCCCCCATTTCATGTTGCCAAACGATGTACCAACCCCCTGTATAACTTACATTCTCTGACCATCACCGCGCTGCCATCATCAATGGTCTCCATCCATGCGTGGAAGTAGAGTACTGTGGTGTCATGCATGTCGATGTTGGAAGCGAAGAGTCGCTCGTCGTCGCCTATCTTCAGCTCCTGGGCTACAGTCGGGTTGTGCCTATGGAGACGTTCTTTATTCTTTATTCGTTATTGTACACGCATCAAAACATAGAATAATAGAATAAACTAAAAGGGTATATACATAGGCGAGCTTAACCCTGGAAAGAGTTTTTTTCCAGCAAACTTAAGAGCTATAGGAGTTTATACGTTTATCCCTAAAAATCTTGCGCCTTCTAAGATTTTATTGATATCCGAATGGTTTTTTTAAAGGGATCAATGAACTACCTATGAGATGGCAAAAGTGCATAAATAGCACTGGTACATACTTGATGAAATAAATATATAATATTTTTTAAATATCGACTTTAGGTTACTCCCTAACAAATCTAGCTACGGCCCCACTAAGCTCTTGACCCGTCTCGTGGGTACCCGTGCACGATAGACTGAAGATTAACTAGTTTCTAGGGGTACCCAAAAAATTACCAAAAAATACTTTGAACAAAAGAAATATCAAAATGTTTTTTGGGCGATTTTTATACCTATAATTTTAATACCGTTATAAGTATTTTTTAATGCCTCTGTAATTGTTTAATTTTGTATAGTTTAGGCAGAGATACGAAGTTGCTCTTTTTTGTCACCGAACTCTATTTTAGAATATGCGACGACGACTGTGGCGCGGGGGAAAGGTCCGCCTGCGACGCAGGAGGTCGCGGGTTCCATTCCCGCCTCGGGACAAATATTTGTACGATCTGCAGATATTTGTTCAGAAGTTCTGGTCGTTTTCTATGTATAATAAAAAATATCTATCTATTTAATAATATTGTATTACGTATATCAGTCATTTAGTACCCATAACACAAGCTCTGCTTAGTTTGGGGCTAGATGATGCTGCGTGGATTGTCCAGCATTATTATTATTATATTAAATAGAACGAAAAAAAAAAACAACTATTAGAGGCGTTAAAAAAAGCTCACAATACTCACTAACCGTTAAAGTAAATGTAAAAATTTACATTAGGGAGAATTTTGATTTTTCTTTTTCAACTCAAATTCAGTCGCTAAAAGTCTTGAAATTGATTAAATTGATAAGGCCGCCCTTTAACGGCTAAATACCTGGTGTACAGTTGAAATGCGACATCGTTCCCGCTCTTGACGTAGGGACACTTGGACTTGTCCACCGGCGCTATTTGCAGGAGGGAGTTCTCATACTGCACCCCCGGGGGCCCTGCAACCAAGAGAAATAATAAAATGATATATATAATGCATATAATGATAAAATAAGTCATTTATAATAAGTAACTTAACGTAAACTAAAATTTACGTACAAATCACTTACAAAAAATAGGCAATGTGTAAAAAAAAATCAGTATTGTGCCGCATTGAAAAAGGTAGGTATGCTGATTTTAGATCGACTCCCCTGGGGTAGATTGTAACCGAGGAATTGGGGGGTAAATATCTATCATCGTCATTGTTCATACATAATACTTATTATGGTTACATATATATTTATCCGGGTTTATGGGGGTGTAGTATGAAATATCAAAGTGCTTTTTTGACGACCTCTGTGGCGGCGTGAACGAAAGTCCATCGGCGAGGCAGGAGGAAAATATTTGTTCAGAGTGTTCTGGTGGTTTTCTATATATAACAAAAAAGATTTATCTATGTTCTCTATATCTATCTATTCAATAAATAATTTAAAACGATTTGTTAAAAATATTCTTTGCAAGAAGGCTAATTATAAAATATCAGATTATCTAAACGACAAAAAAATTTAGGGTGACTTTTGCTCCAACTCGAAAACTAACAATCTAACAAGGTAAAGGTTTCTTGTTCGCTTCTTTACCTTCGCTTCCTTACCTTAAAAAGATTGAAGTATGAACCAAAGTGATCACTTTATTTCCCGTTTTTATTACTTATTTAATTTGTATTTTTCAACTTACGCGATCTAAACACATAATTATTAGTAAATAGTAAAATCGTATAAAGTTAAATAGTACTAATAATTATTTAATTTATATTTTGTGACGTGTCCAAGAGTCCTGTAAGGTCTAAAGGAAATAAAGCACTTTGATTTCGATTTTGTACAATCCCTTTCTCATACAGCTCTGCATCGTGCAATAGGTGTTAAACTTTATCACATGTGGTTAGAAATGCAACTTGCCTGCCCGTAAATCTTATACCGCAGCGTATTGCGAAATATATGAAGTTATGCAACAAACGGCATTAGTGCATCTTGTGCCCTACATTATTTATTTATTTTTATTTATTTATTAACAAACGTACATCTATTTTGACGGGAACACCCAATGCAATAGAGTACAATATTAAACTTAAAGAACATTATATAATACTAGCGGTCCGCCCCGGCTTCGCACGGGTATTAAACAAAAATTTCAGAAATTATACACACTAAAACGATGGGTTTCACAGTTTTCATACGGATCTTTACTTTTTTTAACAGCATTGGGGTTTTTGACATCGACTCGACATTCCAAAACTGACACTGGCCGTAGAGAAAAAGCAAGCACCGTGCGCTATACAACCTCTTTTTCTATTCTGACGCGCCACAATAGAAAAAGAGGTTGAATATACAGCCCACGGTTCAATTATTGAATTTTTCATGCGGATCCCTAACTTTTTTGAAAATATTATATAGCCTATGTTCATCACGGAAAATTAAGGATTCTAATGGTGAAAGAATTTTTTTACTCGGTCCAGTAGTTTCGGAGCCTATTCAATTCAAACAAACAAACAATCAAATCTTTCCTCTTTATAATATTAGTATAGATTACAGAAAAATTGCACAAAACTCATTACCTAGTATTTGGTGGATTTCACACAATTTTTTTAATTATAGCATGTTGATTATGTTTTTTGCACATTCTTGTGTCGTAACGAGGTTTGATTCGGGAATTAAAATAGAAAATTAACATAATCGTAAACTTGTAAATAATTCATATTTCATATTCAGAATATTCAGATTATCATAACACAATCTTAAAAATTAAAAATTACATGTAACATTAGTATAAAAACAAGATTCGTCAAGTGCGAATGTAACTCGCGCGGAGGGTTTTGAACTTTTGTCGTATACTGACGACCTCTGTGGCACGGTGGGTTAAGGTCCGCCTACGAAGCAGAACAAGTCTTTGTCAGAACTTAAGACTAAATGCTATATAATCATTTGACATTGACATACCATAGTTTCCAGTTGAGGCTCCGCCATCTACATATTTGGAAATTTTGTTTTTTAATGTAAATCGAAAACCGCTCTTTTCCGATGGAAGTTTTTTATATGTATATAACTTCATGCCCATTGCGTAAAATTTCTTATTACACAGTTCCAGTCTGAATTATGTATATCAGTCATCTAGTACCCATAACACAAGCTCTGCTTAGCTTGGGGCTAGATGTTGCTGTGTGGATTGTCCCGCATTATTTATTTGATTGAGGCACCTGATTGGTTTTTATCCATTTTTTTTCTTTATTTTAGACTCTTCATCCCATTAAAACAATGTTGTAAAGATTAAAATAGTAATAAAAATCATAATAACCCATAAATTCCGTAACTATATTTTCATAACCCTCTAATAAACTTAAGCGTGGTTTTATATAACCGATGTGACGTAAGTCATATCCTGGGCATTTCTAGGTGAACAGCATTTTCCTGGTTTTTCCAGTTCTAATGAGTTACGTTATCTTACGAAATTAAAACTGTCAATATAGAGTTCTTATATTTGATCAAACTATTTATACTTTCACGATTTGTTGACATATTAAAGAATAATATCGGGTATTTATCTGTTCTCGTTGACGTCCCGGTGACGGTGGACAAACGGCCTAACGTATAGGTGACTATTGTGGCATTTCCTCAGCTAGCTAAAAAAAATTAGATTTTTTCGATTGAAGTGAAAAATAAAATTATTTTCTTTCTTTTTCTGTCTTTCTTTCGATAGGCATGGCATGGCAAAACAAAAGGTACGCGATAAATACCCGATAAATATTCTTTAATATTGATAACACTGTACCTCTAATCTATATCGATACTAATACTATAAAGAGGAAATTGAATAGGCTCCGAATTTACTGAACCGATGTACCATTGGAATCCTACGTTATCCCTGATGGACATAGGCTCTACAATATTTTCAAAAATCTTAGGATTCCGTATGAAAAAAATCCGTATTACAGTGGTGTTCATTTATCAGAGGTATCAATGCAATTTAAAATTACGCTTTTGGAAACTAAATTAAAAATGTATTGTTGGTTTATAATGCTGGACATAAACCTCGACAACAACCCCTTTCAAAATTCCGCGTATTTATCACAACCCATTGCCGTGTGGTGTCGGCATAGAATTTCACCACCCTCACTCTTCCCGTGGGTGTCGTAAGAGGCGACTAAGGGACACACCGGGGGGCGGGCAGCAGCGCCTTCTGCAGAACAACTCCGCCGAACTGCGATCCCCAACCCGCATGCCCAGCGTGAGGTGGTTATTTCCCAGTGATAAATTATGCCACCTATAGCGCTCGTTAGGGGAGGACTATGTCCAGCCGTGGACTATAGGCTGATGTTGTTGTATCGCAACCGCGGTCATCCGTTACTGCTCCCCAATTGCCCGCAAATTGCCATGTGCATTTTCATAAGTTACATAAATATCTGGCAACACCTTATGAAATGTTCAGCGCCAAATACTTGATTACTGGACCGTTGGCGTTGTGACAGCTTGCCTAATGACTATGTAGGGCGCTTAATAAATTATATGGTAGAGTTACGCTTGAGGATTCTAAGCCGGTTTTATCTGGTTCAAGTAAAGGCTTACATTTTAATAAATGTTTTTTTTTTGTTTATACATAACTGGCCGCTGAAAGCCTGTTAGTGCTAATAAATTATTTAATTCTTATTATTTTATTTTAAGTAAATGTTTTTGCAGGTTAAACGGGTTTGGTTATTCGATTCTGCGACGGATGTCACCCCCTTTTTTTCATCATCATCTATGATTCATGTTATGTTTGTTTAAGAATCATCAATTTAAGACCCCCTTCCTTTCTTGTCGCGGTCTAGATTACTGATGCCCCAAAATCTCGTTTTTTGTGGATACAATAAAGTATCAATATTTTTAAAGTACGTAATTACATGACTTAGGGAAACTCGCACAAACAAGAAAGAAAACGGCAGCAGGTGAGTAAAAACTAAAAGAAACAAAAGTGTTATATGCGCAAAAAGGGCCCACCTGTGGCCTAGTTGCGGAAACCAGTCCAGTAACAAAGTGTTATATGCTCAGACTAAGATAAAGTTTTTAGAATTATAATAGTTAATACAGGTTCATAGAATCCAATTTCATTCTGGTCAATTTACCAGAGCGCCCCAAAATATCTGTCTATCCGGTTTAGAAATTGTGAAAACTGTAAAAATGTAACCTAATGTGTGAAAAAAATACAGAAAAATCCTTATATCACCTACGCTGCGGGAATTATTGACAATAGAGCGTGGACCAGTGGCGGATTTACAAATTTGCCGCTAGAAGGCTATTCAATTTTTGCCGCCCCTACTGACTTTTGAAATTCAATAAGTTACATTTATTCAGAAATTGCAACTTTATGATTTTTGTTCTATCGTCCTCATTACATCGGCTTATTCCCGTTATTAGTATGATTGTGAACTAGGTGATATTTCTGTCAGTTACTAGATTATTTTTGCAACCCGCTATGTAGTGACGAGTACACTGGTACCCAGGGCTGTAGCCAGAAATACTTTTGGGGGGGGTCGAGCCTTAGACCCAATATGCAACATCTTCATATACTTATGCTAGTTATGATAGTACCCGGAGTACTTAAAAAAACCGATTGAAAAATAATAACCATGAGTAACGGCGAGCGGAGCGAGCCGCAATTTTTTTGACATTTTTCCGATGTTCTGTAAAAAAGTATGCAAAAGTGTGACAAAAAGAGAGACATTTCTAGCTCTCATAAATTTCAAAAACTGCGGTGGAAATTTTGGAGATTGGTTTGGTATGCCAGCAACAAAGAAAAAAATGTGAGAAACACAAAAAAGACGAAAAAAGAAATAACTTCGAGCGTTACATTTTGAAGATTAAGAAAATAACTACTACTACAGAATGGATGGCGAGCGAAGCGAGCCGCCAAATTTTTGACATATTTTTGGAAGGCTGATAAAAATTAACAAAAGACTACAGAATTAACGGCGAGCGAAGCGAGCCGCAATTTTTTTTTTTTTGCGACTTCTGAGCTTCTGTAAAATAGAATCAAGAGTGACATAAGATTATGATTACAAAACCCTGAAACTTTTAGAGCCTTTGCGGTGGTAATTTTGGAGTTTGGTGAAGTAAAAAAGATAAAAAGAAATTTTTTTTATTACTTTTTCGGATGGTCACGAGGTAGTATAATACAAATTATAACAGTGAGCGGAATGAGCGCCGATATTTTGTTGTGTTTGCGGCCGCAGAAAATGGTTGAGAAATTGTGACATTTTCGCAAGGTTGTTAATAATGTTAGAATAATTCAGAATTAACGGCGAGCGGAGCAAGCCGCGAAATTTTTTGTGACTTTTTCGGTCGTTACCAAAGAGTTTAGAAAAGTATGTTATAATTATAAATAAGTAAAGACATAACAGTAAACGGAGGGAGCAATTCAATTACGGAAAAACAAGAAAATAGATCTATTGATTAAGTGCTTATTTTTTAAGCCTAAAGAAATAAAGTTATTGAATCGACGCGGAGCGGACGCGTTCGTGGCACGTGCTCGTGCTGTCAATTCGTCCAGACATTCTTAGCGAACAGTCATGTAAAGTATGTCATTCGTTCCCTTCCCGCGCCGCAACTCAAAAACTACTACGCAAATACATACGTACCTAGTAGAAAATAAATATTTAAATGTTGAAACATAACAAGTATATTTTACAGTGCGTTTAGTAATCTTTTTTAAACGGATTACGAACGTAATGTGTTGTGTATATAATATACTCGTAATTATAAGTTTTTTTTTATTATTTGGGCTAAATTTGCCGCCCCTCTAAATCTGCCGCCCTAGGCTCCAGCCTACTTAGCCTATTGGTAAATCCGCCACTGGCGTGGACGTCTTTTTACTAAACCCCGGCACAAGACAACGGGTATATGTGTGTGTGTGTGTGTAAAATAATCGTGCGAAGCCGGGGTAGGCCGCTAGTATCTAATATGTTATGTATGAGGTTTCTTTGTACCCTACAACCTATACGGATAAACGGGTTTCGATATATGAGTTTTCAAATGAACCCTCATAATAGTAGAAGTATCATGTAAGGTACAAGAATTAAAAAGACACATGCGAAAAAAGAATTGGTAAAATTAAAGAGTATTGCGGGGTGGTAGATAGATAGACGGAAAATACCTTATTTTCTTATCTATACTAATATTATACCTAAAGAGGAAAGATTTGATTGTTTGTTGGTTGGATAGACTCCGAAACTACTGGACCGATTTGAAAAATTCTTTCACCATTAGAATCCTAAATTTTCCGTGTTGAACATGGGCTATAGAATATTTCCACAAAAGATAGGGTTTGGTATGAAAAATTCAATTTTTGGAAAATACCCGTGCGAAGCCGGGGCGGACCGCTAGCACCATACAAATAAAGTTTACATTACATACATGCTTATAGTAGAGGAAGTATTAAAGGCGGCCTTATCGCTATACGCGATCTTGTGGTTATAAAAAATTAAGTACTTACGAATGACGGACAGGAAACACGCCAAAGGCACAGCGGTTTGCATTTTCACAAAATTATACTAACACTTGGGTCCTATTCTTTATATCTACTAATTTTACTAACATAACCTAATTAATCAACCTAAATGTTGCAAATTTGTTCAAAATTTATCTATGAATACGTGTACTAAACAAAGACTATATTTAAATTTACGTCGTAAATAAGGTAAAACTTCTTAAGAATAACCTGTAGTATATGTATGATAAAAATCACTTAGAAATCTGAACAAAAAATCAGTTTGTTTGAGTCGAATTTGATCTTGCGCTAGCAACGATTCCTTGCACATTGCCGGTTGCAGGGTTGCAGCTATGCTAGAGAGGGGCAAAGCATCCAGTAATGCTTGGGTTGGGCTATATTGACATTACAATTCATTTTAAGGCACCAGCGACGGACGAATTTCCCATACGTAATACCAAAATGGTGGATGAGCATATTTTCACCATGATCTGATATTATTTGTATTAGAATAGTATTCATCTTGGTTCCTGCCACAAGCTTTTTGAAAATACTAACACAAATAATAAGAAAACGTGTCTTCTTTGAAAAAATCTGATTTGGTTTAATAACATTTCAGGTAAAGGTTTTGAAAAAGAACAAAAAATAACATAATGTTATTACTTAGATTAAGACTCCCATGTAAGTAACACATTTGTTGTAAATGATAAATTAAAGAGGTTTGAACTGATATATTTATGAAATTCATCCGTCGCTGGAGCTTTAAAAGATCTATATATACAGCTTAACTAAAAACAGTAATATAAATCCTTTGAACATGCATCCTAGAAAAAAATATAAAAATAAAACGTAAATTTAAACACGTTTTTAGGCATAATGCGCTTTTGCAAACTTAAAAGGAATAAGTATTTGTTGTTTATCCATTTAGAACATAACTTATTAGTTTGTTTCTAATTCTGTCTCTAAATCTGTTTAGTTAAACCTAACATAGGCGTTAAGCTACTTTTAACCGAAATTAATGTAATTTTTACCTATATAAATAGCAAAAAAGGTCACGTTCTATTGGTCAACCGATAGCTTGCCCATTGGTACACCCAATGCTGTATGCTGCATATGACTTTATTCTGCTCTATTTAATGCTGCAGGCAACATAATGACTTAAAATAAATAACAAAAAATGTCACGTTCTATTGGTCAACCGATAGCTTGCCCATTGGTACACCCAATGCTGCAGGCTGCATATGACTTTATTCTGCTCTATTTAATGCTGCAGGCAACATATGACTTAAAATAAATAACAAAAAATGTCACGTTCTATTGGTCAACCGATAGCTTACCCATTGGTACACCCCATATAAATAAATATAAATATGCTGCAGCCTACATATGACTTAATATAAGTACCAAAAAATTTCACGTTCTATTGGTCAACCGATAGCTTTACCCATTGGTACACCCCATTTAAATAAATATAAATATGCTGCAGCCTACATATGACTTTATATAATACAAAAAATGTCACGTTCCATTGGTCAACCGATAGCTTACCCATTGGTACACCCCATATAAATAAATATAAATATGCTGCAGCCTACATATGACTTTATATAATACATAAAATGTCACGTTCTATTGGTCAACCGATAGCTTACCCATTGGTACACCCCATATAAATAAATATAAATATGCTGCAGCCTACATATGACTTAATATAATTAAGTACCAAAAAATATCACGTTCCATTGGTCAACCGATAGCTTACCCATTGGTACACCCCATATAAATAAATATAAATATGCTGCAGCCTACATATGACTTTATATAATACAAAAAATGTCACGTTCCATTGGTCAACCGATAGCTTACCCATTGGTACACCCCATATAAATAAATATAAATATGCTGCAGGCGCTGCAGCCTACATATGACTTTATATAATACATAAAATGTCACGTTCTATTGGTCAACCGATAGCTTACCCATTGGTACCCATTGGTACACCCCATATAAATAAATATTAATATGCTGCAGCCTACATATGACTTAATATAAGTACCAAAAAATTTCACGTTCTATTGGTCAACAGATAGCTTGCCCATTGGTACACCCAATGCTGTACGCTGCATATAACTATAGTCCATCCCACAGCTCGATATGCTCGGTTAGATAACATGCAACTAATACATGGTTGTTTTTATTGATTTGGCAGATGTAATATCTCAGCTCACGGTTCCTTAACGATATCTATTCTAGCGTAAACTTTGGTTAAACAAGTTCTAGGCTAATTTTATATTTAACATGTGTTGTGTTAGGGGAGGCCTATGTCCAGCAGTGGACTAATGTAGGCTGATGATGATGTGTAGCCACCCCCTCCTTACTTCCCCTTGACCGTCTAATTTCATATTGTATATTTTTGTAGCTTTATGCATTTACCTATTAATTGTGTCTTGTTTTTTTTCTACGTAATTCTATTGTTGTCTATACT
This sequence comes from Eupithecia pulchellata, assembly GCA_963931895.1. NCBI lineage: Eukaryota > Metazoa > Arthropoda > Insecta > Lepidoptera > Geometridae > Eupithecia > Eupithecia pulchellata. The sequence goes on along the minus strand of OZ007550.1, from coordinate 1,405,391 downwards.
AATATACTAAAGAAAGATTAAATAAATAATGCTGGACAATCCACACATCATCATCTATCCTCAAGCTAAGCAGAGCATAATGTTATGGGTACCTACTAGATGACTGATATACCTACTCAATGCTTTATATTAGAAAAAAAACATATTTATTATTTTGTATTTAAAAACATATTTTTTATCTGTAGGTATTATAAAAATACGTTTTTTATATAGAAAACAATTTGATTCTATATTATGTTTCTTGAATTAGAATGAATAGGCTCCGAAACTACGGTACCGATTTGAAAAATTCTCTCGCCATTAGAATCCTACATTTTTTTATTTATTCCTTATAAACATAGACTACCTATAGTATATCTTCAAAATAGTTAGAGATATGTATGAAATCTAGAATAATATAACCCAACGTGTATGAACCGTATGAACGGGTAAATATTCAATTGCCTATGTTTACCAGGAATAATGTAGGATTCTAACAGTTGAAGAATTGTTCAAATCGGTCCAGCACTTTCGGAGCCACTTCAAACAAACAAATTTTCTTCTTTACAATATTACTAAATACTGTTGATTTATAGATAGATCTTTTACTTGATATTTGCAATATTGATTTTACTTTGAATTTATTTATTAGTTTAGTGTAAATATGAGGTAAATTTACCTAGGCTCACCCAGCGCGTAGCTTACGACACCAATATAAAGTAATTATTAAAACCAGTCGTAAGGAAATTGGTTTCGCAATGCGTGAAACTGGTCTGTCCAGTCAGAATGTGTCCTTTGACTTAGAATGAACTGAGAAAATCGTGGAAATAAGTATGTATGTATTACGATTCGATTACTCCCCTAAACAACATAAAAAAATTACTCATGAAAATCACAAACATTCTCAATTATCAAATCATTTTGGTACTATGTTTGTATGGGAAATTCATACGGCTTAATTCGGAACTATAATAAACGCGCTCACGGACAAGAATCGCCTGTCAAATGTTAGTAGGTAAGGTACCAGTGATCAGTATTAGCACAGTGTACCTATAGACAGTGTGGAAACTACCTACAAACGCTCGAAACGGCTCACTCACACAAGCATGCGCATCTACGAGAGCTCTAAGGGGTTTTCGCAGTGCTGTCAGTAGCGGTTGTCGCGCCGCGACGAGCGGTCATGCGTAATTTAGTTTTTTGAAAAATGCTTCGTATTTTAAACTTCCTGCTGATTAATATAAGAAAAATGTATTATTATTATTATTGTTATCGAATAATGAGTCCGTGTAATTGATCATAATGAATTCTTGAATTTATTTGAAAATCCAGAATGAAGGCGGTTTAAAGGTTGTTTAAAGTCGATAGGTAGAATAAGAATATTTTATACAAAAATTCCTATAGGTAATAAAGAATTCCGACGTGTCGTAGTAGACGCAAGTACTTTTATGTGAATCATTTATAATAATTAAGAATAAACATATTAAGAAATGTTTTGTAATTACTAGGTAGGAATCACACGCATTTTCGTATTGAAGCACGGTACGGTTTGCAGCCGCTCATGAGCGTTGCCCACGCGCCACCTGCGCTGCAGTGTCTGCGCGCGCCGTAAAGTTACAACCCTAGTGCTATAATGCAGCGTAGGTATTTATTTCATCAACTAGGCTTAGTTTCGATACTGGTCATATGTGTACTGTGGTATTAGCGAATTTTTTTTGTGAGTTTTGACAGAGCGCTGCTCACTTTGTGGGATGATAAAGTGGTGGATGTAATGACGTCATTTATGTCATTTCGTTCATAATTTGGAACGCGTATGAGGGCGCTAATCTCGATTTTAGCGCAATTCGGAATGCAGCCTAGAACTGCCAGCAAGCAATGGTACCATGGTGGGTACAGACCAAGCGAACGAGAGCTACGAGTGGGCTTCGTTGGGTACCGAACGTTCATTCGCTTTCGTTGTTGACCAAACGAACGGATGTAAAACTGCGGGCGGAGCACGGCCGAAGGCGAACGAAGTCCCTCGTTCGGGCTCGCTTGCTTTCGCCGTCAACCCTGGTTCGTTCGCGTTCAAACGAGAATAGAAAAGTGTACAAAAAAAGGACAATTAATTATAAAAATAAACTTACAGAATCTAAAGGCTACTAAATAATACTTATAATTAGGTTTCTCTTTCCGCCATTTCACTGTGCTTGCTGGAACAATCTCCATAACCATATCTGTTTGTTACAGAGCCCTCTGCGGCAGAATCGAAGGCACGATAACCTCCCTCCCGCCTCCTTTCCAACTGCACAAGCCGATCCTAGCGCGCGCGGCCAGTATGGAGGCGCGCACGCCGGCGCGAGCGCCGTCCTTCAGCGTGTGTTGGAGCGTCACCGCGCCCGTGAGTACCCAGCCGACTGGCCGGAACCTATCTTCAGCTCCTGGGCTACAGTCGGGTTGTGCCTATGGAGACGTTCTTTATTCTTTATTCCTAACTAGCTTTTGCCCGCGGCTTCGCTCGCGTTAGGGGATGCCTACGTCATAGTAGCTTTATGCATGCAAAGTCTCAGCCCGATCGGTTTAAAATCGACAAAGTTTCATCCCCTATTTTATCCCCTTGGGGTAAGAATTAATCAAAATCCTTTCTTATCGGATTTCTACGTCATAACATGTACCTGCATGCCAAATCTCAGCCCGATCCGTCTAGTGGTTTGGGCTGTGCGTTGATAGAGATGTCAGTCACCACCTTTGAGTTATATATATTTAGATATTGCTGCGCCCTTACAGGGTACAATATGTACTTACCTACTTTTAAGCTCCACCTTAGCTAAAACTATGTAATAACGTATATGTTTGCAATAAATGAATATTAATATATGGGTATGACGTTTGTATGCGAAATACGTCCTTCGCCGGAAGCTTAATCCAATTCTTGACCTCTATTTCAGATACCGGAAGTCCTAAACGCGATGACGGGAAAGCTTGAGAGCGGGCAACCTTCTCTACTTTGTAAGCAAAGTATGTTCGCACGCTGGCAATACCTGATGAAACACCTCACTCCGCTTAAGGTGAGTCTATATACACTGATGTTAGCGCAGCTGGCAACATTCTACCGCTGTATTCTACAGATCTAGGGAATGCAATCTATACTTTATAAAGATTTAAGTGAACAATGATGTTGGAAATTCATAGAACGCAAAAATAGCTACGCACCTATGTTGAAACGAGACTCCTGAACGTTTCTTTATAGCAACTTGTTAAGCTTTGCTCTCGTTTTACACATAGTTTGTGATTCCTTTCCATTTTGTCACGTCGTCGTCGATATAGCATTGTGCTCTCGATTATTTATTGTATATATTTCATAAATAAACTAGCTAAACGAACCCGGGTCTTTTCTCAAATTAATCAAAGTGTAATAAATAAAAAAGAAATATAAAACATTTTTTCCCGTAATTCATGTTTTATTCATACTCACACCATAATCACAACTAAGCAGTTCCAATCATGTTTCAGTTATCTAATTAAAGAATAATTCTCCAAATCGATTCGATTCTTTATTCTTTATTTTACACGCATCAAAAACATAGAATGAGCTCAAATTTAAAGGTTATGTACATAGGCGAGCCTAACCCTGAAAAGAGTTTCCTTCCAGCAAACCTAAGAGTTATAAGAGAGGCGATGGAACAGATAGAGGTAGTGTAAAAAAGTCAATATCTCAAAAATGCCGATATCTCGCCGAGATCACTCGAGATCTCGATTTGGTGGTCTCGTCTGGAGATTGCCTTCCCTAGACAGCTAGTAACCTTCCGTCTGTTCAGTCTCAATCATGTTTCATTTATCTAATTAAACTATAATTTTCGGAATCGATTCGATATCTCGAAAGTGCCGATATCTCCCCGAGATCACTCGAGATCTCGATTTGGTGATCTCGTCTGGAGATTGACTTCCCTAGACAGCTAGTAACCTTCCGTCTATTCAGTCTCAATCATGTTGCATTTATCTAATTAAACTATAATTTTCGGAATCGATTGGATATCTCGAAAGTGCCGATATCTCCCCGAGATCACTCGAGATCTCGATTTGGTGATCTCGTCTGGAGATTGACTTCCCTAGACAGCTAGTAACCTTCCGTCTATTCAGTCTCAATCATGTTGCATTTATCTAATTAAACAATAGTTTTCGAAATCGATTCGATATCTCGAGAGTGCCGAGATCTCGCCTATATCACTCGAGATCTCGATTTGGTGATCTCGTCTGGAGATTGCCTTCCCTAGACAGCTAGTAACCTTCCGTCTATTCAGTCTCAATCATGTTGCATTTATCTAATTAAACTATAATTTTCGGAATCGATTGGATATCTCGAAAGTGCCGATATCTCCCCGAGATCACTCGAGATCTCGATTTGGTGATCTCGTCTGGAGATTGACTTCCCTAGACAGCTAGTAACCTTCCGTCTATTCAGTCTCAATCATGTTGCATTTATCTAATTAAACAATAGTTTTCGAAATCGATTCGATATCTCGAGAGTGCCGAGATCTCGCCTATATCACTCGAGATCTCGATTTGGTGATCTCGTCTGGAGATTGCCTTCCCTAGACAGCTAGTACCCTTCGTCTATTCAGTCCTTAGTGACACTTTTAGTTGCTGTGTTGCTAGTCTGTGTCGCCGCTTTAAGTCTTGTGTTGTAATGTGAAAATACTACTTATGTTTCCCATACAAACGTTATACCAAAATGATTTGTAATTTGAGCATATTTTCAGCATGTACTGCTATTATTTGTATTAGAATAGTATTTATCTAGGTTCCTACCAGAAGCTTTTTTGAAAATTATTGTCTATCTATAAAAATAATATATCTAAAAACATGTTTTCTTTAAAAAAATCCGATTTGGTTTAATTTCAATTCAGTGCAGTGTTTTCAAAAATTGTCAAAAATTGCTGTAGTGCAGTGTTTTCAAAAATTGTCAAAAATTGCTCATCTTAGCTCTAAGAAGATCAGAACTGGAAATTTACTTATTTATTTTTTGTATGGAAACAATATATTGACAAAGTCATAGAACAAAAGTTGTTTGTCTTGATCTACCCACGTCGCCTTTAAGAGGTTACTGATCATCTACCTATAACCATGTACTATAGCTATCAACCGCTAGTGTTTTATACATATATTTACTAGCAATCCGTCGCGGCTCGCCTTTGAGAGGTTATTGATAATCTACCTATAACCCTGTTAGCTATCAACCGCTAGTGTTTTATACATATATTTATAAAATACTAGCAATCCGTCGCGGCTCGCCTTTGAGAGGTTATTGATAATCTACCTATAACCCTGTTAGCTATCAACCGCTAGTGTTTTATACATATATTTATAAAATACTAGCAATCCGTCTCGGCTCGCCTTTAAGAGGTTATAGATCATCTACCTATAACCCTGTTAGCTATCAACCGCTAGTGTTTTATACATATATTTATAAAATACTAGCAATCCGTCGCGGCTCGCCTTTAAGAGGTTATTGATCATCTACCTATAACTCTGTATATTATATTAATTGTATTGGTATATATGGAATTATGCATGCATAAATATGGTAGTATACAAGTATATATTTATGAATGTTAATCTTAATTTCTTTGTTGGTTTTTAAAACGGACGCAGCAAAGGAGCCCCGGATCATCGTTTTTAGGGTTCCGTGCGGTACTTAATCGCCGGAACCCTTATTTGACTCCGCCGATTTAAATCTTGAACATTATTTTTTTGAAACTGAAGGCTTGAAAATGCATGTTTTAAAATTTACATCAGCGCTGTCAAGGCTGGCTTAAGACCAAACAAACGAATGCCGATAAAAAAACACATCTTGGTTTTTTATGACTGTCCCTCCGTCATATAATTTTTTTAAACGTATTCTAAGCATTATTTTGTAATTATTAATAAAATACCTGAGCGTCTGTCAGTTCCGAGAGCTGGTTAGTATCTGACACAGCGCATCAGCAGCGTACAGCGAGGCAATGCAGCCAGCGTCTTGGGGGCGCTTGCAACAGTCTACAGCTAGCTCAATAGTTTAAGACAGCTTTTGAAAAAAAGTAGATCCACAACTACCGGTCCTTAATTTTATTCTTTTATTTTATGGAAAAACAGTAGTCTCTCGGGAATAATAATAATAATAAATTATTGAACACTTAACTTATGAGTAATTAATAAATGAAATAGCCTTAAAATAAGCGACACTTGGTGGTTTTATCGCTCAAGAGCAATCTCTCCCAGACAACCTTGAATATAAATTTATAGGAATATCTCTGGAGTATTTTATAAAATTGCAAAAGAAGGATCCAAATTATAAAATCTGCAATTGGCGGAATAATCGTAGAACACACATAAAACATACGTACAGGAATTGTACGAGTACGTACATCGTGCATTGCCCTAATTAAAGTCAACCGTGCATTTACGCCAGTCATCAATTTTAGCAATACTTTTTATTATATTCAGTTCGCTGTCAATCGACTCACGCGTCTCACTAGCATTTCATCAGTAACTATAGTTTATCGTTAAATATATCAGTTAAAATTGATCTCCTGGTTTTTCTGATATATCCAGCTTAGTTACTAGTTACCTGGTGTGCGACCGTACAGGATATAGAACCTACTCCTATTTTTAAGTCGTTTAAAATCAAGCTTTATTTGTTTGTTTGGTCTTAGCCCACCTTAAAGCGCGCGCGTTGGTAACGCGCGTTTTAAATTCCATCTGGCCTCAACACCCGCCGGATGCGGGGTCGAAGAACTCCCCGCTTCCGCCCATAGGCGCACTCGTGCACCTAGACGAAACCTTCTTACCCTCTTGTAGCATCTGGCAACAGCCCAGTTCCCACCTAAGTGGTGGCCCTTGCGCGTGTTGCCCTAACCTAACTTTACCGGTGTGGCGCCCTCTGCGCCCGCCGAAAGTCCGTTAACGCTGTCATGGCCATCTGCAGTCAAAAGCAATATAGTCCAATCGAAAAAAAAAATACCCGTAAAGTACGCACTCAAACGCGCGTTTGAGTACCTTGCCCAAACCGTGTGACGTCTTAATGTAATCTAAATACGATTTTGTTCGATTCCACGCTACTGTCTTGTGATCTGTGAAACACGTTGGGATTGGCAATAGTAAATAAAGGCAGGGATGGTTTCTAAAACGCGCGTTACCTAAGAGCGAGCTTTCGAACACTAGTGAACACAATTCTACGACTAACCAGATTATCACCAAAGTTCGAACCCGATAGGGGACAAAATTTTTCAAAAAACGTTTTTATTATAATGCATGTGAATTCCGTCTGGTACCAATAACATACACTGCACATATTGGGACTAGATATGGTAAATATGTATCACTATTACTATGTAATGATTATTATTTACAGGACGAAAACCAGAAGAACTTGAAGATAGACGACAACATGCTCTACTGTGAGGCAAAGCAACTGTGCCCCGCATATCAGGTAACTCTATCAAGCAAGCGACTTCTTTCGGCTTATTCGTCAACTCGCTCGAATGATTCACGCGAGTTGGCACCTTCTGATTTTACCTACTTTTTCTGTCGTCAACTCGCTCGAACATGATAAATGTGTTTTTGTACAGTCGCTTAAATAAATTTAAATTGCTAAGAAGTCATTATAGCAGAAGTTAAAACTACGAAGTCAGAAATTTATGATATCTTCGATATAAGATTAATTTACAATTTTACGTACATACATAAATACCTTCAAAGTACCAGGAGAGCAGAACTATATTGGAGATAAGAAAACATAATTATGTAGTAACGTACCTAAGTATTATGCTCTATAAAATAATAGGGCAACAGATATGCACTAGACTCGTTTAGTTAGATTTTGATTAAGAGGTGCAGAAGTAGTAAAACTCATAATAAAATTATACCTACTCGTGATTTACGTTACTTATTACAGTAACTTAAACTATAAAAAAAGAATTCACTAGTTACTAAGATAACGTTAGATAAGTTACTAAGACACATGATTTTTGATTAGCATTCATCAAATATAACAAATAAATCAAAATATAATAATGAACATTTAAAATTAATTAGTTTTGAACATTGAGGTAAATAAATTAATTGAAATCAAAAAATAAGATTTTCATAATGACTACTGTCATAAACTATACTAACTAAAATAACGAATCAAAGAATCCTTTCATTTATCACTCTCGCAAAATCTCAGGAATACCAAGCGATAATCGGCTAACTTCGTGATGAATGTAGAAAAGTAATTAATTGCAACATTCGGTCCGTCATAACTTAAAAGATTGTTATCCAAGTATTTGGATTAAAATAACAACCTCTTACTGAACAGTCAGATCTCTATACCTTGTTTAAACCTGACATAGGCAACGCAACGTATTTTAATCTTTTTAACTTGAATAAATAATTCTACTATTCTAATCATTAGTAGAACTGAAGAACACCATATCACCCTGAACAAATATCTGCAGATCGTACATAAATGACATCAACTAATCAACGTTTAATTTCATTTACAGGAAGCCAAAACCCGTCTATTCGAAGCGTTTGAACGCGCGAAGCTCGGCCGCTGGATAAAGAAGCCATTAGAACAGGATCAATTCGCTTGCGAGCTCTTAGAGGCAAACCCTAAGTTTCTGTTTGCCTAGGCGGACGACGCTCTACGCGGACATAATTCTATGCAGGACAATGGGTTAGGGGGGGTTAGTGAGGTTGTTGGGGGGCTGGGTGGTTCAAATGAGGTTATTGGGGGGATGGGTGGTTCAAATGAGGTTATTGCGGGGCTGGGTGGGAGTAATGATGCTTTGGGTAGTGATAGTGAGGCTGGTAGGGACGCTAATGAATCGATGGGGGAGCTGGGTTGTGTGGAGGCTTTTAGGTGTCTGGGTGGGACTAATGAAGCAATTAGGGTGCTGGGTATTAATGAGGATTTAGGTAGTGTTAGTGAGGTAATTGGAGGGCTAATTAGAGAGGCTATTGAGAAAGTTAGTAGGCTAGATGATCAAGGGGGACTAGGGAAGATTGTTGAAGCTGTTGGATGGCCAGATAAGGGGACTGATGTTCAGGAGGGAATCATGGAGATGGGTGGGATCAAAGATCTAGATTTAGATAGAGGTTTAGGTAGTCTAAGGGAGAGAAATGATCGAAATTTGAGTCTAGTTAGATGTGATAATAAAGCTCAAGATGTTAATAGTACAATAGGGGGGCAGGATTGGATGGACGCTCGGATTAGGGGGCTTAGTAAGGAGGGGAATAGTATTATTGAAAAAAGTATTTATGAGGGTAGAATAAGTACAACTGAAGATTGTTATGGAGCAAAATTGTTACGAATCGGTGAAAAAGAAGATAAGAATGACGCCAAAACCGATACTGATACAAGCCGTGGAATTGTTCTTAATAAAGAGGAAACATTCGGGGATGGGGTTGATCTATTAAGCAATAATTTAGATCTAAGTAGCCTAGATGATATTAATAATAAAAACTCGATTGATTTTGAAGTAGACTCGTTTGGGATTGAACATTTGGATTTTAGAAATATAACTTTAAGTAGTGACTTTAGCGATTTGAAAAAAAGGATAGGGGAAAATTCGATTCTTAGTAAAGAGATGTTTGGATTTGATTTTGGGCTAGGAGATGAAAACTTACAATTTATAAGTAGTTTAGCTGATAAAGAAAGTGGCAAAGTAGACGTTGAAAATAGAGATTTTATTCTTAAAGGTGATAAAAGTCGAAAGGAATATCATTTAGATAATAAGGTAGGTTTTAAAGCAAATGTTGTTCAAAAAGTAATAAATAGTGAAAAACTTCTAGGAATTGAAAATTCTATTCATAATAAGAGTAGTTTAGTCAGTAAGTGTAATGGTTTAAGCAGTGATAGAGAATACAATTTATCATTAGAAGAGGTCGATTCGGTAGATTTTAAAAAAGAGAAACATATTAATCGGGAACAGCTAAAACATAAAACAATCTGGTGCATAGATGAATTAATTCATGACAGTAATTTGGATGATGACAGCAAGCTTAAGAAATGTGAAGCTGAGAAAAAAATACCGAGAAATAAAAATATACACAGATCTTACATTAAAGAAAAAGAGGATTTACAATATCGATATTTTCAAGAAGCTGAGAGGTTTTGGAATGGCGAGCAGACTGCGTTTGACAGGGACGAAATGATAGCTATACTTAGAGTTACTACAGATCATGTTTTCACTGTTACTGAAAATGTTCCGCAAATAACGGAAGATACAGAAAGAGAAAAAGCTTCTGAAAATGAAGCTGACACAGAATTGGCTGATGTTCTGGTTGAAAATTACTGTGAAAAGATAGCTGATCTAGTTGTTAATCTAAAAGATTGCAGAATAAAAAATGAAAGAAAAGAGACACAAATTTACTATACACCTCCGAAAGCTAAGTTAAAAGATGATAGAATAGATAAAGAAACCGAAACTATTTCTAGTCCACCTAAAAACAAATTTGAAGAAGAACTTAACGAAACTGATAATATTACCAATAGTAGAAATGTCGTAGTCAAAAACGAATGTTCCGACAAAAATGATTGTTTAACAGAAAATATAGTAGACAACATTAAGGATAAACATGTTCCAATCAACACGAAGATATTCCAAAGAAATACCACGAAAGTTGAAGGTGATGTAGAAACTGACAAAAATATAGATGATTTCAATAAAATGCATAAGCAAACTTCATTCGATGATAAACACAAACGAAACAATCATTATTATTATAACAGTCCTGAATCATATAAAACATATTATAACAAACCTCATACATCGAAATCTTATAACGAATATTGTAAAAATAGCTCCAAATATCAAACTACCGATCGACCCCTAAGCAATTATGGAAAACTAACATATCAATCTAATAATAAGAACATAAGTACAGGAAATAACAGCTACGGCCGTTCCAAATATCCGCAAGAACGAGTAGACAGCTTCGTTGAACCAACACTTAGTAAATATTCAAGTCACTTTACTGATAGACGATGTGACAAGGACTCACAAAAATCTGACCGACTGGAAAGATTTGAAACGCGCGCAAAATCACAATATAATACAAGATCTGAGGTAGAAAAGTCTCAGACATATAATAATAAGCCTGGATATGCAAGATTTGAAACAAATAGAAGATTTGAAAAGGATCCATATAGATACGAAACAGATTCACAAAATACACACGGATTTGAAAGAGATAATAATAATACACATAGATTCGAAACATATCGTAAAGAGACACAAATCAAAAGGTATAATTCTCCTAAATCATATGATAAAAATAATAAAAAATACACACAAACGGAGTGGTTTGATACGAATACTAATAATAAAGATACTCAAAGAAATACACAAGCTGAAAGATTCAACACAAATTCTAAAACTTTCGAAACGAAAAATCAAGATCTTAATAAAGAAAACTATAGCACTAACGTAAAACGTGCAGGCACCGCAGGAATCGAGAAAGAAGTTAGTATACGAAGCGCTGTATTGCCATAGTAATTATATGGATCAATTTGGGTCTGAAATTAAAGATCTTTATTGCATATGAAATTAGAAAATAAAGACTACTTAGATTTTACTTCAATAGTCACTAAAATAAGATCTTAAATTAGTTATTCTAGAAATAGTAGGAATCCCACCAACGTATCTTTTAGCTCGAAAAGTACATTCGCCTCAGTTGCCAATTGCTGTAAGCTACAGGTTAGAGCAGAGTTAGTATTACCAGAGCGAATACAGCCGAGCAAAATACTTGGTGGGTTTAGTTCGGTATCTAAAAGCCAAAGATTGAGGATTTTTCTCTTAGCTCAGACTTTAGATTGTTAACATTGCGTACGTCCAGCTTAGCACTAATATTCTAGTCTATTTAGTACACAAGTATGTGCATGCTGTTCCAAATACTTCCACTTTCAAATACGGTGCTTTTATTTGATTTTTTTTAGGTTTTAATAGCATCTATGAAACTAAAAGTAGAACTATAGCCGCCTCTCGGTTGTATAGGTCGTGTCAGCTACAGTTTAGTGCAGAGTTAGTACAGATGCGATACACAGGTTAGTGCAAAGTTAGTACAGATGCGATACACAGGTTAGTGCAGAGTTAGTACAGATGCGATACACAGGTTAGTGCAGAGTTAGTACAGATGCGATACACAGGTTAGTGCAGAGTTAGTACAGATGCGATGCACAGGTTAGTGCAGAGTTAGTACAGATGCGATACACAGGTTAGTGCAGAGTTAGTACAGATGCGATGCACAGGTTAGTGCAGAGTTAGTACAGATGCGATACACAGGTTAGTGCAGAGTTAGTACAGATGCGATGCACAGGTTAGTGCAGAGTTAGTACAGATGCGATGCACAGGTTAGTGCAGAGTTAGTACAGATGCGATGCACAGGTTAGTGCAGAGTTAGTACAGATGCGATACACAGGTTAGTGCAGAGTTAGTACAGATGCGATGCACAGGTTAGTGCAGAGTTAGTACAGATGCGATACACAGGTTAGTGCAGAGTTAGTACAGATGCGATACACAGGTTAGTGCAGAGTTAGTACAGATGCGATGCACAGGTTAGTGCAGAGTTAGTACAGATGCGATACACAGGTAAGTGCAGAGTTAGTACAGATGCGATGCACAGGTTAGTGCAGAGTTAGTATGGCAGCGATTACAGTGCAGAGACGTGACTTAACAGATATCTTGTATTTCTATTTATTTTTCTGCATCGGCTTATGTCCCCTGGAGCGTCATCAACCTAGGTAGCAGATTAGGATCTAAGCTTTATTTAGTGCTATTATTTATGCTTTATTTTTAAGGTAATATTTTTTAACTGTGTGGTAAGCTGTCAAGTGATGTTTTTAACATGTAATATGCGGGCGCATGTCAAAATACATATATTAACGCTGTGTTGCTGTTTTCTGAATTGTAAACTTTGTTAACGAAAAAGGAGGTTGAAATCTTTGTTTTGTACATTGTGTTTTTGTCTATGGCTATGTATGTACATCAATAGAAAATTTTGCATCAAATTTAAAAAAAATAAACTTTGCATCAAATACCAGTGTTTGCTAGCATTATAAATCATGTTGCAAAAATGCTTTTGTTTATTTATTTATTTTTAATAATAAGTCCAATATTAACCAAGAAAATTGCAATTATAAGCAGTATCTACTATTGAGCTAACTGCAGACTATTGCTAACAAACTACAGATAGCTCAACTGATCCATATCAATACCAGTTGGAAGTGTACCCAAGACGCTGGCTGCATTGCCACGTTGTATGGCAATGCTGATGCGCTGCGACAGATACTGACCAGCTCTCGGGTCACACGTCGTCGCTTCGACCAGACGTACAGATTTTTTTTTTTAAACCGGAGAGCCTAATATATGTTTATATAATTTGTTCTTATTATAATTGATTCATAATATGGTTTTGGATAGGCTCTTGAAATATGTTTTTAGAGAGAGATATGCATTTCAATAATAATAAAATAGATATACTTGAATCTTCTGATACATTTATTTTGGGTTTTGTTATTTTGTTTATAACAATATTCAACAAATATCATAATTAGCTGCCACGTGTCGTGTCGATATTTTTTAAAAAGTGTGTAAAATCATTTATTATGCATTTTAAGTTCCATAACAAAACTTAAACTAAACTCCTTTAATTATAAAGTTATAAGTATTTTTTAAGATTTTTTATTACTGTCATATCCAAAGTTTTATGTGATTGTTAATTATAATTATTTAAACTCTAGCTTATGTTTTATGCTTATTTGTAAGTTGAAACTCGAAATCTTTACCATTTACATAGTTATTTTAGAAATAAAAACATAGTGTTTTAAAATTAATTTCGATAATTTTGCTTACGAGAATGGAACTCACCCAGTGATAAACTAATCGATTTGGTGTAATAAACTTCGATACGGGTCTACTTTGTGTCACGGCCGCATTGTAAGATGGTAGGTATGTATGGGTAGGTTGGCGGGTGGCTATGGCATAGACCAAAGCCACCCGGCTATGGCATAGACCAAAGCCACCCGGCTATGGCATAGACCAAAGCCACCCGGCTATGCCATAGACCAAAGCCACCCGGCTATGCCATAGACCAAAGCCACCCGGCTATGGTCTATGGAGAGATATAGTGTTTTTTTTTTTCAGGGCCATATCCAGAGTAGATTAGATACATGTGCAGTTTCTATTGAAAAAGTGCTCTTAGTTTTGAAACATCAGCTGCTTTTTAGAGAAAACCTTTTTGGCTTTAAACATTTTTGGGCAAGCGTAAGTAGAACCAACGCATTCATTCACTCCTAAAAAAAACTCTGTTTTTTCGTTTCATTATTGTATCGGATGGAATTCTTAGCAGAGTAACTACGTCAAAAATCACATTTTTCTGACGACCTATGTGGCGCGGTGGCCGAAGGTCCGTCTGTTAAGCAGGTGATTACGGGTTCGATTTCCCGTCTCGGGGACAAATATTTGTACGATCTGCAGATATTTGTTCAGGGTGTTCTAGTCGTTTTCTACCAGAACTTGCCCCAAGCTAAGCAAGGCTTGTTATGACTATCTGGCGCGGTGGGCGCAGTGCCGGCGATGTAGAAGGTTTCGGGTTCGACTCCCGGGGCTCGGGACTTATGAACGGTCTGCAGATATTTATTTAGGTTGTTGTGGTCGTCTTCTGCTTTCTTTCAACCATCCATTGCGGCCGTGACTCAAACTCATTCCCAATTTCTATGAATTTTTTTCCAAAATAAAATAACTGCGCCGTTTACTGTTGAATTTTGAAATTCCTAGTATAGAATTTTTTCAAAATTTCTCTGAGGTTATGCATAATGGATGCTTGGGAATAACGGTATGGTATTAAAAACCTAAACACTAAATTATTTTTTTATATTATTTATTTTCAAGTTATAAGGAAATTAATATACAGTCAAATATCCAAATTAGAACTAGTTACTTCGAAAAAACAATTGAGCTAACTGCAGACTGTTGAAGCAAACAGGTAGCTCAATTGATCCATATCAATACCAGTTCAAAGTCACCAAGATGCTGCCTCTCTGTATGGCGATGCTGATGCGCTGCGCCAGATATAAGTAACTCAATAAACTTTTCGCCGTGCCCTAAGAATAAAATGATAACTGCGTTTATCATTATATTTAATAATCACGAGAACAAATTTGCTATCGCTTATCTCTTAATTTTTTTTTCATTGTCGACCTTATTCTTGTGCTTTCAGGCATATGTAAAATCGTTGACTAGTATTGTAATTTTTTTGTAATTCCGCGAATAGATTTATGAAAAAAATTGAGCAGATCATAATCAAAGTGCTTTATTTCCTTTAGACCTTACAGGACTCTTGGACACGTCACAAAATACAAATTCCATTATACTGGGAAATAAAGTGATTTTGATTCATTGTTCACTTCAATCTTTTTAAGGCACATATCTTAAAAATTACAAAACACTTAAACTAAGGTAATGGCGATTATCATTTTATTCTTCGCGGACGGCGATTTAATCCGTACACAGATCCCTTTATTCATAATAGTCCTAACCTACTATTACTCACTCTGACTTACGTCAAAAGAAGAAGACGGGATGAGATATAGGAGTTCTTTAGGTTAGCAGATTATTATGAATCAGGGGGCAAACACCACAAGTTAATTAGTGTATAACAACTTGTTCCTGAGTGTTTAAATTATTTAATACGATATAATTTAATCTATGTATCATTTTAATAATAAATACGGAATCTTTAAAATCTTTTAACATTGATCTCTTTACAGAGTTTCTTTTTAGTTGGAATTCGAAAATTCGCAATATAAATGTAGATTGTAGAATAATAAAAAGTTTAGTATAATTCTCATTATACGCACAATGTTTGTTATTAATTGTTTTTCTTTCCTTCCATAGATTTACAAGTAAAATATATACTTTTATATACATAAAGATCTCAAAGAAATCTGTGCATAAAATGTACCTTAAAAAAATATCAATGTCAGTTCAAATACTCACTCAAAAGAGTTTGCGTACTACCTTTGAGAGCTTTGTTTGCTAAGATAATTTTGAACACCCTGACTGCTAATACAAATATGAAACAGTAGGTAGTAAGATTTTTTGAACACCTTGGGTGCTTACAACAATATGATGATTCGAACTGCGTAGGTACATCAAATTGCTTTTATGTTTTTCAGATTATTTTGACTACTCTAGACGCTCATATCAAATTGACGCTGACTGTACCACAAAAATAAAGAAAATTACAAACAGATATGTTTAAAGTAGAGGAAGTATAAAGGGCGGCCTCATAACTATGAGCAATCTCATCTAGGCAACCTTGGGATGGACTAGACAGACATTGTCGCAGATCCGTACCTAACGCACAGCACTATTTGTATATAAATGTAAATTTAATTATTTTATAGTAGGTAGGTATGTTTTGTCTAATTCTGTCATTGTTTTCTTATAGTATCGACAAATTTCTATAATTTTGTTATACTAATTCAGATTCAATAACTTTATTTCTTTAGGCTTATAAAATAAGCCCTTAGACAAGTCAAATTTCAAACAGATAATTAATAAAATAAGAAATAATTTGTTATTGATTTCTCTTCACTTCAATTTTTTGTCCACTAGTGGAAGAAGTGAAAAAGAAACCACTAGTAATCTTAATTCTTTATTGCACGATGAATTAGGTTAGTAGGTAGGGAAATTCTAATTATGTTAGTAGGTAGGTATATCTTCCAATTTAATCATTAAATTGTCTAGTCGTGACATTTCTATTTATGTGGTATGTTTTATGGATCTGAAGTTTATAATAATTTATAAGCGATAAGCTTGTCACAAAAAGTTGAAAGAACTTCTCTATGATATAAAAAATCCCCGTTGTATATGAAACTGTCTAAAAGGAAACTTAAATTTAAGCTCAGTCTGAGGTATATTCTAATATTCTCAGTCTGAGTTAGTCTAACTCCTTTCCGTCGTGTCTACCCTTACAAGTTAGGAATAAGTTTGCTTCGAGCAACCAAAATAAACGCAAAAATAACATTAAAATATTTATAGATACAATAAATCCAAATATAACATTCATCTGTACAAAATACAATTAATTCGAAATATAATAACTGGTAACACCTTTTCTTAAAATTATTGTCTATAATATGGCCATATGAATTTTGACAAAGATATACCTATATGAAACGGTACCTAAAATATGGAACTAAATTCGGTTCTCAGTTGCCATTGGTTGCTGTCATATCATAACAGACAGCAGATTATCTGCTACAGGTCAATGCAGAGTAAGGGCTAGCGTCGACAGGCCGACATAGGACGCTCCGCGCTAATCGCATCAGACGGATTTTGACCGCTATGTGCAAACGCATTTTCAAGATTGATTATTTATTTTGCGGTTTAGTTTTTCATTGGAAACCGATCCCGGTATCGGTGGATAAAACTTGGCGGTATCAGTGGCCAATTAAATCTGATCCCGGGATCCGTGGACACAAACCCTATTTGGAGAACAAAATGTCTTGACTTAGATACTACTCTTAACCATATACATAAGTGTCTTCGCATGTAGTAGCTAAAAATACTGCTTGCTTATGGAGAAACAGTTCAATATCCGTATTTCGTAGCAAGCCAACGATTTTTTTACGAATGAGATCGCGATTGGGGACCCGGCGTCGGAGCACTAAATTGATCGCCGCCATTGCCGACAGTCCGATGCGTTGGCTCCGTACGATGCGGATCAGTGCCACTTCAGTTGCAAACCATACAAAGAATACTAAAATCCGTTTGTTATGTCCGATGCAGGCCTGTCGACGCTTATCTTTAAGACCTCAGTGACGAAAGCACAAATATCTTTGTGGAGCCTTAAAATACGTTTCTGTAAACTAAACCTACTGAGTTTTTATTTAAATAAAAAATAATGGTAAATGACTACTTTTACAATAAAATGCATTATAAAAGCTAAAGTTAATTAACGGAATTTGACCTATTCATAATTTATCACACAAACCTATTTTACATTATGTACCTACCTTTAGATACATTGTTATAAAAAGCTAAACATCTTTCCTTCACAAAACAAGCTATAGGTATACGACACTTAATAAATTATAAATCACAAGTTTTAAATAAGCGAAGTAGGTAGGTATTTATGGCTTAAAAAAACAGTTCCAAAGTTTGAACAAAGGAGGAATACGGCATTGCTTTTTTGAATATGTAATGTCTTAGTTTGTATATTTTAGGCAGACGTTGCCCTTTTTGACCACCAAACCCTATTTTCGCATGTTTCGCTATTTTCGCTCTGAACTAAACTGTGCTACAGTACCGTAGAAAAGTAGCTTTATGGTCCATACGAGTGGAGAAATTAATTGTCATCTCAAGGTACCTCGGGATCTACCTACCTTGAATGCTCCTCAAAATAACCTCTGTGGCGCGGTGGGCGAAGGTCCGCTGCGACGCAGGAGGTGGCGGGTTCGATTCCCGCCTCGGGACAAATATTTGTACGATCTGCATATATTTCTTCAGGGCGTTCTGGTCGTTTTCTATGTATAATAAAAAATATCTATATATCTAATAATATTGTATTATGTATACCAGTCGTCTAGTAACCATAACACAAGCTCTGCTTAGCTTGGGGCTAGATGCTGTGTGGATTGTCCAGCATTATTTATTTATTTATTTAACAAATGGTTGCAAAATCAGCGACGTAGTTTTGACAAGTAGGTTTGTTTGCAATGTGTCAAGTTGCGGGCGTATTTTCCTTGAAGGAATGCTTCCATGTTTTATCCGTCCACTATTTGTGTCTAACAATCGCAGTTACTCAACGCCTCGTTGATGAGTTGCACTAGTTCAGTGTACAGCATGCAATGTCGACTGGAAGGCTTGCAGATCTCTCTATGGTCTACGGAGACGCCCAGCAGCGTGCCGATGCCAGCATCTGAGGAGACGAGAGGAAAATTATGGTTGCCGTGTGGTGCCCACTCTTTCCGTGGGTGTCGTAAGAGGCGAGGGGGCGGGCAGCAGCGCCCTCATCGTTAGCCTAATCTCCCCAGACATGTCTCCACTAATGAGCGCCACAGATGGCATTATTTATCAGTTGAGGGTCGTTGCCCATAATCGCCACGCTCGGCATGCAGTGGGGATCGCAGTTCGGTGGAATTGTTCTGCAGAGCGCGCTGCTGCCCGCCCCCGGTGTATGTCCCTTACAATTATTTTCAAAAAAGCTTGTTAAGAAACCTAGATAAATCTATTCTAATAAAACAATAGCAGGGCATGGTGAAAATATGCTCTTTATTTATATTACATTACAAATCATTTTGGTATGACGTTTGTACCTATGGGAAATTCATCTATGCCTGGAGCCGCCTCAAATGATCAAAATCAAAATCAAAATCAAAGTGCTTTATTTCCTTTAGACCTTACAGGACTCTTGGACACGTCACAAAATACAAGTTAAATAAGAAATAAAAATGGGAAATAAAGTGATCACTTTGATTAATTGTTCACTTCAATCTTTTTTAGGTAAAGTAAAGAAGCGAACAAGACATACAGCGAACAGATACCCTAAAGTATGCACATGTGAATTACTTACCAGCGGAGTGTTCGCTGACTATCGTAAGCCACAGCAGAGACATGAGCGTACGTCCGGTCTCAACAACGCCGCGCACGCCGGCGCCGGCGCCGGCGCCGCCGCACGCCTCCAGCCAACGCGAGTGAAGCGACAACACTAGTGGACAGTCTAGAATAGAGAGAAAGAAAATACATTTATTTTTACACAGTATATAAGACTAACACAAAACACAAAAACGGAAGAAAGAATAATCAAATAAAATAGATAAAGTAGGGTAAAAAAGGGTCCCCACCTCGGCATTTGTAGCATTCGGCTAGGCCTGATGCTACTCTGGTTTTCAGGTGGAGCCCGGACATGGAGTGATGCAACGATAACAAGTATACAAACAAGTGGACTAACACGACTAAAATAATTTACATGACCTACATAAAACAAAGCAAAAATCAACATAACAGGTTCACACACGTACACAATATAATAATATAAATATAGAATAGAAAAACAATATCAATGATACATAGATAGTAACAACAACATCAGCCTATAAAAGTCCACAGCTGGATATAGGCCTTCCCTTCTGAGCTGGGGCGGACCGCTATAAAGTAATATTATAAAGAGGAAAGATTTGAAGTGAATAGGCTCCGAAACTACTAGACCGATTTGAAAAATTCTTTCACCATTAGAATCCTTAATTTTCTCTGGTCGGAATTTTTTTGAATATACTCTATAACCTATGTTAGGTTACAGAGTATTTTCAAAAATATTTGGGTTTCGCATGAATAATTATTTTTTTGTCAAATACCCTTGCGAAGCCGGGGCGGGCCGTTAGTTAAATATAAATATATTAAATTGTTTATTATTATATTACTTATTAATAACTGTAAGACAGGGCTCTATGGCGCTCATCAGGGGAGGCTTATAAGTCCGGCTGTGGACCAACATGGGCTGATGTTGATGATTAATAAATTAAAATCATAAGTTTTGCCGTAGATAAAGCTCAGTTCCCGAAAGCCGGCGCAACTCAATTATTTACCTATTTCAAGGAATTTTCACTATTTATGCAGAAACAAATAAATAGTCAGTCTCACCTTTGCTGATCTCGAGTAATTCAAGACTGCGCGCAGTGACGGGAGTCTTGATGTCGGCCAGCGGCGAGCCGCGGTGCGGCACCGAGTAGAACATGAACCCGCGACTGGCGGCGTACAGCCGCGCCTTCCTTACTTCTACAACAACAATTAATGATGCTGGACCATTAAATAAATAAAATAATGGACGAACTGAAGAGTAGAACATGAACCCGCGACTGGCGACGTACAGCCGCGCCTTCCTTACTTCTACAACAAGAATAATGATGCGGGACTGTTAAACAATCTATAGGTAGCTCAACTGATCCATATCAACACCAGTCGCAAGTTTCCCCAAGACGCTGGCTGCATTGCCTCGCTGTATGACAATGCTGATGCGCTGCGACAGATACTGACCAGCTCTCGGGTCACATCACACGTCGCCTCGACTAGATATTATATTGATATGTGCCGAAATGAATGTTCATAATAATGATAAAATTGGCTACATGAAAGTCCCGAGAATTTTCGTAGTTTTTCTCATTTTTCAACGCATTAGGTACTTACATAGGAGCTCAATGAGTGATTTTTTTAAATCTGGTCTTATGAATCTGTTTTTATAACGTCATCATCAGCACATGATGTTATATGGGCTGATGATGATGATGATATATGGGCTGATGATGATCGTAAGGAGCCAAAAGTGTTTACATCGTCAGATGCTTTCAGTATCAGGTTCAAGTGTTTTTGAAGTACCTAGCGTTTAGGTAAAGTGTTATAACTTAGGATAGTAATACTACATTATACTATGTACATTATACTATGTCTATTATACTATGTCTATACTACATTATACTATGTCCTCAATGCAAGCACAGCACATTTACCTACTTAGGACAGTCACTAGAGAGCCACGAAGTAACATGGTTGTTTCCCTTTATTAAGCTGCCAAACTCAACCCTTAGGTACGTCCGCCACACCTCATTTTGGTGTCATAAATATTTCCATACTTATATCTAACTTACCTTCAATATTTGAAGATTCAGCTGCAGTACATTCATTAATATATCCACTGTCATCGGTTGTTTCACTTTGATCTTTAGTATTTGATACTATCATTTTTACATCATCTTGTATCATTTTTACATCATCTTTTATCAATTTTACATCATCGAATGTTTGCGTCGTTTTTACATTCTTCGATTCATTCATTCGCTGTTCTTTATAATCACTGAATGTCATGCTATCATGATTTTTGTACATTTCTTTATCGAACATGTTTCCGACGATGTTTTCTATCGTTTCTGCTAAAACTGCATCATTATTGATAGAGCTTTCTCGTCTGAAGATATCGACGTTATTTATCATTTCCGGAACCGGTGTTTCTGTTTTGTTCAGTGTTTTATGGGCTTCGTGAGCTGAAAGGAAATTGTTTGATTATGATTATGATTATTATAGAACCCCGGCTTCGCACGGGTTTCAACAAGAGATGAAATTTTCATGCGGATTCCTAATTTTTTTGAAAATATAGCCTATGTTCATCAGGGAAATTTAGGATTCTATTGATGAAAGAATTTTTCAAATCGGTCCAGTAGTTTCGGAGCCTATTCAATTCAAAAAAAACAAACAGTTAAATCTTTCCTCTTTATAATATTAGTATAGATATCTTTATATCGCGCCAGTACCACCATCAGCCCATGTTAGTCCACAGCTGGACATAGGCCTACCCTAATGTGCGCCATAGCGCCCTGTCTTCAGCTTGTCGCATCCAGCATTAACTGAAGTCGCAGGACGCGGTCCCACCTGGCTGAAAGGCGTCCTACACTACGTATGCCGAGCTGCGGTTACCCAAGAACATTCATTATTTTATAAAGTATGGTACCTACATCGTCAATTTCGAACACGAATTTGAACGTTATCGAAATTTGATCTATGTCTGTAGTGCTTATTTTGTAAGCCAAAAGAAATAAAGTTATATTATCGTTTTGAAGATTGTGCTTTTTTACCTATTTCAGGTTTTCTTACGTTTTCATTCATAAAAATGAGTTATTGTCGTAAAATACCTATAATAAGGACCCGTAAAGTTTTTTGTTAGTTTTATAGACAGTTTTAAAGACCTTGAAAAACTAAGACATAAAGTGCAAAAATTTTTGTTCTACGACAACCGACTAGAAAAGCTGGCATTAGTTGCTTTCCAACATTAACATAGCACGTACATAAACAACCATTGTATACTTTAGCTTTTCATTTCACCTATTTAATATTCTTTTATTGCGTAGCAACAATGACAATAATGTTATTGTGTGGAAATAGGGTTTTGTGTTAAATGACGTTAGTTCTATGTTTTAAATGAAGTTTGTTTTTGTTAATGAAAACGGTTTTAAATGGTTTAACATTTATTAACAAAGAAAATTCCAATACGTATATAACAGAACTAGCGGCCCGCCCCGGCTTCGCACGGGTATTAAACAAAAATTTCAGAAATTATACACACTAAAAACGATGGGTTTCAAAGTTTTCATACGGATCTTTACTTTTTTTAACAGCATTGGGGTTTTTGACATTGACTCGACATTCCAAAACTGACACTGGCCGTAGAGAAAACCAGGCACCGTGCGCTATACAACCTCTTTTTCTATTCTGACGCGCCATAATAGAAAAAGAGGTTGAATATACAGCCCACGGTTCAATTATTGAATTTTTCATGCGGATCCCTAACTTTTTTGAAAATATTATATAGCCTATGTTCATCACGGAAAATTAAGGATTCTAATGGTGAAAGAATTTTTTAACTCGGTCCAGTAGTTTCGGAGCCTATTCAATTCAAACAAACAAACAAACAAACAAACAAACAAACAAACAAACAAACATACAAACAAACAAACAATCAAATCTTTCCTCTTTATAATATTAGTATAGATAAAACATTCAGTTAGACGTATTAATATCTTTAAATGTTATGTTATGTTCACAATTATGAAAGACGTTACCATAAAAATTGTATTTTAATATTTTTGGGGAGCACAGCTGCCTATATCACAGACCTTTCAGTCTAATTTAGGCAACTGAGACGTTAAGTATACCTAATTTGAACTTTTAGATTTTTCAGTGTTAACAATTTCATAATACTAGACAAATTATTTGTGATGATTCTTTTTGCAATAAACTATTCTATTCTATCTATTTCCTAAAATCTAAGCCGTCAACAAAAGGCAGAGTGCGCAGAATACTGGTAGCATTGCCACGATGGCGATGCTAATTCGTTGACCGAAATAAAAGACAGCATACCGATCACCTGAGAGTTGTTGTAGTTTGTCTGCAGTTAGCTCAATTTTTTCAATTGTAAACACTAGCTCTTATTGTAACTACAATATTATTACATAGATATTTTTTATTATACATAAAACGACCAGAACTCCCTCGAAAAATATCTGCAGATCGTATAAATATTTCTCCCGAGGCGGGAATCGAACCCGCAACCTCCCGCGTCGCAGGCGTCCCGTCGCCTATAAGCAAACATTTAAAAAATATGGCTATCAACAATACTCACAGTCTCTAAAAAACATATACCTATATCTTGTTTTTTAAAGATTACTCATCCTAATCTATACGACAAAAGTTCAAAACCCTCGGCGCGCGAGTTACACTCGCACTTGACGAATCTTGTTTAAATTCAAATAAAGCCTTCTTTCAGTAAAATGTTCCATCTACAATATTTAAGGTAGGTACTTTCCCTCCACATTGCATAGCCGTGGGACGCCTGTACATTTTTGTTACCTTGACAGAATATCGTGCCGTGCCGTGTGGTGACGGCATAATATAGAATTTCACCACCCCAACTCATCCCGTGGGTGTCGTAAGAGGCGACTAAGGGAAACACACCGGGGGGCGGGCAGCAGCGCCCTCTGCAGAACTACTCCACTAAACTGCGATTACCAACCCGCATGCCCAGCGTGGGGATTATGGGCAATTACCCCCAATGATAAGAACCGCCACAAAATGGCCCCCAGTTCCCGGCCGCCTCGCTATTCCTGGCCATGGTAGCGGCCACGGTAACGGCGGGGCAGGGGGTGCTAGGAATCTCCGGGCTACATTAGGCTACCACACCCCACACACACTGACCCTGGCAACGTTTAACGGACGCACTCTGAGGCTTGATCACCATCTAGCGCAGTTGGAAGTGGAGCTAGAGAACATTAAATGGCATGTTCTAGGGTTATGTGAAGTCCGTAGAGAGGGGGAGGACACTGTAACCTTAGACTCGGGCCATCTTCTCTACTTTCGCGAGGGTGATAAAACATCCCAGGGTGGCGTAGGTTTCCTCGTCAATAAGGCCCTCTCTAACAACGTCGAAGAAATCTCCAGTGTGTCGACCAGGGTAGCGTACCTGATTCTTCGGCTGTCTAAGCGCTACAGCTTGAAGGTAGGGGTTGCATTATCCGTTAAATTTTCGTATCCGGATAATTCGGATAGTAGTGAGCCTTACTATTCGGATATCCGGATATTTCGGATAATTCGGATAATTGAAAAATATACATAAAAATTGAATTACAACAAGGAAAATGGGTTTTTAAAGTATACGTATTTATTAATTTATACTTAAAAAACGTTAGGCATGATGACAGTAACTAAAAATCACTAAAATTATTTATTTCTTTAATAAAACTGGGTCATGGAATACAAAACACGCATTTATTTTTTTATTAATAGTGAGATTGATATTTATTTTAATAAAATAAAACTACGAAATACGGCAATCCGCCATGATAGGCTGAACACCAATCAGAGCGAATGACGTCATCTTTGAGGAAACAAGCATCTTGTTTCGTTAGCAGCACTGGTTATCTGTATTATTTAGAATTCAACTTTGTTTTCACCGAGTTAGGTCTAGTGGTTTTATTAAATCGAAAGTGAAATAGCCATGTCACGATGGAACAAGGATTCACTAAGGTTTCATGCGGACTTGTGACACCGATCCCATCAAATGATATTCCATAAATTCTCCATATCATTTGGCAACTGAAATTTGAATAAAATACATAATAAGATCACAGTGATGCGAGACGAAACCTAACCTCAAAAAAGTTTATTTATTATTATTAAATTTAGACCTCAAACAAGATCATTATACCACATACTATTTTAAAATTCCTGCAAAACAAAATAAAAACTTACGTCAAAGTGATCTTCACAAAAATAAAGGTGAGTACTAGGCAATATCGCTGTTGAATCCCGCCTTGCAAGTTTAAGCCACTTGTCCCGTATGGTTTTCTTATGCGGAACGAACACAAATAACTTATTAGGAGTTTTTATTGATGTATTCTTACACTAAGAGACCGCACACCACTTGTACACTTTCTAATTCATATTTAATAACACAAAATAACAAAATTATCCAATGAACGCGTAGTGTTTACGTTTAGTTTACTCAGACGTGACGTCACAAGCGACGCCATGACACGGACAAGCGTTTTGGTGCGAATTTTAAATTAAAAGACTAAATTGTTAGTTTTTTCCTACTAAACGTTAATTTCTGCAGAAAAATGTTATTTATTGTAAATAATATGTATTTTCGAATATATTAGAACAGTTTTTCAAAATTTGTCATCATGCCTATTCGCATAGAAACTGAACAACATAGAGATTAAAAATAAGAGTATCGATCAAATGGGTTTAAAAACTAAAATATCTATGAAATAAAAACGGTTTACTTCTTTCCATCGAACTTATTTTTTAACATAAATACGAATCCTTCCTCCGTAACGTAACGTAAATCAACTTCCTGTTTTATTAGATAGGTACTCTAAAATGATTTAAACAAAGAAACAACACAGTCATGAGATCAAACTTACAAGTGTACACACACACGTTTATGTTATATATCAATCAAATTAAATAAACATCTCTTTCCATCGAACCTCGGTCTGTGTCGGTGTCGTCGAATCACTGACCAACCAGTGTCAACGATAGTGTTGCGATTGCGCGCTACCGCTAGTGTAGGTCTTGCTTGTTAGCTTCAGATTCAGAAACACGCACGAATTAATATGTTTATTTTAACAACACAAAGTATTGTATGCATTATATTATTATTATTAAATATGTATAACATTTCTAAAATGCTGGATGCGTTGTAGTGTTGTGTCGTGAATTAGAAAAATCAACTGTAGGTAACTATCCGTATTATTCGTATTATCCGGATAAAGGAGCTCCCATTATCCGGATAATAAAATTAGCGGATATCCGGATAATTCGGATATCCGGATATCCGGATTGCAATCCCTACTTGAAGGTCATTCAGGTCTACGCACCGACCTCGGCACACTCGGATGATGAAGTGGAGGATATGTACGAAGACATATCCAAAGCCTTACATCACACCACCAAGGCTCACTTCAACGTTGTTATGGGGGACTTTAACGGCAAGGTGGGAACCCAGACTGGCAACGAATCCCGAATAGGCCCGCATGGTTTTGGTGTTCGAAATCACAGGGGACAAATGCTCGTCAACTTCCTCGAGAAAGAGGGGCTGTTCTTAATGAACTCTTTCTTTAAGAAACAGCCCCAAAGGAAGTGGACATGGCGGAGTCCCGATTCTGTGACAAAAAATGAGATCGACTTCATCATGACGGATAGCAAGCATATATTCAGAGATGTCTCAGTGATCAACAGGTTCAATACCGGATCTGATCACCGACTCCTTCGAGGCTCTCTGAATATAAATTTGAAGCTTGAAAGAAACCGTCTGATGAAGTCCACGCTCCGACCGAACCCAATCCAAATCATGGCGGGCACCGAGAAGTTTCAGCAGCTTCTCGGGGATAGATTCGCTGCCTTGGAACCCACTGATGATGCTGACGAGACCCTACACAATCTGGTCGAAACGCTGAGGGACGAGGGCATCAAGTTTTGCAAAAAGCAGCGTACTGGTAAGAAGTCCAAACTCTCGGATGAGACTCTTGGGCTGATGACAAAAAGACGGGAAACCACCCAAGCGACTTCGTCAGAGAGGTCAGACCTGAACAAGCGAATTGCGAAGATGGTACGACGCGACCTTCGGAGCTCTAATACACGCCTCATTGAAGAGGCGATAGAGCGAAACCGAGGGTCCAAAGTATTCACTCAGCAGCTTGGAAGGAGCCACCTGACGAAGCTTTCAACGCACGACGGAAGGACCGTATTGTCGAAGCCGGAGATATCGGCCGAGATAGAGGACTTTTATGGCCGTTTATACGCTGCACATGCTCCCCGTTCCCAACGAGACGACCACGATTCTAGAGCCACCTTGATACGCCACTATACCGACGAACTGCCAGACATCAGTCAAGACGAGATCGTGTTAGCTCTGAGGCAGCTTAAAAATGGAAAAGCCCCCGGTGAGGACGGAATAACATCAGAGCTTTTGAAAGCTGGAGGATACCCTGTTATACAGGAGTTACAGAGCCTCTTCAACGCCGTCCTTCACAGTGGGAGAACTCCAAAGGCGTGGAGTGGGAGTTTGGTGGTGCTCTTTTTTAAGAAGGGAGATAAAACCCTTCTTAAAAATTATAGACCCATCTCGCTCCTAAGTCCACTCAAATTTTGTTACCTTGACAGAATATCAGCTTGAATTAGCCCTCCAATTTTGTTACCTTGATAGAATATCTGCTTGAATTAGCCCTCCAATTTCTTACCTTGACAGAATATCTGCTTGATGAAGAGCCCTCCCTTGGAATGCCCCACCCAGACCACCGGCTTCTCTCCGACCTGCATGGCGAGGAGCTGCTCCATCATCTGTTCAGCTCGCACTTGGAGACTCAACCTGGAAGTTTTTTAACGTGCTTTTTAGTGTTTTATTTATTTACTAGCGGTCCGCCCCGGCTTCGCATGGGTATTGAACAAAAAATTCAGAAATTTTACACACTAACACACAGTTTCACAGTTTTCATACGGATCCCTTACTTTTTTTAACAGAATTGATGTTTTTGACATTGACTCGACACTCCATAACTGACACTGGCCGTATAGAAAAAGAAAGCACCGTGCGCTATATATTCAACCTCTTTTTCTATTATGACGCACCATAATAGAAAAAGAGGTTGAATATACAGCGCACGGTTCAATTATTGAATTTTTCATGCGGATCCCTAACTTTTTTGAAAATATTATATAGCCTATGTTCATCACGGAAAATTTAGCATTCTAATGGTAAAAGATTTTTTCAAATTGGTCCAGTACTTTCGGAGCCTATTCAATTCAAACAAACAAACATACAAACAAACATACAAACAAACAAACAATCAAATGTTTCCTCTTTATAATATTAGTATAGATTTATTGCATTCATGTCCTTTACAAGGCGTTACATTTTAATAGGTAGAAATTACATGAGAAATTACAGAATGATGCTACGCCCTTACAGGGTTGTACCTAGCTAAGGACGTAGCATCATTCTGAGTTCTTAGTTGTACAATTTGATACATTTATTCCCTCATATTATTAATACTTAAATGTTCACATTAAGATCAGTATAATACTAATTTGTAAGCTTATCATAGTTAATATGTCAAAAAAATATATATTTATAGGTATTATTAAGTATTCAATCTATACTAATATTATAAAGAGTAAAGAGGAAAGATTTGATTGTTTGTTTGTTTGTATGTTTGTTTGTTTGTTTGTTTGTTTGAATTGAATAGGCTCCGAAACTACTGGACCGAGTTAAAAAATTCTTTCACCATTAGAATCCTTAATTTTCCGTGATGAACATAGGCTATATAATATTTTCAAAAAAGTTAGGGATCCGCATGAAAAATTCAATAATTGAACCGTGGGCTGTATATTCAACCTCTTTTTCTATTATGGCGCGTCAGAATAGAAAAAGAGGTTGTATAGCGCACGGTGCCTGGTTTTCTCTACGGCCAGTGTCAGTTTTGGAATGTCGAGTCAATGTCAAAAACCCCAATGCTGTTAAAAAAAGTAAAGATCCGTATGAAAACTTTGAAACCCATCGTTTTTAGTGTGTATAATTTCTGGAATTTTTGTTTAATACCCGTGCGAAGCCGGGGCGGGCCGCTAGTTAAATATAATTATAAAAGCAATTCAATGAATGTCCAGAAATTAAAATAGTGCATGCTCTGTGAGGCCTATGTCCAGCAGTGGACTATTATAGGCTGGTGATGATGATGATGATGATGCTCTGTTTTTGTCTTTTGCAGACGTTTAAGGTACTCTGCTTTTGTATTTTGTTACTTGTGTATTTTTGTTTACATGTATCTCTATTCACGATGGTGTAAAATGGTGTTACAGCGTGCTGTAAGCCTCTTACAACCCTGATTTATTTTGAGCTTATAGGTAAGCTAATACAGAAATGTACAAAATAAGCTTTAGCAGCTTTTTTACAGCTATAGGTAAGTTTAAAATAGGTGTTATAGCGTGTTTATATCTCTAATAGGTGTTTTTGTTCTCTAACAATGCGTGCTATAATCTGCTATAACCCATAAACCCTGAAGAACTGAATGGGTGGTAGGCTTACCGGTAGGTGTAAAATAGGTATAATAGCGTGCTCTCTAAAACTCTTTTATAACTTATATAATAACCTATTGTTTAAGCTTAACTTTAGGTAGGTGTAAAATAGATGTTTATCGTGCTGTATATCTCTTGAAGCCCTGATTTATTTTGAGCTTACCTATCGGTAGGTGTAATAGCGTGCTGTAACTCTTTTATAACCCTGATTTATTTTGAGCTTATAGGTAA
The DNA here is from genome assembly GCA_963931895.1 of Eupithecia pulchellata. Lineage (NCBI taxonomy): Eukaryota > Metazoa > Arthropoda > Insecta > Lepidoptera > Geometridae > Eupithecia > Eupithecia pulchellata. The sequence continues at coordinate 1,375,056 of OZ007550.1, read as the reverse complement.
GCTAATACAGAAATGTACAAAATAAGCTTACCTTTTGTTCTCTTTTATCCATAGAGGTCGCCATAAATAAGGATCGCTGGTATAGTTCACAGAAATCACTCTTGCACCGGGAAAGTCCATCTTTATCCAATCCCTAGGCCAGCAACTAGAATAGCAATCATCACAAATACACCCACAGCCAACTTCACACTTCTTGTCATTGCATTTGCATTCATCTTCGTTGCTGACTTCATTCTGTTCGAATTTACACTGCTTATCGTTATTACTAATATCGTATTTACTTCTATATTGTTCATCTTCGTTATTTTTATGTTCATCACAGACTTTATCACAGTTAGTTTCTCTTTTGAATAGATCACGGACGAATTTAGCTTGTGTTTCATAGTTATCGACTATTTCTATCTGGTCAAGTAAAGTGTTATTGTAAAATTGCTCAGTTATGAGGTCATTTTCGTTCGGTATTATTTTCTTGAATAACTTCTCGTTTACTTCGTTTATTGTTAATTCTGTGTCGTGTAAATCCGTTGTGTAAATGTCATCAGATTTTACAGTTTTGTTTTTGTTGTTATTTTCAAGATCAATGTTTATTTTTGGATTTTTCTGACATTTGCATGTTTTCTCGGAATGATTTCTTAGTGTTACTTTTTTCGGTTCTTGCTCGTATTTTGTTTTCCATTCGCCTTGACGCCATGTGTTACCCAGTGAACCTGTAAACATCAAAAAGAGAATTTTACAATTTATTTATTTATGTACACAGGTATTCAGAATAATGGCTTTTATTTATTACTCGATAACTGAGGTGAATCTGGAATGTTTCCCTTTAAATTAGGGATATTCAAACCGGTAAATTTATATTATGTTGTCCGTTATTTTTCATGTTACATGGATTCTTATAGGCATAAGTCGTACCAAAATAAGTCGTCGCGTGCCAATAAAAAGTGTTAGATAGTGGAATTGTTAGTTATAATTACAATCTATGTCCGCTCTGCATGTTTAGTTAAGATTAGGTACTGTATTTCTCTATAAGTGAATGTATATTCTTTTGAGAAATAAATTTCTAAAACCTTCACAATTTTTTTAAATACAACTTTATATCATGGTTAAATTACATTACTTAACAGAATAATGAGTAAAATCTTTTTTTAACAAATAAAATAACAGTTAAATAACCAAATAAAAACTAGGTAGTATTTACAATTCCAACAAATGAGCCAATTGCAGAGAATCCCAACAAATTGCCACAGAACGCCCAACAGATCCACATCAATACCAGTTGGAAGTGTCCCCAAGACACTGGCTGCAGCCTCGCTGTATGACAGTGCTGATGCGCTGCGCCAGATACCGACGCTCTCGGATCACACGTCGCTTCGACCAGATATTATATGTGCCGAAATCAATGTTAATAATGATATGACATTAATAAAACAATTAGGTACCTACTATTAAAATTGTATTAACACAGTTTAGATTTTAGGAAAATTTTAAGCCACTAATAAGGCAGGTTGCCCAGAATGTTGGCATTATTGTCACGTTGGATGGTGATGCTAATTCGTTGACCGAAATAAGGCCAGCATTCCGATGATGGTGTGAACCCTATGGGAAGCTTTGTAAGGTCTTTATAATATTATCTATATTATATATATATTGTGGAAGCGACGTGTGACCCGAGAGCTGGTCAATATCTGGCGCAGCGCATCAACATTGCCATACAACGTGGCAATGCAGCCAGCATCTTGGGTACACTTCCAACTGGTACCTATTGATATGGATCAGTTGAGCTACCTGTAGTTTGTTCGCAACAATCTGCAGTTAGCTCAATTGTTTCAATTGTAAATACTAGTTTTTTATTTAGTTAGATCATTGTAATTTTATTTGTAAATAAAGGCTTTTTGCTCTATATTATTTATTGATAACACATACGCTAGTCCGATTGGATGTAGAATGTTTGTAAACAAACCGCCCATACATAACGATGAATATACTTATGTTGCCGCGTTTTTGTGTGCAATTAACTTTACTAGTCGCTTTGAGTTCCTTCAATAAAAATGTTTATAAATGTAACTCAAACCAAGCAAGTTTTGATTTGTGTCGTGATTTGTTTACAAACATTCCATAACGAGCTCGGCTTAACTATAATACTTGACGTTGTTATCGCTAACAACACTTTAATGACTCAATATTATTTATCGTAATACCTACTTTTAAAGAGATAAACTCTGGATGATGTTTTCAAAAACGTAAGGACATTAGTATAAACATTATTCTGTTGGTTCCACACGTTGTTTCTATGTAAAGAAAAAGGAAAGTAAAGTAAAAAAAATATTTATTGACATAACTAGTGTGACACATAATAAAAGAAATGAAAAAAAAAATATAATAAATTCCTATGGAAGTAAAAAGTTATATGGCAATACTGGTGCGCTGCGCTAGAAACTCACCGGCTCTCGGGTCACACGTCGATCGACCAGACGATTTATATATAAGCGGTCCGCCCCGGCTTCGCACGGGTATTTAACAAAAATATATTTCATGCGGATCCCTAAACTTTTTTAAAATATTCTATAATCTATGTTCATCAGGGAATGTTTAGGACTCTAATGGTGAAAGAATTTTTAAATTGGTCCAGCAGTTTCGGAGCCTATTCAATTCAAACAAACAAACAATCAAATCCTTATTATTCCTCTTTATAAAGAAGTATAGAGTATAGATTATGTATGTAAGTTTTCCTGTTTAAAGGTATTTTTCTATCATATTGCTTGTTTCGTTGACGATTTTTTAATCTTATAGTATTTTTCTGTTCTTATTTTGTTCGAATGCATAGTAGGGATGTCGGAAGTGAAGAAAAATATCGATATATCGGTCAAATTTTCAGAGAAGTTTGCAATTTAAAATAATAATATTTTATACAATCCACATTATTTTAATACACAAAAACCTTAATAAAACGAAGGAATTATTTTTATAGACAATTTTTATTATGCAAATTAGAAACTAGGTACAACTACTAAAAGTACCTAGATTATACATATAAAGTCTTATTATTTTATCTATGGCTCTGCATCTGGTAGAGGAGGTGATTTCCTTCGTCAGAGATCTGTTTGACTCAATTCTACCAATACCTATCAGTTTCAAATTGCGCATTTATGAACGAAGCATTTACGGTTTTGATTTGAATGCTAGTGACTTTATTTAGATAGTGATTGATGCTAATAAGTAAATAAGATAAATGAAAAAATATCGAAAAAATATGGAAAAAATATCGTTTTTGATACTTCTTTCGATATTTTGTATATATATTATTTTGTATATATATTATTTTGTATATATATTTTGTATCGATATATCGGATCAAAATATATCGGCAAAAAATATATCGATATTTTTTCAGCATCCCTAATGCATAGCGACTTTAATATTTTTGGCCATTTATTAGCTTTTTTGTTGCTTTATCTTTGTTTGTTCACCATTTTATATTTCTTTAAGTTATAGGCATCCTTAAAAATAAATAAATAACGGGTTCCCGAAGAGAACAAATTTTTTATTTTTTTTTCTTCTATTTATCCTGGAATTGCGTTGCAGGCTTACGTTACCCCAGCAAAAAAAGTAAAAAAATCATTATCACCGATTTTCCATTTATCTGCAAATAACAATCTACAGGTAGCTCAACTGCTCTATATAAATATCTGATGGCAATGATGATATACCAGATCTCGGGTCGTTGCTTCGACCAGACGCTCAGATAATTCAAAATTATTTGAACGAACATTACCTATTATTTGATGCCTGATTGACTCATGCATGATTATGAATCACAGGATGTGACCTTCGTACTGATAATGAGTTAAGTAGGTCGATAAATACCTACCCTACGTAACTGAACCACTGTAATCTATGCTAGTGTATGTAGGTGTTCTACCAAACATGCTATTCTACTTCTCTCTCTATGTGTTAACGACCATATTTGCAATTTTTTTTATTTCTGGGTGACGTCACAAAATAAATACTATTATGTGACGTCACAAAATAAATACTATTATGTGACGTCACCCAGAGGGTCAGACTGAAAACCAGCGTCGTCGTTAGCGTCGGACGGTGACGACATATTAAGACTGGATCTATTTAGCCGCGCACAGAAATACCAATTTCCAACATCTGATTTTACACGTAGTGTTTTTTTTTTGAGTGTTTGTGTTGTGTTTTACTAAGTTATGTTGATTAAATTTTAATGTAGAGTTAAAGGTAGTGGTTAGTGTATGGTTTTTGATCTGTTGTAAGTACCTACTTTCTCTTTGTTTTTTGTGTTTGTGCTAAACTTATATTCTATTCTATTCTATTCTATTCAAACCTACACATTCGGAAAATGTAGTGTAGGACGGACCAAGCTGAGTTGGTTTATCTAATTTCACCGTTAGTGAATGCGTATAGTAAAAATAATTCAGTTTAGCGCTTTAATCGGGTTCATGACTTTTAACCGACTAGTTGAACCAATATTGGAGTTTTTTTTATATTTGGACACAGTTTAGTAACACAGAAATTATGATTTTTCATTTATTTCAGATTCAGATTCAATAACTTAAGATAGATAGATAGACAAAGTAACACAAAGAAAGAAAACATTACAAACAGACATGCATAGAGTAAAGGAAGTATAAAGGGCGACCTTTTGAGCGATCTCTTCCAGGCAACCTTGAGATGAATTGTACATGAAGGAACATTATAGACGGTGGCACTTAAATAAAACCAAATAATATACGATTACATATAATAAATACTAGAATAACAATACTTTTTATTTTACCATAAAATATCTACTATTTAACTTACATAACGAAATAATAAATAAAAAAACAAATGTCCTAAGATTCTAAGATTTTTTTTTTTGGGCAAAAAGCCTTTTTTAACAAATAAAATTACAATGATCTAACTAAATAAAAAAACTAGTATTTACAATTGAAACAATTGAGCTAACTGCAGACTGTTGCGAACAAACTACAGGTAGCTCAACTGATCCATATCAATACCAATTGGAAGTGTACCCAAGATGCTAAGTAGTAGATTCTAAGTAAGTTCTTCTTACTTTACTTCTTTAGGATTACAAAATAAGCACCTAGACAAGTCAAATTTCAGTTGTTCTCCTTACCGTACAGTCCATGTACGAAGACCACATCCAGGGTATGTTCTGCAGGCTGATGCAGGAGCTGGCACTCCACCCTCGGCTCCGGATGCAGGTGTTCTGTGCCCGCTGTCCGCCGGGACACTGCTGGTTTGGACGGCTTTGGACCTGGGATATGATATATATGTTATTAGGTGTGTGTTATGGCTGTTAGGTGCCGGCATAGAATTTCACCACCCCAACTCTTCCCGTGGGTGTCGTAAGAGGCGACTAAGGGAAACACACCGGGGGGCGGGCAGCAGCGCCTTCTGCAGAACAACTACACCGAACTGCGATCCCCAACCCGCATGCCCAGCGTGGGGATTATGGGCAATAACCCCCAAATAATGATGCCATCTATGGCGCTCATTAGGGGAGGCCTATGTCCAGCAGTGGACTATTATAGGCTGGTGATGTTGATGATGATGTTGTATGGCTGTTATGCCCGGCGGAACACACCTAGTTTGGACGGCTTTGGACCTGGGATCAGATATATATGTTACTAGCAGCCCTCCCCGGCTTCGCACGGGTATTAAACAAAAATTTCAGAAATCATACACAATAACACGATGGGTTTCACAGTTTTCATACGGATTCCTTACTTTTTCTAACAGCATTGGGATTTTTGACATTGACTCGACACTCCATAACCTCAGAAAAACGATCCGTAACTAACACTGGCCGTAGAGAAAAAGCAAATACATTGTGCAACCTCTTTTTCTATTCTGACGCGCCATAATAGAAAAAGAGGTTGAATATACAGCGCACGGTTCAATTATTGAATTTTTCATGCGGATCCCTAACTTTTTTGAAAATATTATATAGCCTATGTTCATCACGGAAAATTTAGGATTATAATGGTGAAAGAATTATTCAAATCGGTCCAGTAGTTTCGGAGCCTATTCAATTCAAACAAACAAACAAACAAACAAACAAACAAACATACAAACAATCAAATCTTTCCTCTTTATAATATTAGTATAGATTTGGTGGTTGTTATGGCTGTTATGCCTGGCAGAACACACCCGGTTTGGATGTCTTTGGACCTGGGATCAGATATTTATGTTAGGGTGTGTTAAAAGAATGTTTTATGTCTGTTCTAATAAATAAATAATAAATAATGCTGGACAATCCACACAGCATCATCTAGCCCCAAGCTAAGCAGAGTTTGTGTTATGGGTACTAGATGACTGATATACATAATGCAATATTATTAAATAGATAGATTATGGGATTATGGGCAATAACCCCCACATAATGATGCCATCTATGTGGCTCATTAGGGGAAGCCTATGTCCAGCAGTGGACTATTATAGGCTGGTGATGATGATGATGATGAAATAGATAGATATTTTTTATTATACATAGAAAACAACCAGAACCCCTGAACAAATATATGCAGATCGTACAAATATTTGTCCCGAGGCGGGAATCGAACCCGCAACCTCCTGCGTCGCAGGCGGACCTTCGCCCTTCACGCCACAGTGGTCGTCAAATATAATATTATAAAGAGGTTTTTTTGTTTGATTGCAGTTACCTCAATTGTTTCAAATGTAAAGACTAGGTACCTCTAAATTAGTTAGATAATTGTATTTTCCGAAATCTTATTACTGTGATTTTTTTATGTCTATACTAATATTATAATGAGAAACGCTTTGATTGTTTGTCGTTTCCTTTCCTGTGTCTCTGTTTTATTTGGTGCGCAATAAATACTGTTATTAACATTCGCCTATTCCCGATTGTCCCTACCCCCTGCGTTCCTACTAGGAACAATCGGGAATAGTAACGAAAGGAGAACATTACTCATATTTTTACCTCAACTGATCCATATCAATACCAGTTGGAAGTGTCCCCAAGACGCTGGCTGCAGCCTCGCTGTATGGCAATGCTGATGCGCTACGCTTTTCTTTGGAAAGTGATCTCAATTTCCTACAAACTGACCTGTGATCGGCAGATATTTGTACGATCTGCAGATATTTGTTCAGGGTGTTCTGGTCGTTTTCTATGTATAGTAAAAAATATCTATGTATGTAATAATATTGTATTATGCATATCATTCATATAGTGCCCATAACAGAAGCTCTGCTTAGCTTTGGGCTAGATGATGATGTGTGGATTGGATTGTCCGGCATTATTTATATTTTATTAAACCTACAAACGCACCTGTGATCGGCTGCAGCGGCGCCACCATGATCCTGTGAAGCAGCACCGTCGCAGTACTCCAGAGGCAAGACACGCACCATCGTCTGCAAATACAGTCATCATCAATCCTGACAGTCGTTGTTAATGCTGTTCTTTTTAACTATGTACAATATTTATATTATTATATTTGTATGGCAATGCAGCCAGCATCTTGGGTACACTTCCAACTGGTATTGGATCAGTTGAGCTACATGTAGTTTGTTCGCAACAGTCTGCAGTTAGTTCAATTGTAAATACTAGTTTTTATTTAGTGAGACAATTGTAGTTTTCTTTGGTAATAAAGGCTTTTTGCCATTTAAAAAAAGTTTACCATTCTGTGCAATTAATCAAAACTTTTATTTCCCAAGGCACTGTTTATAATAATTATAAATTTTTTACTGATCGTGTATACCTACATAATATTTTTCTATTTAATATTTTGCTATCGTAAGGTCCTGTGATTGTTCTAGTTCTGGTCTAGGCAGAACAACAGCGCCTTCAGTTCATAACAGTTGGCATTATGCTGAGCCTGGACCACATTATGCTGAGCCTGGACCACATTTGCTACTGCAGTACACATTGGTCACCTACCTACTACTTAATAACTTTTTTAATGTGTTGTATCTGTGTTCCTTATTCTGTAAATATTAAAATTAAGTGTTGTGTATGTATTGGCAAATAAATGATATGTCTATGTCTATTGTTAATCCCGTTGACCGCAGATGGCCATGACAGCGTTACCGGATTTTAGCGGGCGCAGAGGGCGCCACTGGTAAAGTTAGGTTGGGGCAACACGCGCAAGGGCCACCACTTAGGTGCGAGCCTCGGCTTGGGCTGTTGCCAGATGCTACAAGAGGGTAAGGAGGTTTCGCCTAGTTAGGTGTGTGTTAGAGCGCTACTAAAGTCATAGATGGCAATATTTATCATTTGAGGGTTATGTTATGCCCATAATCCACGCTGGGCATGCGGTTGGGGATCGCAGTTCGGTGGAGTTGTTCTGCAGAGGGCACTGCTGCCCGCCCCCCGGTGTGTCCCTTAGTCGCCTCTTACGACACCCACGGGAAGAGTTGGTGTGGTGAAATTCTATGCACCACACGACAATTAATAACAAGGTAAAAGAAAAGAATCAGTCCACTGTGCTAACCTTTTATACCTTCCCACTTAAGTTTATATTGTTCGGATAATCTAAAACCTACGCAGTTATGCGAGGCGACAGGATCCTTTGATAGGGTATTATTAGAATCCCTACACGTCGTCGACTTGTTGATGTCACTGCTTATCTTGGTTTCTACGAGTACCCAGAGATACAATGCAATACAAATACTCTTTTCATTTCTCTTACTCGGAAAGTAAGAGGTCTCAAATTGCCTGAGGAGCGAGTCGAAAGTGATACTTTTCAAGCCTAGGGAGAATCGTTTTCAACTGACAGCTATCACATTTCTATTGAACCATGACAATGGTAAAATGAGAAAAATTATGGCTAAAAAAAAAACAGGAACGCGGCAATTTGATCTTCATTTGTTTTCTCGTGTTGCAGAGTTTTGTTTGATTCAGTATTTAACGCATGTTTTTTTAAGAGAAGAGGCTAAAGGTATTGTTTAAAACCTTCTGCTTCCTTGTATTTGAATTAAAAATTGTGTATACATAAGTGTGTATACAGGGTGATTGGAAGGTGGGTGGAAAAAATGGGATTTCCCTTGCCTCCCATTAAAAAAATTGGTATTAATGAAATAGACTTCGTCTAAGAAAACTATGGCTTAAATGGATCCTAATAGTCCACACTACCTTCGCTCACCAGCTTTGCACCCACCTGCCTGTATAAGATTTTCAATAGCTATATAATTTAATAAATGCGCCTATTTATTTCGTTCATTCAATTTATTCCTAACCTGCCCATTGTGAGTTTGACCTGCTTACAGCGTATCCTCCACACTGTTCGAAATAGCCGCACAATTGAAAGAATTATCGTCAATTGACCAGCCATTTCAACGCGAAACGAACCTAGAGATATGGATTTTGCATATAGCGTTAGCGTATAGCGCTTATCGTGATATCTTGCATTCTTTAACAAGGTAATTCTTTAACCTGGAAGAAATTGCTACGAGCATAAGGCCTATTGTACGTTTTTATTTAATTTAGATATAAGATTACGTAACTGTTTATTTTTAGCAAAAATTACAATAAAGTTTTTTAAATTACAATAAATTCATTCATTCTTTTGCCGCGAGTTGTTGAATTTTTATAATGTAAGTATGTTTATTACTCTGTGCAGCAGAGTGGGAAACGTAAGTAATTATAATTATAGGTAATTAAAGTTGTATGTCAATTTTTATTTAGGTTTCTTTGTTATCCTGAAATAAATGTTGTATTATGAGAATAAAATAGAATATTTCGTTATTGCACCATCAATACCTAAAGGTTATAATTGTACACGATCGATCAGATTCAGATTCAATAACTTTATTTCTTTAGGCTTACAAAATAAGCACTAAGACAAGTCAAATTCCAAACAGATAATTATTATAAAACAGAAATAGGTAATATGTTATTGATTTCTCTTCACTTCAATTTTTTGTCCACTAGTGGATCTTTTAAATACCTAGAATGGCATAACTAAATCAACGTTTTTTGATTAACTAGGATGAATGTACTTAAATAAAAAAATTAGTGCTAGTATTTACAATTGAAACAATGGAGCTAACTGCAGACTGTTGCAAACTACAGCAATAGCAGTTGGAAGTGTACCCAAGATGCTGGCGGTATCTTATTTATTGTTGATAATATGTACTAAAGATCTCATTGAACTAGCTAGGAACAGCCTCCGAGACTACTTGACTGATTTGAAAAATTCTTTGCAAACTACAGCAATAGCAGTTGGAAGTGTACCCAAGATGCTGGCGGTATCTTATTTATTGTTGATAATATGTACTAAAGATCTCATTGAACTAGCTAGGAACAGCCTCCGAGACTACTTGACTGATTTGAAAAATTCTTTCACCATTAGAATCCTATTTTTTTCGTGATGAACATAGGATATAGAATATTTTCAAAAAGTTAATGATCCGCATGAATAATGCAATTTTCGTTCAATACCCGTACGAAGCCGGGGCGGACTGCCAGTTTTTATATATTATAGTAAAGACAAAAATGTTGAAGCTTCAAAATAAAAATTGCACTTGTCTTAAGTAAGTATTTTGATTTGTTCTTTTTCTGGTGTACATTAAAGCATTTTTGTATTATATTTTTTTTGTAAAAAGATGTAACTATTTGCGTACATTCATTAAACATTAGAATTTATCTTAATAATTTTTTTTTATTAGTTTTAGTAATAGCTAGTCTGTTTAGATAATAACATAAGGAACCTTGGCACGTTATCCATTTTCACATCAAATGACGTATCTCGGTAGGTATATATCCCTTCTAAGGTTTCTTGGCGCCCTTGGCCGTGCGTGTAGATTACCTTTGCATTGCCCGGTTCGACTATCGGTAACTAACGATTTATTATTGTTTATTATGTTTATAATTAAACTTAATATTGTAATATCGTGTAGATCAACTCGGTCATGTGGAACCCTAATTTTTGAAAATATTCTATAAGCCTTTGTTCATCACGGAAAATTGAGGATTCTTAAGGTGAAAGAATCAAATCGGTCTAGTAGTTTCGGAGCCTATTCAATTCAAACAAACAAACAATCAAATCTTTCCTCTTTATAATATCAGTATAGATATAAATATAGAAATACATCCTTCGCCGGAGCCTAATATGAGTGAGTCTAACTTTTATTTTTGCTTAGTGTAGCTTTCGTATATTCGGCCATGATAGGCCATTGTGATCGCCACTTCACGAGTTCACCCCTGAAGCTGCGGTGTTCATAATTTGCCACTTACCCTTACTGCTAGGAACTGTAGGGTTTACCTAATTTGGGGTCTCAAGAGTTCCAAATTTTGTATTTGCTTTCATGTTGTACAAAGATCTTAAGAATAGGTTACTTTATAGCTATCAACATGAAAAGGTTTCTTGTTCGCTTCTTTACTTTACCTTAAAAAGATTGTAGGGAACAATGAATCAAAGCCATCACTTTATTTCCCAGTATTACTAATGTAATTTGTATTTTGTGACGTGTCCAAGAGTCCTGTAAGGTCTAAAGGAAATAAAGCACTTTGATTTTGAGTTTAGATTCTGATTTTGCAAACAATCATGGTAGCTCAACTGCGACTCTATTGTCCAACTCAACTGGTAATCGTAATCAGCTTATGTTTGGCATTTCAAACCTAGCCTGGACTCGATTGTCACTTTCGTATTGTGTAAATAGCTGAAACCGAAGACCAGTTGAATACCTTAGACAATACCGACAACATTCAGACTGGGTCTACAACTGGTGATCGGTTTGAAGTGCACTGCTAATGGATTTCAAGTTAGACAATAAGGCTGCAGGTCCTTAACATACCAGTCAGAAGCGTCTCCAAGACGCTGGCTGCATTGCCTCGCTGTATGGCAATGCTGATACCCCAGCTACTCTCTGATCAAGTATTGTAAATATAAATATACCTACCAATTAATACATAATATGTATTAATATATATACATACATATATTATTAATACATATACATACATATAATATACATACATAATATGTATTAATTGGTAGGCACGAGTAAAGCTGTATTAAAACCTCGTTACAATGTAGTAAATACTTAATATTCTATATCAACACTTGATCCAATATTATCAAGCAAGTGTAATATCATAAATGTATAGGAATAAGCGTCATACAAATCATACAAAGTATATAAACTAACCGATTAATTATCTAGGCGTTTGTTTTGTCATCATGTACCTACCTACCTATTACATCTATCTCAATCTAAATATTTGTACGATCTGCAGATATTTGTTCAGGTGTTCTGTAGGACAAGCACGGGCTTTCTTGTCTAAGGTAGAATAGAAAAAAATTACGTCACTTTGTCATCGAATGCGTAAATTATTTGAAAATTATTTCTTCAACTTCAATAACATACGCAATGTATGGCGATGCGATGCCATTATTGTCTATTCTACCCTAGAGAACAATGCCCTACTAGTCGTTTTCTACGTATACAAAAAAATATCCACCTACCTATGTAAATAAATTTATATTGTATTAAGTATATCAGTTATCTAGTACCCATAACACACGCTCAGCTTAGCTTAGGGCTAGATGATGCTGTGTGGATTCTCCAGGATTACATTACATTACTAGCGGTTCGCCACGGCTTCGCACGTGTATTTTTAACAAAATTTAATTTTTCATGCAGATCCTTAACTTTTTTGAAGCTGATGTTTTTTTAATGTAAAGCTCTTTATTCGCGGGGTATATGTTCCATAAATATGCCGCGAATACAGAAACCGTGAATACGGAATGGTAATTTATATGGGATTATAGGGGAAACGTTCCTAGGTGACAAAATAAAAAAAAAATTCAAATACATAAAAAAATAATTTACTTAATTGAAGTTTTTGAACATTTTAATTAATTATCTTAAGGCTTAGGCAATGGTTTGAAGAATTTTGTAATGTTTTCTTGCTTGGCAGTTTTCAAAAGCTCCTTCTATTCAGACTGATACACAGCACTCGCATTAGCATTTGCCTCTTAAAATAAGACTTCGTTCCATAGACGGATCAATGTACATAAAGAAATCGCAAAGCTCATTTGCCATTCTTAAACCTTGTATAAATGTCACGTGTTGAGTGCTTGTTGAAGCCTCTTCTTCAATGGACTGTGAATTTAAATTTTTCATTTTCCGCAGTCAGAGCTGGCCACAGTTTTTTCCAGCATGACTTCAATGTGTGTGGCTTCAGTTCTTCCAATGATTATTTTATGTTTACGATTCATTTTGCTATGTCTATTTTAAGATCTATAATTACTTTTTATTAGTCCATTTGACAAGGATATTAGGTTGGATACCTATTGGAATAATTTTATTATTACGTATGTACTTATTAGATCCGCGAATAAAAAATTTTTAGTCGCGAATATAGAAATTGGGTCGCATTTTTTTAATCCGCGAATAGTGAAAACGCGAATAAAGGAAGCGCCAATAAGGGGCTTTTACTGTATTTCAAAAAGTATTATTTTTACAGACTTCGCTATATTATTCCTGTAAAATATAAATCCATATCTATCTGGGATGTAGATACAAAAGGATACCTTTCATTTGAAAACCCACTCGGTGGGGTATTCCGTTTTGAAAATTATTCACCCCTTTTTGGGCATACAATAACATTTTTTGTACAAAGTTCTTTATATTTAAAGATTTAAGCAAACATAGGGACAGACTGCGGGAAGCTACCTACGAACTTAATTGTGTTTCATAAAAAAAAATCCCGCCATCTTTTTAATGGAGGAACATAATTGTATTATAAATTCTTAATACTGTTATAATATAACTATTAATTAACCAAATAAGAACTAGTTTAAACAATTGATCTACCTGCAGAGAGTCGCAAACATTTTTTTTTTATTAACTTTTGGTGGCTTTAGTATCGCTGCGGCCATCGAGGCCTATTGTGATCGCTACTTCACAGATTCACCGCCGAAGATGCGGCGTTATAGTTCGCCACTTACCCTTGCAGCTGCTAAGAACTGTAGGATTTTCTTCGGGGTGATGTTACGTAGTTCATCTGAGTTGAGCAGGTGATTGCCCAGAATGGTGTTACGTTCATGCATCAGTGCTCCACATTCTCCTAGCAGATGGAGAGGCGATTCTTCGAGGTTGAGAAGGCAAACATACAGGTAGCTACTGATCTCTGTGGCGCGGTGGGCGAAGGTCCGCCTGCGACGCGGGAGGTTGCGGGTTCGATTCCCGCCTCGGGACAAATATTTGTACGATCTGCAGATATTTGTTCAGGTGTTGTGGTCGTTTTCTATAAAAAATATCTATCAATTTAATATATTGTATTATGTATATCAGTCATCTAGTACCCATAACACAAGCTCTGCTTGGGGCTAGATGATGCTGTGCGGATTGTCCGGCATTATTTATTTATACTTTTTCAAATGAATATGCGATAATTTAATATGTGACCCGGAAGCTAGTCAATATCTGGCGCAGCGCATCAGCATTGCCATACAGCGAGGCTGCAGCCAGCGTCTTGGGTACACTTCCAACTGGTATTGATATGGATAATTTGAGCTACCTGTAGTTTTTCCCCAACAGTCTGCAGTTAGCTCAATTGTTTCAATTGTAAATACTAGGTTTTATTTAGTTAGATAATTTTAATTTTATTTGTTAATAAAGGCTTTTTGCCCACCAAAAAAAAACTATATTGTATATCGCTCATTTTGTGGAATAATGACGGAATTGTTGTTTTTGGCAAAACTGAGTTAAGAATGTCAAAACATGTGCATAATACCTTAGCATAATATGCTAAGGTAGATTCTCCTACAGATACTGATGTGCCTACAGTAAGACTATTCCGTAAGCATTACGTTTTATTTACTCATTGACCTACTGTAGGTCAACCATAATATTATCCGCGGTTGCTAACAAACGACGCCATAACCTTGACTGATTTCACAAGAGCACAACACCTACGCACACCAACGCGTTATTTATTCTTCTATACTAATATTTTATAGAGGAAAGTTTGATTTGAATTGAGCTATGAAACTACTGATGCTGGATGCGACAAGCCGAAGACAGGGCGCTATGGCGCTCATTAGGGGAAGCCATGTCCAGCAGTGGACTAACATAGGCTGATGATGATGATGATGAAACTACTGGACCGATTTGAAAAATTATTTCACTACTAGAATCCAACATTATACATTTTTGATTGTTTGTTTGAATTTATTGTTAGTTTAAATTGAGCGCCGAAACTAATAGACCGATTTGAAAAATTCTTTCCCCTTTAGAATCCTACATGTATACATTTTTGATTGTTTGTTTAAATTGAGCTCCGAAATAAAAATTCTATAATTACCTATATCTATACTAATATTATAAAGAGGAGAGATGTTTGTTTGAATTGAATAGGCTCCGAAACTACTGGACCGATTTGAAAAATGATGAACATCATCATCACCAGCCTATAGTCCACTGCTGGACATAGGACTACCTAAATGAGCGCCATAGATGAACATAGGCTGTAGATTGTTCTCAAAAAAGTTAGGATTCCGTATGGAAATTCTATTATGTAACTTGTGTTTAAAAATGTATACCTAATTTCTTAAATAGGTGTGAAGCCGGGGCGCTAGCTACATATTGTGTACATTTGTACATAATGTGACATAATACTACATTCACTGATATTATTTAACACACGCACACGAAAATGAATTGCGTCAAAATTTAGGATTCTAATGGTGTAAGAATTTGTCAAATGGGTCCAGTAGTTTCGGAGCCTATTAAATTCAAACAAACAATCAAATCTTCCCTCTTTATAATATTATTTTAAATAATATAAATATTGCGTTTGGTGCCGTGTGGTGCCGGCATAGAATTTCACCACCCCAACTCTTCCCGTGGGTGTCGTAAGAGGCGACTAAGGGAAACACACCGGGGGGCGGGCAGCAGCGCCTTCTGCAGAACAACTACACCAAACTGCGATCCCCAACCCGCATGCCCAGCGTGGGGATTATGGGCAATAACCCCCAAATAATGATGCCATCTGTGGCGCTCATTAGGGGAGGCCTATGTCCAGCAGTGGACTATTATAGGCTGGTGATGATGATGATGAAATATTGCGTTAGAAAATACAAAGAACATCCGTAATAAATATTTCTGCTGGAATCGAACCCACAGCCGCTGCGTCACAGGCGGATCTTCGCCCGCATCGGTCGTCCGATTTTTTCATCCTCTTTATTGGCACATTGTGTCATCAAGATAACACACACACAAGCACATATACACAGTCATATTGTGTTTGTTATCTCTGCTAGCACGTGTGCGGTTGAACGAACTTTGGCATTGAGCGAGCACGCATTGGCCAAATGCTTTCGTTGCTTTGGAGGTTTGTCGAATATTAAAAATTTATGCAAAATGGAGGAAAGATTATCATTATTTAAATTAAATAGGCTCCGAAATAACTGAATTTGAAAAATTCTTTCATTATTAGGATCTTAAATTAGCTCTGATGAACAGAACATTGTGCTGTGTGGTGCCAGATGATGCTGGATGCGACAAGCTGAAGAGAGGACGCTATGGCGCTCATTAGGGGAGGCCTATGTCCAGCTGTGGACTAATATAGGCAGATGATGATGATGATAAACATAAAGGGTTAATTTTATTTAATTTGAGTTTATTTTATTTAATTTTTCAGTATCCCTTTTGTAGTTGTTTTTCATTTGTTACTAGCGACTCGCCCCGGCTTTGTACGTGTGCATGTTATAGGTACATAAGTAGGTATAAACCTTACTCCCTTACTCTTGAATCTTTAAAAAAACGCATCAAAATCTTTCCAAAAATAATTGGTCTGGCGCGAAAAGTTGTAAAATGTTTGATATGCGTCATTGCCAAAAGTATGTGCGAAAAAACTTGGAAGGAATTTGAATTTCCGTTGCCATTCCAATTTTAAAATCATTGAATTGACTTTGACAGATACAGTATAGGCTCGCGTGCCAAAATTTTGTCGGGTTAGATATGGGTTAGATGAAGGAAACTATGTATATTATATTATAGTAGGTAGGTAGGTAGTACTAGTGGTTTCTTTTTCACTTCTTCCACGAGTGGACAAGAAATTGAAGTGATGAGAAATCAATAACAATTATTTCTTATTTTATAATTAACTGTATGAAATTTGACTGTTCTAAGTGCTTATTTTGTAAGCTTCAAGAAATGAAGTTATTGAATCTGAAGTGTGAAACGTGGATCACATATTTTTTAAACATCGCTATCTTCAATATTATCTTTATGATTCTCCTGAAAATTACCCTGAAATTCCCTTCAATATATTCCCTCCTGTGTTCATAAAATGTTTAGGTACTTTTTCTTAAGTTTCTTCTCCAATTACAGTTCTTCTTTGTATTAATTAATTTATTAAAGTACTTACTAGCAGATGCATATTAAAGGAAGCATATAAACCTTCCTCTTGAATCACTCTATTTATATACAAAATCGCATCAAAATCCGTTGCGTAGTTTTGAAGATCTAAGCATATGGCAGACAGAAAATACTGGACCGATTTGAAAAATTCTTTCACCATTAGAATCCTATATTTTCCCTGATAAACATAGGCTATATATACATAGCATAGGCTATATATAAAACATTTTCAAAAAAGTTAGGGTTCCGCATGAATAATTACATTTTTGTTAAATAGCCGTACGAAGCCGGGGCGGACCGCTAGTATGTTATATACTATGTATTATGTAGTAGTAAGTATATACTCACACGAGTGTCACCAAGTAAGGATGTATTTTGACATTGCCCTGGCCGTCTTGGGTGACTGTGACGTCACCAGCAACCGCCATTTTGTTCTTGATGTGGTCCAATCTGAAAAAACAGATACCGTCAAAGATGGGCCAAAGTTAAATAATAATAATAACAAACTAGAGAATTTACGGACGACCTTTGTGGCGCGGTGGGCGAAGGTCTGCCTTGGTTGCTGGTTCGATTCCCGCCTCGGTATAAATATTTGTACGATCTGCAAATAGTTCAGGGTGTTCTGGTCCTATTCTATGAATAATCTATATCTATACTAATATTATAAAGAGGAAAGATTTGATTGTTTGTATGTTTGTTTGTTTGTTTGTTTGAATTGAATAGGCTCCGAAACTACTGAACCGAGTTAAAAAATTCTTTCACCATTAGAATCCTTAATTTTCCGTGATGAACATAGGCTATATAATATTTTCAAAAAAGTTAGGGATCCGCATGAAAAATTCAATAATTGAACCGTGGGCTGTATATTCAACCTCTTTTTCTATTATGGCGCGTCAGAATAGAAAAAGAGGTTGTATAGCGCACGGTGCTTGCTTTTTCTCTACGGCCAGTGTCAGTTTTGGAATGTCGAGTCAGAGTCAAAAACCCCAATGCTGTTAAAAAAAGTAAAGATCCGTATGAAAACTGTAAAACCCATCGTTTTAGTGTGTATAATTTCTGAAATTTTTGTTTAATACCCGTGCGAAGCCGGGGCGGGCCGCTAGTAAAAAATATATATCTATGTACTCGTATTATATTATTATGTATATCAGTAATCTAGTACCCTTAGCACAAGCTCTGTTTAGCTTGGGGCTAGATGTTTTGGATTGTCCAACATTATTTATTTATTTAGGTAGGCATCACTTAATTATGAAACATGATGGCAAGAAGGATGACAATCATGAAAATTCAGGAATTAGGAGTTTATATTTTGCATTTTTATAAAAAAAATATACCTACTTAGTTGCATTTATTTCTACCTATAAGCGGCTGGCATGGCATTAATCACTACATAGTATAAAACAAATAAAATACAAAATAAACCCGCTGTCTGTCTGTTTGTCCTATGTATTCTTAGATCTACGCGGATAATATTATTATGTATATCAGTAATCTAGTACCCTTAGCACAAGCTAAGGATAACGGATATTGATGCGGTTTTTTTTAACGGATAGAATGATTCGAGAGGAAGGTTTTTGTATCAGCATTGGACACGTGAGAAGCCGGAGCGGGTCGCTAGTTGGAAATAAGAGTATGTCAATGTCGAATGAAAGTAAAACAAATACAATTCTAAATTGGTAACACTGAATAGAAACTTGAAAAAGTTGGTTTGCCTTTCATTCGACATTTAAATACCCTATTTCTTGAGCCCTATTTAGATGTCGAATGAAAGGCAAACCAACTTTTTTACCCTTTTACCCCTGGGTACCCTAATATCCAGTTGAGACCATGCAACCTTTTTAGATATTTGGAACTAACTTTTTTTTTAATCCTCATCGAAAAACGCTTTAAAAGGACGGATATACAACCTCTTTGGACGAATTTCATCCCAGTAACCTAGAAAAACCAATCCGATGCAAAAATACTTTTACTAGCGGTCCGCCGCGCCCCTTTCTGGCTCGCGTATTTAACAAAAATTGTTTTTTTAGGTGATCCTAATTTTTTTGACAATATTCTCTAGCCTAAGTTCATCAGGGAAAATTTAGGATTCTAATGGTGAATGAATATTTTAAATCGGTCCAGTCGTTTCAGAACCTATTCCATTTAAACGAACAATCAAGTCTTTCCTCTTTTAAATATCAGTATAGATTACTGCGTGGAATTGTAGGCCATTGATTGATTGATATTATTATCTTGAAAGATAAGAAACAAACGAAGATATAAAGACACTTGTTTATTTGGACATCCAACTATAGATAGGTATATATATACATATACTTGATAACACACAGAGGGTAAAAGAAATTACCTACAAATTAGAAATATGTAGTAAGGTAGGTCTGTCCAATTACGCCTATAAGCTAATTACGCCTAAGCTCTGAAATCCTAGTTAAATGTATCATAAAGACAAATCTTATAGCGAATGCGTAAGGGTGATTATGTCCCTTACCGCTTGCGAACCTCCCCCGTGACCCCGCACATACCGCGATCTTGTAGTGGAGCGACAATCGGCGCGAGTGGCCGTTGTGCAATTCTTGTCAGCGAACAACGAATAGTTTTCGGTAAGATTTTACTATTTTCGGACATGTTTCCCTAAAATTTTGCTTTCACTATTTAAAATACCTATTTGTTTATCCATATTCAGCTTGTTAATAATATTATTTATGACTAGTTTTAATTTTTAGTAACATTTCTTGGAATTAGGAACGACAGGTAATTACGCCTAGGCGTATTTACCCGCGCCAAACGCTATCGTAGGCGGATTTACCTAACACATAGGCGTAATTAACATTGTTGATGTTGTTAACATTGTTGTACATTTGAAAAAAAAAAAACTCAAGAAACCAAAGCAAATAACAAAAATAGAAAAAGGAAGGAAGGAGATGAAAACGGGAAAGATGATAATACCAAAAAGAAAAGGAGATCAGAAGAAGAACAACAGTATAACAGGACAAAAAAGAGTAAGAAAGAAAAGATAATGACAGAAGAACGCAAAATAGGAAGAAAGACGAATAAAGTACAAAAAAGGTAAAGATAATAAAAGAGAAAACCGGTACTGCTACGCTTGCCACGAGGATCATAAATTGTCAAAAATGGTACCACGAGGAATGCGTAGGGCTGACCAAGAACGACTTGGAAGTGTTTAATTGTCCTGGTGGCTGTGACTAATATAATAATAGGTGTCTTCTAGGGGCATATTGCTGTTCGCCGTTAGTCATAGATGTCATTAAACATTAGATATTTCATGGGCGTAATTACCCCGACTGGGTTAAATAACGCCTGCCTTAAAAAAAATATGTTAATATTTTTTATTCAAAATATATATATTCTAAGATAGTTTTATTGATCTTCTGTCATGTACCATGATTAAATTATACGTGTTAATGTTAATATCTTAGTTATTTAAAATGTTACTAATACTTAGATAAAACTGCGAAATAAAGTATTTGAAAAATTTATTGACTGATTACTGAAAGTACTGTCATAACTGATTTGGTTTGTGATTTATAAAAAATTAGATTAAGATAAAATAAGAAAAGATTTAAGAAAGAGTCTAGTAGGCGAAATTAAACCGAAGTAGGTTAATTCTGCCAAACGCACCATGTTAAAGTTTAAATTTTATTGTGTTTGTTTTGAAAATAATCCTCATTTTTTTATGTTTCTTTAATTAAGCATTAAACAAACTTTTGAAACACATGCCCTTTTATTTATTATCTTCATAATTACGAAGACAACTGAGCTTAAACCTTAGATAGGCGGAATTCGACAGACATACTTTATTTACAATTTAAAGAATTGACAATTGATTAACTACAGACTGTTGCAAACAAACTGCAGGTAGCAACTGATCCATATCAATACCCAAAAGCTTGAAGTCTAGTTAAAAAACCTTGAGATAGGAAACCAAGGTTGTCGATCTTTAATGCAACCTGTTGTACCTACTTGAAGGGAACCTTGAAAGGTTTAACTACGGAACCTTTGTGTATATCGGCGCCTGCGATCTGTGTCTTTACTATTTGAGTACTTACGACTAATATAGTTTTTATTTATTTATTTATAAAACAGTATAATATAACATCATTACAGGTTTTTTTAACCCCAAGGCGGATGGTTTGTCTAAGTAGGCAAATACAAAAACATAGTTATAGTTACTAATCTAAACATTTGGTTTTTATCTGTAATACGTTTGTAACAACTAGCGATCCGTTCTGGCTTCGCTCGAGACCAATCATCATCACGTTAGTCCACAGCTGGACATAGGCCTCTCTAATGAGCGCCATAGCGCCTCAGCTTGTCGCATCCAGCATCTGCCAGCAGTCTTTCGCAGATCGTCATACCACCTGGCAGGAGGGCGTCCTACACTACGTTTACCACTACCTACGTTTAGTCGCGGTCTCCACTCAAGAACACGTTTACTAAAGAGTAGTCATTTGTTATTCCTAAAATAAAAAAATACGTGTAATTTACCTGAACTATTATTTATAACAAAGTCGAGTTTTCTACACATGATTCACGATTTTAAATTACGTCAAACGCAACGCCAAAAATATTAACAATAGGGAAATTCAATTAATTACTATTTTCTTAATTCCCATTACGCACTTATACCTACCTATTATATATATATATATATATTACTTCTCTGTGACGAACATAATATTATGTTTACAAGTACATTAACAGCATTCTGAAAAATTGTTAATGCTAAAAGGTAAAGGAAAAACACGATGCCGTAATAAAAATATCATCATCATCACCAGCCTATAATAGTCCACTGCTGGACATAGGCTGGTAAAATATAAAAATATACAGGTTGAATTTTTTGGAGTAAGGTGAGGCTTAAAAATATTGCCTCATAGAAGACCCCAACAAATCAATTAATAAGTACATAATATTTGTACGTGTTTTCTTGATTTTGCTGTTAGAAAAAAAAATTATAGGTGAAATCTTGTTTTAAGGTGACGTGATGGCATTTCATCATAATCATCAGCCTATGTTAGTTCACTGCTGGACAAAGGCCTCCCCTAATGAGCGCCATAACGCCCTGTCTTCGCGATGACATTTGGTCACCTATAAATTATTTTCTTTAAGAACTAACGCAAGTATGTACATTATACGAATAGGAGAATAATAATGACTTAATGACACAAATATGTCGCATTTCTTCTTTATGTCGACAGACTTTAATTTTTAAAACAATTTCATCAATTTTGCGACAGGAAATTCAAATGACACTGTAAAATGTAAATTGTTCATAATAGAAAGAACTTTAACAATTTTGGCCCGATCCGGGATTAGAATCCAAAACGTGTTGGTGATCTACCTAATTACGGTTATCCTATTGTATAATCCTACTTATATTATAAACACAAAAGTTTGTAAGTATGGATGGACGTTTGTTACTCTTTAACGAAATAAAAACCTACTTAACGGATTTTGATGAAACTTGGTACACTTTTTATCCCCAAAATCCCAGGGGTCGGGAGTTACGCGGGTGAAACCGCGGGCACTAGTTAGTTTTATTTATTTGATCTGCGACGATTATGTATCTTCCATTGTCGTCAGTAGTAAAGCGTTTAGTTTATGAGAATAGGTGCGAGAACGTCGTCGGTAAGAAGGTACTTGCTTAGTTATGTACCTGACTGAGAGATTGATGCAGTATTGTACACAGGCGACAGACGAAGTAGGCTACGAACGCTTTGGACTTCATTCCCCTCATTCTAAGGTTCGTTACCAAGGAGATTTTACTGTCCCTTGGTATAATAAAAAGGTTGTATTACGGTTTGTCTTACTATAAAGGTTTGTTCTATTTTTAAATATCGACATAAGCCTTAACTGGAAAAAAAGATCTTGATCTTTGTCGCTCACAAAGTACTTTTTATAAACGGGTGTCGATTTCTAAAAACAAATACAAAAAAAAACAAACAAATTCCATTGTATCGCTATTAATAGTTACAAAATACGGATACCTACTTACGTTAAACTTATAGAATGCATGAAATGACACTCAATAATGACATTGATTGAGAACCTTGGTGTCGCAATCGGCGAAGATCCCTTCTTCGCAGGAAGTTGCAGGTTTGATACCTGCCGCGGGACATAATGTGCAGATAATATATCTATAGGTTCTAGGTATTTCCTTTGTTTGAAAAAAATATGTAGTCTAATATAATAAGTTCATCCATCAGTTATCCGAGCACCATATAGCTCTGCTTAGCTTGGTGCTAGGTGATATTGTGTGGACTGCCAAACATTTTCAGTCACAAAATGTGTCACGCACCAGGAATCGAACCCATTCTCGCTACCCATAACGGCCCTATATGGTAGTTAGGATAGCGACACGCACCTTATCATTCGGCCGATAGTTAGGATCTAATGGAATTAAATTCGTATTTACCTTGAGAATGAAACCATTCAGCCAGCAAATCCGCTTTTGTGATGATAAAATCGTCGAAAATAGCACATTTAAATCACAGGTTCAAACACAACACATTATGTTATCCTAAATTACTTTGAATACAATAGCGCACAGTTCAAAAGTAAATAGTGTTCTTTTTTTAAATAATCGAACGCGACCTCCTTCGTTCGTGTTTCCCGCGCAACTGCTAGTGACGTGAATGCTGCTAGCATTAGTGAGTGATGTACCCAAATGATATAACATAATCGGCTATTTGTAACATTTTATTCGCGGTTCATTACTCACTTTTGCGATTACAGTTATGGTTATGAATGACCTGTTAACTTTTCCAGCCGTATTCATAATAGTATACTAGCTTGCAGTATTGAAAAAACTAGCATTCCTATGACTCAGTTTATCTTCTACCTACTATTGCCATAAGTCAGAGTGAGGAATGACCTATGCAACTGTTGTAATTATGTTTGACCATTAATTGTGAATAACAGGGTTTGTTTTGTGTTTGTATATATTTTTTTTCTCATGTAGGTAAGTATATAATTAGATTAGATAGGTATTCAATATTAAAACCTAGAATTATAGGTTAATTATCTATTGTAAGGGGTTGATTAATGATGATTTGAGATTCGCGAGCAGAGAAATAAACTAATCATTTTACAATCTAGATACTTTACATGCTTTACACTTACTTTTTTAGGTAGTTTACAAAATAAGATTATATTTTAACTATTAATATTGAATTTTGTTGTATGTTCGGATTTGAAAATAATAGGCATCCATTATACTATCCAATATAACTGTCAAAGTCTACCATTAGAAAGACAAGTCATACGCAGCTCCTGCGGTACCTAAACTCCCCCTTGCATACCTACCTACTTTTTTACTTGATCCCCTAACAAATACTTGGACTACTCACACACGTGTCGACCCTAGGCCTATACCAAAGTTCCTCGCATAATTTTGAACCTGTTATACAAATTAGACAATAAATAATTGCATTTCGTAATTTCGGCACGCGCAGAGCGTGGACGCTTCAAAAGCAAGCGTCACATCACTATCTAAATGTTTTGTAATTTTAAAAGTGTACCAATCGCTATGTCCATCATTAATGGACCTTATCTCCAAAGCCTAACGACTAAAACACAACGTTTTGCACGCAAACTTATTTTAGCGTCTTTATCTTGTCACTACAAGATTGTATATGCGCTCGATAGAATATTTTTTCCTAGGTATTTATTGTAAGTATTGGTTGCGCAGCCGCAAATGTAAGTTTGTCTATTCATATGTGGGTGAATACTTGTGTGATATAAAGAACAATAAAGTACCTTGTTACTTACCTAGCTTGCTTGCAATTAGATAGGTGGGTAAGATAAAATTGCACTAGCGCGTGCAGCAAGTAAATACTTCAAATTCTAAGCAATTATATCGGTTGCTAAATAGAATCAGTGAGTAGGTACCTACTCAATAAAATTTTACATAGGTAATTGTTAATTACTTTGATCTTATTACGACCCTTCGGTATGTACCTCGGCGGCCGCATAATTATTTTTTCATTCATAATTATGAACGATATTATATACCTAATAACTACAGGTTCTATGTAACTAATCTATACAAACAAGTTTTTTATATCCACCAAATCAAAACATAAATTAACTTTATAACTCATTATTATCAGGTACAAGAAGGCATCGCTAAGCTTTCTATGCCCAATTTATGCCAATCACTTGTTGGAACAGGTTTATCAAAACTTTAATTTTCGTACCTCACGTCATGGGCTTGTTGATTAAAGTATCAAATTAATATGTTCGTGTTCAAAATTGAACACGTTCCGTGTGTACGATTGGAACGCGTTTTATTTGACAGTATTAAAACTTGACGTATGATTGTATTGACATTTCGGTTTAAGTGTTGCCAGATTTCAACTTTAATTAGATCGGGTTCCGTACAGTAAATATATTTTTAATGGTGGGTGGGGTGGTTTACAATGTTCAAATGAATGAATCAATTTACTAACTTATCCATAAATAATTTAAAAGAAAATTTCTTTTCTGTGACTGTTTTAATTCAACAAACAAAGAAACTGAAGACCTGTTAAAATAATCGGCAAGTGTAACTCTACATAATATTACTTAATATGGATCACTTTCCATGATTCTTTTTCATCGGTTTATCCTCGTTTTTAGTCAATTGGAAGTTATGAATATTGAAAAAGCTCAATGAGTAGTGTTCCTTACTTGGTAGTAAGGATTCCTAAAAATTCATAAAAATGGAGTAAACAAAACATTTTTTAAATCCAATGGCAACACAACCGTAATCTGCCATAATGATAAAGTGTCAGACATACGCAAATGAGAAGTTATTGCGATATTTCTTTAATTAGTAATTAAAAACTGCAAAAAATATCGTTTCAAAGATACTGGGACCTAGTAAAATTCAGTGGCTTTCTGTGAATATGTGAAATGTGGCATACTATCGAGTTATGCGACGAAAAAACAGCAATTAACACTTGTGTAAGAAGTCGTTGAATTGAAAAAAGTGTTTTTTTGTGAAAAGAAGTCGTCACTGGTATGTTTTTTTGCCCTCACAGTATCGATTTACAAGTCTCCTAGTGCCATTGTAGTCTAAAACGCTGGTTTGATTGGGGAATCTTACTTTTAACCCGAAAATTGTTTGTTTACATAAAAAATAGTTAGTTTTCCAATGTTTATCGTATTTTGAATAGATAATTTGTTAAATTTTAGACCTGAAAAACTCTATGGTTGTTAGTTATTCAATCTTCTGTTATAATTATTGAACGAAACATTTGTTTTGCTGCATGTCCATCAGCAAGACAATGTTTTATTCTATAACCTTGAAAATAGTTACCAAAGGTCTTGATTGTGTACTAGCCACATAGATATAATCCAAAATAATGTTGATACTGAAACTCAAGGTTATCCACATAAACATCTGTACAAAAGAAACCTGGGCTGCGTTCACAACCTACGCTCGAGCGCGCTCGGAGTGCAACTAGGTCGTTCATAACCTCAGGGGAAACGCTCGGTTGTTATTAACTAGAGCGTTCACAACCTCCGACGGTTGCAACTTTTTACCGGTGTAATTCGATCGACGAAAAACACTCTGACATTGACAGCTGTCATATTTTCCGTTGTCATAGTTTGTTATCTACTTAAATATCAAGATTTCTACAGTAAATTTCAAAATTTTCAGTATTTATCAGTTATAGATCGTAGTTACAGTCAGTAGATACAATTTACCTCAAAGTAACCGCAAAACAAAAACAAAACAAACGAACGTCCGGCAACTTTAACGTCAGTTTTGTCATGATAATGTCAACTTTGACGTTAAACAACCGACTCGTTCAGAACCTTTGGGTAAGTTAAAATTTACACCAAACAACCGCACTCTGAGCCTCTGAACGCACCCCTGAGGTTCGCATTGCAAGTAAATACAATCATTGATGAACCTTTTTATAGACCTACTTCAATTAAACTTGATCATACTGTGGCACCCTTAAATAAAAAACGCTAGACTTCAATCCTTTTTAATTGTATTTTTCATGTTATGTGATTTTTTTGTCGGGAGCCCTAAATAAATAAATTAAACCTAACTAAACCTTTCATCGATATATGTAGAAAAAACTCTATGTGACTTCATTGACTTTAAACCATTGATTAAATGCGTTGGTCCATAGTAAATTTCTTGCAATGGTCGCAAAACTACCTTACTGCTAGCTAAATTGCATAAAAAACCTAGGAACTACAAAAACTCTATTTTTGATAAAACCCTTTATGTTTCATCTTAACATTACTGTTGAAAACATTAAGGTCTTCTACAAGACATTGATGTATACTTTAGTTCTTTTATATTTAAACAACAATATTTGTGTATTACAATAATTATAAACATCTATTTTTTTCAGCTCACGAGTACGAATATCATCATGGACCCAGATCCACTTAGCTATGGGCAGTACAATTCATTCCACCCTTCGTTCCATTCCCACGCTATCTCACATTCACAGCCCAATATTCCAAATACGCAACCCAACCACATAAATACACCTAATATCTTAAAAACACCAGCCACTATAACTAATATAACGGCAAATATATCAAATACACATCTAAATATCCCTCAAACTGAACCCAATATCAACCAGGTACCCCATCTAACACCAATACCTTACCCTTACTACCCCCAACAATTACCATACCACCAACTACCCAACAATGAACCAACCCAACCTATCCAACCAGCCAACCATTATCCTGACATGCCCGAAGAAGTGACCAATGAGATCACAGAACTCGTCCCCGAGGAAGAAGATATTAAACCAGACATATCGAAAATTAAACTTAAGAAACCTAAACGATTGAAAGGTAAAACAAGCAGTTATTGGAATAAGAAGATTACGGATAAGGATTTTAAGTTCTACGGTTGCGCAGTCTGTAATATTGCATTCCAAGATCTAACCGAGCTCGATTCTCATGTAACAATACATACTAACAGAGTAACGAGCTATGATATAAGACTGCAGAATCAGAAAAGGAGGAAACGTCTCAAGAAAGAGAAAAAGAAGAAAAAGAAAGAAGCTAAAGTAAAGAATGAGTTTGATTTAGAAATTAAACCCGAAGATGGTTATATTGGTACGGAGAAAGCTGGTGACGTCAAAACTGACGTCTGTCAAAGTGAAAAAGACAGCTGTGATGTTAAAAATGGCAAAAAAGAACTTAAAAGTGCTGAGAATAGAACTGAAAAGGATTTAGCTAAAGAAAACGATGTGACAAGTCAAAAGGATGAGGTGTACAAGTGTTTTGCTTGTAACAAGAAGTTTGCGTTAAGTTATTATCTTAAGATTCATGTACGATCTCACACTGGTAAGTATATTTATTATTCACTAGATTTAGCCCACGGTTTCGCATGCGTTATTTCTATGTAATCTTTTAAGTAACGAAATACATTCAATACTATTATTCCGTAGATCTGTCACAGAAAAAATGATTGCATGATTTGCAGATTTTTTATTTGTACTGGGTGTCCTGGTCCTTTTGTATATAATAATAAAAAATATTGTGTTAAGTATATAACGTAATGCTGTCATGGCTATATGCAGTCAACAGCATTATAGTCCATTCAAAAAAAAAAACAATAATTCAGCTGAGTTGCTGCAGTATTTATATTAGTTAGTAATAGTGGAATTTCACCACCCCCACTCTTCCCGTGGGTGTAAGAGGCGTCTAAGGGACACACACCGGGGGGCGGGCAGCAGCACCCTCTGCAGAACAACTACACCGAACTGCGATCCCCAAACCGCAAGCGCAAGGTGGGGATTATGGGCAATAACCCCCAAATGATAAATAATGCCATCTGTTGTTTAAGTGCTTATTTTGTAAGCCTAAAGAAATAAAGGTATTGAATCTGAATCTAAACCTGTGGAGCTCATTAGGGGAGGGCTATGTCCAGCACTCAACTATTATAGGCTGATGGTTTGATGATGTGACTAAGTAATATATTCTATTGGTCATTGTTTTCTAATATTATTAACTATTTCAGATGAAAAACCCTACATATGTAACTACTGCGGACAGAATTTCATAACGGCCAGCAAACTTGGCCGGCACAATAAGCGCATACATTTGTCTGTGCGACATCAATGTAGAATATGTTATAAGTTCTATCATAGGTGAGACATCTTTAAATAAATAAAAAATAAGTAAATAAATAATGCCGGACAATCCACAGCATTATCTAGCCCCAAGGTACGCAGAGCTTGTGTTATGGTACTAGATGACTGATATACATAACAATAGATTACAAAGATAGATGTTTTTTATTATACATAGAAAAAAAAGAAAGATAATTCATTTGGCCAAAACAGGTAGGTACATATTAAACATTTAACAAAGAAAGAAGAAAACAATATAAAATACAGCACAGATAATACAATTAAACAGACGACCTCTGTGGCGCGGTGGGCGAAGGTTCGCCTGCGACGCAGGAGGTTGCGGGTTCGATTCCCGCCTCGGGACAAATATTTGTACGATCTGCAAATGTTTGTTCAGGGCGATCTGGTCGTTTACTATGTATAATAAAAAATATCTATACATGTATTAATATTGTATTATGTATATCATCTATGGCGCTCATTAGGGGAGGCATATGTCCAGCAGTGGACTATTATAGGCTGGTGATGATGATGATAATGATGATGATGTATATCAGTCATCTAGTACCCATAACACAAGATCTGCTTAGCTTGGGGCTAGATGATGCTGTGTGGATTGTCCGGCATATTTATAAAAAAAAAAAAACAAGTTATGTTTTTTTTTTTATGGTTATGGTTTATGGTAGGTATACTTACAATTAGCGTCTGTTCTGCCCCTGTCGAACAAAAAGGGTCTAACTCAGCTTTGTGCTAAACCCCGCGAAAGCCCGAAACGACAAGATTACCCTGAAATATAATGTAAGATCCATATACTTTTCGTAGATTGTTTTATATGTCATCTAGTATCCAAAACACAAGCTCTGCTGAGCTTGCAGCTAGATGATGCTGTGTGGATTGTCTGGTATTATATATTATCGTTATTATTATTTGTATATCAATGAAATTGGCTGAATAATAATTATTGTTTTAGATTTGAAGTACTTACCAAACATTTTGACCAAAAGCATGCGGACCAAAAATTGGAAGGAGAACCATACGGTATTGTTTTACTACTTTCTGCCCGCGGCTTCGCTCGCTGCTGCCTGGATACAAGTAGCCTATATACCAGTCAAAACCAATGTGAAATGTTTGTTAACAAACGCATAGTTAACCTAAAAGTAAACATTGCCATGTATTTTTTATGCGTTTTATATTGATTGATTTGAGATCTTTCCTTCAACAAATATTGCTAAGATTTATGAATGAAACTCTACGCCAAGCACGTAAGTTTTAGCTTTTCTGTTGTGTAATTTTGTAAACATTTCACATCGAATTTGACTGGAGTATAGAGTGTGGTAAATTTTTGGACCTTCTTTCAAAAAATTAAAAAAATTATGACCATTTACAAAACTATTAAAAAAAATTACAAACCGATACCTTTCACTTTATAACCCTAATAGTGGGATAGCTCCCTTTTGAAAATTAATCGCCCACCCCCCATTTTTCAAAAAATATTACTTTTAATGACTTTTCCACCCCATTCGGGGTTCCGTAGCCCCCCATTATTCCCCTGTTTGACCATTTAAAAAGTATAATTTATAGACATTCCTATATTATTCCCGTAAAATATAGATCCATAGATCTATCCATCTATCCACACATTCTATCTACAAAAACTCATTTTATGAAGCATACTTAAAACATGGTGTTTGGTCCTTATTAGTGCTGTATTATTTGCTTCTTTACCTTAAAAAGATTGAAGTGAACAATTAATCAAAGTGATCACTTTATTTCCCGTCTTTATTACAGTAATTTGTATTTTGTGACGTGTCCAAGAGTCCTGTAAGGTCTAAAGGACATAAAGCACTTATAAGCTTGATGTATTTGTTACCGCATTGCTGCTTGCTACTTAACAAACCTTCCCCATAGATCAATATCAGCTAACCCACATACAATAACATTTTTTAGATTACAACGCCATCTTACCATACCTAACGGAACTAGAGGATCAATTCAAAGTAGAAGATGATAAGAAACCTAAATCGGAGGATGTTTGGGATGCCCCCCTTCAGCCCTCGGAGGCAGAGGTACCGACGGAGGCTGAGCCAAATGATAAGGTGCCTGATATCGATCACCTTAAGGTAGAGGTGCCTAAGCTAGAAAATGAAGAAAAGGTAAATATTCTGTCGGATTTCTTTTAAAATGGGTGTATCTTAACGACACCTACCTTATTTATTGTGTATTTACTTTATGTTGCTATGTTTGTTTGTATGCTGTCTATGTTTATGTACAAAATAAAATAATTATCTATCTATCTATCTACCCAGCGTGGAAATTATGGGACTTTATAAATTTTAATTGGCCGTGTGGTGCCGTAACAGAATTCCACCACCCCAACTCTTCCCGTGGGTGTCGTAAGAGGCGACTAAGGGACACACACCGGGGGGCGGGCAGCAGCGCCCTCTGCAGAACAACTACACCGAACTGCGATCCCCAACCCGCATGCCCAGTGTGGGGCAGTTTCAGATTTCGATAACTTTATTTCTTTAGGCTTACAAAATAATCACTTAGTTTTTTAGAATCAAGTAAAAGACAAATCTTAACAAAATAAAAAATAAAAAACTAAACAATATAACGTTTATATTTCAAAATACTAGAAAAATACGGAATAGAAATAAAATATGAGTTAGAAGAGGAATAAAAACAAAACGATGTTTTTTTTTCAGGATTCTAGAAATAAATATGAGATTGAAGAGATAGAAGTGAAATGTGAGGTGGAAGAGGAGAACGAGGATGGTCTGTCTGGGTCGGAGCTGGTGGATGAGATGTATGATCACGCGAGCTCTGATGATGAAGGGAATCCGAAGGGAGTGAAGGTTGAAGCGACGGATGCGGTAAAAGAGGAAAGGTAAGGCTTATGAAGTTGCAGAATGCTAAAGGGCATCAAAAGCTTAATATTTTTAAACTTACGCGATCTGAACTCATAACAACAACAACGACATCAGCCTATATCAGTCCACTGCTGGACATAGGCCTCCCCAAATTGCGCCAAAGGTGGCGTTATTTCATCTGGAGGTTATTGCCCATAATCCCCACGCTGAGCGTGCGTGCGGGTTGGGGATCGCAGTTCGGTGGAGTTGTTCTGCAGAGGGCGCTGCTGCCCGCCCCCCGGTGTGTATCCCTTAGTCGCCTCTTACGACACCCACGGGAAGAGTTGGGGTGGTGGAATTCTATGCCGGCACCACACGGCAGGATCTGAACACATAACTATTAGTATTATTTTATCGGGTATTTATCGCGTTTATTTAAATAGGTAAATAAACTCGATAAATACCCGTTAAAATAGTACTTATAATTATCAAAAACACTTTCTTTCGTAAAAACTTTCGGCCATAATGAAGGAACAGTAAAAGTATATAAAACTATCGGTCCGCCCCGGCTCCGCACGTATATTTGGATACAGATTCAGATTATTTACCTATTGGCAACATGGTATCTATACTAATATTATAAAGAGGGAAGATTTTATTGTTTGTTTGAATTGAATAGGCTCCGAAACTACTGGACCCATTTAACAAATTCTTTCACCATTAGATTTCTAAATTTTCCGTGCTGAACATAGGCTGTAGAATATTTTCAATAAATTAGTGTTCCGCATGATGATGAAATTGTTTTCTTGTTAAATACCCATGTGAAGCCGGGGCGGACAGCTAGTACTAAATAACTAACTTTAATGACTAAAAAAAAAAACTATTATAATTTTCATTCTGCAAATAAAGGGTTGGTTCTGATTCTGACGGTATTTACCAGGCAACATTACTTTTTCAGGCCCTTCTCAGACGACGAAGAAGAATACTTCCCCCCGGGGGGCTGGGCGCGGTCCCCCCCTCGCGCGTCACCCCCCCGTGCTGTTTCCCCCCCTCCCCGTCGTAAAGGGGGCCCGGGTGTTTGCGAGCTGTGCAACCGGACGTTCAGCAGTCGAAGTTATTTGAAGGTCCATTTGAGAACTCATACTGGTAAGTACACGAAAGAAAGATTTTTTGCCTTACTTTTGATGCAACATTCTAGTTCACAGCAAAGAAATAAATGTGCGTGCTGTACGGTCGTGGTGTAAGAATAGACCCCTCGACCTGAAAATCAATTTTTTTTATAAATTTTTAAGACAAAGTGAAGATGTTATTGAGAAATCTTTTCTTAGATAGATTGTCATTTTTCGAGTTTGAAGATTGAAGTGAACAAAAAATTATATTGTGATCAAAAAAGCTTGTTATAATTTTTATATTAATACTAGTGATCCGCCCCGGCTTCGCACTGGTATTTAACACAAATTTAATTTTTCATGCGCCTCCCTTAATTTTTTGAAAATATTCTATAGCCTATATTCATCACAGAAAATTTAGGATTCTAATGGTGAAAAAAATCGTTCGTCAAATCGTTTCTCTTGTTTCGGAGCCTATTAAATTCCAACAATAAATATTATAAAGAGGAAATTTCCTCTTTATAATATTAGTATAGATTACTAATGTAACTTGTATTTTGTGCCGTGTCCAAGAGTCCTGTAAGGTGTAAAGGAAATAAAGCACTTCGATTGTTATATTTGTCTTCCCAAGCATTTTGATATAAAAGCTTGAATTTTTTATATTAATATTAGTTATATTTTTTTCTACTAGTAATTTGTATTTTGTGACGTGTTCAAGAGTCCTGTAAGGTCCAAAAATAATGGCGCGCTTCGATATTCGATATTTGTCTTCCCAAGCAAGTTTATATAAAAGCTTGTTCTAATTTTATAATTATATTATTTATTTATATTTTTTCAGGTGAAAAGCCATTCGCCTGCTATATATGCCACCGCGGTTTCATAACAGCCAACAAAATGCATCGACACGTTCTAACGCACGACGAGACTTGGGTCGGTGAGTACCCTCATTTCATTTCAAAAAACATTTACTTATAGCATGTTATCTTATTTTTGCAACCATAGTCTTAACTATTTGTTTATTAAATAAATAATGCCGGATAATCCGCACAGCATCATCTAGCCCCAAGCTAAGCAGAGCTTGTGTTATGGGTGCTAGATGACTGATATACATAATAAACATAGATAGTTTATAAAACGACCAGAACTCCCTGAACAAATACCTGCAGATCGTACAAATATTTGTCCCAAGGCGGGAATCGAACCCGCAACCTCCTGCGTCGCAGGCGGACCTTCGCCCACTGCGCCACAGAGGTCGTCTTTTTTTTTTCAACAACTCGTTACCGATAGTAATAACTCTACCTACTTGATATATACAGGGTGTCCCGTAACTAAACGTCAAGCCGAAACCCAGGATAGATGGGTTCATGACGGCGATATTCTGCCAACGAGTAGATATAAGCCATAATTCGGATTACCAGGAAACGCAGAAAACAAAAATCACTGATTTTTAGTTTCAGCTGACGAGATTGCAAAATATTCAGCTAGCCAAAAGAAAGCCAGGTTTGAACCCACCTATCCTGGGTTTTCGGCTTGACGTTGAGTTACGGGACACCCTGTATATATATAGCTGCATGTACATATGTTTATGTTGCAATCACGTTTTAATCTAGCTTTATATAACTGCATAACATAATATATATAAATAAATAAATTAATAAATTTGTTTATTCACTGCATCATTGGTAATACATAAAATTTGTCATAAGTTATTGACTATATAATACACAATATGTATTCATTTAGGTTGTTGCAATGGGAGACGGTCAGAAAATTTATACATTTATAGATCTCTATGAGTAGACTTGTAAGAATAAAATCGACATCATTCATATTTTACTATATCAAAGCAAAGATATATTTACATTAAATAAAAATTTTCCAATATTTCAGGTGAAAACTGCATAAAACAGGATACAACTGATATTAAGGCGGAAGAGGATGAAGATAATAGCGAGAAAAAAGATAAAAAGTAAGCCATTTTTTTTAGTGAAATAAAATAATAATATTGCTGCACAATCTAACCTAACCGAGCCCTAAGTTTAGCAGAGCTTGTGTGAAGTACTAGATGACTGATATACATAATACAATATATTTATAAGGGTCGTGAATTTTGTACCAATAAAAATAAAATAATAATCAAAATATCCTATGTACAATATTTAAGGTACTTTCCCATCATGTTACATGGTCTTGGGAAACCCTGTATAATACAGGGCGTCCCAAAACTACTGGAGTAAATACTTCAATATACATTTATTCTATCCATATATATTTATTAATCGTAATCGGCTTCAGTTTGGGATTTTAAACCTAGCCTGGACTTCGATTGGCAATTTCTTATTGTGTTAATAGCTGAAACCGAAGACCAGTTAAATACTTAGACCATACCGACAACATTCTGACTGGGTCTACAACTGGTAATCGGATTGAAGTTCACTGGTAATGGATTTCAAGTTAGACAAAAGGCTGCCGGTTTTAATTACAGATCAAGCAAAGCAGAAAAGGCGAAACACAAGATTCTCAAGAAGTTGAATCAGAAGATGGATCCGAAACTGAAAGGCAATCGCAGCTGGCAACACCGCTGTGATTACTGTGATAAGAAGTGAGTAATCATCATCATCAGCCCATGTTAGTCCACTGAACATAGGCCTCCCAATGTGCGCCATAGCGCCCTGTCCTCTTGTCGCATACAGCATCTGCCAGCAGTCTAGAGCATCTCTTCAGTGCCTAGAAAAAGCATTACTCGCACAAATAATTATTTTCCACACGTGACGTAAGCTTACGTCAAAAACCTAGATTTATGATAGGACTAGCGGTCCGCCCCGGCTTCGCACGGGTATTTAACTAAAATTGAATTTTTCATGCGGAACCCTAACTATTTTGAAAATATTCTATTGCCTTCCCAACTCAAACAAACAAACAATCAAATCTTTCCTCATTATAATATTAAGTGTAGGTATTTATATTTTCTTTATAAAAAATTTACCTACTTCTAATTCATCATTTCTGTACATTACTTTAATCAAAAAATGCTATTAGCATTTTATTTATTATTTTATTTTATTTGTTTTATATTTGTGTGATAATTTGTAGGTTCCTACACTTCGCGACGCTGCAAGTTCACCAGAAATCTCACGCGGGAGAGGAGCTTATCCTGAAATGTAGATACTGTTTGGCACCGCAGCTCGATCAGGTATTTAAAAACACTATCAATAAAATCAAAATCAAAGTGCTTTATTTCCTTTAGACCTTACAGGACTCTTGGACACGTCACAAAATACAAGTTAAATGGAAAAGCTTATTATCATTTTCAAAAAACTTAGGGATGTTGCTGATCACACGCTCCTAATACAAACCTACAAATCTTTAGCGGAATGTGTAATAAGCTACTGCATCTGCTCTTGGGGCGGTGCGGCGAAGACACATCTCATAAAAGTAGAGCGAGCGCAACGTGCTCTACTTAAAGTCGCGATGTCTCTCCCGTATAGATACCCTACAACTGAATTGTATGAAAAATGTAACGTTCTCTCTGTCCGTAAATTATTTGTATTCAACTGCATAAAAAGGTACCATTCAGAAACTGTACCCACACTTCCTCCCTCCAACAAACGACTAGATAAGTGCCCTGTTCCTAGTTATCACTGCCAACTTGCAAGAAGACACTATAATAGACTTGCTCCGACCTTTTACAACAAAATAAACATAAAAACAAAAATCAAATCCCTTACTAAACAAAAGCTAAAACAAACTGTCAATAATTGGCTAAAAGCTTACGACTACGACGGTGTAGAACAACTTATTTTGTAAAATGTCATAGGTACCTAATTGTATAAAAAGAAAAAAAAAATGAATAAAAATAAAACCGATTAGAGTTTAAGAATAATGATGGTAATCTATAATATGTCTATTTATAATGGATTAATAAATTTACACACTTTTTTTCACACTTTGTACGGAATGTCTTTGTCTTTTATATAAATACATATATAATATATATACATATATAAAACTTCTAGATTAGGATAGACTTATATAATTATTATCTTACTTGATTTAGGTTTACACTGTTTATTTTGTCAATTTTATTCTATACTCACTACCTATACTCTATTCTTATTCTATACTCACAGAAATTCAAATTATCTAGAAGTATAATTTTAAGCTAATTATAAGCTAGTACTTACCTAGTTTAGAAACATTGTATACTTACCAAGAATTAGCTCTACCTAGTACCATTAAGTTATTGGTATAAACACAGGTATAAGCATAGTGCACTAACCAACTTAGAATAAGATAACTTTAAATATTGTGTTAAGTAGTGAAGTTCTCATGGGAAGAAGCTGTTCGCCTGTAACACAGCTACATTGTAGCTACCACAGGAGACAGTGTTCAAACTACAACTGTAATCACACTTTTTGTAAATAAACGATTTGTATTCGATTTGTATTTGTATAAATAAGAAATAAAATGGGAAATAAAGAGATCACTTTGATTAATTGTTCATCATCATCATCATCATCATCATCACCAGCCTATAATAGTCTGCTGGACATACGCCCCCTAATGAGCGCCATAATGGCAATTTTATCATTTAGGGGTTATTGCCCATAATCTCAACGCTGGGCATGCGGGTTGGGGATCGCAGTTTGGTGGAGTTGTTCTGCAGAAGGCGCTGCTGCCCGCCCCCCGGTGTGTGTCCCTTAGTGGCGACTAAGGGACACACACCGGGGTCTTACAACACCCACGAGTAGAGTCGGGGTGGTGGAATTATATGCCGGCACCACACGGCAATAATCAAATTGTCTAATTATCTGAGCGTCTGGTCGAAGCGACGTGTGACCCGAGAGTTGGTCAGTATCACAGCGCATCAGCATTGCATACAGCGAGGCAATGCAGCCAGCGTCTTGGGTACACTTCCAACTGGTATTGATATGGATCAGTTGAGCCACCTGTAGTTTATTTGCAACAGTCTGCTGTTCAATTGTTTCTATTGCTAAATTAGGTACATATTAATAGAAGTTACAAATAATCGATGAGGCTGCAAAAGTTATAAACTGTGGAGCAATCCCATCGCCCGCCTCGGAACAACAAAATAAATTTAATTACAAAATTATTTAAAGGTTCGTTACAAGTAAATTTGAATATCAATCTAAGATGTGTGTGTGTGTGTATGTGTGTGTGTGCGTGTAAGTATATGTGTGAGTGTGAGTAAGTAAGTATGTGTGTGTGTGTGTGTGTAGTTCTAATTTGGTTATTTAATTGGATTTTTCTCTTTTAATAAAGGTTTTACTATTATAATTAGATATTTATTTAATTGATTTCAGGTCTCCAAAGAAACCCATGAACAAACCCACGCTGGACAGAAAAGGCCATACTTATGCACTATTTGTGGAAAGAATTACAAAAACTCTGCGGCCATGGTAAGATTTAGTAAAGTTAAATTATCTAAACTAATATTATAAAGAGGAAAGATTTGATTGTTTGTTTGAATTGAATAGGCTCCTACTGAACCGATTTGAAAAATTATTTCACCATTAGAATCCTAAATTTTCTGTGATGAACATAGGCTATATAATATTTTCAAAAAAGTTAGGGATCCGCATGAGAAATTCAATAATTGAACCGTGCGCTGTATATATGACGCGCCATAATAGAAAAAGAGGTTGAGTCAAGGTCAAAAACCCCAATGCTGTTAAAAACATGTAAGGGATCCGTATGAAGACTGTGAAACCCATCGTGTTAGTGTGTATAATTTCTGAAAATTTTGTTTAATACCCGTGCGAAGCCGGGGCGGACTGCTAGTAGTAAATATAAATAGTCAATTCAAACAAACAATCAAATCTTTCGGCTTTATAATATCAGTTATGACACAAGCTCTGCTTAGCTTGGCTAGATGATGCTGTGTGGATTGTCCAGCATTATTTATTTAATAAAGTATTGAATGAATGAATGAACACTTTATTGACATTTGCAAGAAATAAACAGTTACATAATCTTATATCTAAATTAAATTTAAAAAACTTACAATAGGCGGCCTTATTGCTTATTGATATCTATACAAGCTCTGCTTAGCTTGGGGCTAGATGATGCTGTGTGGATTGTCCAGCATTATTTATTTATTTATTGATATATCTTTTACCTCCTTTCAGAACTACCACCGCCGCAACCATAAGGCGGATTCGGAGAAGCCCTTCATCTGTGATATTTGCTCAAAGAGATTCGACTCGCACGCCAAACTCGCGCGGCATATACCCACGCATTCCACTGAGAAGTAAGTTTAAAACAATATAGTCCACAGCTGGACATAGGCCTCCCCTAATGAGCTCCATAGCGCCCTGTCTTCAGCTTGTCGCGTCCAGCATCTGCCAGCAGTCTTTCGCAGATCGTCATCCCACCTGGCAGGAGGGCGTCGTACACTATGTTTGCCGAGTCGCGGTCTCCACTCAAGAACACGTTTACCCCAGCTTTATCGGTTCTTCGCGAAATATGCGCGGCCCACTGCCACTTCAGTTTGCTAATTCTCTGAGCTATGTCGATGACTTTAGTTCTCTGTCGGATGTATTCGTTACGAATCCTATCCTTCAGAGAAACTCCGGGCATAGCTCTCTCCATAGCTCGCTGAGCGACTTTGAACTGGTGGACCAACCCTATCGTGAGTGTCCACGTCTCAGCTCCGTAGTTCATGATTTATCATTTGGGCGTTATTGGCCATAATCCGTGTGGGTGGATGGCCGTGTGGTGTCGGCATAGAATTTCACCACCCGCACTCTTCCCGTGGGTGTCGTAAGAGGCGACTAAGGGAAAAACACCGGGGAGCGGGCAGCAGCGACCTCTGTAGAACAACTCCACCGAACTGCGATCCCCAACCCGCATGCCCAGCGTGGGGATTATGGGCAAAAACCCCCAAATTATGAACAATGCCATCTATGGCGCTCATCAGGGAGGCCTATGTCCAGCAGTGGACTATTTAGGCTGTTGATGGTTGATGGCCCATAATCCCCATGGGCAAGCGGGTTGGGGATCGCAGTTCGGTGGATTTGTTCTGCAGAGGGCGCTGCTGCCCGCCCCCCGGTGTGTTTCCCTTAGTCGCCTCTTACGACACCCACGGGAAGAGTGGGGGTGGTGGAATTCTATGCAGGCACCCCACGGTTTCAAAAATACAATCTAATGTAAAATCTATTGTATTTCCAGATTCGTTTACCGGTACGAGTGTCCGGTATGCGCTAACATGTTCATTTATATGAACATGTTAGCTAAGAAGTGTATATTCGGCAAGGGCCCAGAAAGAATAATGCGTAGGGGGCCCCTTTCACGTTCGGGATCGGTCGGCGCTGGTACCGAACGTAAGGGGCCTCTTGAATCAGTTGTTATCCAACAATAAATGTTGTTGTATTTACATATTCGTTTACCGGTACGAGTGTCCCGTATGTGCAAACATGTTCATATAAGCTAAGTAGTGTATATTCGGCAGGGGCCCAGAAAGAATAATGCGTAGGGGGCCCCTCTCACGTTCGGGATCGGTCGGCGCTGGTACCGAACGTAAGGGGCCTCTTGAATCAGTTGTCTCCAACAGTACACGCGCGATCCAACAATAAATGTTGTTGTATTTCCAGATTCGTTTACCGGTCCGAGTGCTAATATGTGCTAATATGATCATATGAGCTAAGTAGTCTAAATTCGGCAGAGAACCCGAAAGAATAATGCGTAGGGTAATGTTGGATCGCGCGTAGGGGGCCCCCTTCGCGCGATCCAACAATAAATGTTGCTATTGTTACAGATTCGTTTACCGGTACGAGTGTCCCGTATGCGCTAACATGTTCCACACGCGCTGGCACGTGCAGATGCATCTAAGATCACATCAGAAGGAAGGCTTGTGAGTAAAAACAAATAAATAACTATCTGGAGATTTTGTTCAGGGTGTTCTGGTCGTTTTACGTGTATAGTAAAACTATCTATCTATGCTTATATTATACTAGCGGCCCGCCCCGGCTTCGCACGGGTATTAAACAAAAATTTCAGAAATTATACACACTAAAACGATAGGTTTCACAGTTTTCATACGGATCTTTACTTTTTTAACAGCATTAGGGTTTTTGACATTGACTCAACATTCCAAAACTGACACTGGCCGTAGAGAAAAAGCAAGCACCGTGCGCTATACAACCTCTTTTTCTATTCTGACGCGCCATAATAGAAAAAGAGGTTGAATATACAGCCCACGGTTCAATTATTGAATTTTTCATGCGGATCCCATACTTTTTTGAAAATATTATATAGCCTATGTTCATCACGGAAAATTAAGGATTCTAATGGTGAAAGAATTTTTTAACTCGGTCCAGTAGTTTCGGAGCCTATTCAATTCAAACAAACAAACAAACATACAAACAAACAATCAAATCTTTCCTCTTTATAATATTAGTATAGAAAGAGGAAAGGTTTGATTGTTTGTTTGAATTGAATAGGCTCCGAAACTACTGGACCGATTTGAAAAATTATTTCACCATTAGAATCCTAAATCTTCCGTGATGAACATAGGCTATATAATATTTTCAAAAAAGTTAGGGATCCGTATGAAAAATACCGTGAGCTATATATTCAACCTCTTTTTCTATTATGGCTCCGCGCCATATTAGAAATAGAGGTTGAGTATATAGCGCACGGTGCTTGCTTTTTCTCTACGGCCAGTGTCACAGAGGTTGTAAAAATCTAACCCTCTATTATAACTTCTCTTCCAGAATACTAGAAGAAAATCGCAACGCAGTCCTAGCTATGGTTCTCCAGAACGCGCGTAAGATACCTCTCGGGCCCCCGGCTGAGAACCGAGGGGCCCCGGTGGTCCCCCCGATACCAACCGGCGATGAACGATCTAGGATATGCAATATATGTGGGCAGGTGAGTCTTAATTGTGATTCAAAATCAAAGTGCTTTATTTCCTTTAGACCTTACAGGACTCTTGGACACGTCACAAAATACAAGTTAAATAACAAATGAAATGGGAAATAAAGTGATCTCTTTGATTAATTGTTCACTTCAATCTTTTTTAGGTAAAGTAAAGATGCAAACAGAAACCTTTACCTTTTTAGATTGTTAGTTTTAGAGTTGGATCATAACTCGTCCCAAACTTTTGTCGTCTAGATGATATGATACTTTATAGTAAGCCTTTTTGCAAAGAATATTTTTGACAATTCGTTTAAATTTATTTATAGGTAATTTTTGCAATTCTGTTAGAGATTTGTTGTAGAAGCGTATACATTTAAAAGATACATTAATCTTATGTAGCTTAGTAGTGGGCACAGCGAGATTATTCTTATTTCTAGTACTTAAATTTTACCTTTGATCCCTTCGTTTGATAACATTCTCACCTTAGGCTGCGGCGAAGGATAAACTACGCAAATAAATATACGACCTCTGAAGCGCCGTGGGCGAAAGTCCGCCTGCGACGCAGGAGGTTGTGGGTTCGATTCCCGCCTCGGGACAAATATTTGTACGATCTGAAAATATTTGTTCAGGTTGTTCTGGTCGTTTTCTATGTATGATAAAAATATCTATATTATGTAATAATATTGTATTATGTGTATCAGTCATCTAGTACCCATAACACAAGCTCTGCTTAGCTTGGGGCTAGATTCTGTGTGGATTGTCCAGCATTATTTATTTATTTATATTTTTTCACAGGTATTCCAGCACTTCTACTATTTAGAAGAGCATCTCAAAACACACGGCAACAAAATAGCTGTCACCGATTTAGAAGAAGAGGAAGAGAAAAAATACACATGCCAGGTACTGTAAAAGATCATCATCATCATCATCACCAGCCTATAATAGTCCACTGCTGGACATAGGCCTCCCCTAATGAGCGCCATAGATGGCATCATTATTTGGGGGTTATTGCCCATAATCCCCACGCTGGGCATGCGGGTTGGGGAGTAGCAGTTCGGTGCAGTTGTTCTGCAGAGGGCGCTGCTGCCCGCCCCCCGGTGTGTGTCCCTTAGTCGCCTCTTACGACACCCACGGGAAGAGTTGGGGTGGTGGAATTCTATGCCGACACCACACGGCACGGCTGCCTGTAAAAGATACTGCTGTTGTTTTTAAGATTTACCCTAGTCGCCTTTAAGAGGTTATTGATTATCTACCTTTGACGACCTTTGTGGCGCGGTGGGCGAAGGTCCGCCTGCGACACAGGAACGTGCGGGTTCGATTCCCGCCTCGGGACAAATATAATACCTATTTGTACGCTCTGCAGATATTTGTTCAGGGTATTCTGGTCGTTTTCTTTGTATAATAAAAAATATCTATCTATGTTACATATTATATTGTATTATGTATATCATATCAGTCATTTCGTACCCATAACACAAGCTCTGCTTAGCTTGGGGCTAGATGATGCTGTGTGGATTGTCCGGTATTATTTATTTATTTATATTATATGTTAGAATACGGTACCTATATAGGGTGTCCTGAAAC
This sequence comes from Eupithecia pulchellata, assembly GCA_963931895.1. Taxonomy (NCBI): domain Eukaryota; kingdom Metazoa; phylum Arthropoda; class Insecta; order Lepidoptera; family Geometridae; genus Eupithecia; species Eupithecia pulchellata. The sequence goes on along the minus strand of OZ007550.1, from coordinate 1,331,151 downwards.
TCAACGTCAAGCCGAAAACGGAGGACAGGTTCAACGACCCAGAAAAACCACAAAATCTGGGTCTATCTTCAATGGTTTCAGAGTTGTAGCTTTTACTGGAAATCATAAATTCTCTGCCCGGCTTCAAAGTTTTCTGTTTATTTTATATGGGCCATGTAGTTTTTAAGTATATTATAACATCTTGTACTCGACTAATAATATTAGTCGAGTACAAGATGTTATATACTTAATAACTTTTACAAACTTTTCTGTATATTTTATATGGACCATGTAGTTATTAAGTATATAACATCTTGTACTCGACTAATATTATTAGTCGAGTAATATTATTAGTCGAGTACAAGATGTTATATACTTAATAACTTTTACAAACTTTTCTGTATATTTTATATGGACCATGTAGTTATTAAGTATATAACATCTTGTACTCGACTAATATTATTAGTCGAGTAATATTATTAGTCGAGTACAAGATGTTATATACTTAAAAACTACATGGCCCATATAAAATATACAGAAAACTTTGAAGCCGGATTTTTTTTATCTATCTATATATTATATAGATAGATAAAAAAAATATTTGTTATATTACAGACACACAAACAATTCACATAAAAATATACAATTTGAAACATAGATATAAAAAACACAATAGATTTAAATAATCACACAAACATTAAAATATTATTAATTAATTTAATATATTTTCCATTTCAGGTCTGCTCAAAATCCTTCAAGCTACACTACTACCTAAAACTGCACAGCTTTACCCACACTAAAGAGAAACCCTTCATCTGTCAACAGTGTGGAAAGGGCTTTATAACTAAGGGCAAACTCAAACGTCACTTAGAAACACACCAAGGGTTGAAGAAACACCAATGTCATATATGCTGTAAGTTCTTCACTAGGCCTAGTTATATGCGAATTCATGTGAGAACTATACATGGTACGCAAGATTATAATTTTAGAGATTATGGAATAGGGGTGCCAGTGGGAATAGGGGTGTCAGGCGGACTCGGGGTACCATTGGGACAGATTACTGATAATAGTATGTAGGTTTTTTATCACCGATTTCCGATTTTTGTTTATTCACTATGAACAGTTTTCTCGGTTTTGCATAAAAAGTACACAATATTAATGTTTTTTGATGTTATTGCACCACCTTTGAATTTCCTATTGTTTAATTCACATGTGAACAGTTTTCTCGGTTTGCATAAAAAGTACACAATATTAATGTTTTTTATGTTATTATATGACCTTTGAAGTTCCGATTTTGTTGTTTATTCACTATGAACAGTTTTCTCGGTTTGCATAAAAGTACACAATACTACGATTTTTTGATGTTATTGCAGTTCCGATTTTTGTTTATTCACTGTGAACAGTTTTCTCGGTTTTGCATAAAAGTGCACAATATTAATGTTTTTTGATATTATTGCATCACCGAATTTCCGATTTTTGTTTATTCACTATGAACAGTTTTCTCGGTTTTGCATTATATGGTACACAATGTTAAGATGAATTTCCGATTGTTTCATTCACATGTGAATAGTTTTCTCGGTTTGCATAAAAGTACACAATATTAAGGTTTTCTGCATGACCTTTGAATTTCCGATTTTTGTTGTTTATCCACATATGAACAGTTTTCTGGGTGGCATAAAAAGTACACAATATAAATGTTTTTTGATGTTATTGCATCACCTTTGAATTTCCTATTGTTTAATTCACATGTGAACAGTTTTCTCGGTTTGCATAAAAAGTACACAATATTAATGTTTTTTGATGTTATTGCATCACCTTTGAAGTTCCGATTTTTGTTGTTTATTCACTTTGAACAGTTTTCTCGGTTTGCATAAAAGTACACAATACTACGATTTTTTGATGTTATTGCAGTTCCGATTTTTGTTTATTCACTATGAACAGTTTTCTGGTTTTACATAAAAAGTGCACAATATTAAGATTTTTTGATGTTATTGCATCACCTTTGAAGTTCCGATTTTGTTGTTTATTCACTATGAACAGTTTTCCTACACAATATTAAGTTTTGTTTTAAAAGTGAGCACTGTTTTATAATGAATATTTTTAAACTTACGCGATCTGAACACATAATTATTAGTATTATTTTAACGGGTATTTATCGCGTTTATTTTCTTTTTTCAATCATCTCGTGACCACGACAAAGAGCAAACCTGTTGAAACGTCGAGAAAAAAAACGCGGTAAATACCCTTTAAATAGTACTAATAATTAACTGTTTTGTAAATTTGTTTTATGGTCTAACGCTGCCTGTCTATTGGCGGATAGAGGATCAGTGGGCGGAGATTTATGCAATATTAACCAATGGAATTGCATTAAATTTTCATTGTTTTAGTGGACCAATGGCGTAGCTTAAAATCTCAACTCCAATGCCTCGCTCCGTATTAACAGACAGTCAGTCTTATCGTTGAATAACTGTTATGTTATTTTGTATTAAACATTAAGTTTTGTCGATTTTGCAGTGTAAATGTAGATGCATCAATAATAATTAATTGTTTTGATTAAAGTTGTTATCAATATATTGCTTAATATTGGTATGAATCCACCATAAAGTACGTGCAGAGAAATTTCGAAAATATATAAAACGTCTTAAAATATTGAATACAGTTTAAAAAAAGTTTTTTGTTTACAAATCTTACCTAATACAACAAAAAGTATATGTTTTTATTAGATACGCAGATTTAGTATATATTTTATAAATTTTCGAGAACTTTCGTAAACATTTTATAAAATTTATTTGACGATAAAATATAAAACAAATTGTAAAATGTTATATCATGATAATTATTCCGTGGGAAATGCTACAGCAATAATTAATGCAACTCTGCTTTTCTCTGATATTTGACGCCTCTAATACTGTGTTTACCATTTTTTTTTATTATAGCTTGAATACCTGTTGTATGTTCCTCGGGGATTATGAAGGATTCTAATGGTAAAATAATTTTTCAAATCAGTCCAATTCTTTTGACTATTCAAACAAAAAAACATTAAAATCTTTCCACTTTATAATCACTGCTGGACAATCCACACAGTATCATCATAGCCAAGCTAAGCAGAGCTTGTGTTATGTGTTATCTATACTAATGTTATAAAGAGGAAAGATTTGATTGTTTGTTTGTTTGAATTGAATAGGCTCCGAAACTACTGGACCGATTTGAAAAATTATTTCACCATTACAATCCTAAATTTTCCCTGATGAACATAGGCTATATAATATTATATAATTATTGCTGCGATGAAACACGCTTGAGTTGTTATTTTAAAACAATATCAGTAAAGAGCGAGTGTAACTCGCGCGCCGTGGGTTTCGAACTTTTGTCGATTATGTATACAAATACCTAAGCGTTCGCCAGTTGTCCTTCAAACTATTTGTTTTTTTGCTGATTGTGGTACGCCGAAGATCTTTAATTTAGCTTATATTTTACTTTTTACACCGCATTAAGATTTGCTAGTTAAATGAACTTCCCATACAAACGTAATACCAAAATGTTTTTATTTGAGAATATGTTCACCAAGGGGTTCATTCAGAATTACGCTAAAATCGATATTATCGCGCTCACAAGCGTTCCGAATTCCGAATAAGGTAACGTCATAGATGACGTCATTACAGGCGCCATTTTGCGATATCACCGACCATGCTACAGAATGAAATCACTGTGAGCGCTGTCAAAACTGACATTCAACTGTCAATATCGTGACATCTAATCTAGAACGCCATAATATCGTTGTGATCGCTATCAGCGCTGTAATTGTAATTCGGAATTTACCCTTAGTTTGCAATTATTTTTATTAGAATTAAAATTTACATTTCTACATATTGGAGCCATAACAAAACCGGACCCAAGACTTCTGTTAATGTTATAAAGTTACATATTTAAGTTAAAACAATGAATGTAGTTATATTTTTCCAATTTCTTACTTTAGTTGGTGTTGTAATTTTAAGGGGTTGTTGAATTTGTAAAAATAAAAAAATACGAATATTATTTTTGCGTTTTATTTGAGACTGTCCGCCCTTAGGGGTATTTAACAAATATTTGATTTTTAATGCATCAAAATAACTTTTTTGGAAATATTCTATAGCCTATGCTCATCACGGAAAATTTAGGATGATAAAGGTAAAAGAAGTTTTCAAATCGGTCCAGTAGTTTCGGAGCCTATTCAATTCAAGCGAACAATCAAATCTTTTCTCTTTATAATATTAGTATAGACCTACATCTGTAAATTTCTGTTGTGTTTGTGGTGAGTGGTTTACTCGCATTTTTGGAGCATTTGGGAAAATATAAATTAAGGGCAAAAATCGACATCTTCGTTCATCCAAAATACAATGTTATGGGTAAGTCAGTCGTACTGATGGCAGATGTACATAATACAATAAATAACGTATGTATTAAAAATATTATAATGTAGAAAACAAACAGAACACCCTGAACAATATCATTTGTCCCGAGGCGGGAATCGAACCCACAACCTCCTGCGTCGCAGGCGGACCTTGAGCCACAATACCTCAAAGGTCGTCATGGAAATTCTGGACGACTGATATGTGGCATCGGGTGTTGTCATTGTCAAAAAACACCATTGATCTCATTATAAAAAATCAATAATGCCGGACAATCCACACAGCATTATCTAGCCCCAAGCTAAGCAGAGCTTGTGTTATGGGTACTAGATGACTGATATACATAATACAATATTATTACATAGATAGATATTTTTTACTATACATAGAAAACACCGAATATCTGCAGATCTCTGAAGGGATTCTCTTACTTCTTTGAGAAACACTGCGTATGCTGCATCGGTTGGCGTGTTTACCCTTTTCCCGACAACACGCCGATTTGAATCGACTGGATGTTGCCGCTTGGGAATGCTTATGATCACGTAGGTACGCCACGTGATTATCTATTCGTATCTGACCATAGTTTTATAGGATTGATAAGATCGGACGTGCAACGGGTGTCATGGCGGGGCGGCGCGAGTCTGCTTCGGCCTTATTTTATTCTTTTGTAACGTTTCATAACTCCTTGATGGACTTCTTTTTTAAGGAAATAAGTTTCTGGGTTGCAACTTTACCAGTGTTCGGTTCATGAAAATTAAATAGTCATGGAATGGAGGCGTGTCTACAATAACAATATGAGGTAAATTTTGAAAAATACTAATAAGGTTTTTAGATCGACTAACAAAACTCCTCTTCAGAGCTCTCAAAGGACATACTAGGATCTTTGGCATAATCCATAAGCTTCTTGGCATAATCCAAGTTTTATTAATGTTGGCAACTCAGTCGCAAACTGTCATGTGACTCTTTCTGTCACTGTCAATCAAATCCTTATCACATCTAATGTTACCAACTATGCCACGTTTTTGTCTAGATCTAGCAGCTTCGTACTTATTTTGGCTATACCGCCGAATAGATGTCAATTCATAATGGGTAGGTACGTATAATACAAATATTCTGTCTTTTAAGCCGAGTTGACACGATCAGAGTCTGCTCGGACCGAGTAGACTCGAATACCTACTCGGATGCAATTCGGATTGTGGCAACCCTTATTCGTCGTCCGAGTACGCTCGGATTATGGGCTGCCACTATCCGAGTTGCGTCCGAGTATGTATGCAAGTCTACTCGGTCCGAGCAGACTCTGATCATATCAACGCGGCTTTAATGAATCAAAATTCATTACAGCCGTGGATGGTCAGTTGGAAAAGTGAGAAAAGTAAAATAACGTAATTCTGGCAAATTGAGATCAGTGGTAGTTGGAAACTCTAGTTATTTGAATTGAAAAAAAGCCACACAAAGTGAAATAAGTTTACGAAAAACTTATATTAATTCAAGTAAATCTTCATTAATGTGTAATAAATCTAGAAAAAATGAGTGAAAACGAAAAAGCAGCTGATAACCCGCCGGCGGAACCGAAAAGGAGACGAATATCAACAGCTAAGTTGATAAAATACTTCTTGATCGTTGCACTCGGTAAACATTATTTTAATAGCTTTATTTAATTAGCTAGTCGCCGTAATAAGCCTCTGATGTTTTGACTATTCAACCTTGAACTATTCCAGCATGCAAATTCATCTGTGAGTAGGTACACTTTATTAAAATAATACTTCTTCTGTTCACTGTGCACTGTTTTAATCAAGTTTAGACCAGTTCACATGTCATTATCTAGCCCCAAATTAAGCAGGGCTTGTGTTATGAACGACTGCTAGACTGATATACTAAATAAAATTTATAACATAGATATTAATTTTTTATTATACATAGAAAACAACCAAAACACCCAGAAAAAAATATCTGCAGATTGATGGGCCTTCGCCCACCATGCCACAGAGGTTGTCAAATGTTTCTACACTCTGCAGAGATGGGGTCAGGGTGTTCTGGTTGTTTTCTTTAGGTATATAATAAAAAATATCTAACTCTTTAATATAATGTATTATGTTTATCAGTCATCTAGTACACATAACAGAAGCTCTGCTTAGCTTTGGGCTAGGTGATGCTCTGTGGATTGTCTAGCATTATTTGTTATTATATTTACTATGTCTACAGCTTTCCATATGCTTTTCCAGTAGGTTGAATTTATTTATACAATATAGACAGGAATATTTCTTATCCTAAACTGTTATACTCACTGGGAATAATCACAAGACACTGTGAACTGATGAACTTGTGGTGCTACAAAGCAAACAGACAAAGCCTGACAAAAAACAAGATTAATGAGTCCCATAGACTTATCAAACCCATCCACACCTTTCAAAAAGCTGAAACGCAGTTGTCAATCGCCAAAAGTCCTGCTTCGGTACTTCAAGGTACTGGTCTGGTTAGGGCCTGGCAGGGGGACAAAGCACAATACACTACTGCGCAAGATGTTAGTGCTGATTACCCCCGCTTAGAATTATAATAATAATATTATTATTATAAATAATTAAATGAAGTGGAATTATATTAATAATGCTGGACAATCCACACAGCATCACCAAGCCCCAAGCTGAGCAGAGATAATTAGATTTCTTTTCTGCTACCAAATAAGTAATACAAAATAGTATTTGTTTATTGTCATCATTAAATACCGTGCCATACCTATTGTGTACTAGATAACTATAAGATAGCAAAATCTTTATTGCACACAAACTCTAACATCTTATTTTTTTTTTCACGTCTTATCTTTATTATGTTATCAAAACAAAAAAAAATACAAGGAATGTGACAGTTCGCGTTCTTATCGCTCAAGAGCGATCTACCAGACAACCATACCATTTGGTTATTAAGACTTTTTATATACAATTTGGTTATAAAAACTTATTCTAGGGCCAATATCAACAAATATTTTATATATTTGTTGATAATATCAACAAATATTTTATATATTTGTTGATATTGGCCCTAGAATAAGTTTTTTACCATCCATAACTGTTTGTTGCCTGAAATAAATAATGCCGGACAATCCACACAGCATCATCTAGCCCCAAGCTAAGCAGAGCTTGTGTTATGGGTACTAGAATAACTGATTTACATAATACAATATTATTAAATAAATAAAAATATCTTCTATTATACATAGAAAACAACCAGAACCCCTGAACAAATATCTGCAGATCGTACAAATATTGGTCCCGAGGCGGGAATCGGGTTATTCCCATCTGATCATATGATCAGATTGTGGTTGCATCTGATCAAATAAAAAGTTCCCGATGGATCATTGATCAGATGCAACTACTTTTTTGAATTAAATTTTGTGCCAACGGATCATAATTATATTTTTGGCGTGTAATATTACTATGCAACTAACAACCTTTTTCTATACGACTTTTTTGTACTTATTAACTACCTATTCCTATTTTTATAGTTCCTGTTGGGTTGAGAAAAATAAAAAAAAACTGATTTTGATTAAAAAATCAGTCTTATAATTGCAAAAATACTTTAATTAAACAAAATCTACAATAAACAATTCTTAAAACAGATTAAATACACAGAACAATCTCAAATAAATAAAAATTATTTTGATCACAAAATAAGTCTTATATTTATAACACAAGTACTTAAAACAAAATCAACAGTTAAACACTAAACTATTTGTAAAATAGGTTAAATAGACAAAATAATGATAAATATATATTGAAATTTGGGTTGATTAAAGTACTAATTGTTTGTTTACAAACTAAACATCTAAAAATCAGTCTAAAATTTGTAATGGTAGATTAAAATTAAACAAAATTAAAAACATGACATTACAGTTTGCCTAATTAGATACTAATTGTTAGGTTGAATAATTATTTTCTTAAAACGTTGTAACAACTTAATAAATAATAAAAAGTTTTAAGTACTTTTGACATAAATATAAGACATATTTTGTGATTAAATTTTTTATTTATTTAAGATTGTTCTGTGTATTTAATCTGTTTTAAGAATTGTTTATTGTAGATTTTGTTTAATTAAAGTTTTAAGTATTTTTGCAATTATAAGACTGATTTTTTAATCAAAATCATTTTTTTTTATTTTTCTCAACCCAACAGGAACTCTAAAAATAGGTAGTTAATAAGTACAAAAAAGTCGTATAGAAAAAGGTTGTTAGTTGCATAGTAATATTACACGCCAAAAATATAATTATGATCCGTTGGCACAAAATTTAATTCAAAAAAGTAGTTGCATCTGATCAATGATCCATCGGGAACTTTTTATTTGATCAGATGCAACCACAATCTGATCATATGATCAGATGGGAATAACCCCGGGAATCGAACCCGCAACCTCCTGCGTCGCAGGCGGACCTTCGCACACCGCGCCACAGTCGTCGTCAAAAATAAATGAGTTATTATTGATATAAATGATTTTATTCAATTTCAGCGTTCACCGCTGGCTGCATACACTACAAATACGTTTCGACACTCTTCGAGAATGACCGGAACTTCTCGCATCTGTCAGAAATGGAACGCGAGATGTCGCTGCATTCGGAACTTGGCTTCTACTACTCGTATTATAAAACTGTGGTTTATGTGAGTTTTCTTAAATATTTAAAAACTTAGTTTAAAGTCTTCTTCATAGATTTAAGATTTCTGTAACTTTTTTTCTTTAGGCTTACTAAATAAGCACATATAATTAGTAATAATAAGAAAAGTGCAGATGGACACATTCTTAGTGATATCTATACTAATATCTATACCTATACTAATATTATAAAGACGAAAGATATGATTGTTTGTTTGTCTAAATTGAATTTTCTAATTGAACTGGACCGATTTGAAAAATTCTTTCACCATTTGAATCCTAAGCTCTTTGTAATGAACATAGGCTGTAGATTTTTTTCAAAAATCAGTCCATTAGTTTCGGAGCCTATTCAATTCAAACAATCAAATCTTTCCTCTTTATAATATTAGTATATTATGTAGATATGAGCTGATTCAATAATGTACTCTCTAAAGTGAATGTATTGTCATGTTCTTTGAGAAATAAATATCTTTAACCACAAATTTAAAAGACCGACAATTTGTTTTTAACTTTGAAAACCACATATTTTGTTCACAGGAGAGACCGTTCATGGTGGGAATTAGCAAGATAATGTATGACAGATTGGTGGAGTACCCCAACGAAGTCAATGCGTTCAACAGATTCAATATACACCCAGAAGTGAGTACTATCAGAATTAACACCCGGTAGGTTTAGGTGGGGTGGTTGTGCGTAAGAATCTACCCCTCAACTGAGCCCTTAATTGCATGCTTCGATCTTGATACATAGTTCAATTTAATGTGTTTATTTCAGACTAGCGGTCCGCCCCGGCTTCGCATGGGTATTCAACAAAAATTTTAATTTTCATGCAGATCCCTTATTTTGAAAATGTTCTATAGCCTATGTTCATCAGGGAAAGTTTAGGAATGTAATTGTGAACGAACTTTTCAAATCGGTCCAGTAGTTTCGGAGCCTATTCAATTCAAACAAACAAACAATCAAATCTTTCCTCTTTATAATATTAGTATAGGCAATAAGTTTAATATAATCTAGAAAAAAAAAATATATAAAAAAATAATAATAATCTAGGCCTATGTCCAGCAGTGGACTATTATAGGCTAGTGATGATGATGAATCTAGAAATACATTAAAGTGTCCATATTGTACATAAAAATAATAATTTCATAAAAACATACCTACCTTATTAAAATACCTAATTAAAATGACTAAATAACTTACTTTCACCCTAGGTAAACAGTGTGCTTTTCATTACGAATACAAAGAAGTAAAAATAAGAACTCAAGAAAGCTAAAGAAAAACTACTGAATTTTGTTTTAGATACACTACAACTTAGGTGATGTTTAAATGTTTTCCAGTAGTGGAAATTATGCTTTTCCAAAGAGAACGCGTTATCACGCCGCGTCAGGGCGCTAAGTTGACGCCACTGTCACACAGCGACTAAACGTTGCGTACGACTAGCGCCGCCGCTCTGTGTGACAGTAGAGTACCGTCATAGTACAACACAGTTCGGCGTTATAGCGCGGCGTCAATTAGCGCCCTGACGCGGCGTAATAACGCGTTCTGTTTGGCAAGGCCTTTAGACTCTTCTCTTATGAAATCAGCGTTAAATCCATATCTGAATCAGATGAACTCATTGTTATATAAACAAAACTCTACAACACGATAAAACAAATAAGATCGAATGGCCGCTTTTTCGCTTTTCTTTTCTTCAGCATATAAAGACAGCTCTTCAGCAAGAAATGTGATAGCTGTCAGTTAAAAACGATTCTCCCTAGGCTTGAAAAGTATCACTTTCTACCCGCTCATCACACTTCACACCTACTTTTCGAGTAATAGAAATCATCAACATCAACAGCCTATAATAGTCCACTGCTGGGCATAGTCCTCCCCTAATGAGCGCCATCATATATGCCGCCATACATATCATTCGGGGGTTATTGCCCATAATCTCCACGCTGGGCATGCGGGTTGGGGATCGTAGTTCGGTGGAGTTGTTCTGCAGAGGGCGCTGCTGCCCGCCCCCCGGTGTGTCTCCCTTAGTCGCCTCTTACGACACCCGCGGGAAGAGTGGTGAAATTCTGTTACGACACCAAACGGCAGTACTAATCATTATGTAAGATATTGTATTATGTATATCAGTCCTCTAGTACCCATAACACAAGCTCTGCTTAGCTTAGGGCTGGATGTTGTGTGGTTTGTCCGGCATTATTTATTTTAGGGTGTGGTGGAAGAGATCGCATTTAGCGATAAGGCCGCCGATTGAGCCACATTAGTTTTAGTAGTAGTTAGTTTTTTGTTATACTGTTATAAAAGTGCAATAAAGTTATTATTGTCTTATCTTATTTATTTATTCATTCCAGGTACTCATAGCTGCCGTTTACCGTTACTTCGAGCCGGTGTTAAACACAACAGCGTATAGGGAGTGCCATCTAGTGTCCAGGGGCGAAGGCCTATCGAACGTTAAAAGCTGTGTAGGGCTCGGCGAGCCGATAATGTTCTATTTAGAGGCGGTGTGGGTGCTGCAAGGGTGGTATGTGGCGGCGCTGTTTCTACAGGCTACAGCATTGAGGTAATTCATTATTTATTTATTTATTTCACGAGGTACATGCACTCTGGAAGGGCAAGGCAAAACTGAGTTCAATTTATTTATGTCAATATGTCAAACTAGCGGTCCACCCCGGTTTCGCACGGGTATTGAACAAAAATATAATTTGCCATGCGGAACACTAACTTTTTTGAAAATTTTCTATAGCCTATGTTGAAAATTTAGGATTCTATGGTGAAAGAATTTTTGAAATCGGTCCAGTGGTTTCGGAGCCTATTCAAACAAACAATCAAATCTTTCCTCTTTATAATTATTAGTATAGATATAGAATACATTTCATATTTCACTAGGTACATGCGCCCTGGAAGGGCACTGCAACTGAGTTCGTATTTATTTATGTCAACTCAAAATAATTTTAAAATATTTACAATAATTTAAAATTCATGAAATATACTTAAAATTCTCTCTCTCTGGCTTCTAAATTCAAACCAATTAACTCTATTTGCAAGAGTTAATTGGTTTGAATTTAGAAGCCATAATTGTCAGTAAGTCATTGTTTCATTGGATAATGTCATTTTAGTTTGTCGCTAGCAAATTCATCAATAGAATATTAACATTTTTTTGATAAAAATGTTAAACAAACATTTGCCCCGGGACAAATGCTTGCACAATCTGCAGATATTTGTTCTGGTCGTTGTCTTTATATAATTAAAAATATATAATTTCATATATTGTAACACATATATCAGTCATCTAGTACCCAACACAAGCTTTGCTTCTCTTGGGGCTAGATAATACAGTGTGGATTGTCCACCATTATTGATTATTAATTTTTTTATAATAAAAAATATCTATCTAGGACTATATGATGTGTGTATTTTATAGAGTTAATTAAATTATACGAAATGTTAATTATGGTTGATTAATTCGAACCCTTCATGCAAACGGAGCTTCATTTTTTTTATTTGTATTTATTTACATATTGGACGAGGAATTTATTATCCCAGCATTATTTATTTACATTTTATTATGAATTATTTCTTTATTTAACAGTAACACAATCCTCGGCGGTATACTAGCAGTAATCCATTACTTCGCGAACCACGTGGAGTGTACTCGCGTGCATTGGTCGCCCAACCAACGTGAGAACATGGCGGCGCCTTTCCTAGTTCTACAGCTGTGGCTCGTGAGTGTACAGCTGAGGGACAGAGACAAACGCACGCAGCTACCCATGCAGGTTAGACAGAGATGGCAATATATAGCTAAATTAAGTCAAAATAGTGTTTTTTAGCGCTGCATCTGTGGCTCGTGAGTGTACAGCTGAGGGACAGAGACAAACGCACGCAGCTACCTATGCAGGTTAGACAGAGATAGCAATATTTCGTTAAGTAATGTCAACATAGTTATATAAGCGCCAGTTGAAAAAATATCTGGTATCTAATATAATGTGGGTGTGGTTCAGAGCTACTTTTGAACACTGCCCTTTCGGTAGTAAAAAAAAAAACTTAAGTGAAGAAAAAAATTTATATAATAAATTATGAATTAGGAAATTTGTATATAAATGCATTTTGCAATCTATTTATAATCTATATAAACAAAGTTATTGAGATCTGAAATCTGACATTTGAATCGGCTCGCTTTACTCGCCACGTTTAAATTTTAGCGGCTCGCTTCGATCGCCGCAGATAATTGTGAGCTCTATATCATAACAAAATATTACGTCAAAAAAACTGATCACAAAAAGTTAAAAATTTCGAAAACTTGCTAGAGACGAATGTTGTTAATTATTGTAAACAAAAGGGATAATATTTCTATACTCTATTCTTTATTTTCAAAATCAAATAAAAATATTAACGGAAGATTATTGTTTGTCGCTTAAATCATTGCAGAAGATATGATATAAGTATGGTTTTATGTGTGACTTTTAATTTATAATTATGTAATGTAAATTTAATTAAGGTTGACTCTATGATTTTGTGTTATTTTTCTGTAATACTAGCGGTCCGCCCCGGCTTCGCACGGGTATTAAACAAAAATTTCAGAAATTATACACACTAAAACGATGGGTTTCACAGTTTTCATACGGATCTTTACTTTTTTTAACAGCATTGGGGTTTTTGACGTTGACTCGACACTCCATAACTGACACTGGCCGTAGAGAAAAAGCAAGCACCGTGCGCTATACAACCTCTTTTTCTATTCTGACGCGCCATAATAGAAAAAGAGGTTGAATATACAGCCCACGGTTCAATTATTGAATTTTTCATGCGGATCTCTAACTGTTTTGAAAATATTATATAGCCTATGTTCATCACGGAAAATTAAGGATTCTAATGGTGAAAGAATTTTTTAACTCGGTCCAGTAGTTTCGGAGCCTATTCAATTCAAACAAACAAACAAACAAACATACAAACAATCAAATCTTTCCTCTTTATAATATTATATAGATATATAGATATAGATATAGATTATATGACCTTTAATTTTAATATTGTACCCTATTGCATTGGGTGTTCCCGTCAAAATAGATGTACGTTTGTAAATAAATAAATAAAATAAGTTTAATACTTCCTAAGTAATAGTATCCCTTTTGTTTACAAAAATTAACTAAGAAGTATTTATTTTACATTAAAAATATGATTTTCTTGTTTCAGATATCAATCTTCATTCTCAACTGCACTTGCCTTTTATTCTGGCAATTTACGCAATTTATATTCCTCACTCAACTACTAATATTCTTCATTATGGAACAACTTAAAATTATCAACATAAAAACATTATGTATACTTCTACATTCCCATTTCTGTGGTCTACACATGGCTGTTTTACTTCTACAAGGAAATGATATGCTAAAATCGTCTCTATATACATCCTTTTTTGTCGTTTTGTCTGTATATGCTCTGTTTTTGAGCTCCCTGCGAATTAATGTTACAAATCGTAAAGAGTTTTTAATAGAATCATTACTTGTTATACTTAGAATCGCTATATTAATTTGTGCTGCGATATATTTGAAGAAATGTATCGGTGATTTTCTAGGATACCAAGAAGATACTCATGTTTGGGAAATTTTATACTCAAAAATTACAAATTTCAAGAATTTCCACACGCTATTGTATACTTGTTCTGCTGTTTTTGACTACCTACCCTCAAATTCTGTTAAAAAACTAATTCACTCATTTTTAATACCATTTGTAATGATCAGCGTGATCAATGTAGTCAGAACTTGGTTTATGGATGCACTAAATAAGTATAGACAAGATAGAAACACCATAGACAAGAAAAAAGAAGCTGAAGACTCCTCCTCTGACGAAGATAGTGGAATAGACACAGAAGTTAAACAGGATAAACTTAAAAATCAGAAAGAGATGGAAATGACCGATGGTTTTATGTGTTTTTTGAAGCATTTGAGCATAGAGCCAGCGATCTTCTACAATATATCTCAGATGGTTGTCTATGGTGTCATGGCGGGCCTTGTTATGAGATTGAAGCTGTTATTCGTGCCACAAATGTGTGTTGTGTCTTCTCTTATGATGAACAAACATTATTATAAGTAAGTTTAACTATATTTATCATCCTAAGAACTTTTAGGGTTTTGACAGCGGTTTGAAAACCCTTATGGCACCGCTTTTTTATGTTTTGAATCTTTAATGTATCGGAAACTCCTGCAGCTATTGATTTGAAATGATGATACATTTCGTGCGCCTATATGGATTAAAAAATGAAAAAACAAAATGAAGATTTTTCAGTACAAGTTTTGAAATCGAAATTTTACTTTATTACCCCCCCCCCCCCCCCACATACACACACACTCGCACTTGACAATCTAGTTTATTAATCACTAGAACTTAGTTTGTTTTAATATTTATTTATTTGTAATTTCATTATCATTTCAGGTTGCCAAATAAATATATGAAGTACATATTATTTTTCTGGGCGTTAAGTATACTGCCAGTGTTGAGGACTTTGATGACCAATGTCAAAGAGGAACTGTCTTATATTGGTAAGTCTTGACAAATATACTTTACAATTAAAAGTATTATAAAAATATATTTAACTAGCCATCTGCCCCGGCTTCGCATGGATAATTAACAAAAATGTTCAAAAAATATAAACATTTTCTCATGGTGGGTTAAATTTTTGATGTTTTCATGCGGAACCCTAACTTTTTTGAAAATATCTTATAGCCTATGTTCATCAGGGACGATGTAAGGTTTAAAGAACTTTATTCTCATAAAGACAATTACGTCACTTACATGAGAACTAATTAATAAGTAACTAGTACTTAGTTATAATCTATCAGTCGTCTATACTAATATTATAAAGAGGAAAAATTTGATTGTTTGTTTGTTTGTTTGAATTGAATAGGCTCCGAAACTACTGGACCGAGTTAAAAAAATCTTTCACCATTAGAATCCTTAATTTTCCGTGATGAACATAGGCTATATAATATTTTCAAAAAAGTTAGGGATCCGCATGAAAAATTCAATAATTGAACCGTGGGCTGTATATTCAACCTCTTTTTCTATTATGGCGCGTCAGAATAGAAAAAGAGGTTGTATAGCGCACGGTGCTTGCTTTTTCTCTACGGCCAGTGTCAGTTTTGGAATGTCGAGTCAATGTCAAAAACCCCAATGCTGTTAAAAAAAGTAAAGATCCGTATGAAAACTGTGAAACCCATCGTTTTAGTGTGTATAATTTCTGAAATTTTTGTTTAATACCCGTGCGAAGCCGGGGCGGGCCGCTAGTTCTTAATAAATAGGTACTAAATAATAAACTACGAATATAGCAAAGAGCTAATTATAAAATATACTTCACGTATTTGTTTAATTAGGTTTTTGTTGTTTTAAATCAATGTAGGATTCTAATGTCGATGTAGGATTCTAATGGTGGAATAGTGAATTTTTTTCAAATCGGATCAGTAGCTTCGGAGCCTATCCAATTCTTTGGATTATCCAGTATTATTATTTAATTACAAAACTAAATAAGAACTAGTATTTACAATTTAAACAATTGAGCTAACTGCACTATGTTGCGAACAATATACTGTTAGCTCAACTGATCTATATCAACACCAGTATAAGTGTCCCCAAGACGCTGGCTGCATTGCCTCGCTGTATGGCAATGCTGATGCGTTGCGCCAGATACTATACTATATAGTATTAATTATACAGTCATCTAGTACCCATAACACAAGCTCTGCTTAGCTTGGGGCTAGGTGATGCTGTGGGGATTGTCCGGCATTATTTATTATTTATTAATAATCAGTATTATATTGTTATAAATATAAATAATCATTTTTTATTTGTTAAACAAACAATGGTTCATATAATTCATTATGAATGTAAGCGGGTTAACTACGAACCTATTATATGTTGTAAGAACACCAAAGGTTCGTAGTTAACCCGCTTACATACATAGGTAATGAATTCATCAAACTACGATAGTTTTTATAGTAAAAGTACATATCATATTATTACAAATTGCGGGTAGGTAAAACATAAGCAGTAATAAGTTAGTTCAGTCTAGGTAATAAGGTACTTATAACTAAATATTAGTTTAACAGAGTTCAGACTTAACTTAAATAAAATACTAATACAATGTAATCCAATTCACGTAAACTTTAAAGCGTTGATTCTTCGCAGGTGAATACAGCGAGCCTCATAAAGAACGGTTGATGGAGTGGATCCTGTCGGAAGGCAGCCGCAGCGTGTTCGCGGGTTCGATGCCGCTCTCGGCCACAGTGATGCTGGTCGCTCGGCGGGCTATAGTCGCACATCCTCATTACGAGCATATAGAGGCCAGGTTTGTTGTTTTTAGGTAATAAATTCTTGTGTGCTTGAGTGGAGACCGAGACTCGGTAAACGTATTGTAGGACGCCCTCCTGCCAGGTCGGACGATCTGCGAAAGACTGCTGGCAGATGCTGGATGTGACAAGCTGAAGACAGGGCGCTATGGCGCGTATTAGGAGAGGCGTACATATGTCCAGCTGTGGACTAATGTGGGCTGATAGCAACGACAATCATGCGTTAATTAACAAAAAAATACAATCATATCACCAATTAAAACTATTTTTGCAATTGAAACAATTGAGCTGACTGCAGACAATAAAACAAACTACAGGTTGCTCAACTGATTCATATGATATTTTATATTTTTTTATGATTTTCTTTGTTTCTTTTAGTAGGTATGTATATTATGGAGTTAAAAATTAAGTTATGGTACCATGAAATAAAATAACACTTTTGCATGTTATTCTATTGCATGGTATTTTAAAATAAAATATATTTTAAAATATTCTGTATAATATAATTTCTGAACCCCCCCCCCTCGGCTTAATACACATATTATGTTACACGTTGTATAATCTATGGTGCTCATTAGGGGATTACAGGGGCTGTCAACTCGCTAAGCAGAAAATGCCAACAGCACAAGTACTTGGGCATAAAACATCAGATGAGATGGCGCTATACGTTAGAAAGAGAAAGAAAATCTATGCATAAAATCTTGACATGACAACCAAATGTCCATGTAACACTGTCATTAATTTGAATGAATGAAAGCCGTGCCAAACGCCAAACGGTAGACCGTTATAAAATTAATTGCTTATTTTGTGATCGTAAACAACCATTTTAATAATCTTGAAAGATTTCGACTTTTTGAAAGGTTATTTCGATTGACAATGGCTTAAAACCGAAAGTGCGCTAAATTAAATGCCGTATTTCCACCAAAAACGGAACCGCAGATGTTTTAACTTGTGCTTTCACAGGTTTCCGCTACTATGAGGTGAGTACATTAATACTTCTACATTAGTACCTATCCGTGTCTTTATCGTCCATCGATCCATCCCAATAAGTTCATTAATGTCGAACCATCTTCAATGACTTCATTCCATGACTTCAGGGCATGAGTATGGGCTTAATTCTGTTTTCCAGCTGGGGACTGGTCCATTGAAAAATCTTTAAAAAGCTTGCAACAACAACTTTTATTATTATGTTATGTTATCTTTCTTTCAGGTGAACTTTCACAAAAAGCTAGGAGCACAACAATGATCATCGAAAAAATGGAGCAATTATTTGATGCGTTGAATGGAGACAATCCAGATCTTAAAAAGGGAAACAAATTTGACCTAAAGGAGTCAAAATCAAAGTGCTTTATTTCCTTTAGACCTTACAGGACACTTGAGTCCCCATCTTAAACACTTCATCGAAATGAAGAGATTCTTTCAATGAGATTTGTTGGTGCCAGGTCTTGTTAGAACGCCGAATGCAGTTGAGCACCTAAAAATTTGGATAAACGGTATGGTGTGAAGACCTTGGCCACATGATGATGACTAAACTAAGACCTGCTTGAAAATTGTTAAGGTTGCAAAAGAAAATAAACATATTACAAAACATTTAAAAATGCTTGTTTTTTAATATATCATCAAAATACTTAATGTGTAACTATCTATCAGGTGAATGGCGGATATTCAACAAAATGTTGAATATTCACCATTCATTTAATAGATAAATCATTTAATAGTCGCAAAGAAAGTAAGCACCTTACAAAAGATTGAATTGCGCGCCTTTTCAATTCAAATTTCCCGCCAAACTTTAGTTACCGTGGGCATAAAGTAGCGGCGCTAGTGTGCTCTAGTGTTCGCATTTTTATTCTATGGAGTCTTACTTCTTTCCGTTAGGATATTAGTGTTCTGTGGGGGATTATGTCCAGCAGTGGATTGATATAGGCTGACGACGACATGAATATATCAATCTCTAAACGTCTGCTTTTTCTTCCAGACAACGTGCGTACGCTGTATACAAAATGTACGGTCGCTTCACGTCGCACGAACTATACGAGGAGCTGGTGAAACTGCGCGCTACACATCTGATTGTAGAGACGAGCTATTGTTTTGGACGAAGCAGGTAAAAACAGACAAATTATTAATACTAGTAGCAAAAAAGTAATTTTTCATGCAGAACCCTAATTATTTTTGAAAATATTCTAAAGCCTATGCGCATCACAGATAATTAAGGATTCTAATGGTTAATTTTTCAAATCGGTCCAGTGGTTTCGGAGCCTATTCAATTCAAACAAACAATCAAATCTTTCCTCTTTATAATATTAGTATAGACTAGCTGCCCGTCTCGGCTTTGCATGTGGGACATGTATTTTTTTGTATATTTCTGTATATAATTGTTTATATTCCAGCTCCGGTTGCACATACAGCGAGATCTGGGAGGCGGAGTCGTCCGCGGGCCCCGGCCTGCAGGGGGCCCCCGCGCCGCTCTGCGCGGCGCTGCTGCGCGGGCGCACGCCGCACCTCTACCCCGTCTACAGGGACCCGCACTACGCGGTGTTCAGGGTACACGACTATAGCGTTAGGTGAGACTGAGCTGTGTTCAGGGTACACGACTATAGCGTTAGGTGAGACTGAGCGGTGTTCAGGGTACACGACTATAGCGTTAGGTGAGACTGAGCGGTGTTCAGGGTACACGACTATAGCGTTAGGTGAGACTGAGCGGTGTTCAGGGTACACGACTATAGCGTTAGGTGAGACTGAGCGGTGTTCAGGGTACACGACTATAGCGTTAGGTGAGACTGAGCTGTGTTCAGGGTACACGACTATAGCGTTAGGTGAGACTGAGCGGTGTTCAGGGTACACGACTATAGCGTTAGGTGAGACTAAACTGTGTTCAGGGTACACGACTATAGCGTTAGGTGAGACTAAACTGTGTTCAGGGTACACGACTATAGCGTTAGGTGAGACTGAGCTGTGTTCAGGGTACACGACTATAGCGTTAGGTGAGACTGAGCGGTGTTCAGGGTACACGACTATAGCGTTAGGTGAGACTGAGCTGTGTTCAGGGTACACGACTATAGCGTTAGGTGAGACTGAGCTGTGTTCAGGGTACACGACTATAGCGTTAGGTGAGACTGAGCTGTGTTCAGGGTACACGACTATAGCGTTAGGTGAGACTAAACTGTGTTCAGGGTACACGACTATAGCGTTAGGTGAGACTGAGCTGTGTTCAGGGTACACGACAGCGTTAGGTGAGACTGAGCTGTGTTCAGTAGGGCAAGCACGGTCTTTCTTGTCTAAGGTAGAATAGAGAAAAATTACGTCACTTTGTCGTCGAATGCGTAAATTATTTGAAATTAATTTCTTCAACTTCAATAATGTACGCAATGTATGGTGATGCGATGTCATTATTGTCTATTCTACCCTAGAGAACAATCCCCGTGCTTGGCCTACAGGGTACACGACTATAGCGTTAGGTGAGACTGAGCTGTGTTCAGGGTACACGACTATAGCGTTAGGTGAGACTAAACTGTCATATCTATAAACTTCAACTTCTTTTTTTTATAGCACCGCTTGCTTTTCGCTGCGACTCTGACAGTGTCTGTTATGGAGTATCATAAACTTCCAAATAATATGATCGGTTTCATATGTATAAACTACAGCAAGTTTGTACAGTGACAACTTAATATCTGAATTAAAAAGAAAACACCTGTAAAGTATAGTGTTGAATGAGTTTGCTGTACTTTTTTTATATTAAATTCCTAAAATTTGTTGAAGATATTCTTTAGCTTATGTTGCAAACAGATAAATGTAGGATTCTCATAGTGAAATAATTTTTTAAATCTTTTCGTTTTTTCTTTTGTTACAGCTACATGCCAAGGAGTTTCGACACCTGACATTCAATCACATCGGCCGCTAAATCGCCTGATTAGCAATTAGATTATACTTGTGGTGTACCTAACTCTAAAATGGGTACTTATAAACTCTAAGTAGATTGTACTCAAGGTGTACCTAACTCTATGTTGGTTGATAAATAATGGTGTACCTAACTCTAAAATGAGTACTTATAAACTCTAAGTAGATTGTACTCATGGTGTACCTAACTCTAAAATGGGTACTTATAAACTTTAAGTAGATTGTACTCATGATGTTCATAACTCTATGTTGGTTGATAAATGGGTACTTAAAAACTCTAAGTGTAACCTATGTGCGAAATTAGTACTTATGTAACGCTTTGCTAGCTTAAGCTACGTGCGAAAGTAAAAATTCTAGTCTTAAGGATTTAGATTTACTTATTGACTTTTATTATTGTGGTAAGTAGAATCACAAAAGCATCAAACAATTTTTGAGTAAAAAAATAGTTTCGGCTTTATGTATGTTAAAATTGTTTTGATTTCTGTGTAAGAACAGCTTTGGGAAGATGATCATACCAATAGGTACATATAATATATTGATGATTGATTGCATGACTCAAAATCTGTTTGAAATCTCAAATGTATCCGGTTTTCGATGCATTTTAAATGGATCAAAACAAAACAAAGTGCTTTATTTCCTTTAGACCTTACAGGACTCTTGGACACGGCACAAAATAAAAGTTACATACATACGTAAAACTGGGAAATAAAGTGATCAGTTTGATTCATTCTTCATTTTCAATCTGTTTAAGGTAAAGTAAAGAAATAACAAGAAACCTTTACCTATGGTTAGTCGATTTGGAGCAAAACCCGTCCCAAATTTTTTTGTCATCTAGATAATCTGATATTTTTATAGTAAGCCTTTTTGCAAAGAATAATTTTACAATCCGTTTGAATTTATTTATAGATATAATTTTCGCATTTCACTTGGAGTTTTGTTGTAGAATCGTATAAATTGCTCTTTAAAAGATACATTAATCTTATGTAGTATGTATTAATCTTATTGATTGCATTTATGATTGTAAAAATAGAGCTAGACTAGCTATTAAAGTACGTATGATAGTAAATTTAGACTAAATAAAGATAAAACCTTTATTAACAAAAATTACAATTAAATCACCAAAGTAGAACTAGTATTTACAATTGAAACAATTGAGCTAACTGCAGACTGTTGTAAAGAAATTAAATATACATACACTCGAGAGCAATGTATCCGGGTCACTCAAAGAAAAAAAAATCTCGGAAAGTAAGAATGCTAGGTTAATGCAACTAAGGATTACTTTCCGAGATTTTTTTTTCTTTGAGTGACCCGGATTCATTGCTCTCGAGTGTATTAGGATTGGGTAAACTTCTATTTTTGCCCTGTGGGACCTAAAGGCGCTTAAATCCGAAAAAAGTACCAAAAATTTCGACGTATCGAGTTTTTGATTTCGTGGCGCAGAGGTTATCGCATTCCGTAGTAAGGGATAGTTGCGGGTTAAAATCCCGCCGAAATAGATTTTTTTTGGGATATTTTTATTTTTGTAGACGTTACCCCAAGTGTGTTTACGTACTATAATTTATCAAAAATATTGTTGCAAACAATCTGCACGTAGCTCGACTGATCTTTAGACTATAAATCGCCACAACAGGCTTTACAGAGAACTAACGGATATACAGAGCTCTGCAAAAAAAAAATACAATATTACTAATAATAATATTACTTCTATATTAAAAATAATTAAGAGTTATGTAGGTAGGTACATTGAAATATTTATTCGTGGCTATAGCAATAAAGTTATTATGTTTTATAATTTTTAGACGACCTCTGTGGCGCAGCGGGCGATGATCCGACTGTGAAGCAGAAGGTTACTGGTTTGATTTTGCCTCGGGACAAATATTGGTATCTGCAGATATAATGTTCAGGGTGTTTTATTGTATTACTAATACTATCTACCATGTAAATATTGTATTATTTTTATCAGTCATCAGTACCAATAACACAAGCTCTGCTTAGCTTGGGGCTAGATGATGCCGTGAAGATTGTCCAGTATTATGTAATTATCTTGGTGCATGTTTTTTTATATAGTCTTTGAGGATCATGCAATAAATCGCTCATATTGAAATATTACAGATATTTTAATAACTTTGAAAGAGATTAGTCCCTTATTTTATCCATTGTACGAAAGGTTTGTGATTAATGTAAAAAGAATTGCGAAATGACATCAAAATGGGGGCGAGGTGTTACAGACAGCATTGGTTAAGGTTGCCTGGGAGAAAGGCAACGCCGCCTTTTGTAATATCATTATGTTTATTAAGACACAACTTATTTTTGAATTTATTTTGTTTAATTTAATACAATATTGTTTCTGTTACACCTTGTACCTAATGTTATGTAAATAAAATATTTATTTTATTTAAACTCATTTATTTCAATTGATAACCTAAATGAAATGAAATTAAATTAAATGTGCTTTTTTAAAGCAAATTTTCATTTATCACAACAAAATAATTAATTAATAATATAAAATTTTTAGCTCTGCACTTTTATAATCTACAATAAATTAATAGGCCTTTATTCAAAAAGGTTTTAGTTAAGGCGTTATTTTATTTTAATGTATCTGTGGTGAAGGTACAAAAAAGTAAATAGTAATAGAGAGCAACTTCCAACTGATTAATATAAGAAACCAGGGCTTTTACTGCCCCTACCAATATCTATAATGGCAGGCAATATTAAATTTTATGCCTACGGGTCGCAGAGTTCGAATTTCTCCATACATTCTATAAGCCACCCCAGCGGCAATGCTTTTAAATGCTGCATATTATACATAGGCTCGTACATATCCTTAAATATAATATAATGAGTGCAGTTCACCAGTTTCCCGTTCTTATCTGCGTGGTACGGTACCAGCTTCTCCTCTTCTGGTATTAATTCGGGATTTGGGACTCTTCTTAGGACTGCACCCCCACCATCTGTTATTAGTTTTGTTAGGATGGGTTTTGTGACAGTCAGAGATTTTGTAATGTCGTATTTTGTGGTGAAATTGTGTAGGTAGAAATGGCAGCCATCAAATAAGCCGGGCAGTTGCTTGTATTTATTGTATCGGGACCTCTTTGGTCCCTGATGGGCTTTAGGCCCTATTCCTTTGACTTCAAACTTGTCAAAGGGCTCGAGTTTGTCTTCAGTGGATTTCATGACCCATTTTTCCGTGAGAATCCATATAGAACTAAGAACTCCTTGTAATACATCAGTGCTCGAACTGCAAGTGCCGTTGTCATCAGTGTCTACAATTAGATGTGTTACTTTCTTAGTGAATTTCGCTTCAATGTGTAAGTTGCTATGATTTTTGATCAGAGACTTCAGTTTACTATGAACGGTACGATATTCTGAAACACAGAAGATATGGATATCGTCCATATCTAGTTCCATATATAAAGCAGCGATTCTGCTTATATTGACTCCTTGGGTCTGAACGATTCTATCAGCAGCTAGATTAATGAAGTTCTTCATTTCCGTACTCGCTAGTTGATAAGGTGTTTCTCCTTTGCAATTACGAGCATTGATATCAGCGCCGTTTATAACCAATTCCTCAACAATGTCTTTGTGATTATATCGTACTGCTTCATGCAATGGCGTCTCATTACCCTGTCCTGGCACATTGATCAAGGTGTTATGTTGGAGTAACAGAGTCACCAAATCTAATCTTCCGTTTTGTACGACTTCGTGTAGCGGTGTCCAGCCTGCATTGTCTTTTGTGTTGGTATTTGCCCCCTGATTTAAAAGTTCAGTAACACGATCCACTTTACCAAGTCTACAAGCTATATGTAGCATTGTTTCACCTTTATTGTTTCTTTTTTCAAGGGCCTTATTGATTTTACTGTTGGATGACAGCAAAGATACGTTACGAGACTTACCCTTCGATTCAGACGCTTTCGTGATGGATTCCGAGGAAAATGCTCTTTCTAATTTCTGGTTGCGAGAGCCTGTTTTTTTAGTTTTTGCGGGTTTTTCTTTCGATAGACCTGAGACCATCTTTGATAATTCTCTGGCGGACTCGACGCAGCCGGCGAGGCGATCGTTCCTGAATGTAGAGGCATTATCTAGGCTTACATCGCAGGTGGGGCAAGCTTTGAGCCCCGCAAAATGATCGGAGCAGATGATGTGAAAGCATTTGCTCAAGGTAACGGGATCCTTGCAGAGTTCGAAGCAAACACCGCAAGTGTAGTCTTGTTTCACTGCTTCGAGGGCTTGTATGAAGTTTTCAAAGTCGGTGGAAGACATTTTATCATTTCTCTACAATCACAATCCACATTTGCTTGCCTGGGAATACGAACTAGGTAATTATTTTCTCAGGATTTTTGGGCAACGCAAAGAATTTCTGTATAATTTTCGCGGTCAGAACAGAATACTATTTGAATTGAAATGAATGCATCTTCTTTTGGCTTTGCAAGACATTGACTTGACTTGACTTCTTCGATATGGCAATATGTGTCTGGTTTGCCACTTTTCTGCCAGTGTCCAGTTCATGGAAATGTCTTAGTCATGGAATGGAGGCAATTTACAATAATAATATGAGCGGTAATTTTTGAAAAACACCAATATGATTTTTACCACGCAAACAAAAACTATTAAATTGAAAATAATGAAAATGATAATAATAATAACTAAATTAAATTAAATTGCTACTAAGGTGACTACGTAACTAGATAAAGCAGATATTTACAATTTTATCTTATTTACATCAATAAATTTACAGAGAAGAAATGTAATTGGAGGACAAAATGTTAGGGAAAGTAAACACTTCATGGACATTTTTCTACTCCACTACAGCTGTCAAATTATGTGTCAAAACCTCGAATGACCTTGGACGAAAGAAATCGGGTATTATCAATCATGGAGCTGGCAGCTTCTGTGAAGCGTTCAAGTTCTCAGTACTTCGATTCCCGCCTCGGCACAAAATTCTGTACGATCTGCAGATTATTCTAGTTGTTTCCTATTTATAATAAAACTGTCCATGTAATGTATGTTTGAGGATCAGTTGAACTAGCGGTAGATTGTTCAACAGTCTGCAGTTAGCTTAATTGTTAATACTACTTTAGTTTCCTTTCCAATTGGTAACTAAATTGAGATGCATATTGTAATAATTCTGTATATTTTTTGCGGCTCGATGATGCTGTGGCGTTGCTAGACAAATCCAGCAGTATACTTGAACCATTTGGGGTGGGTTGGGCTTTGTGTTTTGAATCCATAAATATGTCCTAAACTACTGCAGCTATTGACTTGTTTATTTTTGTCAACGAATTAGCATCGCAATACTACGCAATGTTGCCAGTATTGTAGGCACTCTGCCTTCTGTGACAGATATAAAAAAAAATAGGCGACGGACTAAATATAAAGAAAATGGATTGAGGTGTAGATACTTATAATTGTTTTATTCTGTATTTTTCATTGATAATAAATACTTCTGCTATATTTAGTAGCCTAACCTCATATAGTATAAACAAACAAAAAATAACGAACAATTAATATATTCAACTACTGCTTAAAGTTAATTTTATATCCTTTAGATTCTGGGTCTTGTTCCATTTGGAAGTTATTCGTCGACAGGCCAAACGGTTTCAAAATCATGTTCCCTAAATCCTTCAGTTTTCCGAACATCTCCTGTTTGAGTTTCTCATTCTTCTCTTCAATTAATGGCGGGAGTCTTGCGGTCGCTTTCTTTGCTTCTATATGCGCTGGATCTAGTTCTAATATCTTCTTGTAGTCTGCTAGGCTTTCATCGAGTTTTTCAGTTAATTCGTAGGACTGGGCTCTCCTGAAACAAGTTTCAAATAGAATGCAATTCAAATACAAATAGCGTCTCGTTTTACAAGGTAGAAAGGAGGGCACAAGGTGTTCTTCGAAAAAAAAAACCAAACCGCTTCATTTACTGACACGTCAAAGGCGATGGCCTGATGGCTTTAGCCTAATTTGTCCGTAAACATAGGACAAATAAATTTAAAAAAAAAAAAAAAAATACTGACAAAAAATACAACTAGCCGTAATACTGGGAAATAAAGTGATCACTTTGATTCTTTGTATATTTCAATGATTGATCCAACAAGATGGTAGGTCCACATCATCTTCCTAACACGGATTTTTTTAAAGCAACATTGTATGTGTCAATGATTTAAGTTTTTGGCATTTTTACTAAATACCCGTTCGAAGCTAAGGCTAATATTTTTGCTAGATTTAGATATTCACGGCTATTTCTCGCGTTTATTTACCGCTATTTCAACTAATATTATATTTTCAAAAAAGTTAGGGATCCGTATGAAAAATTAAATTTTTGTTCAACGCTAAAGCGGACCGCTATTTTAAATTATAAAATAGCGGTTTATTTATTGTTTTAACAAAATCACAGCCATTCATCCTAACAGTTCAAATTATCTAACTTAATTATATTACTTACAGCCAATAAAAGATTTACATTTAATAACAAAGTGCTCAAAGTCTACAAAAACTTGATAGCTTACCTGAGATAGGCCTTCATATAGCTGTCATCGAGTTCCAAAGACTTTGTGCAGTCCTTGATAGCTTTATCATACTTCTGTAGCTTCATCCTTGCGGCGCTGCGGTTGCAGTAGAGTATTGCGCGGAGCTTCGAGAAGTGCAGGGGGCAGGTTTGGAGCCCTGAAATAATCATAATTATAGAAAATCTTTATTTGTTTCACAAAAATTCAATACTAAACATTACGCTTATAGCTAAATATGGAGACAATAAAAAAGCAACACAAAAAGGTCACCGGCTCAGCTTAATGCTGCTATGGCACAAGCCACAGCAACGCTGGTTTTCAGCGGTGCCAGGGTACTAGGTACAGCACTACTTGTACGTAGCACCGATCACATAGCTTTATGAATGAATGAATAGTATATTTATTTTCTCTTGCAAAAGATAAATGTTACAGAGTAATAGCATAAATACTAGTAGTACATAATTGTTTAAAATAATATTATAAATATTATGTATACAGATGAAAGAATTGATTGTTTGTTTATTTGTTTGGATTGAATAGGCTTTGAGACTACTAGACCGATTTGAAAAATTCTTTCACCATTAGAATCCTTAATTTCCCAAATTTTTTATTAGAATATTTAAAAATAAAAAAGGGTTACATATGAAAAAATCTATTTTTGTTAAAAACCAGTGCGAAGCCGGGACGGATCGCTAGTGTTCAATATTGTTATTGTTCAATATGACGACCACTGTGGCGCGGTGGGCGAAGGTCCGCCTGCGACGCAGGAGGTTGCGGGTTCGATTCCCGCCTCGGGACAAATATTTGTACGATCTGCAGATATTTGTTAAGAGGTTCTGGTCGTTTTCTATGTATAATATAAAATATCTATCTATTTAATAATATTGTATTACGTATATCAGTCATCTAGTACCCATAACACAAGCTCTGCTTAGCTTGGGGCTAGATGATGCTGTGTGGATTGTCCAGCATTATTTATTATTTATTTATTTAATTAGCAAGCTGAAAAATGTATTCAATTAATTTACCTACTTAAGTTTGTATACATGTATGTTTTTATGTAGATATTAAAATACACTAAATAATAATAATAATAATACGTGGCAATGCAGCCAGCAGTGTACCCAAGACACTTCCAACTGGTATTGATATGGATCAGTTGAGCTACCTGTAGTTTGTTCGCAACAGTCTGCAGTTAGCTCAATTGTTTCAATTGTAAATACTAGTTTTTTATTTAGTTAGATCATTGTAATTTTATTTGTTAATAAAGGCTTTTTGCCCAATTAAAAAAAATTCACTAAATTAATTATGATTTGATGATTTCTAACCTGAAGTGTATTTCTCCACACTGAGATCGTAATCAGCGATTTTGAACGCGAAGTTACCAGCTTCCTTCAGCTGTTCGGCTATGATCCTGCGTTCTTCTTTCTGGTCGTCCGTCAGGTCGACCTTGAACAATAACATTTTGTTATTACAGTGCGTAAGACCAGTAATGACCTCTGTGGCGCGGTGGGCGAAGGTCCGTCTGCGACGCAGGTGGTTGCGGGTTGGATTCCCGCCTCGGGACAAATATTTGTGCGATCTGCAGATAGTTCAGGGTTTTCTGGTCGTTTTCTATGTATATAATATAATTATAAATATATGTCTATGTAATAAAATAGTGTTATGTATATCAGTCATCTGGCACCCATAACACAAGCTCTGCTTAGCTTGGGGCTAGATGATGCTGTGTGGATTGTCCAGCATTATTTATTTATTTATTTTCTAAGGGTAATCCCTAGGGGTTTAAATAATATCCTTGTCTTACTGAGGCACGCTCCCGTACTTGAAAATTTTAGGGGTATTCACCCGAAATCAAAATTTTTGAATATTATTTAATTTCTTTAATATTGCATTATATAATTAAATTACAACATTATTTCCCATCTGTGCTTATTTTACTGTGCTAGTGAACCGCCCCGGCTTCGCACGAACAGACGGCTTATGTATCAGCATTGCACGCTGATACATAAGCCGTCTGTTAGTATCACTCTACCTATTAAAAAACGGCATCAAAATCTGTTCCGTAGTTTTACAGATCTAAGCATACAGAAAGGATGGATACTTTTATCGCAGTGTCATGTTCCCGCGGGATTGTACAGGGACACGCCATAATAATCAAATCCTATTTTTTTAATAATTTTATGTTAAACACCTGTGAAACCGGGGCGGAACGCTAGTTTATACTAATATTTTAAAGAGGTAAGATTGGTTTGTTTGTTTGAATTGAATAGGCTCCAAAACTACAGGACTGATTTGAAAAACTGTTTTACTGTTAGAATCCTTAATTATCCCTAAGGAACATGG
The DNA here is from genome assembly GCA_963931895.1 of Eupithecia pulchellata. Classification (NCBI taxonomy): domain Eukaryota; kingdom Metazoa; phylum Arthropoda; class Insecta; order Lepidoptera; family Geometridae; genus Eupithecia; species Eupithecia pulchellata. The sequence goes on along the minus strand of OZ007550.1, from coordinate 1,301,085 downwards.
CTACAGAACATTTTCAAAAAAATATGGGATCTACAAGTTAAATTTTTTGTTAATTACCCATGCTAATCAGAGACATGCCCCTAGTATAATATATAAAGCAAGTTGACATGTTGATGTTAGTAAAAGAAATGATAAATTATCAGTATGAATGTAAGCGGTTTAACTACGAACCTATTATATGTTGTAAGAACACCAACGTTTCATCCCTTAACGAGGGACTTCATCAGTGAGTGCGGCTCACGTCGCGCCCGTACCGCCTCTATGCGCTCACACACACAAACGTTGGTGTTCTTACAACATATAATAGGTTCGTAGTTAACCCGCTTACATTCATAATGAATTCATCAAACTACGATAGTTTTTATAGTAAAAAAGATAAATTATCAGATTCATATTATCATACCTCTGCATCTTTCAGTGATTCCTCATTGATAGAGTCTGTGTCACTTTCATCATTCTCCTTTTCCGCCTCATCGGGTAATGGTTTTAGTAGTGGAATGTCTGAAATGTTACATATTACAATTGTAATAAGATTAAGGATGGGGTCTATGGTCATCATAGGAGGCTATTGTCCAGCACTGGACATCATCATCATCAGCCTATAATAGTCCACTGCTGGATATCTAGGCCTCCCCTAATGAGCGCCATAGATGGCATTATTCATCATTTGGGGGTTAGTGCCCATAATCCTCACGCTGGGCATGCAGGTTGGGATCGCAGTTCGGTGAAGTTGTTCTGCAGAGGGCGCTGTTCCTGCCCCCTGGTGTGTGTCCCATAGTCGCCTCTAACAACACACACGGGGAGTGGGGGTGGTGAAATTCTGTGCCGGAACCACACAGCCATTAGACAAGTCTTTTAAAGATGAAATATATGACCTTTGTAGCTAGTATAGGCTTATTATGATTATAGGCAATAATTTCAGAAAATCAAAGTGTGTAGTACCTACATACAAATAAGTACATTTACAAAGAAGCAGTTATGCTATCTAGACAGTGCAAAGAATCTAAAGGTAGCTCAACTAGTCCAAAACAAGCGAAACTAATGAACCAACCTATTACTCATCAAATCGAAGTTTAGAAAAATCTTATTGATTTGGACAATACAATAACTAATGTTTTGAATGCGACAAACATGCAATGAAATTTCTAGAATTTTCGAAAGCCTTACCAGTGAATGCGCTAGCATCTCCACATTCTTTTGGCTTTTCTGGAGCACTGGGGCCAGGATTAATAACAAAAGCTCCTGGATTATCCGAGGTATCCAACGAAGACTGGAAATCTTTGGTTAAGTCGTCTATAACTTCTTCATTTGAGACGTTGTTGGTGTTTTTGAGCCGCTCAGACATTGTAGTATAATTAGCACGTAAATTTGAGAACAAAGAAGGTTCCTGTAGTGACGATATTTGGAAAACTACAGCTTTTTAAAAATCATTGAATCAAAATGATACATACACCCGTTGCGTTTCGTTTTATTTTTCTTTATTATTGATTGACAAGCTCATTGACAAGACAAATACTTTTACTTATGTACTGTACCTACCCGATGATTATACCAAGATTATACCCTGCTGACCAAGCTGCTGACTGATTGATTGACTGAGGTGACATGACAAGCGCTTCATTTGACGCATTTTGTGTTGCTACAAGCGAACGAACTTCGAATGAAACGTTTTTGAAGCCCAATGCTGCCCGCTGTAGACGGTTGTTGTTAGAACTATTTTTTTTTGTATTTTTGTAATGCTGTGCAAAATGAGGCGTTATTTATTATGTGAATTTTTGTTTTTACCTTGGCTTCTATCACACACTACATTCTTCCGTGAAATTTTCCTGCGGTCTAGGGTTTTTGTCGTTTTATGGAAAGCGCCTCATTTATTATTTATTAATTATATAAAATTGAAATACCTACAACTACTGTACTACTTTTAAATACTATTCATTTTGATTATTTCCAAATGCTCCAAGAATAAAATAAATTGAAGTTGTTTTACCATGGGTTCAAATTTTACGATCATCGGTGGTGGCAGATTACCTTCCTGGTATTTTAATTTCTTGGAATAAATTTACAGCTCATAATATCAAGGACAGCTAATTATATGTCTAAAAGTAAAATTAAAAAGCATAAAGTTGCGTAAAAAAATTACAGGTTAGGTCAAAACTTAGCTATTTGATTATCGTTGAAATCTTTATGCAATCACCTTTTTAATCTGCAGGAAATTCTATATAATTATAATTATGATAAAAACCGTAATTTTTATTCCCGTTTCATCATAATTCCGCCCAATTTGTTGTAAAAAATCTCGCTAACATAAATGATCTACGAACATCCTCACTTAAATCTTAAAATTCGTTTACCTATTCTTCTATTCATTCATTACCTTCTATTCAAAAGCGATACCTACTGAAAGTTGATGGTTTCGTGAAATTGTTCATGCTCGAAAAAGCCGTATTGACCGACATTTTTATATTTATAAAAAACTAACGTAAAATATATTTCTTTACGTCGCTGCGCCTCTTACGTCGGTCGTCGCCGCGTCTCGTTCGTCGCTCGTCGTCTTCCGCCCAAAATTAGAATGTCTGGAATTCTTTTCTTCCGACAATCAGCTGGCAGCACTGACGATTTGACAATTTCCAAATCAAAAATTCTAATCTTGCTTGATAATAATTCATAGAAAAAGCTATTTACGATACAAGGTCAGAATTATTTGCATATTTTTACCTGGTTTCTGTCCTCAAACAGTTAGTGCTCACGTCAGTGTATAGTTTACCATCAATTTTTCCGTCCCCAGTGGGCATAGCAGCCAATCCAATATGATACGAAGTTTGATAAAAACTTTCACCAAATCTTCTAATCACTATTTTAGAAGAAATAGCGTTATAGGTGCCAGTTTTAGTAACTATAATGCTGCTGTTCCATTATCTACAACTAAAGTAGTGCTTATGGATGAAAAGTAAGTCTGATTTCTTGTTGAAAATTATATAAAAGTAAACATAACCTTTGCAACATCTATGAGACTTTCCCAACGTATATAACTAATTTAGATGTTGTGAATGTGATATGGGCCCTATATTTTTGCCTGCACTAAAGTGATTTTATTTATTTATTTTTATAACATCATATCTGATTGTTTTTGTTTCTATCATTGCTCTTTTCTCTTACTCATTCAGTCAAGAAATTTTCATCAAAGGTTCTTTAAATTAAAGTGCTAATTAGAAAGTACCTTTTCACTATCCAAAATCACCAAACCCAATGTAAAATATGTGTATACCTACAAACCACTCCACTAAAAACAAAAATTCACTTGCTTGGCTTTGAGTTTGAGTTATAACTATAAGTAATATTTATTCAAAGAAAGATCACAAATCAACAATTAACATAAAATGCATTTAGAAAGATGCTGCAATGAGTGTGTGTGTACACATTATAATGAAAAATTAATTATAGTGTTAGTGTTAGTATGGGCAGTAAACATTTTTTATCCAATTTGGCTGACATTGCAACAATACATCTAGCATGAAGATTATATAAGGCTTGTTACACTTGTTTTTAAATGTACAACTTAATCAAAACAAATCAATTCAGACTTCAGTACAGACTACTTCAGATACCACTTTAGTTTGGATGGATGGGTGTTTGTTAGCTTTAAATCTCACTTCTGGATAAATTCGAATTCGAAACGTAGCTAACTGCACGCATTGTTTTAAAGTCGCTAGCAAAGGAAATAGTACTAAAGTACATGAATAAAATCAGAATCAAAGTGCTTTATTTCCTTTAGTCCTTACAGGACTTTTGGACACATCACAAAATACAAGTTACTTAAGTAATAAAAATGGGAAATAAAGTGATCACTTTGATTCATATTTCACTTTAGGTAAAGTAAAGAAGCGAACAAGAAACCTTCACCTTGTTAGATTGTTCATTTTTGAGTTGGAGCAAAATTCGTCCCAATCTATTTTATGGTCTTTATAGTAAGCCTTTTTGCAAAGAATATTTTTGACAAATTGTTTCAATTTATTTATAGAGAATTTCTACAACTCACTTGGAGTTTTGTTCTAGACCCTTTATTTAACAACCCTTTGTTGCTGTATACATGGTTTGCTAGTTATCATTTGAACCTAGTCCTATTAATATGTGATTTTTCCAGCTTGTTTTTGGCCTCCTCTAAAGACTTCCACAGTCTCCTGTCTTTTGAAATTATTGTTTAAATAATAAAAATATAATTATAATAATATAATAATAATAATAAAGTACAGTAACCATAATGAAAGTGGGTTAACTATGAATGTAAGCGGGTTAACTATGAACATATTTTGTGTTGGAAGAACCCCAACGTGAGCGCATGTAGGCGATACGGGCGTGACGTGAGTCGCACTCACCCTGATGAAGTCCCTCATTAAGGGATGAAACGTTGGTGTGCTTCCAACACAAAATAATTTCGTATTTTTTTTTATAAATCTCTCTATATCTTGCTATCTGCCTATTTAGGGCAAAGAGTTTTGTGTTTCTTGCGTCAGCCATGTCATGTATCGTATATGCCCAATGGTATATCCATTTCTTTGATGCTTTCATATCAGGTCTTGAGATCACAGGACACTGCATGCTTAGTAAACATCTCTTTAAATTGGGTATCACGGACAGCCCTCTATGCAGAGGGTGCATGAATGCTTGTAGAGTGCGAAAGTTTGCAATACCTCGGGAGACCGAGAACATCTAGGGAGGCATGCACCGGCGTCAGCGAGCTGTTGGCTTTCCTGGAGGATATCGGGTGGTTAAAGTAGCAGACCCCACCCGCCACGCAAAAAGGGCCCACCTGTGGCCTAGTTGCGGAAACCAGTCCAGTACAAAGTAAATCAGGTCTTGAGGAGTTATTCTCTTTAGTTGTCTGGATGTTGTGTCTTTTTTCATGAGGTCATCTAGCTCATTTAGGTGAATTTCTTGTCGTTGGGCGTAGGATCTAAGTTTGGTGTCAATCTTGTCTAACCGTTGGTGTGTGTAGCTCGTGGTGGAGTTGGTCATTTGTCATGAACCATGGAGCATTTGTTATAAGGCGGAACATTTTTGATAGGTTCGTAGTTAACCCACTTACGTTCATAATGAATTCGTCAAACTACGATAGTTTTTATGGTTAAGGAGCCGTTTTTAATTTACAATTTTTTCTCCATATAGGTAATATTAAGTTTGTATAAGTTATCCAGCTAAGCATTTATTTAAAAAAAAACTCCGCATTTCAAAAACTATCGCAAAATATTTTCAATAGTTTTTATATTAATTTGTGATCAACAGAGTAAAAGTCACCTTTACACTACACGACGGCAAAAGGATAGAAGCCGAGGCTAAGGTCGGCGACACATTACTGGATGTAGTAGTGAACAATGACCTTAACATTGAGGGGTACGGAGCGTGTGAAGGGACCCTAACTTGTTCCACCTGTCATGTTGTGCTGAAGCAGGATGATTTTGACAGGTAAGATCTAAAGACATCTTTAATATAATAATATTGACTTTAATTAATATTATTGTCATTACACATTTAACAAAATAACTTCTTTCTTTCTTTATTTATACAGGGTGTTTGGTACATCGTTAATACAAATTAAAAATAATCACTAATTTGGAGCCTACACCGCATATTTTTTTTAAATCCAAGTTTAAGTCCAGACTTTTGTAAATTTCGCGTAAAAATTTAAAAAAATACATAAAATCCTCCGTGGGTCCAAAAGTTTTTTTAGGGGGTCGAGAAGGTAGTAAACCCCCCTCCATCCCCCATTTCATTTTGGCAAACAATGCAACAAACAGCCTGTATAATTCTATGTATCTTCCAGGTTACCGGAAGAAGCGTGTGACGAAGAACGCGATATGCTGGACTTAGCGTACGGTCTGACAGATACGTCACGGCTCGGCTGTCAAATAACTATGACCAAGGATTTGGATGGACTTGAGGTTCAGATCCCGGAGACGATCAACGATGCGAGGAGCTGATGGTATGCTTATGTTAACTGTCTCTATTTACATCTTTCTTCTAAATATATATAACTCAAAGTTGACTGAGTGACTGACATAGTGATCTATCAACGCACAGCCCAAACCACTGGACGGATCGGGCTGAAATTTGGCAAGCAGGTAGATGTTATGACGTAGGCAACCGCTAAGAAAGGATTTTGATTAATTCTACCCCCAAGGGGATAATATTTTATTCATTTATTTATTTAGAAAACAGTATAACATCATTACAGGTTTTTTTTTTACCCCAAGGCGATGGTATTATACCTCTATGTCAGATCAAAATAGGGGATGAAAGTTTGTATGAAATAATGTCATGGCTCAAAATATCTTTGAATATTTCTTTATATTGAGATTTTCGCTCCGCTTTTGAAATAGATTGTTCCTAAACATTTCTTGCTAATGGACAAGACTTACGTCATATCACCAATTCACCATTCGTTATTAATATCTACGAAGGTTGGTTATCTTATGTAAAAAAATAAATGTATAATGCCGGACAATCCACACAGCATCATCTAGCCCCAAGCTAAGCGGAGCTTGTGTTATGGGTACTAGATGACTGGATATACATAATACAATATTATTACATAGATAGATATTTTTTATTATACATAGAAAACGACCAGAACGCCCTGAACAAATATCTACAGATCGTACACATATTTGTCCCGGGGCGGGAATCGAACCTGCAACCTCCTTCGTCGCAGGCGGACCTTCGCCCACCGCGCCTGTTTTAAGGCGAAGGGTGAATTCCCCATATAAACCTAGCACCAACATGATTTGTAATTTGAGCATATTTTCACCATGATCTGTAATGTTTTATTAAAATAGTATTTATCTAGGTTACTGCCATAAACTTTTTGAAAATATTTTTCTGAAATGTACCTATTGAAATCCAAAGACATTTTCCCATTAAAACAGAAATGTTTTCTTAGTATTGGTGTAGATAATTATTTTCCAAAAAGCTTGTAGCGAACCTAATACATACATTCTAATACAAATTAGCGAACGATGGTGAAAAAATTTTCAAATTACAAATAATTTTGAGCACTTTTGGTGCTTACAAGATTCAAATCAAATCAAAAATTTTACTATGAAAACTATCGTACCTAGTCTGAATTCATTATGAATGTAAGCGGGTTTACTTCGAACCTATTATATGTTGTAAGAAAATGTGAGCGCATTGAGGCGATACGGGCGCGACGTGAGCCGCACTCACTGATGAAGTCCCTCGTTAAGGGATGAAACGTTGGTGTTCTTACAACATATAATAGGTTCGAAGTAAACTACAACATTAAAAAAATAAATGTATAATGCCGGACAATCCACACAGCATCATCTAGCCCCAAGCTAAGCGGAGCTTGTGTTATGGGTACTAGATGACTGGATATACATAATACAATATTATTACATAGATAGATATTTTTTATTATACATAGAAAACGACCAGAACGCCCTGAACAAATATCTACAGATCGTACACATATTTGTCCCGGGGCGGGAATCGAACCTGCAACCTCCTTCGTCGCAGGCGGACCTTCGCCCACCGCGCCTGTTTTAAGGCGAAGGGTGAATTCCCCATATAAACCTAGCACCAACATGATTTGTAATTTGAGCATATTTTCACCATGATCTGTAATGTTTTATTAAAATAGTATTTATCTAGGTTACTGCCATAAACTTTTTGAAAATATTTTTCTGAAATGTACCTATTGAAATCCAAAGACATTTTCCCATTAAAACAGAAATGTTTTCTTAGTATTGGTGTAGATAATTATTTTCCAAAAAGCTTGTAGCGAACCTAATACATACATTCTAATACAAATTAGCGAACGATGGTGAAAAAATTTTCAAATTACAAATAATTTTGAGCACTTTTGGTGCTTACAAGATTCAAATCAAATCAAAAATTTTACTATGAAAACTATCGTACCTAGTCTGAATTCATTATGAATGTAAGCGGGTTTACTTCGAACCTATTATATGTTGTAAGAAAATGTGAGCGCATTGAGGCGATACGGGCGCGACGTGAGCCGCACTCACTGATGAAGTCCCTCGTTAAGGGATGAAACGTTGGTGTTCTTACAATATATAATAGGTTCGTAGTTAACCCGCTTACATTCATAACAAATCAAAAATGCTTTATTGGACACTAGAAATTGAACACAAAAGACATTATGAATGAGTGAATGAATGAATGAGAATACATACATAAGATAGATTACATAAGACAAGTACATAGGCATTAAACATTATGATTATTATGGTGATTAGAACTGCGGATATCAAATTGCTTTTTCATTTTTCAGATAATACTGAGTACTCCATACGCTTAAATCAATTCGACGCTAACTGTACTACGTTTGTATGGGAAATTCATCAGGATCCTTAAGGCCTAGGGAAAAATTCAGCCGATATCGACTATCCTCCAGTGAACGGATAAAACATGGAAGCATTCCTTGCGCCAGAAAACGACCCAACGCCAAGCAACTTATACCCAACCTGGAATGTGCGTTGTCAATTTGACACCAATATAAAATAAACCTTATGTGTATGACCCTAGATCTATTGCAGACAATCACTTGGTCAGAGAGAAATCCGGTCCGAGGGAGAAAGCGCTTCGAGATCCCTGTGTCCCTTTCTAAAGTGTTGCCAGGCGGATTATTCCCGAATTTAGTAGGAAGGAACAAATAAATTTGACATGTCTTACTAAAAAGCATTAATTTTCGTTCTTTATATTTTCTAATATTTTCCAAGTATCTGTTAGAATGATAACATTTTTTTAGCAATCATTTGGACACTATATTGAAATGCCAATAAAAAAAGAAAAGATTATAAGTAGAATATAAAGTTCAGTTCGCGCTCCGCGCTCGCCCGATGAGTACGGTGTCACTGCACAAGTGCAGCGTGAATTTTGTAAACAATGACGTCGACTTCCAATGTTTTAAAGTGCAATAATTGTAATCTCGTGGTTAATGAGCTGCTTACTTTTGTGCAAAATAAGCATGAAGTGATGGATTCGGATGGCCTGGTACGGATTTGCGGATCGACATTCTCAGCGGACGAAATTGAAACAGCTAAGTCACTTTTGTTCGAATCAGTATCGAGCAAAGAAATTCGTAAAATCAAACGCAAAAACGTGGATGGTAAATCAAATAAAGACTTATTTGATATTATACACGTCTTCAAGTCTTTGTGTCCTGAAAAAATCCCTATTTTTGTAGCTCGAGATTTAAACAAACTACCCGCAATAACTTTTGATCACGTAGACGTCAGCCGTCTTTTGAAAGATTTGCTGATTTTACAAAATGAAATCAAGCAAATTAAGTCTGAATATGTCACATCAGATCAACTATCCTTAATGAAAGAGGAGGTCTCGAGACAGATTATCGCAAGGTGCAGTGATGTTACACGCGGCAGTGATAGCGTAGGCGAGATAAATGTTTCGAAGAACTCCTACAGAAACATAAATTTACGCAGAGGTGCATGCCTATCTAGCTTTGATTACGACAGCGGACCGATGGGCTTCCTACACCAAACTTCTATGCAGTCTCCGACGTCGCCGTCGCCGCCGCTGCCGCCACTACCGCCGCCGCCGCCGCAGCCGGCCGACCTACCGCCTACCGTTACGGCTTCTGACGCTATCGAACCTAGTGAATGCCTAACCATTTTATGTGCACCTCCACCATCCCTCAGATCTACGTTGTCGCAGTCTCAAGCGAGAAATACTATATGCGAGCCCGTTGCGTCGAAATTGCCTGAATGTTATGAAGGTTCTTCGTCGATTGTTTGCACTAACGAGGGCGTTATAAAAATGCCTACCATGCGCAGTAAAGCTGAGACACCCACAAAGCCGTATCTGGCCTCACTTGAGCAACGGGAAGAACGCTTGTTACCTGATGTACGATCGACGCCGCCGGGTAAGAATATTTTAACTTCTTCGTCTTCGTGCTCGTTCGCTGAAATGGCACAGAAAGAGGGAAACTGGAGAGAAACTGAGAAAACTACGGAGTGGATTGAAGTTCAAAGAAAAAGGTATAGAAATAGATTTTTTGGTAGGAAAGGCAGCGCGTCGACGGCGCCCCAATGTAAATTTAAGGCGGCGGAAGTACTTTTACCCCTGTTTATAAATAATGTTGACAAAGGGGCCTCATCTGATGATATTGCAGAGTACATCATGAATAAAACGCATGTGAAGGTAACCCTAGAAAAAATTATTATGAAACAGCAGAAAGATTACAATGCCTATAAGATTTTTGTACCTAGACACAAACTGGCTCTTTTTATGGACGATCACATTTGGCCGGAAGGAATTTCTTTTAGGCGTTTTATAGACTTTGGAAGCAGTAGAAAAAACAAAACATACTATGGATCACAATCAAACTAAAATAACAACTAGTAGCAGTTTTATAAGTTTAAACTGTAAAAGTCTGACTAGAGCCATAGATCACGTGAGAATACTATGCCAGCGCGCGGATATCGTCGCTCTGCAGGAGACTTGGCTGTTCCCATATGATCTGCCACTTCTAGGTACGGTATCGCCGGACTTCGGTTTCACGGGAACTTCCGCCATCGACGCGTCAGCGGGAGTATTACGTGGTAGACCTTATGGCGGCGTAGCGCTACTATGGCGTAAGAGTGTGTTCAATTGGGTCAAAGTTATACCGTGCAATAGTGTGCGTCTTACAGCCATCGAGGCAACAGTGCGCGATTGTTCAATTCTAGTGTTTTCGGTTTACATGCCGGTTGATATTAAAGAAAATTTAGCGGAATTCACAGACTGCTTAAGTGAGATATGTGCTGTTATCGAAAGTACTGAAAATTCTTGTGTATTCATCCTAGGAGACTTTAACGCCAGTCCAAATAGTGCATTTGGAAAAGAACTTTTTAAGTTTTGTAGTGACCAAAACTGGGTCTGTGCAGATATAGAAAAACTTGGTCTGTCGTCGGGCACCTTCACGTTCTTGAGTGACGCGCACGGCACTACAAGTTGGATTGATCACTGTTTAGTTACCGAGTTGGCGTGGGCGTCGGTGCAAGATGTGAGGGTGCACTACGAATGCGCTTGGTCTGACCATTTTCCAATTGAAATAACTTTTAATGTATCATTATCAAAGACAAAAACTACTTCGGGTATGAAATTTAATAATGGAATTATTTGGGGAGAAAGAGACGTTGAACAAATTTACATGTATAATAAATTATGTAATGATAAATTAATGTTAATTGATATTTCAGATCTAGCAACTGACTGTTGTGACACCATGTGTCACAACTTGGAACATAGAATTGTTATTGACGAACTGTATGAAAATATTGTGACCATTTTGCGTGAAGCTGCTATGACAAGCTCAAACTCGGGAACAGCTAGGAAGCCTAAAAAAGTTGTTGTGGGATGGAACAAACATGTGCGAAATGTTCATGAGGATGCGCGGCGGGCTTTTCATACATGGTTGCTGCATGGCAAACCGACGAAAGGGCAGATATATGATGATATGTCTGAAACAAGGCGAGCTTTTAAGGCAAAGCTTAAGTGGTGTCAGAGGAACGCTGAACAAATCAGAATGGATATTCTGGCAACGCATCATGGAAACAAAAACTTTAAAGACTTTTGGAAAGCGACGAAAAAGCTAAACCCTAGCCCTAATGTTCCCCTCTGCGTCGATGGTAAGACGAAGCCCTCAGATATCGCAAACATGTTCGGCGAGCGTTTTCGCGTGGATCCCTCGCGCTTGACAGGGGTACTACCGCCAGCGTCGCCGCCGGTGCTTTATACTGAGAACGTTGCGTCTCCCGCTTCTCTAAGTTTTTCGACTGAAGAGGTTGCAGATGTTATTATGAACATGACAAGAGGAAAATCACCAGGACATGATGGGCTCAGTGTGGAGCACCTGCAGCACGCAGGCTTACATTTGCCGAGAGTGTTGGCAACGTTTTTCACTCTCTGTGTCAGACACTCTTATATGCCAAGTGAGTGTATGAAAACGGTTGTCGTACCAATAATCAAAAACAAAACTGGTGACTCATCTGACAGTAGCAACTACAGGCCCATATCGCTAGCTACATCGGTGGCGAAGGTATTGGACGGTCTGCTTGATCGCATATTGAGTAAGCATGTTAACCTGAAGGATGCACAGTTCGGTTTTAGACCCGGACTGTCTACGGAAACGGCGATTCTGTGTCTGAAGCAGACTGTCCGCTACTATACTGAACGGAAAACTCCTGTTTACGCATGTTTTCTGGACTTATCCAAAGCTTTCGATTTGGTGTCCTACGATGTGCTCTGGCACAAAATGAGAACAGAAACGACGCTGCCGGAGGAGGTTATTAAAATTTTTGATTATTGGTACAACAATCAATCAAATGCTGTGAGATGGGCGGGTGAAATGTCTGATGCTTATAGGTTGAAGTGCGGAGTTCGGCAGGGCGGCTTGACATCCCCGAAGCTCTTCAATCTATACGTCAACGGATTGATCGAGGAGCTGGGTAGCGCTAGAGTCGGCTGTTCTATTGACGGCACCTTTATTAATAACCTAAGCTACGCCGACGATATGGTGCTCCTAGGTCCCTCGATCAGCGCAGTGAGGAAGCTTCTCAAGATATGTGAGGAATATGCTGGAGCTTACGGACTCAGGTACAATGTTCAAAAAAGTGTACTTTTGGTTTTCCAACCTAGGGAACAGGGGGTATCTATCATACCTCCAGTTTTCCTTAATGGGGTGGAATTGCCAAGAGTGAAGCGCTTTAAGTACTTGGGTCACTGGGTAACAGAAAACCTCAACGATGACGAGGACATAGAGAGGGAACGTAGAGCGTTGGCTGTCCGCAGCAATATGTTAGCTCGCAGATTTGCACAATGCACGGGAGCAGTAAAAGTCGCTCTATTTAAGGCCTTCTGCCAGTCATTTTACACGTGCAGTCTGTGGGTCGGGTATAGTAAGAGGGCAATCAACGCTCTACGTGTTCAATACAACAACGCTTTCAGAGCGCTTGTGCGGCTGCCCAAATACTGCAGCGCATCGGGCATGTTTGCTGATGCTCAGACTGATGGTTTCCATGCCATACTGCGAAAGAGAGCTGCATCGTTGCTGCGCCGGGTCCACACTAGCGAGAATTGCCTGCTGAAAGTTTTAGCGAGCAAAGCCGACTGCGCTATTTTGAGGCGCTTGTCGCAGCTTCACGTAAAAGGCAATAACGTAGTGTGTTGAACTTAAGTAGGTACATTTAATTATTATTATTATTTTAAATTATTATCATTATTTTTTATTAATTATGAGGAAAAGACTTATTTTAAAGACATGAATTTATAAATAACTTTTGAGGACGTCAGTAAATTGTGTATTTTAGTAGGTAGAAGTTGTGTATTAGTTTTTTATTTAGATTTTTAAGCGGTTTATGAGTTGTGTTAATTTATTTAATGTGTAATTATGGTACCTGGTGCTGAAATAAATGATTATTATTATTATTATTATTATAAAATAAGTTAGACTGGCAGCCCGTCAGCTATATTCATTTGTTGTGACCTGATCCTGAAAGGGACAGAGGGCTATCGCGAAGCTATCTCGCTCGGACCGCGTATCGGCAGCTTGTGCATATTCCAGTTTATCGTGTATAGTAAAATTTAACAAATTGTTGCAAAATCAGCGACGTAGTTTTGACAAGTAGGTGCGTTTGCAATGTTGTGTCAGGTTGCGGGCGTATTTTCCTTGAGAATGCTTCCATGTTTTATCCGTTGCTACTTACATATTTAAACGGTATTCGAGAACTAGAGCGGTAGCGAAAGGTTTTGCGGTATTTACAAAATCTACAGCGGAACCGCGAAAACCGAGCGAATTTTTCGCAGTCGCTTTGGTTAGCAAATAGGCTTCTATAATGAAGTATACGTAATTCCATTAGTACCTATAATTCAATTTGTTTACCCATTGTGTTAGTAAGATTATCCTATTTGTAAGATTTTATATTTTACCATGTATTAGATAATGTTGACTTTTAATAAAGATTTATTTTTATATTTTCTTTTAATTACCTATGGTCAGTATCTGGCGCAGCGCATCAGCATTGCCATACAGCGAGGCAATGCAGCCAGCGTCTTGGGGACGCGAACGACTGGTATTGATATGGATCAGTTGAGCTGTAGTTTGTTTACAACAGTCTGCAGTTAGCTTAATTGTTTCGATTGTAAATACTTGTTCTAATCTAGTAAATTTTATTGTAATCTTGTTACTTACCTGCTTATGGCGAGCTCTATGCACGGCGTCGAAGGTCCGCCTGAGGTTGCGGGTTCGATTCCCGCAGGCACTAGGCTAGGAAACAGTACGATTTGCAGATATTGGTTCAGGGGATTTCCATTTGGTGCAAAAACAACAGCTAAAATAAAGAAATTACAGTTAAGAGAAATACTCGTATCATTGAATGAATTAATGTAATGTCTTATCTTAAGAAATTTAATAATATCCTAAAAAATAGATTTTGGCGGGACTTGAACACGCAACCCTTAAGTTTAATATTTTTTTCCAAGTTTGGTAAGGCCGCGGGGTCAAGTCTGGCCGAAATCGATTTTTGTTTGGGATATACTTAATTTTTTTTAATTCCCTAAGTGCGGGGGTTACGCTTTATTTGAAAAAAACATATTATGTACCAAAAAACAATATAACGTATTGATGAGACGCTTGAGGCCTACCTACCTATGTCTTGCTGTGGATTTGTAAAGACTACCAGGACAGCCCTCGGCTTTGCTCGTATTTTTGAATCGGACCTGTAGGTATCTATATCACTTGTTTACGTATTCAATATTTTGGTGAAATACTGAATTATATATGGGTAACAAACAAGTTATATTTTATTTAAATTTATTTATTCAATTATACATTCAGCACTAAAATGCTAATTTAAGACAAAACCAAGATGAATATCTTTCGTCATGAATAATTCCGTCCATATGTCAATGGAGTACATAATGGAAATCCGACGAGGGATCATATACAGCCTAAGAATATCTGTTAAGGTTGGCAAAGACACCTAACTCTGCCGTACAATATGAAAATATTTGTATGCTCATTTATTTGTGCGGCAGGGTGGTTGGACAATATAAAACCAACCACCTACCTTGTATCTAAGGTTGGCTAGACTATTTTCCATACATCGCCATGTCACTACATAGTCAACAAAATCGCATTCCGTTGTCTGTCCCTATGTATGCTTATATCTTTAAAACTACGCAACGGATTTTGATGCGGTTTATTTATTAGATAGAGTGATTCAAGAGAAAGGTTTATAACATGCATTAGTATCAACATTGCACCCGAGTGAAGCCGGGGCCGGTCTCTAGTCTTATAAAAACTAATTGCAATTAAGTTCGTTCCACTTATTAATTTCTTATTCGTTTCGATTATTGGCATGGTTTTTGATACCTCGTCGATGATTTCACCTTTATGACTATACAGACAAGGTCTATATTAACTAGTACTAGGTCGCTGGCACCTGTACTCGTGCCGAAATGTTATACCTACAGAGCTATTAATATCAGTATTTCGGCGATGGAGATAATACTCAAAACAACATGTTTTCTTTGGATATTTTTAACAGTAGAAGGTATTTTTCTTTTAGTTTATTTTGAAAAGCTGTCGCGTTATTATTGTTTCAAATAGGTTAGGTTTTGTAATAAATTTTCATAAGCTCGGAAAGTTTTGGCGCGTTTTGAAAAAATCTCCCAAGCTAAGCAGAGCTTATGTCATGGTACTAGATGACTGATATACAAATACAAAATATTAAATAGATATTTTTATTATACATAGAAAAAGACCAGAATACCCTGAATAAATATTTGCAGATCGTAGGAATCGAACACAACCTACTGCGTCGCAGGCGAGCCTTCGCCCACCGCACCACAGATCGTAATGATTCTGAACTTTTTCAGTGTTGCCAGCTTCAAGCCGAACGTACGCCATACCCCGCCCGGCTAGAAGTCTGAGAGTTATCGACATAGCGAACCCACCTCTGCAAGCATTTAAACATGCCATGATTCCCAAAAAGTTCGAAAATTCTAGAGCTAGAAAGGTCTCAGAAAAAACACCATCGTTCTTAATATTTATAATACCCCATGATAAAACGTTTAGGAAACGATTGCCGAGTAAGGATGAATTGAAAGAACGGAGATGGCAGAAATTTATGAAAGCACAGAATTTAGGAACCATAGAGAAAGTAGAGCAGAAACAGTCGGTGGATGAAAATCTTCAATTGGAGTTTGTGGGGCAGCCGAGGGCTTTTAAGTTTTCCGATTTAGTCGCTTAAGAGGTGTTGCCCATACATATTACCAAAATTAATTATAATTAGAGCATATTTCTAGAATATTATGGTATTATTTGTATTTATCTAGGTCCCTAAATACTTCTTTTTTCAAAATACTAATCGAAAACGTAAGCGAATCGCATTTTGCATATTTTTTGTTTTTAGTGAATTGCCCATACAAACGTAATACTTACCAAAATTCATTATAATAAGCATATTTCCAGAATATTATGGTATTATTTGTATTATAATCGCATTTATCTAGGTCCCTAAATAGTTATTCTCAAAATACTAAACGAAAACGGAAATTTTGCATATTTTTACGCAAAAATGACATTTCCTTCCAAGTTTATCCGGGTTATTCCCGCTCGTCCCCACGTTACGTCCCCAGAGGGGCCACGTTACGTCCCCAGAGAGACGAACAGGAAGTATACTTCCCGTTGGTCCCCACTAAAATAATATGAGGATAATTTTGAATAAAATCACAAACATATTTTGTAATCAATATCTGGCCTACAGATCCAATACAGGGTGTTCCAAGGCCCAAACACCAAACGAAGGTGGTCAAAAATGTATTTGACTCCCATGTATGTCCAGCGATGTTTTATGTATGTACTTGTATCCTTTTAGGATAATATAAAAAAAGTTCTGGGTGAAACCTTAATTACCAAAGAAAATAGCTACCACTGATATTGTTTTTTTTTATTCAGCACCAACCAAAAGATAATAGAGAAAACATAAATCACTGGTATGAGTGAATGATTATTATATTTATTTTCTCTTGCAAAAGTTAATTCTTACAGAATATGGGTAAACTTGATTTATAGCTAGTATATTGTTTAAGAATAAACTGAATTAATTGACTTCAAAATGTTTTAAAACGATTTTCTAATGTATGAGGACATAAATAAATAATGTTCGACAATCCACACAGTATCTAGCCCCAAGCTAAGCAGAGCTTGTGTTATGGGTACTAGATGACTGATATACATAATACTATATAATAAATAGATTTTTTACCAGAACACCCTAAACAAATATATGTAGATCGCAAAAAAAATTATGCCGCTATTGCTTTGATTCCTTTATGTCACGAATGTTACCTATATACCTAAACTGTATGATGATATCGTCACACACGGGACTTTAATTAAATTCCAATATGATTTTGCTGCCATTTCCTTTTTAGGGCAAAAAGCCTTTATTAACAAAGTAAATTACAATTATCTAACTAAATAAATCTAGTATTTACAATTGAAACAATTGAGCTAACTGAAGACTGTTGCGAACAAAGTACAAGTAGCTCAACTGATGCATATCAATACAGTTGGAAGTGTACCCAAGACGCTGGCTGCAGCCACGCTGTATGGCAATGCTGATGCGTTGCGCCAGATACTGACCAGCTCTCGGGTCACACGGCGGTTCGACCAGACGCTCAGATTTTTTTTGAATTTAATTTAATTTAAGTTTTATTTAATTTGATCATTATGATAAGATACATTATGATAAAATTAAATATATAAAACTTATATATCATAATGATAAGGGTTCATCATTACGATCTTAAACAATCTATAAATAAAGATATTATGTAGGTCACAGGAAAGTATATAAAAAGCCAGTTCAATTTCTAATCTAAGTTTTATTCAAATATAATAAACTTTACAAACATCACATAACCCTTTATTTATAACTAACTTATTTCAAGAAAATAAATATAATAAAAAAACCTAACCCCTTGAATATTCCTAATTTATAATTAGGGAGGTGACTCTTGAAAACAGTTCCAATGTCAATATCATCATCATCATCATCATCAACAGCCTATGATAGTCCACTGCTGGACATAGGCCTCCCCTAATAAGCGCCATAGAATGCATTACTCATCATCTGGGGGTTATTGCCCATGTCAATATCAAATGATTTTATATAATGAAGGGAATCAAATCACACTAAATCCACACGTATACAATAAAAGCGAAAGAAATTCCATAATCTGTTGTCTTCGACGCCTAAACCAAGCGTGCGAAGTCGCGAGCAAAAGCTAGTTCCCTATAGTTGGGTGTTCTTTAAAAAACATTCAATTACCAATAACATATTTCCAGTATTTAAGGCGTTTTCCCGCCCCAAATCAGAGTAACCTATTTTCTCACGGCCGTGTGGTGCCGGCATAGAATTTCACCACCCAACTCTTCCCGTGGGTGTCGTAAGAGGCGACTAAGGGAATCACACCGGGGGGCGTGCTCTGCAGAACAACTCCACCGAACTGCGATCCCCAACCCGCATGCCCAGCGTGGGGATTATGGGCAATAACCCCCAAATGATAATGCCATCTATGGCGCTCATTAGGGGAGGCCTATGTCCAGCAGTGGACTATTATAGGCTGGTGATGTTGATGTTGTTATTTTCTCTGATTTTTACACTGAACAGTCAATGTAATAATAAGATTAAATAGTAATTTTTTATTCGGGAGTTTGTGATAGGTACCTATTAGTAACTTTTTTTAATGCCTCTAAGTTTTATTTTGCATAGTTTTTGTGTAAAAATATAGTTTGGTAGCCAAACAGAGCAGCTGTCAAACTCCCGAATAAAAACTTTGAAATTTTCTTTGCACAACGTAATATTAATAATAAAATAGGTATATACGGTGATTTGAATCGGGGTATATTGAGAGATAAAAGGTAGACAGAATTCGTTTCGCTTGCATAACAATAATGGATAAAGTTTTAAAAAGTACTAAGTCTCAAATCATTTTGTAGGCTTATAAAAAATACATTATTGAGTAAATCCTTGAAAGATTTTATTCAGCATACCTAACCTAACATTAGACGATTTAAAATCCTACAAAATCACATTTATATGCTATCGTAACTGTTTTCAAAGAGCAACCAACCAGTCATAATTTAATATAGTAATAAAACAGTAAAAAATCACAAAATCTAAAATCAGCGCCATCTTTTGAAGCTATACCTAAAAATGGAACGAACGTTTTTGTATGAGATTTGCTACAGCGCCTCTGTTGTGCGTGTATGGAACTAAAAAAAAATCATACAAACATTTTTATCACCGTGCGAACTTAATGAAGAACCATAAAGCGCTATCCACACATTTCCGGGTCAGGGCTATCCGTGTTCCGAGTTGTGTGAACAAGTTCATACAATTCCCTGACCCCTGACACGGAGCTGTGTGAACAAGTTCATACAATTTGTACGTAACCGATTTTTTCCCCGTCCCTGACGGAACACGGCCGGGACGAGTTCCCGGAAATGTGTGGATAGCGCTTTATAACTATTTTTCTAAACTTTTTGTGTACCTACCCTCATTTAGTCAGCGAATACGTTCGAAATATTCATCGAAAACGTAAAATCATAGAACATAATTAGTATTAGTTGATAACTATTATATCTATAGCAACAATAGATGAAGGTATAATAAAATAACTAAAGTCTGAACCGAAACCAATAACTTAATGTTATACAGCGTGTTCTAATATTAAAGGATCAAAAATGCATCCATCAGCATTATCGCACGATTAAATATGCACGAAAAAAATTGTGGAAAATATTTCTGTAACTAATTTACTACTGCAGTGAGCTTAATTGTATAAACAACTATTTTTTTAAATCATTTATTTCATACATGAGGGTTTTACCAAACATGGCATGCCACTCCGGTATATACTACTTCTAGTTTAGTTAGTTAATTCTATTTTAGTACATTAATAACCCCGCAAATGACATATTGTGGAATTTGAATAGATTTCAGTTACTCAAAATAATAACATATAACAAAAAAAATATTGTATGTGTACATCGAATGATTACTAATTGAATTTTATTTATAATCATTCGATGTATATGTAACACCACAATATAATAGTTTTTAGGAAATAGATATTGTGTATAGCACTAGTTGTTATTGCATTCTGTGAAGTACAATATTTTTTATTATAAATATATAACCACTACCACCTCAATATGATTGATCCTATATAATTGGAACACCCTGTATACATAGACTCGTCATTTCTTCCGACCCCGAGCACGAAGATTTTTGTCTATAGTAGAATTAATAACACCGCTTCGTCATACATTGCGTACATATTTCAAGCCGAAGGAATTAGTTTCAAATCATTTACGTCGGTGTATGACGTAATACTCTATACCACCATAGACAAAAATCCCCATGCTATGGGGGATTGCAGACGAAATACAATTCGATGATAATTGGATTTTGAGTTATCGAAACTTTATTAGTTCAATAACTAATATACATACTTATATACTTACATAACAGTAAGAAAAACATGGCTATAGCACATTTTATGAACATGATTTAACCTTTATTTATAAAGAAAAATACTAGTAAAATTTGAACTAGTATTTACAATGCAAATAGCTATGAGCTAACTGCAGACTGTTGCATATAACAGGTAGCTCAACTGATCCATATCAATACCAGTCGGAAGTGTACCCAAGATGCTGGATTGATAAATTTTTTATTTGATAATATTTTTTCATCGAAAATGCCTATAGTTATTGAACAAATAAAATCCATCAAAAAACACAAGAGTTATAACTAAGTATGTATAACATACAGAACATATTACAGACTAACAAAGTAACCCAAAAATACGCGTTTTAAAAACGTCAACAAATCCTTATAAATTAGAAAAAATCTTATCTCAACGTTTTTGAAGCATTACCTAAAAGTATGTTGGCAAAATTTCCTCAAAAATAATTCAGTACTTAATAATCAAACGTGCTAAAAGTCATAGCGGGGAATACATGGATAAGGTCGGCGAGAGATGGAGCAAAGTGGAAAGCACAAGAGGAGGCCTTTGCCAAAAATGGGCAAACAGAAAATGATCGATGTCATTCATAACACTAATGTAAGCTAGTATGTTAGTTTGAAACAAATTGTAAATATTTTCTGAATAAATGGCTTGAAATGAAATGATGATTTCAGATTTTTATAACTTTTATTTAGCACAGACGTAGCTATAATCTATACTAATATTATAAAGAGGAAAGATTTGATTGTTTGTATGTTTGTTTGTTTGTTTGAATTGAATAGGCTCCGAAACTACTGGACCGAGTTAAAAAATTCTTTCACCATTAGAATCCTTAATTTTCCGTGATGAACATAGGCTATATAATATTTTCAAAAAAGTTAGGGATCCGCATGAAAAATTCAATAATTGAACCGTGGGCTGTATATTTAACCTCTTTTTCTTTTATGGCGCGTCAGAATAGAAAAAGAGGTTGTATAGCGCACGGTGCTTGCTTTTTCTCTACGGCCAGTGTCAGTTTTGGAATGTCGAGTCAAAGTCAAAAACCCCAATGCTGTTAAAAAAAGTAAAGATCCGTATGAAAACTGTGAAACCCATCGTTTTAGTGTGTATAATTTCTGAAATTTTTGTTTAATACCCGTGCGAAGCCGGGGCGGGCCGCTAGTATACAATATAGGTAGATGATCAATAACCTCTTAAGGCGACTTTCGTAGATCAAGATGAACTTTTGTTCTGACTTTGTCTGATTCAATGATTTATTTCCATTGAAAAAATATAAATAAAATAATTTCAAGTTCTGCTTAGCCAAAAAATTAAAAAAAAATTGGATTTATTAAAAAAAAAAACAAACCGCCCATACTAAACCTATATACATTATGTTGACGCGTCTTTTTATTTGTCATCTTTCAATAAATATTGCTTATTAACTCGACAAGCGATTAGTTATTTGCGATCTGTTTTGTTTACATAAATTCCTCATTGATTTTCGCTAGTGTATATAGCTAATACAATAAAACCTATTAAATATTTTTTTGGAATATTTTAAGTATTGCTTTCAAAAATCGTCGAAAACCGTTAAAATTTAAGAGCTAAGAAATACAATCATTTGTGCCTTTGTTTAACAATGTTGCAACACATAAATAAATTAATTTTTTAAATGATTTGCGTAGTACAGTTTATTTAAAATACGGCTCAACTCCCTTGGAACAAATCGTGTGAAAATATCTCAAAATCAAAATCAAAGTGCTTTATTTCCTTTAGACCTTACAGGACTCTTGGACACGTCACAAAACACAAATCACATAAAAGTTATGGGAAATAAAGTGATCACTTTGTTTAATTGTTCACTTCAATCTTTTTAAGGTAAAGTAAAGAAGTGAACAAGAAACCTTAAGCTTATTAGATTGTTAGTTTTAGAGTTGGAGCAAAACTCGTTTCTAACTGGTTTCCTTATTATTTCTGACAGATCAATAAAAGCGATAGTTTAATGCATTTTGCGATTTCGTTGTAAAAGACCTGTATCGCCTTACTTGGCACTTGAAAAGTGTATTTTCGGCTTTAACTGCGTTTGAGTTACGCGCTGCTGTTACGCTTTGAAGTGTATTTTCGGCTTTAGTTACGTTTTAGTTTCCGGAGACTATTGCCGTCTCTTTTATCCTATTGTCATAATCATAAAACAGAATGAGATAAAACATAGCGATTGATCTCAAGAGAAGTTACAATAAATAATAGCTTTCCCGCCTCCAAGCAATAATATCATTATTATTAATAACATTTATAATTATTCAGCATTATATTTATTACCGAGGCACTTAACCGCCCGTGTTGTCATATAAATAACTTATATATATATTTATATGTATGTAAATAGATTTTTTACAAGGCCAAGTTTTTTATTTTACATCCATAATCTATTTCGTCTAAAATCTATATTTATAGTTGTCTTTTTGAAAGGCCTCATATCTAATAGACGAAAGGCCTCTTTATTCTAAATTTCTGCTATCTATTGTAAAAATTGTTAGGTAGTATGAACCAACTGATTTAAAGGCCTCATTTCTTTTGAAGGCATTATTATCTATCTATAATATGTATGATATAATGCCAAAAACTGCTATTGATAAAATGAAAAGGCTATTAGGTTAGGCCAATCTATAAGACAAGAAGGCCAATTTACCACATGTTAACGCAAATAATCCAACGACTTGTATATCAGATCATATACAAGTCTTAAGATTACGCTTGCAACAGCACCATTCTTAGCTGTAATGGCCCATCTATCAGATAATGAGGCCTGTCTATTAGACACGGAGGCCTTTATGCTAGAAACAACACCGATCTATAAGGTGTAAAGGCCTATCTATAAGGTGTAAAGGCCTATCTATCAGGCGTAAAGGCCTATCTATCATACATAAAGGCCTACGTTCACCTGTCCGCTTGCCCAGCGTCGGGAGTGGGCGATTTGTGCCGGATCATCTTTCTGTGGTTGTTTTTGTCTAGGTGAAGTAGACAGCCGACTGCGCCGAAATATCTGGAATAAGATAAGATTATTTAGATAACTTAAAGATAAATTTATTACATTGACTATTATTCAAAGATATCTATATCTATACCAATATTATAAAGAGGAAAGATTTGATTGTTGTTGGAAATTAAATAATATCTTTAAAAAAAATCATATGGCGGGACTCTAACCCTATTTTTAGATTACAAAATATACATTATTAATAATAATAATGTAGGTATATATTAAAAATAATTATAATTAATATATATATTATTACTATAATAATTAATTATTATATAATTCATTATTAATTTACCACGAGTGCGGGGGATTGCGCGCTATAATGACAAACAAGCGATCAGCCCCGTCTTCACACAAGTATAATTTTTCCTACTTTCGTTTTTGTGTTCTGTGTTAGTCTTATTTAGTTTTTATTACTGTGTTATTTTGTTGTTTTTAATATGGGTAAAAATAAATGTATTTTCTTTCTTTCTTTCTATAGAATATTTTCAAAAAAGTTAGGGAACCCCATTTTTATAAATTACCCTTTCCTAAGCCTACCGCGTACAATATCTATGCCATCTCCAAAGGTTGCCTGGAAGAGATCGCTATTAGCGATAAGACGCCGATTGTGCCATTTTCTATTCTACTCTAATATCTATGCCCAACAGTGGGCTGGTTAAGCTACTTACCCTTCATGCTCCAAGAAGAGTGCTTTAAGCGCGCCTCGGGACCAGTACGCCATCGCGTACGATAGAAGCTTCATCGACAGCGGGTTCACTCGCAGGAAGTTACCGCAGAATACAACCTGAGGACCAAAAACATATACAGGGTTATAGGTGATCAATAACATCTTAAAGTTTGACGACCTCTGTGGCGCGGTGGGCGAAGGTCCGCCTGCGACGCAGGAGGTTGCGGGTTCGATCACGCCTCGGGGCAAATATATGTACGATCAGATATTTGTTCAGGGTGTATATATATGTATGTAATAATATTCTATTATGTATATCAGTCATCTAGTACCCATAATACAAGCTCTGCTTAGCTTGTGGCTAGATGATGCTGTGTGGATTGTCCGGCATTATTTATTTATTTATTGAGCCTCAATGCCTTTGTCCAGCAGTGGACTATTATAGGCTGATGATGATGATGACGTAGAGGTCACGGTTGATAGAGGAGTGGAAGATGTGACACCTAGCGTGGAATAAGGACCGAAAGAAGAAGTGAAAAGACTAACAACTAAACCTTATAAACTCAGTACTGATAAGAAACACGTACCCTCTCCAAATGCTCATTGCTCGCACAGAGTCTAGCGATGGACCCTATGTTGTTGGTGATAGTGACGAGAGTCGCGCGCGCGAGGTCAGCCTTGGACGCGCAAGATCGCCGCTCAGCTGAACACATCTGACCGAAACTGGAAGAAGATAAAATTAATTTATTAATTGCTAACAAATTCTTTTACTTCTATTTATTCATATAAACATACTAGCTTTTTTCATACGGAACCCTAACTTTTTTGAAAATATTCTATAGCCTATGTTCATCACGGAAAATTTAGGATTCTAATGGTGAAAGAATTGTTCAAATTAGTCCAGTAGTTTCGGAGCCTATTCAATTCAAACAAACTAACAATATTAATATAGATGAAACATAGATCCGAGCTACTCATATAGGTCTATAGGTGATCGGAATGCTGGCTTTTATTTCTGTCAACAAATTGGCATCGCCATTCAACGTGGCAATGCTGCCAGTATTCTGGGCACTCTCTGGGCACTCTGCCTTCTGGTGACGGTTTCGATTTTTAGTAAATAAATATTAATGTAAATAGTAATTGTAATTGTTTTATTTAATCATGTATAGTAATTTTCCCCCCGTAGTGTCTTTTTTGTAAAGAGAAGATTGGTACTCCTTCTAGCCTCATTTTACCCGGAATGCCACAAGGATCACTTTTAGGACTCGCTCTATTTCACATTTTTATCAATGACATTAAAGACCTATCTCAGTAAACTTCGATTCGGCTAATGCATTATAGGACGCTCTTTTAAGACAGCTGGATATGACTAAAGACGGCCTCTGTCCAGCTGTGGCCAGACAGAATGATGATGTTAAATAACATACCTAAAAGAAACATACCATGCCAAACAGACTGACGATGGTAAATAACATACCTGCTAGCAACTAGATCGCCGGGCAGTCCGAACCTCGCGTAGTCTCCCCCATAGATATCCCGCACTAGTTTGTCCACGTTAGTGTTGTCTCCGGAGGCCGCCAGCGCAATGGCCTCCTCGAAAGAGCTACAGCCAGTCAGCAAACAGCAGAGGCCGAGGAATGTGCCGCCGCCTATACTGGAAGAACACACAATTTTAGTACAAATAAATAGTGTACAAAGTACAATCCACAAAGCATCATCTAGCCCAAGATTTGAATGGCTTGTAATTTTTATATTGTTATTATGACTGTACGATGTGACTTTGCTTTTACTGAGATATACTCTATTCATGACATGTATTAGTAAAAGCAAATCACATCGTATAGTCACCTATTAAAAATTATACGCCACTAAAATGTACACATTATTTAGGGATAAAATTTAGATAAAAATATAAATATTATGATATGTTCTGATTTTTTTCTGTTTTGTTGTGCCAAATAATATAAATTTAAACGAGCAATGATTAATTTGGTACTCTTAAACAGTATTTTTTGTTGAGTTACTGGAGTCTAGAATTTAATCAATTTAATGATTCGCTACTTGACTAAATTATTAGGAGTAGAACCAAGAACTCTGTCAGCCAAGTCACCTGAATGTGACTGCCTGTACTCCAGTTGGTTCAACTAAGGAAAATATATATGGGATGTCACAAGGGTTTCTTTTATGTCCAGCTCTGTTCCATCTTCTCGTCAACGACATTGAAAACCTTACAAGCTTTTTCTTCCATTCTAGACTTAGTAAGCATTTGAATAAGGTTGCATCAAGTTACCTGGTGCCAGACACACGGTAGTAGTGGTGGGGAGAGTTGACAACGAGTAGAGAGACGCCGCTGCCCACGTTTACTAATAAGAACGGGAACGGTGACGAGAAATCAAACGGTTTTCGCACGTACTGGCTTAACGCTGCTTCCGCGTAGGGTGGCTGTGGAAAACATAATCAGTCACTGACTTAACTATTAAGTACAAAATATTGTCCTTAACCCGGAAATCGTAGCAATTGGGAAAAGAAAAGACACCTCATCAATAAAATCTCACTTGTGGCTTATGTGGCTACAATTACAATCAAATAAAAACTGGTTTATGCTACAAGAAGTTAAAAATAAAATTATAATTATTTATAATATTATAACAGGTTCTGTATCATCGCATCTTTATACAATATTTATCGTAAGAGCGAGGATTTCGTAAACTTACTTTTACATTAATATATTTTTGTAATAACTCTGTGTAAATTGATAAAAACTTAGAAGTTTAAATGTAATGAATGTTTTTAAACTTACGCGATCTGAACACATAATGATTAGCACTAATTTAATGGGTATTTATCGCGTTTTTTTTTTCTTTTTTTTCTTGACGTTTCAACAGGTTTGCACTCCGTCGTGGTCACGAGATGACTGTTGAAACGTCGAAAAAAAAACGCGATAAATACCCGTTAAATTAGTGCCAAGTTTAAATTTAAGTTTATTTGTTGGTGTCTCTATTTTATAACTAAATAATTTTTGTTTGTAAGTCTATGAACAATTTCATCGTCCGGTAGAGTTCAATACTAACTAAAAGCAGTACTTACACTTATAACAGTTTCTGCGGTTAGCCTATTAACAACTTTCTCGTCTGGCGGGGCCCAGTAGTAACATTCCTGTGGGTTCATACTGTCTATGTAAAGCACACCGGCTATTAAAGCGTCCAGCTCGTCCATTTTTGAAAGGCTCATGTTGACTTCCTGCAACAAAAAGATTAACTCGTTAGCATTAGTATAATAGTATCTATATTCTATCATATATGTGCCCCTTAGTTGACCTTCGTTCTCTAACGAATTAATGACTCATCCGACACGATCACTGTAACAAAGTCTAAGCGCCGCCATTTCAGATATTTTTCTCTACTTACTTTTCATTATGTGTGAAGTGAAGTGTGCCGTGAATGTTTCGGATGTTTACATTGTCAAATCGCGACTGTTTTCTTCTTCTTACTATAACCACGCGCGTGAGTGAGTATAGACCGCACTAGTGTGCAAGCGAGAAAACTTGATAAGCGCCGCCATTTTGGATTTGTTTCTTTAAATAACCTACTTTACCCTATTTTCTTGTCATATCTGTGTAGCCTCGTCAAAGTATCACTCTCTTTACCTTGACAAAGTCCTCCTCGAACTTGTACGCCCCTCCGCCGGTCGCGTAGATAGTATTAACTAGATCAGCCATGCCCTTAGAGCGGGCTAGTTGCAGGAACGTAGACACTTCCGATGTAGGGAAGCGAATGAAGTGAAGTGTGCCGCGAATGTTTCGGATGGTTACGTTGTCCATCTGAAATTTAATGGATATAAATAAATCTGACTTCACACAGCATTATCTAGACAAAGTAGCTTGTGTTAAGGGTACTAGATGACTGACATACTTGATAAAATATATTAAATACAAAAATATTTTTAAAAATATATATTATAAACATACATGTTATGTTACATTATTGAAGTTCACATAAGGATCCCCAACATTTAAAAATATTTTATTGCCTATGTTCATCAGGGATAATACAGGATTCTAATGGTGAAAGAATTTGTGAAATCGGTCCAGAAGTTTCGGAGCCAATCCTTTCCTATTTATAATATTAGTGTAGATAACTGCAGATCGTACAAACATTTTATTCAAGGCGGGAATCGAACCAGCATCTTCCTTCGTCGGCGGAGCTTCGCCCGCCACACCACAGAGATCGTCTGTTTTAGTGCTGAACTACTATTATTTTTTTGTATAAACAATCTAGCACACTCCAAAACTAGCTACATCCGGTCAGGTGGAAAAACGACCTGCGAAGGACTGCTGGCAGATGCTGGATGCGACAAGCTGAAGACAGGGCGCTACGCTCATTAGGGGAGGCCATGTCCAGCTGTGGACTAACATGGGCTGATGATGATGATAAAACAGCTGATGTGTGTACCTGTAAATGTGCATCTCTACGCCCCGTCTCCCCGTCTTCCCATGGGCACTATTCGGGTCTCTACATTGACTAGGATTTTTGTCACAAACTTTATAGAATACTAGCGGCTTCGCACGGGTATTAAACTAAAATTTCTGAAATTATACACACTAACACGATGGGTTTCACAGTTTTCCTGCGGATCCCTAACTTTTTTGAAAATATTATATAGCCTATGTTCATTAGGGAAAATTTAGGATTCTAATGGTGAAAGAATTTTTTAAATCGGTCGAGTAGTTTCGGCGCCTATTCAATTCAAACATAGAAACAATCAAATCTTTCCTCTTTATAATATTAGTATAGAAATATCTATGATTTCTTTCAAGATTTTAAATTTTCATAATAAAGCGATGGTATGCTGGTGAAACATCCCAGTTTTTACCTGTAAATGTGCATCTCTGCGCCCCGTCTTCCCATACGCAGAGTTTCTGGTAAGGTACCGTCGTATAGCCCGCAAGACTTCCCCTTCTCTGTCGCGTTCCTTACGACTCGACTCCGGCTCGAAGTATACCAGCTTGGTCAATGTTCCCCCGATGTCCATTCCGAACCATGGCATCGCTGGAAATATTGATAATATGCTGGCTGTTATTTTATTCAATGAATTGGCATTGAAAGAACGAAACGATGGATTAAGAAAGATGAGATAAAAAATGAAAAAAAAAAGAAATAAAACTTTGTGTCCACAAAATATACAATGAAATAAAAAATAATATGTGGATCCAAAACGGTTGCCACTTGTTTGTTTTTCTGCATTGCCACCACCATGGCAATATTACATTATTTATTTCAGGCAACATTAGTCTAGTACAAGATGTAAAATACATTATACAACAAACACTTTTTATTGTTTTATATTGTAAATATATTTTTCATTATTCTTACTCGGAAAGTAGGTCTGAAGTTGCCTGAGGAGCGGGAACGAATTTGGTGATCATTTGTTTTCTCGAGTTGTAATTCTTGTATTCGTAATGAAAAGCACAGTGTTTACCTCGGGTGAAAGTAACATAATTACTCCTCGATATAATGGCTCGCTACGCTCGGGCTCCAAACAATGTCTCGGGACTAAATAAGTTACTTCCAACCCTAGGGTAACAATGTACTATTTCCTTGAAATTTTCCCACTGAGGACACTCACGTGGTGAATCATCAGGCGGTGACGGTGGATCCGTCTCCTTCTGACAGCCATCAGCCAGGTTCCGGGGGGTCTGTTTGCTCATCGTGCGCGAGTATGGCGAACGCCGAATGCGCTTCAGAGATACTCTTCTGTAAAGAGATAAGATTGATTTTTAGCTTCGCTTCCCACTGTCTTTATGTATGTATGCTTAGATCTCAACAGATGTCAAAAATGTGATCAACATCAACAGCCTATAACAGTCCACAGCCGGACATAGGCCTCCCCTATTGAGCGCCACAGATAGCATTAATCATTTGAAGGTTATTTTCCATAATCCCCACGCTGGGCATGCGGATTGGGGATCGCAGTTCGGTAGAGTTGTTCTGCAGAGGGCGCTGCAACCCCCGGTAACTCTCTTCGTCACCTCTTACCACCCACGGGAAGATTGGGGATGGTGAAATTCTATGCCGGCAACACACGGCCACGAAAATGTGATATTATGTTTCTATTAGCATTATTATCGTGAAATCTTTCTTATAAAAACATTATAACTGGAAATGTATATTATGGAAGACCGTTACCTCCTACCGTTCCCTCCTTCTTCGGTGATAGAGACTTGACTTCTTCGTTATGGTTGGTGACAGAGACAAAAGAGTATGGAGCCCAAAGAGTTACTTTGTGACAGGTATGTAGCAATACAGCTTTGGTAAGATAACATAAGGAAAACAAAAATAACTGAAAATTAAAATCTTAAAATTTAAAATAGGTCACGGCGCTAACAATCTGTCCAGCCAATGGTTTAATTCTACCTCTTGCTAAACAGCACTGGCGATAGAGACAAAAGAGTATGGAACCCAAAGAGTTACCTTGCGACAGGCTTGGGCAGGGGCAGTGGGGGGAGCGGTGAGGCGCGACGTTCCCTGATGCACGCTGCTAGGCAGCCTTCACAGCGGTGCAAGCGCATCTACAACAATAGAAATATACTTAAGCATTGCTGAATTACTCCACATTAAGAGATTTTTTGCATTGCAGCAACGTATGACTGAAGAGGTGAGGTGGTGAGTATCAGGCGAAGCGCATCAGTAGGGCAAGCAAGGGGATTCTCTAGGGTAGAATAGACAATAATGGCATTGCATCGCCATACATTGCGTACATTATTGAAGTTGAAGGAATTAATTTCAAATAATTTACGCATTCGATGACAAAGTGACGTCATTTTTCTCTATTCTACCTTAGACAAGAAAGCCCGAGCTTGCCCTACAGCATTGTCATACAGCGAGGCAATGTAGTGCCGGCATAGAATTCCACCACCCCAACTCTTCCCATAGGTATCGTAAGAGGCGACTAAGAGACACACACCGAGGCCTAGAGGTCCAGCAGTGGACTATTATAGGCGGATGATGATGATGAGGCAATGCAGCCAGCGTCTTGGGGACACTTCCGACTGGTATTGATATGGATCAGCTGAGCTACCTATAGATTTAATTTGTCAGTCTGCAGTAAACTCTAGTTCTAATTTGGTAATTTTCTTTGTTAATAGTTTTTATCCACTATCTTGCATACTAGCGGTCCGCTCCGACTTCGCACGGGTATTTAACAAACATTGAATTTTTCATTTTTCGAGGATACCCTTACTTTTTGAAAATATTCTATAATCTATGTTCTCCAGGGAAAATTTATGATTCTAGTAATGGTGAAAGAAATTTTCAAATCGGTCCTGTAGTTTCGGAGCCTATATTCAATTCAAACAACAACATATCTTTCCTCTTTATAATATTAGTATAGACAGAAAACATGCACTCAAAACAAATATTCGCAGATCACACAAACATTTGCTGGATTCATGCGCAGTAGGGGTCATTATATTAAATTCACCACACACTAATGAATGTATTTTTACCATAATCGTTTAAATTGGCCTTAATAGATACGGCCTTGAATCATGACGTACAGATTTACAACAGGTTTTACAATAACATCATTTAAAAATAACAACTTTGTCTATGTTTTCATTATTAAACTGGCAGTCACCACGGGCTTCGCACGGGAATTAACACAAAATAAAAAAAAACATTTTTACACACACAAGCGTTGGTTTACATTATTGAACTTTTCATACGGATCACTAACTTTTTTAGCTGCATAAGAAAGCACTTTTTTGACATTGATTTTCCTCCCGCACCTCAGTGACAAATTGTGAAGTTTATGACACTCCACTGACACTAGCAGAGTCGTAGCGAAAGCGAAGTTGATATGGGTAATTGGGTACGTTCCCTAACGAGATAATAATCATAATAATGCTAAACAATCCACACAGCATCATCTAGCCCCAAGCTAAGCAGAGCTTGTGTTATGGGTACTACACTGATATTCATAATATTAAATATATTAATTAAATATATAATAATATTAAATACATAGATATTTTTATTATATATATAGAAAACGACCAGAACACCCTGAACATCTAACTGCAGATCGTACAAATATTTGTCCCTAGACGGGAATAAAACCCGCAACCTCCTGCGTCGTAGGCCTCGCTGACCGCGCTACAGAGGTCGTCGTCGTCGTCTAGATAGCGGAGTCTAAAGTTCAAAATCTCTGTTCGTAAATATGCTCGGGACATCGTCGCAAAGGTATTTGTTTGTACTTTAAAAAACTGTATCTCAAAAATTAAATATTAAATAAAGTTTATAATATACATATTCTTAAGCAATAATAACAAATAACTAAAAATATAATGCTAGACACTCCACGCAGCTAGCCCCAAGCTAAGCAGAGCTTGTGTTAGGTACTAGATGACTGATACGAGTCAAAGTTAAATAAAGCTTATATTATTATATATTCTTAAGCAATCAGTCCAAATAAATAAATAAATAAATATTGCTGTACAATCCACACAGCATCACCTAGCCCCAAGCTAAGCAAAGCTTGTGTTAGGTACATGACAGATATACATAATACCCCAACTCTTCCCGTGGGTGTCGTAAGACGAATAAGGGACACGCTTGGATATATTTTATTTTAATATAATTGATTTTAAAAGCACTATACTAATAAAAGACATATCTAATTAGTGAGAAATCTGTAGTGCCCTCACCTATTTGCAAGCCACAAGTGGCACATACATCTATGTTAAAGGTGAAGGTCATATTCATCTATTTTAACACAATTTAATGCTCACACCATGTTAATACTCATGTTCTAAGCAAATAGATTCCTATCCTATTTTATTCTGATCAGTTCACACTTAAAATTAAGCACACTGTGATCTGTCATTAGGCGTGTACAGAAACAAATTAGGCAATATTCAATGAAGCTAGAAATAATATTATATATCATCATCATCATCAGCCCACATCACAGTCCCACAGCTGAACATAGGCCTCCCCTAAAGAGCGCCATAGCGCCCTGTCTTCAGCTTGTCGAATCCAGCATCTGCCAGCTATTCGCAGATCGTCATCCCACCTGACCGGACGTCCTACACTACGTTTACCAAGTCTTATGAAACAAAAATACATTTTTTCTAAAAGAAAACAGTAAGAACATAATTTCATAATATCTATGTAGCTCTGCATTATTTATTCTTATAACATTGACACGGGTAGACTTTGACCATCGAATACCCGCTGGCCTTTGCGAGCGAGTTAGCAACGAGTGCAATGCAACACTTTTACTGCATTCATTAAGTGTAGGTATTTATTTTTTGTTATTTTATGAAAATGTTAATATTTAGGCGCGTTCAAACTTAATCTGAGGTGACCCTTGTAAAAACAAGTACGACAAGTGCGAGTGTAACTCGCGCGCCGAGGGTTTTGAACTTTTGTCGTTTAGGTAGGTACGTATATTGACGACCTGTTAGCGCGGTGGGCTTACAACGCAGGAGGTTGCGGTTTGATTCCCGCCTCGGGACTAATATTTGTAAGATCTGCAGATTATTTGTTCGAGTGTTCTAGTCCTTTTCTACGTACACAAAAATAAATCATCTAATGTGATACTTATATATACTTTATTAAGTATAACAGATATCGTAGTAGTACGAATTACACAAGCTTGCTTAGCTTGTCGCTAAATGATGTTGTGTGGATTATCCAGGATACATTACTCTTCTCATATTTTTTTGGAGCACGGTGGAATTCATGAATTCAATAATCTTATTATCTAAATATTCTTCGAGCGCAGTGGAATACATTGAGTATGGACTTTAAAATTTTGAGAACAACGGTTTCGTGGCGCTGTGGAACTACCTACAATTATTTTTTCGACTTTTTTCTACGTATTTCACTAAGTATGAAACTTAGACGATTTTTAAAACCTGTTTTGAATTGTCGAAATCCATACCTTTGATTTGATATTGCTCTCAATGAAATAGCCCCCATTGTGTGAAAATTCGTTTTTTGACCATATTTCGAAAAGTATTGTTTTTACAGACTTCTCTATATTTTTCCTGTAAAATATAGACCTATATCTACAAACGCTTAGTACATTTTATATAGATCACTCTGCTATCTTCGGAGATAGAGGGGGGGGAACGGTCAAATTTTTGACCTTTTTCGAAATATTTCGAAAAGTATAAAACCTATCGAAATTTCAAAAACTGCATTAAAATGTACAAACTAATACCTTTCATTTGATACCCAACTCGGTGGGGTAGTCACCCCTTTAGAAATTTTTCCCGCCCTTTTTTGACCATATTTCAAAAAGTATTATTTTTACAGATTTCTCTATATTTTTCCTGTAAAATATAGATCAATACCTACAAAAACATGGTACATATCAAATCGATCGTTCTGCAATCTTCGGAGATAGAGGGGGGGTACCGGTCATTTTTTCGACCTTTTTCAAAATATATCAAAAAGTATAAAATCTATCGAAATTTCAAAAACTGCATTGAAATGTACAAACCAATACCTTTCATTTGATACCCAACTCGGGGGGGTAGTCACCCCTTTAGAAAATTTTCCCGCCCTTTTTTGACCATATTTCAAAAAGTATTATTTTTACAGACTTCTCTATATTTTTCCTATAAAATATAGATCAATACCTACAAACACTTGGCACATATCACGTCGATCGCTCTGCAATCTTCGGAGATAGAGGGGGGGGGAACGGTCATTTTTTTGACCATTTTCAAAATATTTTAAAAAGTATGAAATCTACCGAAATTTCAAAAACTATTTTGAAATCTACAAACGAGTACCTTTCATTTGATACCACTTTCGACTTTGCACGTTCCATTTAAAATTTCGATTTCAAAATTTGTATGGAAAATCTTCATTTTGATTTTTCATTTATTTTCATTTTTTTTTCTATAAATATGTGCGGGCGCACAAAATGTATTATTATTTCAAATTTCAAGTCAATAGCTGCAGTAGTTTCTGAGATATTAAGGATTCAAAACACAAAACAGACCCAAAGCGATTTCATAAGAGTTTTGCAACCGATGGCAAAACCCTAAAAACTTCCCTGTCGTAACTATTAAATAAATAATGCTAGACAACCAGCAGTATCCTAGCCCCAAGCTAAGCAGAGCTTGTGTTATGGGTACTAAATGGCTGATATACATAATGCAATATCTATACTAATATTATAAAGAAGACAGATTATTTGTATGTTTGTTTGAATTGAAGAGGCTCCGAAACTACTGGACCGATTTGAAAAATTCGTTCACCATTAGAATCCTTCATTTTCCGTGATGGTGTGAGGCTATATAATATTTTGAAAAAAGTTAGGGTTCCGCATGAAAAATTCCGCAAGAAAATTAATTTTTCTCTGCGGTCAGAGTCAGTCAATATGGAATCAATCAATGTCTGAATCAATGTTAAAACCCCAATGCTGCTAAAATGTTAGGGATCCGTATGAAAACTGTGAAACCCAACATGTAGTAATAATTTCAGAATTTTTTTTATACCCTCGAAGCCGAGACGGATTGCTAGTATTAAATACATTGCGTGGTCTTCAAAGATCTCTTGAGGTGGACGGTGAGTCAGAACTTAAACAAACTTAAAAACTGTGACCTTATGACATCGCAAGTCCCCTTGAGATTATTTTTTTAATCAGTTCTAGAATTCACACTAGCCGAATTCGATACGCAATGTTTATAATAGAATAAATAGAAATCATCAAGATCAATGTTTTTTATTTCCTTTAGACCTGACAGGACTCTTGGACACGTCACAAGAACAGAACACCTGTATCTTTCACTCTGCATCAAAAAGGTCATCATAATACAGGACGTTTGATAAATTCACGATTATGTTTATACTCGATTAAAAATTCTAAATTTGAATGAGCCGCGGCATGATCATTGGCGATATGGCCGCGGTTGGGTATCGGTTTGGTAGATTACATTTCCCTTTATCTGCAAGGATTACTTATGTTTGATTATTTATATTATTTTATTTGGAGAACAAACATTTTTATACAGGCTCCGGCGACACGGATAAATTTCCTAAATAAATACAAAAACGTAATATAGAAACGATTTGTAATTTGAGCATATTTTCACCATGATCTGCTATTATTTGTATTGAAATTGTATTTATCTAGGTTCTTACTAAATAAATAAATATTGCTGGACAATCCAACCAGCATCATCTAGCCCCAAGCTTAGCAGAGCTTGCTTGAGCTTTGTTGCTGCGCCACAGAGGTCGTCAAACTGCAATACTGCAATTTGTTTTCAAAGAATTTACAAATAAAGCAGATTTTGGTGAAAGTAGTCTCAAATTACAAATCATTGGGGTATTATGTTTGTATGAGAAATTCATCCTTCGCCGAAGCCTAAATAAAATTCGTGATATCTTATCTACTCGATTGTAAATTCGACGCAGTTTGGTTTGGGTGAGCCGATGTTATTATTTTAAGCCTTGACAATATGGCCGCGGGTGGCCATCGTTTTGGTAGATTAAATTCCTCTTATCTGCAAGGACTACTTATCCAAGTTTTTTATGTTTATTTTTTTTAAATTTTATTGTACCTTATTTGGAAAATAAACAGTTTTACACGTTTTATCTTGTTATGTGTTCGTGTTTAAATACTAACTCTTAAGGCTGGCACGGATGAATTTCCCAAACAAACGTAATACTAAAATGATTTGTAATTTGAGCATATTTTCACCATGATCTGCTATTATTTGTATTAGAATAGTATTTATCTTGTAGTAGCTAAAATACTGTTTGCTTGCGGAGGAAAATTGGAGAAACAATTCTGTTATAAACAACTAGGTAACATAAGAATAACTAACAATTAATCGAACTTAATAAAAACAACTGAATATTTCTAACCAACAACAAAAAAATAAATTATAAAATACAGGTCAGTGTGGTCGGTGAGAAAAACAAAAAGAACCCAAATAATATTAATTGTTAACATACGGAAATCTGAAATCGGAATGGGAATCTCCCAACTTAATAGAATGGAATAAAAAAAACTTGTATTGTTTGAAATATACTTGCGATTTACATATAAACTAGGTATATAATTTTTTTTAAACTTACGCGATCTGAACACTTATTGTGCAAACCTATTGAAACGCCGAGAAAAAAACGCGATAAATACCCGTTAAAATAGTACTAATCATTTATTAAAATTAAAACTTTGTGCTTTTATATTAAAGCAGAGGCCATTTTGTGGCTTACATTTTATTAGTATTTTTGTTATGGTGTTAACGGACCACTGTAAGACTGTTAGTAAATTAATTATTTTATTCTTATTCTTTAACTTTATCTTTTTCATGCTGTATGACATGTCCAGCTTTATTATTATTCTTAGTTATTATTGTTTGACAAATATTTATCGTTTAACCCAGAGACATCATGTCAATATTGTCAATGATTATTTTATTTATTGCATTCAAGTCCATTACAGGGTGTTACATTTTAATAGTTAGATTTACATGAACCCTGTAAGGGCGTTGCGACATTCTGAGTACTTAGTTTGACAATTTGATACATTTATTCCTCATATTATTAATACTTAAAATTTTCAAGTTAAGATCGGTATAATACACACAAATTGTATATTTTATGAATCACTAGCGGTCCGCACCGGTTTCGCGCGGTATTTAACAAAAAATCAAAAAATTTTGCACGATTTATTAAATTTTTTGCGATTTCTTTAGAACAAACCTTTGCATTTTTAATATACCTACGTAAGTAACATGTATGATCTAACATCATCAGAAGAATTAACATTCAGATATTTTATTTGAACAAGTTAAGCGATAGAAAATCACACACTAATGCGAAAGCTTACAGGGATATCTATACTAATATTATAAAGAGGAAAGATTTGATTGTTTGTTTGTTTGAATTGAATAGGCTCCGAAACTACTGGACCGATTTGAAAAATTCTTTCAACATTAGAATCCTTAATTTTCCCCGATGAACATAGGCTATAGAATATTTAAAAAAAGTTAGGGTTCCGTATGAAAAAATAATTTTATGTTAACTACATGTGCGAAGCCGGGGTGGACCGCTAGTTGGTTAACAAATAAAATCAATACAAATAGTTTATTTCGAGTATTATTTAATCATCTATCGATTTATTTATATAAGTAAAACTACATCTAGAGGTACAGTTGGACATTAACCTGATAAATGCCAGTGGTTCTTATCACAAGGGTACACCACGCTAAGGATGCGTGCCAAGAATCTCTGAGATGGTCAGATTGAAGGTGCCTATCCTGTGGTAGAATCCCTTAGTCGGCCCTTTCGACACAGGCTGAGTAAAGGGTATATTCTCACGCCGCGATCGCTATAGCTAAGCCGTTATACTACTGGACAGGTTAAATATAAGTTATACGCAAAAGCGACTGGAAAACGCATTACCTAATGACTATAATCTTCGTAAACATAGTTGATTTAACAGGATTGATTAATATAATTATTTCTATCTAATTATGATCTATACTTATACTATAAAGAGAAAGATATTGTTTGTTTTGCTCCGAAACTACTGAAATATTCTTTCTCCAATAAAATCCTACATTATCTATCCCATCCATTATCAACATAGGCAAAAATATATTTTAAAAAAGTTATAGGTAAAATTTATCAATAACTTCATATTGACTAACAGCCTGACAGATTTGATAAGCTTCTATGATTTATTCCAACGTTTAGGTATATGAGCGTAAAAAAATCAATTTAAAATATTTTTGTCAATTACCCGTGCGAAGCCGGGGCGGACCGCAAAGTGATATATTACATCTATCACCTACCTGGTGGATGGTGATAACTCCAGTTTCGTGCATCTTCATCACAATAAATTAAATATCACAGGTTGAATAAATAAATAATAACACGTCACTTAATCTTCATAATAATCTATCTCCCATAGATTAGAAATGCCTTTTAGAAGGCTACTTATAGCACTATCAACAATACGACTCAAGAAAATACAGTAATAAAATAAAATACACCAGAAATCGATTAATATTCGATAGTCGTTCATCGGGACGACCGCGCGGCGCGGAGGTCAGACGGCGAATGTCATGTAAATCCAAATTTGAAATTCAATTTATGCGCGCGCGCAGTTGATAATGCGATAATTAGCTTAGTGACAATCGCCATGTTGTAAACAAGTGAAATATAGATGTATTTAGAGTGGTTACTGAATGTCTATAATACTTACTGGATATTGAAATGAATTTTACATAATCTATACTAATATAATATTATCAGGAGGAAAGATTTGATTGCTTGTTTGTTTGAATTAAATAGGCTCCGAAACTACCGGACCGATTTGAAAAATTCTTTCACCAATAGAATCCTAAATTTTCCGTGATGAACATAGGCTATAGAATATTTTCGAAAACGTTACGGTTCCTTATGAAAAATTTAATCTTTGTTAAATACCCGCCGGTCGCAGGAAGCCAGGGCGGACCGCTAGTGATTTATATAGTTATTCGTATCATACCTACCTTATATTTTTTCAATATTTTGTAATAACTAAGACTCTATAAATCTATATAAATAAGTCTATATATAAATAAAAACTAAGTCTATTTCCTAAAAATCTAAGCCGTCATAGGGCAGAGTGCCCAAAATGCTGGCAGTATTGTCACGTTGGATGGCGATACTAATTCTTTGACCGAAATACTCGTAATAGCCAGCATTCCGATCAGCTGTGGACTCAGAGTCACTCAGACTCAGAGTAGTATTGCGACGTCTTTATTAATCACTAGCGACCCGCCCCGGCTTCGTACGGATGCAATGCTGATACTAATGCATGTTATACATAAACTTTCCTCTTGAATCACTCTATCTATTAAAGAAACCGCATAAAATTCCATTGCCTAACTATAGAGATTTAAGTATACATAGGGACAAACAGACAGACAGCCCGCTGTCTGTCTGTTTGTCCCTATGTGACTTTGTTTTATACTACTATGTAGTGAGGTATAGGTATAGACTAGCTTCTGCCCTTAGCTTCGCAACATTAACTTGGTATAAAAGTTTCATCATTCTCTTATTAAATTACAAATAATAGCAGATCATGATGAAAATATGTTCAAATTACAAATCATTTTGGTATTAAGTTTGTATGTTAAATTAATCCATCGCAGGTTTTATTACGTGTATAACTTACTCAGCACGCACTCTACGGAAGACCAGCGCTATGGTTATACTCGTATATTACGCTATATAATAATAATGCCAGACTATCCACACAGCATCATCTAGCCCCAAGCTAAGCAGAGCTTGTGTTATGGGTACTAGATGACTGATATACTGATGACTGATGTACATAGTGCAATATTATTTTATTACATGTATAGATATTTTTTATTATACATAGAAAACGACCAGAACACCCTGAACAAATATCTGCAGATCGTACAAATATTTTGACCCGAGGATGAGGAACAAAAGATAAAAAAAATAAGGCGTTGTTGTAATAAGCTATTTGTTATCCAAAGCGAATGAACGGATACCTATTTAAAGAAATATACCGGCTTTATGAAAATTATCTAAAAAACATCGGGGAAAACCTCAATACGTAGGTTACAAGAAGCCATTTTGAAATCTCAACAACCGCACGCACGCACGTAAGCATTCAGGTTTTCTTTTTCAAAGAATAACTTGCTGTCGGAAAACGTAAGTACCAACTGTTAGGTAAATAAGCTGGGCAAGTTAGTAGTTACGTTGGCGCATTTGGGAAAATAGATTTTGGGCTAGAAATCAAAATTTTCCAACTACTCCCAAAATACGACGTTGGTTCTATCATAAATAATAGGTTAAAATAGTATACTATTTGTGGCTTTTTGTCTTAAAATAATTACTTTGCTACTTTTTATTCTTGTAGACCAAAGAAAAAATAATAAACCAGAAAAAGATTACTCGCGGCAACATCAAACGTCGACACCCCACAGAAAGGAAAGAAACTACAGAATTAACCCTTTTAAGGAGGATTCCATCCCTGTTAACGCAAGGTTATTACATTTTTGTGGCTTTTAATTCAGCGGCAAATTGAAAAACACCAATAAGCATTGCAATGCAAAATGGATTATCTATTTATTGAATACTAGCGGCCCGCCCCGGCTTCGCACGGGTATTAAACAAAAATTTCAGAAATTATACACACTAAAACGATGGGTTTCACAGTTTTCATACGGATCTTTAATTTTTTAACAGCATTGGGGTTTTTGACATTGACTCGACATTCCAAAACTGACACTGGTCGTAGAGAAAAAGCAAGCACCGTGCGCTATACAACCTCTTTTTCTATTCTGACGCGCCATAACAGAAAAAGAGGTTGAATATACAGCCCACGGTTCAATTATTGAATTTTTCATGCGGATCCCTAACTTTTTTGAAAATATTATATAGCGTATGTTCATCACGGAAAATTAAGGATTCTAATGGTGAAAGAATTTTTTAACTCGGTCCAGTAGTTTCGGAGCCTATTCAATTCAAACAAACAAACAAACAAACAATCAAATCTTTCCTCTTTATAATATTAGTATAGATAAAATCTATTTTCGGGTGTTTTAAGATTTCTGCGTGCGCGGGACAGAAGTCGCGTTTGCTTATTTGCTGCAATTTACTTCGCCGCCTTACTGTTTACTTATGTTATGTTATGGACAATGTACCTGAAATCATTTGATGTTTTTTACGAAACATAAAAACTACTTTTTTACAACTGTTCAATGCGATATACTCAACAAACATTCAGGAATTCGAAGACGGTTTTTACTTTTTCATCGATGTTTAAAAGTGCAATTAGAAACGATGTATGTAAATGTATGTATTTTAACCAAAAGTTAATGAAGGAATACTGAATTTGACCCCATTGAATAACCTTAAGCGTATACATTAGATTTAACTTCCAACCAAACTCTATTTTAACATACGTGTACTTTAAACCTTAATTTATGAAGATTTTTGGAGCGAAATGAACGCAAGAAACTTTGTAAACTTATCAATTGAAGTCGGGTTCTTTTTTGTAAATATTCTATGGCCTACATTATGTATGTTTCATCAGGAAAAAAGTAGAATTCTAATAATGGAAGAATTTTACAAATCGGTCCAGTAGTTTCGGGCCATATTCAATCATAAATAACAATCAAATCTTTCCTCTTTATAATATTAGTATAGATTACGTTGAACAGACGACATTAAATAATAATGTTGGACATTTTGTGATGGATAAATAAGCTTTTTTTAATGCCTTTGTTATATTTTTTGTATAATTTAGGCAGACGAAAGTTGCCCTGTTTGGTCACCAAAACCTATTTTCTGAATTTAGCTCGTCTGAACTAACAATCAAATCTTTCCTCGTAATTTAGTATAGATTAAGTTGAACACACGACATTAAAAAAATTCGTTGGTCTTTTTTGTGATACATATACCGTTTGGCCACCAAACCCTATTTTCGCAATTAAAGTTTCTTAAGTAACTAGTGTAATTACTAAACTTATTAAATAAAATAAATAAATAATGTCGCAATTTCGTTCGTCCATAAAACTCCTTTTCCGGTTTTAACCAGAGCGAATAACGAAACGTACCTATGTCAATAGGTCTAAGTTTATCAAGCACACGTGCTTTAGTCCCCCATATGACATTCAAATAACATAGCGAACTTAAATGACGTCCATAGATAGCGTTTATAAATCTACTAGCGGTCCGCCCCGGCTTCGCACGGGTATTTAACAAATTTTTTTAAAAAATTACACACACCTACACTTTTTGGGACAGGGTTACATTATTGAAGTTTTCAAACGAATCCCTAACTATTCTGATAATATTCTTTAGCCTATGTCCATGTGGGATAATATTATAGGGTTATAATGGGGGGGGGGGGGGGGAATTCACCGCTTAGTACACATATTTTGTTACACCTTGTATACAGGGTGATTGTAGCTGGATGCAAGCTTGAAAGTGAAGCTAGTGCAAACCATGAGCCATAGTTGTCTGTAATTTTTAAGAACTTTTCAATAAAAAAATTAAATCTACAGTAAATTGATAATATCGGCGAATGGATCTAGTAAATATGTTATTTTTCACATTATTTCAATAAAATAATGTGTGATAAAATAATAAAATTTCTTTAATTAGCTAGGAATTAAGCCTAGTCATAAACTGTAAAGAATTATAATTTCCAAGAGAAGAAATACATATTATTCAATTCCAATTTTTGATCAGGCTTTTTTCCTTTTGGGGTACAGGTAAAAAAGTTACGTGATACTCGATATTACTTTAGCTATGTTGTGAAACTACAGGAGAGGGATGAAAAAGGAGCTTCGTTGTGAGACTAGAGGAGACTAGGGATGAAAAGGAGCTTCGTTGTGAGACTAGAGGAGACTAGGGATGAAAAGGAGCTTCGTTGTGAGACTAGAGGAGACTATAGGGATGAAAAGGAGCTTCGTTGTGAGACTAGAGGAGACTATAGGGATGAAAAGAATTGGTATGCTCACAAGATCTAGGAGTGATCCTAAAGATTTCATGTACTTGATTCGACGCAGTAGGCCTGAAATAAATAAATAAATAAAATAAATAATGCCGGACAATACACACAGCATCATCCAGCCCCAAGCTAAGCAGAGCTTGTATTATGGGTACTAGGTGACTGATATACATAATACAATATTATGAAATAGATAGATATTTTTTATTATACATAGAAAACGACCAGAACCTCTGAAAACTACCATCGATTTGAAAAATTCTTTCACCATTAGAATCCTACATTATCCCTGACGAACATAAAGTATGGAATATTTTCAAAAAAACAGTGATTCGTATGAAAACTTCAATAAAAACTTGAGGTGTGTAATTTTATTTTACAAGCATGGATTGTGTTTCTTTGTTTTCGAAAAAAGAACACACGAAGTATCGAATTGACGGAGAGTATCGATTTTAAGATCAGCAGCCTTATTGACTAACTTGAAGTCCATTACCAGTGATCTTCAAACCGATCACCAGTTGTAGACCCAGTCAGAATGTTGTCGGTATTGTCTAAGTATTCAACTGGTCCTCGGTTTCAGCTATTTACACAATACGAAAGTGACAATCGAAGTCCAGGCTAGGTTTGAAATTACAAACTGAAGGCGATTACGATTACCAGTTGAGTACTAAGCCAACAGGCAATGGGAAACCTGCCTATAGCGAATTCTAAAGAATACATGAAAATATCATGTATATGTATAATTAAATGTATGATAAAAGTTTTAATTCCCTGCATTCGTTTGAGCAAGTCACTACTAATAATATATAATATATTATTAGTAGTGACTTGTAATATAATATACACACTAGAACGATGGGTTTCACAGTTTTCATACGGATCTTTACTTTTTATAATAGCATTGGGGTTTTTGACATTGACTCGACATTCCAAAACTGACACTGGCCGTAGAGAAAAGAGGTTGTATAGCACCGTGCGCTATACAACCTCTTTTTCTATTCTGACGCGCCATAATAGAAAAAGAGGTTGAATATACAGCCCACGGTTCAATTATTGAATTTTTCATGCG
Source organism: Eupithecia pulchellata (assembly GCA_963931895.1). Taxonomy (NCBI): domain Eukaryota; kingdom Metazoa; phylum Arthropoda; class Insecta; order Lepidoptera; family Geometridae; genus Eupithecia; species Eupithecia pulchellata. The sequence continues at coordinate 1,256,232 of OZ007550.1, read as the reverse complement.
GATCCCTAACTTTTTTGAAAATATTATATAGCCTATGTTCATCACGGAAAATTAAGGATTCTAATGGTGAAAGAATTTTTTAACTCGGTCCAGTAGTTTCGGAGCCTATTCAATTCAAACAAACAAACAAACAAACAAACAAACAAACAAACAAACAAACAAACAAACAAACATACAAACAATCAAATCTTTCCTCTTTATAATATTAGTATAGATAAATAAATAATAGCGGACAATTTACACAGTATCATCTAGCATCTAGACAAACTCTGTTTAGCCCCAAGCTAAACAGAGCTTGTCTTATGGGTACTAGACAAATATCTGCAGATCGTACAAATACTTGTCCCGAGGCGGGAATTGATCCCGCAACCTCCTGCGTCGCAGGTGGACCTTTGCCCACCGCGCCACAGAGGTCGTCAAGAATCCTAAATTATCCGTGATGAACATAGGCTACATATTTTCAAAATGATTAGGAATCCGCGTGAAACTTAACGTGTACGTAAGTAATTGCGTAAAAATGTATAACTTAAAATTCTTGTATACACGATGGGTGCCAATATTCATCTTTGGTGCTTATTATTGCCATCGTTAGTTGAATTTTGACATTTCCTTCACTTAAATAAACCGGCCAGGTGCGAGTGAAACTTTCACATAAAGGGTTCAGTCGTCTTTTTTTAGGGTTTTGCCATCGGTTGCAAAACCCTTATGAAATCGCTTTGGGTCTGTTTTGTGTTTTGAATCCTTAATATCTCAGAAACTACTGCAGCTATTGACTTGAAATTTGAAATAATAATACATTTTGTGCGCCCGCACATATTTATAGAAAAATAAATGAAAATAAATGAAAAATCAAAATGAAGATTTTCCATACAAATTTTGAAATCGAAATTTTAAATGGAACGTACAAAGTCGAAAATGGTATCAAATGAAAGGTACTCGTTTGTAGATTTCAAAATAGTTTTTGAAATTTCGGTAGATTTCATACTTTTCAAAATATTTTGAAAATGGTCAAAAAAATGACCGTTCCCCCCCCCCTATCTCCGAAGATTGCAGAGCGATCGACGTGATATGTACAGACAGAAGCATTAATTGGTAACCCCCTCACAGAATATGTCATAGTTATCATTCAGTAGCATGTAGGTTCAAACCCGTGAAGATTTATATATTCATTTTAATTTACATTATTTTTTATTTTTGTTTTTTTATAAAGTTTGTTTTATTGTTTAAATAAAAAACAAATGTTTTTTTCAACACCTACATTTCTTTTATCAGGAGTAACGATACTGAAATTTCGAGGCTGTATCACATGTAACTATGGTGTAGTGGTTAGTGTAACCGAGATTCTGTCACCCACCGCACATCGTAATGATCGTGATCGAATCCTTGCAGAGGATGTTTTTGTTTTTTAACTACTACTTAATTTTAGTAATGTAATGACATTTATTTATGTGTAATAGTGAAGTTTTTGTCTATTAGTATGAATTTAAAGTAATTGATAAAATAAAACAATAATAATAATTTCAGGTAAACAATTACCTACGTTTATTTTTTTCAAAAATTTGCCTACACAAACAACAACACAAAAAATTTAATTAATGTTTTATTTTATTATTTAGCCTACTTACAAATAGCTTCCTATCCTGAAAAATAATATTCCATTTTCGATTTAGTGCTCGAGAATACACATGTTTTCATTAGATTTTCGTTTACTTTGCTAATCTAAATCTAATGAATTAAACAATTTGGATCTCGTGTAAATCATGGAATACTAAATAATCAGGTAGTTTTGAAAATAAATGAGGTCAAATGGAGTTTTTCTGACAATGTTAAAAGGTAAAGTTACATTAGGGTTTAGTAGGTAGTGATATTTATCGTCCTTTATATTTAGTGATACTTATCGCTTAATAGCTTAAGGGCTAACGGATCGGATCTCAATTTAAAACCATTTGACCCCACATATTTTCTATCGGATTTAGGGCCGAACTTTTAGTTAGATGTCCAAGAAATAACAGTAATGCCTTGTAGAGATGAACAACCCTTGAGAAACCATCCGCGTACGATGCACTGCACAATTATCATGGACAAAATAAATTTGGGCTTCTGGATACGCGATCCGCGTAGTAACCTTCAACACTTTCAAGCTCGTCATTCATGCGCCCAGTTATTTTTACTATTTCTCCAGGACCCATAGAGGATATCCATCTCCAAAACCTAAAAAGAAAAAAAAAGTCAACTGTTATAATGTTAATTTAGTTCGTGTAAATACTAACTTGTTAAAAATATCATTATTATGATGAAATAATCATAGATAAAGGTGTTCGAATTTGTTGAGAATTATCAGTATTATCACTTACCTAAAGTTATTCATGCCCTACGATGGAGTTCAGCAGACAGTCCTATTTTTGCTGCTCGATAATTGTGTAAGTATATCAGCTGCATGCAAATGCCTTCTGTTGACGTTGATATCAAATATTGTTGAGCAGTAGAACGAGTGGATGCAAAAGGCGAACTAGTCTGAATGTCAACAATATTATTGTGGCGACTTCACTGATTTGTATACACTCCTGTTGTTTATCTGCCATTGCTTCTTACATTCACATCCCCACATTACACTTAAGCGCACGGTTTTTATCTGTAAGACAACAAATCAATACTTAAATGAAGTTAAAGATAACAAGGTTTTACAAAAAAAATATGTATTTGTTTCGTAACGATTATGACACAAGAATAATAAGTTGATAACTTACCGTAATTCAAAACGAGAAATCTCCTGAGTACTAATTTTCTGTTCGAATAGCACCGCAATCTTAGTTCTCACAAAATTCTTAATTTGCATAATTTCCTTCAATATTCTTCAATTCATTTATGATTCAAACCAGTAAGTCAAGACTAGAATTGAGTATGGCTAGTGACCTTTTCATTATTCACCAAGATTATATTTAAATCTACCCTCAAATACTTCTTTTTTTTCTTATCCAGTGTAAAGAGATCTCATAAATAAAAATCCGCTGTCGAACACTAATAACATAAAATTTCGACGCTCAGATAACTGGTTCGTTGGTTTAGTTGGTTGGTGCGTGCGTTACTTGTCATGTGAGCGATTGGATGTCTGGTTCGATTCCCACTGGGTGTTACGTTTTTGTTTCTTAGTATTTGAGTAAAATATTTGTAAATCGTACAGTGATTTGCAATGTAAACTTTAGCTATTAGGGGGGTTACCAATTAATGCTTCTGTCTGTACCAAGTGTTTGTAGGTATTGATCTATATTTTATAGGAAAAATATAGAGAAGTCTGTAAAAATAATACTTTTTGAAATATGGTCAAAAAAGGGCGGGAAAAATTTCTAAAGGGGTGACTACCCCCCCGAGTTGGGTATCAAATGAAAGGTATTGGTTTGTACATTCCAATGCAGTTTTTGAAATTTCGATAGATTTTATACTTTTTGATATATTTTGAAAAAGGTCGAAAAATTGACCGGTACCCCCCCTCTATCTCCGAAGATTGCAGAACGATCGATTTGATATGTACCAAGTTTTTGTAGGTATTGATCTATATTTTACAGGAAAAATATAGAGAAATCTGTAAAAATAATACTTTTTGAAATATGGTCAAAAAAGGGCGAGAAAAATTTCTAAAGGGGTGACTACCCCACCGAGTTGGGTATCAAATGAAAGGTATCAGTTTGTACATTTTAATGCAGTTTTTGAAATTTCGATAGGTTTTATACTTTTCGAAATATTTTGAAAAAGGTCGAAAATTTGACCGTTCCCCCCCCCTCTATCTCCGAAGATAGCAGAGTGATCTATATAAAATGTACTAAGCGTTTGTAGATATAGGTCTATATTTTACAGGAAAAATATAGAGAAGTCTGTAAAAACAATACTTTTCGAAATATGGTCAAAAAACGAATTTTCATACAATGGGGGCTATTTCATTGAGAGCAATATCAAATCAAAGGTATGGATTTCGACAATTCAAAACAGGTTTTAAAAATCGTCTAAGTTTCATACTTAGTGAAATACGTAGAAAAAAGTCGAAAAAATAATTGTAGGTACCTACCCAATAATCTCTGTAGTAACTGTAATAGTAGGGTTCCACAGCGCCACGAAACCGTTGTTCTCAAAATTTTAAAGTCCATACCCAATGTATTCCACTGCGCTCGAAGAATATTTAGATATATATAAGATTATTGAATTCATGAATTCCACCGTGCTCCAAAAAAATATGAGAAGAGTAATGTATCCTGGATAATCCACACAACATCATTTAGCGACAAGCTAAGCAAGCTTGTGTAATTCGTACTACTACGATATCTGTTATACTTAATAAAGTATATATAAGTATCACATTAGATGATTTATTTTTGTGTACGTAGAAAAGGACTAGAACACTCGAACAAATAATCTGCAGATCTTACAAATATTAGTCCCGAGGCGGGAATCAAACCGCAATCTCCTGCGTTGTAAGCCCACCGCGCTAACAGGTCGTCAATATACGTACCTACCTAAACGACAAAAGTTCAAAACCCTCGGCGCGCGAGTTACACTCGCACTTGTCGTACTTGTTTTTTATAAGCGTTGATTACACGTTTTTGTATGAGGCCAGTTTAATTTATATCTCATCATAAAAAATTACGATGCGAAATCTTATTTTTTAAGATATACTGCGATTGTTGAAGTCGAGAAAAAATAGCCAAAGAAGTAGTTATTGTCTATCAGTTTTTTGTATGGCATACAAAGAACGTACTTCTCTTTTTATATTTATTTCGTCACTGAATTAAATATTTGTTGATTGTTGTCAACAACCATTGGCCGTGTGGTGCCGGCATAGAATTTCACCACTCCCACTCTTCCCGTGGATGTCGTAAGAGGCGACTAAAGGAAACACACCGGGGGGCGGGCAGCAGCGCCCTCTGCAGAACAACTCCACCGAGCTGCGATCCCCAACCCGCATGCCCAGCGTGGGAATTATGGCAAATAACCCCCAAATGATAATGCCATCTATGGCGCTCATTAGGGGAGGCCTATGTCCAGCAGTGGACTATTATAGGCTTGTGATGTTGATGTAATTTGTGTTTTGTGACGTGCCCAAGACTCCTGTAAGGTCTAAAGGAAATAAAACACTTTGATATTGATTTAATTCGAACGTACCCCAACGCGTGTAAAATAAATATATTTTTGTTGAATACCCGTAATTAGGTAATACCTGTATATATTTTTTATTTAATTTTAACCTAATATAATAAACGAATAATGCCATCGCCTATTAGGGAAGGCCTATGTCCAGCAGTGGGCTATTATAGGCTGGTGATGATGATGATGATAAGAAACGAAAGTAAAATTAAAATGATACTGAGATTGGCCCTTATTACCTTAAAGAATAAAACCAGATGACCTCAATGGCGCTTTGGACGAAGGTCTACAGAAGGTTGCTGGTTCGATTCCGCGCAAATATTAGTATGATCTGCGAAATAATTATCTCAGGGTCCGGATTATTGTTTAAAAAGTTTTAGTCAGGGATTTTTATGTAGTTTATTTTGGTAATTTTAAGAAATTTTAGTTTTTACAAAAATGTATTCTTTTAAGCTAAAAATAAAAAATACATCGTGATATTTGGCTCGACCCCCTCTCCCTCGTCCCTCTTATCTCATGTACTATTGTTCAAAATGCGTATTTTCAGTTTATATACGTTAATCTGAGCTTAAAACAATTTTTTAGGGCTAGTATTTAAGATTCTAAGATAGAATCTCAATTCAACCCAGCTCCTCGCAATTCTACACTGTTTCTTGCGGGGAAAAAATTACGTGATACTTGCCAGGACCTCTCTCGCACGTGAGATTCGGTGAGAATCGGCTTGACCAATCTCCCCCCTAAATACCTCACGTAATTAATGGATACCCCCAAACTGCGATCCGCCTTTTAATCAAAGATAGCGATGCCTATAAAAATGTATGAGAAAACGCATTTCTATACTAATATTATAAAGAGGAAAGATTTGATTGTTTGTTTGTATGTTTGTTTGTTTGTTTGAAATGAATAGGCTTCGAAACTACAGGACCAAAGGGTGATAAATTGATTTATAAAAAACTCACGTAATACAACTAAAGATATTTATTATATTTGTTATTATATTAGAGTAAGATTGGTATAGGGGGACCAAAGGCCCACTATCGATCTTGTTTAAAAATAAAGACAGGGTCGCACGCCTAATATTTTGGCTGCAATTATGAAACTTAAGCTGAAATCGTATTTTAACAGAACTTTTACCAAATTTTTATTTATCTTAGTACCATATCGCAGAACATACAGGGGGGTTAAATCGAAGGCCCCTTTAGTTACATCCTGTAAATACATATAATAATAAATTTATAATAAACTCACCTAACACCATGACGAATCGAGCAGGCCGCGGCTGGCGTAGAATCTGGTTGCCAGCACAGGTGTTACCAACTCGAAATAATGTCGATAACTGTAACAAAAAGAACTCGTAAATTATGTTGTTGGTTTGACATATCTATATTTCTATACTTATATTATAAGGAGGAAAGATTTGATTGTTTGTTTGAATTTAATTGGCTCCGCTGCGACCACTGGGGACCTAAGCCACGAACCCGCATTTTCTCTACGGCCAGTGTCAGTTATGGAGTGTCGAGGCAAAGTCAATAAACCCAATGCTGCTTATGGCGCGTTATAATAGAAAAAGAGGTTGAATATACAGCGCACGGTTCAATTATTGAATTTTTCATGCGGATCCCTAACTTTTTAGAAAATATTATATAGCCTATGTTCATCACGGAAAATTTAGGATTCTAATGGTGAAAAGAATTTTTCAATTCGGTCCAGTAGTTTCGGAGCCTATTCAATTCAAACAAACAAACAATCAAATCTTTCCTCTTTATAATATTAGTATAGATATAGATGATAACATTTTCAAGTGTTTTCCATCGATAACATTGATTTCTTATAACTGATCAGTGATAACCTGCATTTGTCTGAGATATTGTGCAGTCTTAGCCTCAACAATGCTAAGTCAAGCCTATTTTGCTTTAGAAATTATTCTGTAGCTTTAAATAGAAATCTATTTGCATCACAATGCATACAATGCGTATATTGTTATGTATCAATACATAAAAACTAGATTCATAGACCTTCATTTAAATCACATTAATGTTAAACTCGATTCATATACCTTTATTTAAATGACACTAATATTATTTATTTGACGACCTCTGTGGCGCGGTGGGCGAAGGTCCGCCTGCGACGCAAGAGGTTGCGGATTCGATTCCCGCCTAGTGACAAGTATTTGTACGATCTGCAGATATTTGTTCAGGGGTTCTGGTTGTTTTCTATCTATACTAATATTCTAAAGAGGAAAGATTTGATTGTTTGTATGTTTGTTTGTTTGAAATGAATAGGCTCCGAAACTACTGGACCGAGTTAAAAAATTCTTAAACCATTAGAATCCTTAATTTTCCGTGATGAACATAGGCTATATAATATTTTCAAAAAAGTTAGGGATCCGCATGAAAAATTCAATAATTGAACCGTGGGCTGTATATTCAACCTCTTTTTCTATTATGGCGCGTCAGAATAGAAAAAGAGGTTGTATAGCGCACGGTGCTTGCTTTTTCTCTACGGCCAGTGTCAGTTTTGGAATGTCGAGTCAATGTCAAAAACCCCAATGCTGTTAAAAAAAGTAAAGATCCGTATGAAAACTGTGAAACCCATCGTTTTAGTGTGTATAATTTCTGAAATTTTTGTTTAATACCCGTGCGAAGCCGGGGCGGGCCGCTAGTGTATAATAAAAAATATCAACTTATATATTTAATAATATTGTTTTATGTATATCAGTCATCTAGTACCCATAACATAACACAAGCTCTGCTTGCTTGGGGCTAGATGATGCTGTGTGGATTGTCCAGCATTATTTATTTATTATTATTTATTTATATATGCAAAAATTTGGATGGATGTTTGTTACTTAGATGCAAAACTACTAGTATTGAGATAAAATTTGATATTCTGGTAGTTCTAGGCCTGGAATAAAACAGGCTGGTTTTTTTTTATGTCATAAATAAGTTTTCAGAGGAAAGAACTTTAAAACCTTTCCATTGAAACAATGCAGGTGAAGCCGTAGGTAGAATGTAGTTCATAGTGGAAAAGGATTTTTATACGATCTAATAAATAATTTAATTATTTATAAGAACTTTTGAAAGAGAAAATAAATTAAATATTAACTTATTTGCAATAAACATGTTATAACATGGGATTGTAATTCTAGAGAGTTTTTTCAATTATCAGTCAAAAAGTTAAATTTAAATGTAAATTACGTATTTAATTTGTTAAATTCATGGTATCTGAAGAATTTTTACATACCTAATGTAAGTATTAAGATTACTAGTAATATTTTAATATTTTTATAAAACTATTTTTTAGATATAATTTTCTTTTACTTATTTAATCCATGACTTTTAATATTTGTTTTTACCAAAAAAATGACTATTTGACTATATATGAATAGTAACTTGCGGCGTTGCAGAAGACAGGAAACAATGGAAGACTTTAGAGGAGGCCTATGTCGAAGGACAAGCGGGAAACAAGTAACAAGATGTTCATATTATGTAGTAACAAACATCAAACATTATGGTTCAGCAATAAAGGCTTATTTTATTTTATTTTTATTTTTTATTTTGGCTTATTTTTTTTTTATCTTGATTCATCATCATATGGTATAAGCCAACCAGCCCATGGCTTATACCATGGCTCATACCAATTAGAACTCATATGTCATAGTTGAAAATGACTCCCCCAAACAACAACAAAAATAACAACAAACAAATGAACCATGACACAAGAGAGGAGGCAACCCTAGTTGCCTAAACTTATTGTTCAATTATTCACACATTTCATTTGATTCACACTATAATTTATACTAATAAAGGCAAATCCTTTATTAATAAGATATTATAGTGATCACTTTATTTACTAGTATTACTGTAAGGTCTAAAGGAAATAAAGCACTTTGATTTTGATTTTATCCTTAATGTTAAGAACACTAACTAGCAAAATTGGTGTTAGCAATAAAATTATACTTTCTCCTTCATTCTGAAGTTAGTTTGTCATTTATGTATATTTTGGACTTATGTGTTTCTTCTGTTTAAAAAACTCACCATTATTCATAATAAGTTCTAAGCATAAACTTGAGCATCGGAAGGCAGAGTAATGAGTAAGTGCTGGTGATGAACAAACAAGGTTTTACCTCTTATTTGAAAAGAGAAGCTATGAGAATTCGTTTCAGACACCTTCACCACCAATTTCACCAGTTATTAAGACAGGAATAGCAAAATATTTTTGTATACTTACCCACATATTTAAAAGTAATGGATTTCCCTTTTATCGGGGTTTATTAACATAACCATAAAATATAATACATAACCCTGATTTAAATCTGGGTCACCTTGACGCCGAAGACGCTTCGAAATGCAGAAAATCAACAGTTAGGTAAGCAGAATAACTAGTTTTTGAGATGTATGTTTACATGTTGATAGGCACCTACTCAATTCTAACTTAATAATGTCATTTTAACGACCGTCACCGTAAGGTCATGTTAAATGACTTATTATTAGTTTAAAACAACAGAAATATGCAGTTTACAAGTGTATTTATTCAATGTTTTCGGAGATAGCAAGGGCACAAGAAATTTAGGGATGCCGCAAGTACCCTGAATTTGAGGTTTATTAGCTAGAAACTCCCTATTTATAAGCGTGTACTCACCGAAACAATGATATTGTGTGATTTTCCTCTAAATGAAAGTAAATTGCTTTCAAATTATGACGAAATCAACAAGAAAAAATAATAATTTTGCAACACGCACGGATTCAATAAAAAAACGAACGAGTGAATGAATGAAAGAATTATGGAATGGAACGAACGGAACGAACGACGAGACAGGACGAGACAGATGTTTTTGGAGGCTGCCATAAACGAAATAATAAAGTTCTCATTTTTGCTTATGGCATTTCATAGGAAAAATGCCAATGTCATGTCAAATTGTTTGAAAGAAAATCGCTCGCTCGTAGCTGGTTTATTTTTATTCATGCAACACGCCTTTGTCGTAATTTTCTTCAACATTTCATCAATATTCTCGATCTTCCGTCCTGATTTTGTATTCCCAGTGTTCTATCTGTGAATGTTATAAAAAACTCAAAATGCGGTCCGATATACCCGACGAGAACTTGCTGCCTCCGTGCTGGTCGGACGATGTCCGGATGAATGCATTATTTGCACCATTTCGGCTGAAGGCAGCTAACCCTGAGTCCTGGGAAATGAAGATGAAGTTTTGGTCTGATATGATAAGGGTCTTGTGCAGGCATAGAGGCGACCCCGTGGTGTCTGCGGCGGACGTAAAAGTTGCCTTTCAGCGACGGGGGCGCACGCCCGCTTGCATTGAAATCGTCGTCGAAGAAATGTATCGGTGAGTCAAACTAAAAATCTATCACATTAATCTTTAGCTAGGCTAGGATAAGGTAGCAGCCAATGAGACCTTACAGACATTGTGTAAATGGAGTGGTTCACAACCATAATATTTAATAAAGTATCTATTGTATCCCAGAGATTGTACCACATGTCATTTAATGTTCTCTAACTGCACTTCCTACTGCCCTACATAGTGATCAAGCCTCAGAGTATGTCCGTTAAACATTGCCAGGGTCAGTGTGTGGTGCCTGAGGTAGCCGGGAGATTCCTAACAGACATCATGGCTTGTTGTTTATATTAGAAGAAAACTCTTGTTTGTCATTGAGTAGCAGCTCAATGACAAACAAGAGTTTTCTTACGTTATTGAGATGTTTTGAAGTGCAAGTAATACAACCATTATTATTCTAAATAAATAATGATGGACAATAGCATCTTGGTCCAAGCTAAAAGAGCTTCAGAGCTTGTGTTATGGGTACTAGATAACTGATATACAATGCACTACATCAATATATTTATACTATAATTGCTCATAGCAATAAGGCCGCCTACTTCAAGGAGCTGGGCTGGTTAGGTTCAAGTTTTATAATATCCATTCTTAAAGAAACCCTATGATAGGTATCAAACAGATTGACAGAGAATTGGACCGGCTCTCTGTCAACACTGGTTTACTGTATAGCCTCGGACTCCCCCTGGGCTGGTTAGGTTAGGTTTGCCTGTTTAGGCAGGGGATAATGCAAAATACACTCTCATGCAAGATGTCAGTGCAGATCTCAGTTCCCCCACTTAGAATTAGAAGGCCGCCTATATTGTAATGTTGTTGTTCGTTAAATTCCATTTAAATTGACATTTTTAATTCACTTTGTGATTGTTTATATTATTTATCAAATATTATGAGTAGGTACCTAATTATCATATTTATATTGAATCTGATTGTGACATTAATTAATAATTTTTTAAATATTCTATGGATTGAATGTGAAATAAATGAGTTAATAATATATATTTTTTTCAGAAATGGAGACCTTGTCCCTCTAACAAAATACCAACAGATCCTTCAAAACGGGCCTGAAAGCTGGGTACGGTGGGGCGCCCGTCTGGCGTTCAAACCCGCTGCCTTTGCCCTTGTTGCTGTGTCATCGCTGCTGCCGAGTCGGAATGCTGTTGACAACGACGGCCTACCTAAAGCTAGTATTGAGTCTACTCAGAAGTTTGTCTTGGAGAGTGTCTTGAAGGTAAATTAAATAAATAAATAAATAATGTGGGACAATCCACACAGCATAATCTAGCCCCAAGCTAAGCAGAGCTTATGTTATGGGTACTAGATGACTGATATACATAATATAATATTAATACATACAAAGATATTTTTTTTTATCATACATAGAAAACAACCAGAACGCCCTGAACAATTATCTGCAGATCGTACAAATATTTGTACCGAGGCGGGAATCGAACCTTCTGCGTCACAGGCGGACCTTCGCCCACCGCGCCACAGATATCGTCGTAAAATGTTTATCACTACATAGTATTTATTTATTTATTTACTAAGGAAAACTATCAGCATAAACAAAAAATTTAAGACCCAGAATTATATATATTTGACTGACATTATACTTTAAATTATAGAATCCATAAACTAAAATACCCTTATCCACAGGAGCAAGCTGCAAATTCCTAGAAACCTAATAATGATTACTTAGTAATTAACGGGTATTTATCGCGTTTCTTCTTCCTCCTTTCTTTCTTCCTAGAAACCTACCCCGCAGGGTTAGAACGCGTCGGCACTATCGACGAGATAATGTGGCACATTGTGATTGATGTGGAATGTACTAAACGTTTCTAGATATGGATCTATATTTTACACGTTAATACAGAGAAGTCTGTAATAATAATGTTTGAAATATGGTCAAAAAGGGGAATTATTTTCTAAAGGGGAGACTACCCCATCGAGTGGGTATCAAATTAAAGGTATCATATATCTCACGGGATTGGGAGTTACTCGGTTTAAACCGGGCATCCAGCGAGTTAAAATAAAAAACATTCAGGTCATTCTTACAATTTACATTATAAATACATCTTGAAACGATGACACTACCTAAGCTTTACAAACTGTGTGGTAATAAAGTAAAGTTTAAACTAAAATACCCCTTATATCCACAGGAGCAAGCCTCAAAACTGCTAGATACCTACCCCGCAGGGTTAGAACGCGTCGGCACTATCGACGAGATAATGGCGCGTTGTGAATGGACCGCGGGTCGAGATGCGTTCGAGATGGCGTTGGGTTGCCTCGTGCTGCAGGGAAAGGCGTTGTTACAAGGAGATGTTGTCAAACTAGGTGAGTGTTCGAATCCTTATATTTGTAGGGAAGGTCATAGCTGTTATTTTAGCAAAGAAAAGTCAAATCAAATTTAACTGTGTTTCTTTGAGAAACCAGTCGTCTTTGGTTGTTTGTTAGAATTAAATAGGCTCCAAACTACTGGACCGATTTGAAAAATTCTTTCACCATTAGAATCCTAAATTTTCCGTGCTGAACAGGCTATAGAATATGATCAAAAAAATTAGGGTTCCGCGTGAAAAATTGTTTTTTTGTTCAATACCCGTGCGAAGCCTTTTCCAGAATTTTTCAAATCAGTCCAGTAGTTCGGAGCCTATTCAATTTAAATATACAAACAAACAAAATCTTTCCACTTTATAATATTCATCATCATCAATAAAATATTCCACTGCTGGACCTCTAGGCCTCCCCAAATGAGCGCCATAGATGGCATTATTCATTATTTGGGGCTTATTGCCCATAATCCCCACGCTGGGCATGCCGGTTGGGGATCGCAGTACGGTGGAGTTGTTCTGCGGAGGGCGCTGCTGCCCACCCCCCGGTGTGTTTCCCTTAGTCGCCTCTTACGACACCCACGGGAAGAGAAGAGTTGGGGTGGTGCAATTCTATGCCGGCACCACACGGCCATTTATAATATTAGTATAGATTAAATCATCAAACTACGAAACTCACAAATTGTATTAATTCACAGCTGAACCCAGCTCCAAAGTGACACCAATAACGGAACAGGACACCGCGCTCGTGAAGCTGACGTGTGCGGAGACGCGACTGGAAGGCGATGCGATGCGATTGTCGCGCGATGCGTCGCAGGCGGAGGTCGACGCTAGGGCTGCGCTGGCTTTGGGAAACAGGGTCGCGGTGAGTCATCATAATAATGATCTTTATTCATAACTAGCGGTCCGCCCCGGCTTCGCACAGGTAGTAAACAAAAATTTCAGAAATTATACACTCTAACACGATGAGTTTCACAGTTTTCATACGGGATCCCTTACTTTTTTTAACAGCATTGGGGTTTTTGACATTGACTCGACACTCCATAACTGACACTGGCCGTAGAGAAAAAGCAAGCACCGTTCCCTATACTATAATCAACCTCTTTCTATTATGGCGCGGAGCCATAAAAGAGGTTGAATATATAGCGCACGGTTTAACTATTGAATTTTCCATGCGGATCCCTAACGTTTTTGAAAATATTATATAGCCTATGTTCATCACGGAAAATTTAGGATTCTAATGGTGAAAGAATTTTTCAAATCTGTCCAGTAGTTTCAGAGCCTATTCAATACTAACTACTTAGGGCTACATGATATGTGGATTAACCAGCATTATTTATATTAACCCCCAAGGCCAAGAACCACCTCCGTCGCAAACACAAGGCCGCCGCGCGACTGGAGCGCTGCACGGCCGCGTTAGACAACGTCAAACAACTGTTGCTGCAGATGAGAGATGTCTCGCACAATATGGTTATAGTCGACACCTACAAGTAAGTTGATTGGAGCTAACTGCAGACTGTTGCAAATGGGTAGATCAACTGATCCATATCAATACCAGCAGCCTTATTGTCTAACTTGAAATCCATTAGCAGTGAACTTCAAACCGATCACCAGTTGTAGACCCAGTCAGAACGTTGTCGGTATTGTCTAAGTATTCAACTGGTCTTCGGTGTAGAAGACCAGTTTTCTTTCTTTTTTTTTTTCTTGTGTGTGTGTGAAGTGTACCCATAATGCTGGCTACATTGCCTCGCTGTAGGCAATGCTGATGATGCTGTGATACTGACCAGCTCTCGGGTCACACGTCGCTTCGACCTGCCACTAGCATTTACAGTTAGGCAACCTGCCTATAAATCTATAAATCTTAGTTCTAATTTGGTAATTTAATTGTAATAACTCTCTTTGTTAATAAAGGATTATAAAAAAGTAAGTTAATAGGATGTGGCGATAACCAACTTAGCCCATAGATGGCATAATTCGAAACAACTCTACTGCTTACCCTCTTCCCCCCCCTCTGAAACAACTCTTACTGTTTACCTCCCCCCCCCCTTCTTTGGAAGTGGCTATATGTGTATATATGTGTGCTGTATTAGGAACCAATCCGCAGTTTTTTATCAATTAAGATACAGCGCGGCTCGCTTCGCTCGTGAAATCGATTTCCTCTAAAGTCGAGTATTTTTTTATGTTATTTTTTTTTATTTTATGAATTTTTTTGTTTTATTTTATGCCTAGTTAGGCATCTAGCAAAATATTGCAGTGCCCAAGCAGGTTGGTATCAAACTACCTTCATGTTATTTATTTTATGAGACTCGTTGTACATGTTTGCAATAAAAATATATATTCGACTGATTTTTTTTATTTTTCTCAGGACCGCGACAGAAGCAATGAAAAGCAACATGAAAGAAAACAACTTGGATGAAGATACGGTTCATGATACTATGGATGATTTGAAAGAGGTAAGTCTTCAAAATATATGCATTAACACATGTCATGTTAGTTCACTGCAGTAGGGCAAGCACGGGCTTTCTTGTCTATGGTAAAATAGACAAAATTACGTCACTTTGTCATCGAATGCGTAAATTATTTGCAATTAATTTCTTCAACTTCAATAAGTACGCAATGTATAGCGATGCGATGTCATTATTATCTATTCTACCCTAGAGAACAATCCCCGTGCTTGGCCTACTGGACATAGACCTCCTCCTGTGGGGCATAGCAAAACTTATTCATTAAATAATCTACAAAAAACATATATTTTTAGGGTTTTGACATCGGCAAAACACTTATGGCATTGCTGAGTTCTGAGTTAATGCTTTATTGTACACCAGTAAATGAATATTACATAAGACAAGTACAATGCGCGGCCATATCGCTTATCTTCCAGGAAACCTTTGGTTGGAAAGAATTATTTGCATTAAAAATAGGCAGTGGGGCGTGGGGATTATGCATTAACCCCCAAATGATGAATAATGCCATCTATGGCCCATCTGTGGACTAATATAGGCTGGTGATGAAGAAAGGCAGGCTTTAATTTAGATTAAATAATTATTTATTTTAATTACAGGTTATGGACACATACAACGAAATAGAAAAGGCCCTCGGCGGTACACCATTAGACGACGACACGGCGGACTTAGAGGCGGAACTGAAGGAACTGCTCTCGAGACCAGGGGATGGAGACGGGGGGAAATCAGCAGGTGAGGGGAAGCGGGGGGTAGGTTAAGAAGATTTATTTATACGGGACTTATAAGTTTTGTAGCATCTATAACTGTTATAGATGCTACAAAACTCATTAATTATATATATTTATAAATAAATGATTTATTATTTAGAAAATTAGAGCTAGTATTTACAATTGAAACAATTGAGCTAACTGCAGACTGTTGCAAACAAACTAAAGGTAGCTATTAAGTTAACGGATTCATATGAACGGATCATAATTTATTCATAACAATATTAAAATCGTGTGAAATTCCTATACCTTCATAAAAAGAGTATAATAATGAATGAGTAATAAAATCTGACAAGATAAATAATAAAAAAGTTTCATTGCACATTGCAATTATTAGTAACCAGTTGTTATGGGTATGAGACGGAAATCCACAGGCAAGTGTAAGCAATAGGGTACATTCAGTACATTGCACGTTGCTATTGTTTAAACCGGGTGTTCTATGTATTATTTATATAATAAAAATATCTATGTACAAGTATATCAGTCACCACCCATAACACAAGCTCTGCTTATCCTAGATGTTGCTATATCCAGCATTATATATTCCATCCCTTTTCAGAAGCACCCAAAGACACACCCCAGAAAAGCAAAACCCCCCGAAAGGTATCCGAAAGAGAGTTCATTTTCGATGGTGAAGAGAGGATACTGGCTGAGCTGAATGAGTTGGGGGTGGAAGATGGCAGCCCGGTGGACAGGAGTAAGAGTAAAGTGAGAGTGCCGGCGCCGGCACCGGCCGTGTCCGCCGCTGAGTGGAAAGAGGGTAGGTTTGGAAGAGTTATTAAGATAGATACAGTGCATTCCGAATTACGCTAAAATCGATATTATCGCGATCACCAGCGTTCCGAATTACTGTAAGCGCGACAACATCGCGACAACCATGTCGCGTCAGACGTCATTACAGGCGCCATTTTGCGATATCACCAATGAAATCACTTAGTGCAATGTCAAAACTGAGACTTCACTGTCAATATCGCGATGTCTAATTCGGTACGCACAATATCGTTGAGATCGCTATCAGCGCTGTAAGGTGCATTCCGAATTACGATTCTATCAATAGATAGAAATTATTACAATGCAATTTTTTTTTATGTCTAGCATATACATTTGAAATTAATGTTATTTATACTAGAATATAATAACAATCTAGCCATAAATTTGGCTAATAGGTAACCTAGTTTTTGGTTTGAAAAAGTTACAAATATAGATATAATTGTAAAGAATATTTATTCAAGGAAAGATTTCAAATCGACAAGTAATGTAAATGAAAAGTATCAGTTTGTAAAATAATTTTCAACCTCTATGAAATTACCTTTATGAAATCTTTTGAAAAAAATAAAACTGTTTGGTCAATATCCAAATATGGTCAAAACTGAACGGATCAGTATGAAATTTTGCACACACTCTGATCTACCTGGAATAACAAATAGGGAACTTTTCCTCATTGATCAGTTGAAAAACGCGAACGAAACCGCCGGCAGAAAATAAATGTCCTTTCTCCCGGTCTAGACAACGTCTGTGCCAGATTTAATCAAAATTGGTTCAGTGGTCAGATGTACAGACAGACAGACAGAGTTGTTTTCGCATTTAAACCATAAGTAAGCATTTATTTGGTTTACAGAAAGCCGTGCAGCGAAGCCAAGACCAAGTAAAGCCTGGTACCCGACGTCTAGCGAGTGGAACAATAACTTTGCGGAAATTAGGCAGGACGACAGAATACACCCCGGTGAGTTTTACACCTAATTGTAAAAAATAGGACCCCTTATAGCTAAAGAAAAAAAAACATTTAAAAAATACATTTGTAAGAAAATACATTTATTTTTACCTATATTAAAAACAATGAAATAACACAGTATATAAAAACTAAATAAGAATAACACAGAACACAAAAACGGAAGTAAGAATAATCAAATAATAGTTAAAGTAGGCGCCGTGTGGTGCCGGCATAGAATTTCACCACCCCACCTCATCCCGTGGGTGTCGTAAGAGTCGACTAGGGGAAACACACCGGGGGGCGGGCAGCAGCGCCCTCTGCAGAACAACTACACCGAACTGCGATCCCCAACCCGCATGCCCAGCGTGGGGATTATGGGCAATTACCCCCAAATAATGATGCCATCTATGGCGCTCATTAGGGGAGACCTATGTCCAGCAGTGGACTATTATTAGGCTGGTGATGGTGATGATGATGAGTTAAAGTAGGGTAAAAAAGGGTCCTGACCTCGGCATTTGTAGCACTCGGCTAGGCCTGATGCTGCGCTGGTTTTTTAGCTGTCGCGGGTCTAGATAGAACAGCACAAAAATGTGTATTCAAATATAGGCTTTGAGTCGTAATATTTAGCTGCATTTTCAATTGATATCATGAAACCAAAAGACCACAGAAGGAAAGTTCGGGGGACACAATTAGCTTGCTGCACTGAAAAATGTATCTTACGCCTACGAGTTTCAGAATATTTCTGAATGCTTATTTTTTTGCTGTGCTACAGAAAAATTCGCAGGAACCAGAGACGAAAAGGGGATCGAAAATTTTGTCTTAGTCAACCGCCATTTTGATTGTTTTTACAAAATGGCGGCGCAGGTTAATTCCGCCATATTCCTAAAGAGTCACGTTACAAAGTTAAATTATGTCCCTAGGTCCGTATATTACTAGGCTATTGGCATTGACCCCATGGTAAACGACTTATTATTACTTATCTATACTAATATTATAAAGAGGAAAGATTTGATTGTTTGTTTGTTTGAATTGAATAAATAGGCTCCGAAACTACTGGACCGATTTGAAAAATTCTTTCACCATTAGAATCCTAAATTTTCCGTGATGAACATAGGCTATATAATATTTTCAAAAAAGTTAGGGATCCGCATGAAACATTAAATAATTGAACCGTGCGCTGTATATTCAACCTCTTTTTCTATTATGGCACGTCATAATAGAAAAAGAGGTTGAATATATAGCGCACTGTGCTTGCTTTTTCTCTACGGCCAGTGTCAGTTATGGAGTGTCGAGTCAATGTCAAAATCCCAATGCTGTTAAAAAAAGTAAGGGATCCGTATGAAAACTGTGAAACCCATCGTAAGAGTGTATAATTTCTGAGATTATTGTTTAATACCCGTGCGAAGCCGGGGCGGACCGCTAGTATTCTATATGGGCCTTAGTTTTTAAGTATTTTCCATCCTGTACTAGAGTAATGTTGCCTAAAATAAATGAATATTAATATTATTATTATAATGTAAACCTTTAGCAACATCAATAAATAATTTTATTTTATTTTATCAGGCCAACCACTGAACATAGACTACTCATCACCGCCACGTCTCTACGGCCAAGACTTCCAAGTGCGTGACCACAAGTTGGACGGCGGGGTCTGGTTGTTCAACCGAGATGGCCGACCGACCAACGCGGTGTATGATAGCAACGCTAATCCGGGCGAGCTGAGAGGGACCGAGTATCTCAGGTAACTATAGCGTATTAGAATTAATAAATAATTATAAACAATTCTAGATAACACGCACAGCATTATCTAGCCCCAAGCTAAACGGAGAAAGTCGTGTGGTGTGTGTATACACCGGGGGGCGGGCAGCAGCGCCCTCTGCAGAACAACTCCACCGTATAGTCCACTGCTGGACCTCTAGGTATCCCCTAATGAGCGCCATAGATGGCATTATTCATCATTTCGGAGTTATTGCCCATAATCGCCACGCTGGGCATGCGTTGGGGATCGCAGTACAGTGTAGTTGTTCTGCAGAGGGCGCTGCTGCCCGCCCCCCGGTGTGTGTCCCTTAGTCGCCTCTTACGACACCCACGGGAAGAGTTGGGGTGGTGAAATTCTATGCCGGCACCACACGGCTTATTTTGTTAGTGTTTACACATAAATAACTTATTTAGATTCTATTGACGACCACTGTGGCGCGGTGGGCGAAGGTCCGCCTGCGACGCAGGTGGTTGTGGGTTCGATTCCCGCCTCGGAACAAATATTTGTACGATCTGCAGGTTCAGGGGTTTTGGTCGTTTTCTATATATGTATAATAAAAAATATCTATATCTATACTAATATTATAAAGAGGAAAGATTTGATTGTTTGTTTGTTTGTATGTTTGTTTGTTTGTTTGTTTGTTTGAATTGAATAGGCTCCGAAACTACTGGACCGAGTTAAAAAATTCTTTCACCATTAGAATCCTTAATTTTCCGTGATGAACATAGGCTATATAATATTTTCAAAAAAGTTAGGGATCCGCATGAAAAATTCAATAATTAAACCGTGGGCTGTATATTCAACCTCTTTTTCTATTATGGCGCGTCAGAATAGAAAAAGAGGTTGTATAGCGCACGGTGCTTGCTTTTTCTCTACGGCCAGTGTCAGTTTTGGAATGTTGAGTCAATGTCAAAAACCCTAATGCTGTTAAAAAAGTAAAGATCCGTATGAAAACTGTGAAACCTATCGTTTTAGTGTGTATAATTTCTGAAATTTTTGTTTAATACCCGTGCGAAGCCGGGGCGGGCCGCTAGTATTTCATAATATTACATTATGTATATCAGTCATCTAGTACCCATAACACAAGCTCTGCTTAGCTTGGGCCTAGATGATGCTGTGTGGATTGTCCAGCATTATTATTAATATTAGTGAATTCCTATTATTAGCTCTCTATTGTAATTTTTTAACTCTATACACATTATAGCTGATGGTGTTCCGAAATAAATAAATAAAATAAATTCTTACAGTTCAGAAAGCCCCGGAAAAACCGGAAGCAACTTCCAAATGGCGCCCGGCGGTGAGAGAAAGAAGGAAACCGGTCAGTCGGACAACGCTAGCAAACCGGAAGATGACAAACTTGACACAGACTTTGCAGACGTTTTGTTAAATCGGTTACCGGTGCGAGATGATGACCTTAAAGATTTAGAGGAGATAGAGAGGCGGTTGAGGAAACTTAGGGGGTTGAAATCGTAATAAGTAATATTTAAAGCTTTAATATTCTAAGAGTTAAATACTTGGTTCGGAACTAAAGTTGTTAATAACGGGATTTACCATGAATTATCATACATATTGTAACCTTAGAATCTTAGGACTTTAGTTCCGAACCAAGTATTTGAAGCTTTAAATACTTGGTTCGGAACTCAATATCAGGATTTGCTTTGATTTAAGGTTCGGCGATGGATTTAATTATAATGTAACATAATGTGACTGTGTACAAGTTCAATAAATAATGCTGGACAATTCGCTCAGCATTATCTAGCCCCAAGCTAACCAGATCTTGTGATATGGGTACTAAATAACTGTTATACATAATAATATATTATTTCATAGATATATAGTGGCCTATGTCCAGCAGTGGACTATTATAGGCTGGTGATGTTGTTGTTGTTGTTGATATAGTTCGTTTTCTATGTATAATAAAAATATATTTCTATGTAATAATATTGTATTATGTATATCAGTCATCTAGTACCCATAACACAAGCTCTGCTTAGCTTGAGGCTAGATGATGCTGTGTGGATTGTCCGGCATTATTTATTATTATTTCTGAACGCAGGCTAAGTTGCCAAGTTATGGCGGGCACCGCTTAAAACACAAATCGTGGTAAATCTCCCGTGATTAATAACTTTATAGCGGGATTTATATTTTTTTATTGTATTATAATAAGGTTGTGTGATTCTAGTAATAATTAATATATTTATATTGTAAGAGTGCCATACAAACTTCTCAGGATTAATTTTGTGACTAATTGAGGTAAAAAAGTTTTTTGTTACTGTTTTCTTTAAAAATAAATGTCCGCCCTAGCTTCGCACAAGTATTTGATAAAAATTTCAAAAATTATAAATTTTATACACAAGATGGATTACATTATCGAAGTTTTCAGGGATCCCTAACTTATTTGAAAATATTCTATAGCCTATGTTCATTAAAGATAATGTAGGATTTTAACAGTGAAAGAATGTTTAAATTTGGTCTTTGTTTTAGTCCCTATTCAATTCAAACGAACAATCAAATCTTTCCTCTTTATAATATTAGTATAGATAAGTGTTCCTTTAAGATTCTATTTTGTTGTTTCATTGTTAAGGCTCCGGACACGGATGAATTTCCAAATTATATACAAACGTACCAAAATGATTTGTAATTTGAGCATATTTTCAACACGATCTGCTATTATTTGTATTAAAATAGTATTTATCTAGGTTCCAGCCACAAGCTTTTTTGAAAATACTTTACTGAAATAAAATTACCCTTATCGGATTTTTTCACAGAAGATGACAACACCCTCCTCCGAGGTTAATGTAGAAGAGTTCCGGGTAAAAATTAACATTAATTTATAATCATATATCCAGCACCGCTACCGCACAACACAAAGATGGGCGCTGATTATCTTATATTTTAACCACACGTTTTCTTATTATTTGTGTAGAAATGTAAATATTATTAAAAAACTTGTGGCTTGAACCTAGATAAATACTATTCTAATACAAATAATAGCAGATCGTGTTAAAAATATGCTCAAATTACAAATCATTTTGGTACTACGTTTGTATGGGAAATTCCGCCGTCGCTAGAGTTAACAAAAATTTATTTTATGTGTTTTTATGTGCATGTGATTTAGTTTTAGGAAATACAAAGCAATATGTCTGTTTTAATTTTAAAGAATTTCTTCCGTGTTATTTGTGGGTATGGTTGTGAACATGGCGATAAAAATTGAGTTCTAAATAGCTTGTGAGTCCGCCTACGTATATATAAGCCCACTGCTGGACTTAGGCCAGCGTATGTAAATATATTATGTATATTTAAGTGTATAATGTAGTAAAATAATATGCCATAGTTGCTAGCAATCCTAATTAGGATATTAATATAATCTGTAAATAAAATTTAAAAGTTTTCTTTTGATTAAAATAAGTAAATATAAATATTATACTTTATTGGACATTATAAATAAATAATACTCAAAAAATATATGCATCAAAAAATTCAAAAAAATAAAAAAACAAGTGGTACTCTGTGTTTTTAAGCGTTTTGTATGGCTATTGTGACTAATGAATGACAAAACTTGTAAAAATAGGTAAATTTAACTGTAGGTATAAGATTAAAATATATAAATCGTAAATAATATCAAAAACGAAAATGTAAAAATATAAAAAAATGCGTGGTGGTATGGTAGGATTTAAATATTATGTATTTTTTGTATTAGATAGGTTATCAAATTGGGTGTAATATTAATATAATTAAAGTTATATCTGTTGCCTTACAATTTAATAATAAAAATCATAAATAGTAAGTTAAGTCATTATAATTAGTAACTTGTAAACACCATTTATATTTTTTTGACAATACTTAGTGACTTTTTAAATTTTGGTAGATATTCATGTGATTCCTAATAATTCTATGAACAAAATGTACAGTCAACAAAAAAAATAGACTATCAATGACTCCTACTTAAAAAAAACTGTTCTTAGCGATTTTTCAGTATTTACCACGTATTAACTTAGATTCTACTTAATATTGACGTTGACTGTACTAATAAATTACTAGACCATTAATATGTAGTTCATATTTAATTTAGGTAATTATAAGGATACTTGATTGACTGCGTGTATTATAATAATGTAAATACTGATGTAAATATTAAAATACGATACGTGACGTTTTTGTTTTATTTTAATTCAACTTGAGTTCGAAGGTTTTAGTTCGAATCCTGGCATAGTGCTTAGTGCCCCGCCTTTCTAATACTATGTTATTGAGCAAAACATAATCCTAATGATGAAGCCTTTCGATCGGTATGATAAAGTTACAATTATTTTTCTTAGATAACGGTTCGATTCCCGGTTCAACCCATAACTATTTAAAAATCTGTGATTGCAGTTAAAATTGTTTTTTAAATTGAGATAATGTCTTCTTTCAGTAAAATGTTCTATCTACAAATAAGGTATAGATGGAGAGAGGTATAGATTACGCTTATACTACTCAGATTCAGATTCAATAACTTTATTTCTTTAGGCTTACAAAATAAGCTAGACAAGTCAAATTTCATACAGATAATTATTATAAAAAAGAAATAATTTGGGTTTGATTTCTTTTCACTTAAATTTTTTGTCCACTAGAAGAAGTGAAAAAGAAACCACTAGTACATTCATATTATGTGTCTAATACAATGTTTGTTGTCTAGCTCGCATCACTAGCTAACTTACTATTACCAGAACAGAAAGGAATCTCTATCAAGTAACTTGAGGTCAAATGTCATATGTTTGCTTAGGATCACTTAACATTCATACCCCGTTCGCTATAGCAGAAGCACTGCTAGCTTTCGTGTTGCGATTGTCTGGAGGTATTATATTAACGTGAGAAGATTAGAAATCGGAAAATTCTAAATATAATTATTTTAGGTCCTATTTTAGTTGGAGTAGTGTCGTGTTAACTTAATATTTAAGTTAGTAAAATGGAGTTCCTGCCCGTTTTATTGGTAAGTAACGCTGTACAAATAATTTACCTAATAACAAAGATAGGTAAATAATAAATAACAAAACGGAATTAATTAAACACCTCTGTGGCGCGGTGGGTGAAGGTCCGCCTGCGACGCAGGAGGATGCGGGTTCGATTCCCGCCTCGGGACAAATATTTGTAAGATCTGCAGATATTTGTTCAGGGTGTTCTGGTCGTTTTCTATGTATAATAAAAAAATATCTATGAGGTGTAGTATGTAACTATGTCTTAAGCTAGATTAGATATATTCTTGAGTAATAAATCAACAGCAGTCAGATGCAGTCGTTTCACTCATAACCCGAAACCATACCTCCCTTCATGGCGACCTATGCCATATATGGGGCGCGATCGGTGCGTCACGCGAACACAGCCGCGATGATCGGTTTCAATTAATAAGTTACTGTGAGCAATAAAAATTTTCAATTAAATATCATAATGGGAAAAACATATTCGAGAGAAGAAGTTTTTATAGCCCAAAACGCGAGCGGCGGTGGAAATGCTTTGGATTTTGAGCAGTTGAAGAGTCACGCAACCTACACAAGTTTTACGGTTGGGATCATCTGCGTTATTATGGTGCTGGGTTTGCTCTACGTAGCGTTCCGACTTTACAAAAAATGTCACCGACAGTGGATCCAGCAGGAGATTAACGAACATACGTTGAGAAGGAGTCACAGTTGGTTCAGACGCCGGGAGATAGAAGGAGTCCAGAGGGATGAGGCCGGCGTTACGACAGCATGAGTAGGAGACGAAAAAATAATCGTTTGCAGTGCGCGTATGTAGTGCAGTGAATATCCTATTATTTTTTTTTATTTGCGGCAATAGAGTGAAATGTGCGGAAAAGTGAACTTTAGCGAAATGCGAAAATTGGTAATCCATTATTAAATGACATTTTACAATAATAAAGAGTAAATAGAATAAGTATTTTACGAACAGTAAGAATAAGTACTTTAAAAATAGTGTAGTGTTTCTATCACTGGAATTTGTGTCCTTACCTTATACGGAGAGTGCCGAGTGTTTCGAGAACAACGAAGTGCCCTACTACCGTAATGTACTCGAATGTGGAATGGTATGTAATTTTAAAAATCTTTTTTATATTGTGTATTAAACTAAATGGAAGAATTATTAGAGTGCCTTTATAAATTAATAGAGATAAAGAAATATTTAATTAAAAAAGGTAAATCTAGATTTCAAGGAAATGTAATAACGAATAAGTTGGGAGAAACAGAAAATGTTTACGAGAAAAGTAAAGTATTACTGGAATTATTAAGTAAGAAAAAAGACTTAGATATAAATTATGTTACATTATTGCGAGAAAGGAAAGATGAAATTTATGAGTGTTATGTAAAAATAATAGAACTTTGTTCTGAAAAAAGTGATTCTAAAGGTCAAAATCGTTCAACTTCAGAACCAATCATGGAGTTCGATTTAAAAACGGCGTGTAGCTTAATCCCTGTAATGAACAATAGCGGAAGTAACATCAAAGGTATCATTGACTCTGTGGAAATGTATTCGGAAATGTTATCAGAGGCTGGTAAACTGTTATTGATTAAATTTGTAGTGAAAAGTAGATTGTCAGAAAATGCAAAATTGAGAGTTTCTAGGGAATATTCGGCCGTAAGTGATCTTATCACAGATTTGCGGAAAAATTTATTGCCGAAACAGTCATTTGCGGCTATACAATCTCGATTACTCACAGCAAAGCAAGGCTGGCGCACAATCGACCAGTACGCGACTGAGATCGAGAAATTATTCACCAAACTCACAGTTTCGCAAGCTGATGGTAATTCAGATAACTATGCTGTTTTGCAACCATTAAATGAGAAATTAGCGATTAACAGATTTTCAGGAGGTTTACGCGACAGCAGGCTTAGCACGATTATAGCGGCGCGTAACTACGAGACCTTGAAGGATGCCATCCAAGGAGCCAAAGACGAGGAGTTATCAGCGGAGTCGATTCCAAAAGGTGATGAAAACATCATGCATTTTTCGAGAGGAAGAGGTAAGTCGAATACCTATAATAATTTCAGGAACGGACAGAGAAACTACCATGGAAACTCGAACTCGAACGTGAACTCGAACTACAGAGGTAATTATTTCAGCCGAGGGAGTTACTATAACAACAGGGGCAATTATGCCAATTCTCGCGGCGTACCCCGACCACAGTATAATAATCGTGGTTATAATAGAGGTTCTTATTATCGCTATAATAATCAGCGTACTCGAGGTTACCAAGGTCCGAGTGAGAATCGATCGAATTATGAGACGCGTGGTAGAGGTAATCCTAATCACCGTGTGTTATGTACGGAGCAACCGAATAATAATGATTCTGTAAATACGGAACAAAAGTCTGAAGGAAATAACATGCAGTTTTTTCGATTTTAAGCATAACATCTTAGCATTTTACGGTAAAGCGAAATTTCTATCCTTTTACATTGGCAATAGAAAATATTTTTGGTTACTCGATACAGGAGCATCATTATCTGTAATAAAAACCGACTCATTACCTAGTAACAGTGTCATAACAAGAGAGGAGACATCCGTAAATGGGATAGCAGGTCAAATAACGTCAACCGGTTTTATTCATCTTAGTTTGATGCATCTAGAAGATAAACATCGAGTCGAATTTGATATCAAGCTTCATATTTTTGATGACATACCTTTAAAAGCCGATGGAATATTAGGACTAGACTTTTTGTGTCGCTATGCATCGAATATCAATTTTAAAACTAACATCATGACACTTTCTAAATATGGAATGGAATATTCTTTGAAGTTGTTTGACACTATCAGTTACTCAAATGAATTGTTACACATTCCAGCACGAAGTGAATCTATTCATTATTTACTTTTGGATACTGATATGAAAGATGATTGTATTGTTCAAAACCAGCAATTGAGGGAAAATATTTTTCTTGCAGGAAGTATAGGCAAGGTAAAGAACAACAGATTACCTGTAAAAATTTTGAATACAAGCGAACATGACGTGACTTTACCAATGTTTCAACCTGAATTATTTTCATTGAAGGACTATGATTTATGTAAATTTGAACAAACTTCGAATGGTTTAGAGAGATCAAATACTTTACTTCGAACATTAAAATTAGATCATCTTAACATAGAAGAACGGAATTCAATTCAAGCGTTATGTGCTAAATATTCTGATGTTTTCTTTTTACCAGGGGACAAATTGTCAACCACAAATATTTATGAACAGTCAATAACTTTAAAACCAAATGTTAGTCCAGTTTACGTTAAACAATATAGATTGCCACATGCTTTGAGAAGTGAAGTAAACGAACAGGTTAAGAAAATGTTAGAAAGCGATATAATTGAAGAAGCGAAATGTGAATGGTCGAGTCCAATATTATTAGTACCAAAGAAAAGCGAAAATAACAACAAGAAATGGCGATTAGTAGTTGATTATCGGAAGTTAAATGATTGTATCGTAGATGATAAATTTCCATTACCTAACATCACGGAAATTTTAGACTCATTGTCAGGTTCAGTCTATTTTACACATTTAGACCTTAATCAAGGATATTATCAGGTACGTTTAGACAAGCAAAGTAGAGAATACACAGCTTTTTCTACAAATACGGGACAGTACCAAATGAAGAGGCTACCGATGGGATTGAAGTCAAGCGCGAGTGCTTTCTCTAGAGTCATGTCAGTGGCCATGTCAGGCTTAACTTTTGATAAATGTTTTATTTATCTAGATGATTTAGTAGTTTTTGGCAGGAATTTAGATATACACAATAAAAATTTAAATGATGTACTATTGCGATTGAGAAAAGTAAATTTAAAATTAAATCCTGAAAAATGTAACTTTTTGAAAAAAGAAATTTTATATTTAGGTCATATTGTATCGAATAACGGAGTATTACCAGATCCAGCTAAAGTAGAAGTATTACGTAACTATCCGAGACCAAGTAATACAGATGAGGTAAAGAGATTTGTAGCATTCTGCAACTATTACAGAAAATTCATTAAAAACTTTGCAGAAATAACTCAACCACTTAATAAATTAACAAGAAAATATGAAACATTCGTTTGGACGCCTGAATGTCAAAAAGCTTTTGAAAAATTGAAAAGTGCCTTAAGCACTCCACCTGTATTAGATTTTCCAGATTTTTCTGATAATAATGAGTTTGTAATACAAACGGATGCATCGGGTACCGCCATTGGTGCAGTTTTATGTAATAAAAATATGAAACCAGTTGCATATGCTAGCAGACCACTTAACAAGGGAGAATTGAACTATCCAACTATTCAAAAAGAACTAGTAGCTATTGTGTGGGCTGTTAAATATTTTAGACCGTACGTTTATGGAAAAACATTCACCATAATGACGGATCACAGACCCTTAATTTATTTATTTTCGATGAAAGATCCATCGAGTAGGCTACTTAAATTTAGACTAGCTCTAGAAGAGTATAATTTTAAAATAATATATGTGAAAGGAAAAGAGAATAGTGTCGCAGATGCACTTTCTAGGATTAATTTAACATCAGATACATTAAAACAGATGAATGAGGAAATAATTTCGGTAATAACAAGAGCTCAGACAAGGAAAATGAATCAAGATTCGAATCAAGCTAATTTTAGTAAAGAAAACGACAAGTGGCCTGATCAACCACAAGTTGTAGACATTCTAAAAAAGCCTAGTGATTCTGTGGAATTGACATTTATTGAAGAAGAAGAATTAAATAAATTACGAAAAACGAATGAGATAGATAAGGAAAAAGAAAGTCTAATTTATAGTGAGAGTAAAAAAGCATTGTATATTGATCTTAGTTTTAGAGCACAATTTACGCGAGACGAATTTGTGACTAAATTAGGAGAATTTTGCAAAGAGATAAATATAAATGAACTATGCATAGTAAAAATTAAGGAATATGAAAGTTTTATTGAAGACTTGTTAAAAGAAATAAAAGAAAGAAAGGATTGGACAGGTCCAAGAATTTATGTATTAAAAGGCGTGAAAAGAATAGAAAACGATGATGAAAAGAATTATATTTTACATGATTTTCATTTGCTACCCACTGCAGGCCATGCAGGTGTACGTAGAATGATAAATAATATAAGAAGAAGATTTTACTGGCCAGGCTTAGACAAAGACGTCATAAAATTTGTGAGTAAATGCGTTAAATGTCAAAAAATGAAACATTGTAAATATGTCAAGACGCCCATGGAGATTACTACAACACCTTCATATGCTTTTGAAAATATCTATTTAGACATCGTTGGTCCTTTAGATAGAGATATAGAAAATAATCGATATATTTTAACACTACAATGTGGTTTAAGTAAGTTTGTAGAAGCGTATCCTTTAAATAATAAAGAAACAGTAAGTATAGCTAATGCTTTAGTTAATAATTTTATTTTAAGATTTGGTATTCCTAAGGTTATAATTACAGATCGTGGAACAGAGTTTGTATCGGCAGTGATGGAGCAGGTATGTAAATTACTAGAAATAGAAAAACGAACATCTACTTCGTACCATCATCAAACAATAGGCGCGTTAGAAAATTCACATAAAAATCTAGGAGCATTTTTACGAATAATGTGTATTGGTCAAAAAGATACATGGAGTCATTGGTTACCATTCTGGTGTTTTAATTTCAATAACACGGTTCATACAGCGACTAAATACACACCTTTTGAATTAGTTTTTGGTAGACCTAGTATAATACCATGTAGAGTAAGTAGTTTTATTGAGCCTTTGTATAACCCTGAAGACTATCCATTAAGTTTAAAATATAGATTACAAGTAGCTCATCGAGATGCTCGTAACAATTTAATTTTAAGCAAACATAATCGTAAGAATACTTATGACAAAAATATAAACAATGTAACGTATGTTAAAGGACAATTATTATTAATAAAAAATGAAATAGCAAGTAAGTTAGATACTTTATGGGAAGGTCCATTTGTAGTCATAGAAGATTTAGGAGTAAATGTTAGAATAAGTAAAAATAATAAAGATTATATAATACATAAAAATAGAACAAAACCTTTAGTAACATAAAAAAAAATGTATTTACTTAACTAAATATTTTTTTTTTCTATTCACCCCCGAGGTGAGGTGTAGTATGTAACTATGTCTTAAGCTAGATTAGATATATTCTTGAGTAATAAATCAACAGCAGTCAGATGCAGTCGTTTCACTCATAACCCGAAACCATACCTCCCTTCATCTATCTATGTAATAATATTGTATTGTGTATATCAGTCATCTAGTACCCATAACACAAGCTCTGCATGGGGCGGATGGGAATATATCTGCTTAGCTTGGGTCTAGATGCTGTGTGGTTTGTCCGGCAAAAAAAAAACCAAGTTAGAGCTACTATTTACCATTGAGCTAACTGTTTACTGTACCAACCATCTACAGGTAGCTCTACTGATCTATAGTATATAATACCAGTCGGAAGCAATAATGTATATATTGTGATGTAATAATATTGTATTGTGTATATCAGTCATCTAGTACCCATAACACAAGCTCTGCATGGGGCGGATGGGAATATATCTGCTTAGCTTGGGTCTAGATGCTGTGTGGTTTGTCCGGCAAAAAAAAAACCAAGTTAGAGCTACTATTTACCATTGAGCTAACTGTTTACTGTACCAACCATCTACAGGTAGCTCTACTGATCTATAGTATATAATACCAGTCGGAAGCGCCCTCAAGACTTTTAAACCCTTATCATTTTAAGTTTTAACTAATAATTTTAAGTTTTGTGGTATACACGTTTTAAGTTTTGGGCTGATATAATATTAAGGATTTTTGTTATTAAAGTGCGTAAGTCTAGGAAATTCAATACTCATCATCATCAATCATCAACAGCCTATGATAGTCCACTGCTGGACATAGGCCTCCCCTAATGAGAGCCATAGAATGCACTCATCATTTGGGGGTTATTGCCCATAATCCCCACGCTGGGCATGCGGGTTGGGGATCGCAGTTCGGTGGAGTTGTTCTGCAGAGGGTGCTGCTGCCCGCCCCCCGGTGTTTTCCCTTAGTCGTATCTTACGACACCCACGGGAAGAGTTGGGATGGTGAAATTCTATGCCGGCACCACACGGCCCCAATTCAATACTCATCCCAAAAAAATTCAATTTTAATTTCCTCAAGATACTAAAATTTTATATAAGCTACTTTTGTAGTTGTCTGTTGATCAGGGGCCCAATTCCACTAATACAATCTCCTCTCGATGACAATGATATCGCCTATCAATTGTCTCCTTTTACACGTTTTGGTATTCTATTATCACAATCTTTTTCTGTTTAGCCCTATCTATGACTGTCTATGACCATTGGACCATTGAACTTGTTTTCTCGTATTCTACTATTCAATGTATCTCCAATCGCGTACGTAATTGGTATTCTACTATTTTTTTGACAGCTAATTTAGTCTATGGTTAGCATTATCGTGTCATTGAACAAAGGTACCTTTCCTTGGTGTTTTTGTAAACAAATCGCATATGAGAAAAGTTCAGAAGAAAGATTTTTTTCATTAGAAGACGCCTGGCGAGCCTGAGAGGCATCCTAAACATTCATCAGCATGTTGCCGTCAGGATACAGCTCTTCTGCGAGAGACCTTACGGAAAAGGAATTTGTGAAAAATCGTATTGCCAAAGGGACAGTACAAACACTAGCTGAAGACCTCACTCCGAAAATCGGCAAGGAACGCCGTTCTGATGGAATATCCATATTGGCGAAGGTAAATAAAACAAACAAACATCTTTCATCATCAATAGGCTAAAATGGTTACTACCAATCTGTCTTCGCCGGGACGCAAACTTCCTCTCTCCTATACTCTATCCTCTTTATTCCTAATACTCCTCGGTACGTCAAGGAACTATTCAAGTCGATCTTCGCTCACTGAAGCCCTTGTCCTGCCAACTCCCTGTTATGCCTACAGTTCATTGTTCACAAAACTACGAAATGTTGTTATTTATGTTCTATACCTGCAAATAATAATACCTAAAATATAATTTCATTTCCAAACTAATATTAAGTTAATTTGTATGCCAGTTTTCTGTATTATATCCTTACATGATTTATATGCTGCTGCAGCTGCCTATAAATTAGAGAGTACTAGACCTAAGAAATTGTTTATTGTTTTTGAATAGTCTTTCCTTGTTATCTCTTGTTGGTAGTCCTAAAAATTACCACTAATGAGTGGCATAGCACACTGTTATCGGATGCTGTTATCCAAAGGTTGCATGGAAAAAACCTTGGCGATAAGCCCATGTAGCAACTTGTTTTTCTGTTTGCTTTTTCTCTCTTGGTGTGCAATGAAGAGTATTTGTACTGTATTGTATTGTATCTTTGTTGATTATATTCATAAGTTTTTTAAGCATTATGTTATGTATTAAACTGACTACCTACAAATCAAAACAATTTATTTTGCAGATATTGTAGAGTGCACTGGAATTTCTTGCCACCAGACCCTATCAAATGTTAGTATGCCAGAGTGCTCTTCGCAATATCTCGCAGCCTGCTGTTTCTAGAGCTGAGAGGGAGGTAATCGAGGCACTGAACAAGGTCGACCACAAATCTGTTCAGCGGAATCTTATAGAGAATGTTTAAATGATTGTTTTGATGTCCTTGGCAAACGAGAAGAGAAGAAAGAATTCACTTTATTGAAAACTTTCAATACTGATAAAATCTGAAAAAAACTCAAGAAAAAACTGTTTGGGCCACGGAATAGAAAGAACAGTGGAAGTGCAATGCAACAAAACTATTAAAGGCACCGTTGGTTGTCGTCAAACTCACACAAATAGACCGATAATCATAATATAATAAAATGCATTACGAAGAAACAATTCGTTTGATTTTTAGTTCTGTGAGACGGTGGGCGAAGGTCCGCATGCGAAGCAGGAGTTTGCGGGTTCGATTCCCGCCTCGGGACAAATGTTTATCCGATCTGCTGACATTGTTTCGGGTGTTCTTGTCGTTTTCTATGTAAAATAAACAAGTTCCATGGTTTGCGCTCGCTCATAAACTCAGGTTTACATTTAGCACAGAAAATATGACAGTACTACCGACAATGACGTTGACGTTGACAACTTCAACTCTTATCTGTCATTTAAGGATAGTCACACACAATTTTTTCCTAAAATCGTGATTTTGTTGCGTTTTATTGTGTTTAAGAGCGATGTTAATTGATTTTTAACAAGTTAAAGCAAATTTTTACAACGATTGATAATTAAAACTCCTTAAATAAGAGGGCAGAGTAGCAAAAATATTTCGTCCGTCACGACCATGTAGTCATCATAGAATAATTAGTATCTATGGTCACGACCAATTTATTTTATGATATAAATGGCCACACTATCCTACCACTCCATTGACACGCTATTTTGAATCATAATCTTTTTAACGAAACGTTAGTAGAATACCAAATAAACTTAAGACTGAATCTCTATCCCAATAGTATGGCGCCATCCTCGCATTTTTTAAAACTTTAGTGGAATTGGGCCCCAGACCTTTTGCCACCAATCAGTCATCGCATCCTACATCACGACCTCGCCATTTTAAACTATATTTACTGAATGTTATTTACCTATGGATTATTAAGTAGAATCAAGAGCTTCCTAATTGTATAACTATTTGCTGTTAATATTAAGTATTTACTTGCGTTATTTATTTACCTACTAGCGGTCCGCCCCGGCTTCGCACGGGTATTTAACAAAAGCTTCAAATATTATACATTTTAAACATGTAGGTACAGGTTGGGTTACATAATTGAAATTATCGGTCCCTAACTTATTTGATAGTTTTCTATAACCCATTTTATCAGGTAAAATTTAGGATTCTAATGGTGAAAGATAATGATTAGTAATTAACGGGTATTTATCACGTTTTTTTTTAAACTTGATAAATAACCGTTAATTACTAATCATTATGTGTTCAGATTGCGTAAGTTTAAAAACATTCAATGGTGAAATAATTTTTCAAATCGTTCCAGTAGTTTCGGAGCCTATTCAATTCAAACAAACAAACAATCAAATCTTTCCTCTTTATAATATTAGTATAGATGACAGAACTTAAACGTTTTAATGACAAAACTAACATCATTAAAGAACTAATTTAAATTCAAATAAATCGACAAGGATTTGTAAAAGGTCAACATTGAAATAAAACAACTGACTCAGGTCAGAGGTCAGAAAATTTTTATTAGTTAAGTTATAAAAAAATTATGTTAATTCTATATAAGTTGTAGGAGCGCGCAGTGGTGCACACTGCACTATAAAAAAAAAATAAAATAATTTATTCAAAATAACTTAGGGCTAACAAAATTACAAATAATACTTAATCTTATATCTTAAGGGATAAGTTAATCTACGCGCCTGAACTAGGTAAAACCTGTTTTTCAGGCAGATAAATGGCTCAATAATACACAAAATAATAAAAATCCAAAAGAAACTGTATAATAAAGTTGCATTTATGTTAATTACTTAATGCTAAATACGCTAAACTAGTTTTAAAATCTAATAGTAATAAAAGATGCTTACAATGTATGGCCTACTTTAAAATAATCAGTAGATTTTCAGTGTCGTCGTATGACATAGATTGTAGGGTGTCTATAAGTTTTTTCTTACAACAATTATAATTTAAGGGATAAATATTGGCTAACACATTTAATCTATTATACAAAAAAGGACCAAGGAAACTGTAAAATTTTTTTGAAAATGTATGTTTTTGACTTGGTTGTTTTGGGCAAACATTATTTTTCCTCCTTTTGTTAGCGCTTTCAGTGACATATGGTAGTGATGCGTGTTGTTTAAGTACTATGTTCATTATGAATAACTGTCGAACTGTTAATACTCCACATGATTTATAGAGATCGTTTGTTGGAAAAATAAAAGGACGGAAGGTTGATACTTTGAGTATCGCTCTTTGAGCTCTCTCGACAGTTAGTAATAATGTTTTACCTACTCCACCCCATGATGTAATACAGTACGTCAAAATGGATTCGCAGAGGGCCCGATAGACTTGTATAATAAGTTTTCGATCCGCAATATGGCGTAGATTTTTAAAGACAAAAATCAGTTTGCGGACTCTACTTACCAAAGTTTCTAAATGGGGTTTGAATGAGAGTGTGTCATCCAGGATTACACCAAGGTATTTAATTTTATTTGTATTGTTTATGGTAGGGCAAATACATACGTTATCAGCACCTACACAATTATGTGCATACAATTTTGGGACTATTTCGGTTGACGGCCGTTTGCGCATCGAGAACCTAATATACTTAGTCTTGTCTGCATTTAGGGTTAGTAAGTTGTGCTGAAGCCATTTATTAACAATATTAAATCCATGTTGCGCAAGCTTGTACACCTCTTCTTCAGAGTCAGCTGAGAAAAGTAGAGCAGTGTCATCAGCATATGAAATGATTTTGCCATGGTCTAGTTTTAAGTTGCATAAATCATTAATATATATTAAAAATAAAGTAGGTCCCAGGACACTTCCCTGGGGAACTCCGAAATCAGTAGTTTTCTGATCATTACTGAGGGCATCGGCTATCCTAACGCACTGTGTGCGTTCTTCGAGGTAGCTTGTGAAAAGTTTTAGCTGAGTCCCTCTGATACCTAGTGTTTCAAGCTTGCGCAATAGTATTGATACGGAAACGGTGTCAAAAGCTTTAGCTAGGTCTAAAAATATTCCAAGAGTGTGGTTACCCTGATCCAATTCTTTTTCAAGGTGGTTAGTAAGGTGATGAACTGCATCTGCAGTAGATACTTTAGCTCTAAACCCGAATTGCATTTTTGATAGAATTGACCTTTCCTCTAAGTATTTGACTAACCGTTTATTTATTACTTTTTCTAATATTTTGGAGAAGACAGGAAGCAGAGATATAGGTCTGTAATTCGTGATTTCATTCTTAGCGCCAGATTTGTAGACAGGTACAACCACAGCTTTTTTAAGGCATTTGGGGAAATGCCCTTGGTTCAGGCAATTATTAACAATATGTGTCAGTGGTGGAGTAAGAATATGTCTGTTTTGTTTAATTAGTATGGCAGATATGTTGTCCCAGCCTGGTGCGCAGTCGTCCTTAAGGCTCATGATTATGCTATCTATTTCGGTCTCATCAGTGTTAAGCAGAGCAAAAGAGGTTAATGTGGAATTATAAGTTAAATTTGGGCTAAAAGGAAGTTGCGAGTGACCTTTAAGAGCTAAACACTTACCTACGTCGATGAAAAAATTATTTGCCATATTAGCGGATTCAAGCGGAGTTGAGCAAGCTTGCAATAAACATGAAGGCGACTCGCGTTGCTTTGAGGTATGAGTAACAGTTTTTATGCAGTTCCATATCTTTTTACTATTTTTCCCAGCATTTTCGAGTGTCATTTTATCGAAGGCGATCTTTACTTTCTTTATTATATTATTACAGTAATTTCTGTATCGCTTGTACGACAGCTGAAGAACAGAATTGGTGGGATTTAATTTGGCCTTCATATGTAATTTGTCTCTGTGCTTCATACACCGAATGAGCCCCGGCGTAATCCAAGGTTTTATGTTTAAGTTCTTTTTATGCAAAAGAACTTGTCTTGAATTTTTGATTATTGCCTGTCGTACATTTTCTATAATAAAAGACATGCCAAACTGCGGATCAGCGGAAGCGTAAACTGGGGCAAACTCAATGTTACGTAAGTCATCTTCAAGTGTATGCATGTTTACCTTAGTAAATGAACGAATGTTGTTTAGTTTAGGTAATTTACAATTTAAGGTTAGTAGGGCAGCATTGTGATCGGTTATGGATGAATTTATAACAAGGGAGAGTGAGGGAAAATATGATTTCATTATAATGTGATCTAAACATGACCCAGATTGGTGTGTAGGTAGATTGTGCGCGGGAAGCATTCCATGAAAGGCACATAGATTAAGGTAGTCCTGTGCGCCTGATTCTGTGCATTCAGATAAAATATTAATGTTAATATCCCCAATAACAACCACATTTTTAAATGATGATAGATTTGACAGGGTGTCATTTAGAGAATCATTAAAAATGTTGAGGTTTCTAAAAGATGGCGATCTGTACAAAGCTAGTATTGCAAAATCTGACCCGATTTTAACCAATAGTCTGTTGCATTCCTGTAGATTTGGCTCCTCAACAGAGACGTTGAGATGCTCCCTTGCATAAACTATTACGCCATCATTTTGGTTGTAATTTTTGGTGCTTTGGTACATAGTGTAACCCGGTATTAATGGTACTTTATATTGTTTGGCAAGCCAGCATTCTGTTAGTACTATGATGTCACAGTTGATATTTAATCTTTTTAGAAAGACAGTAAAGTTATCAAAATTTTTGAATACACTGCGAATATTTTGTGTTAGTATAGTCAAGGGATTAGTGTAGGAGGAAACATAACGTTTGCAGTTTTCTACTTCACTTAGTTTAGACTCTGCTATGGAGAAGTTATCTAAGTCATTTATAACACTACTTATCATTATTCAATTAAAAACTTAACTACAATATAAGAAGAGGTCGAAGAATACTTAATAACGGCGCTCTTAGGCGCCCTCATAATCAATTGAGTTAATGTACCTCTTTTCGGCCGCTATTTTCGCCGGGCAGTCGGCGGAGCCAGTGACGTGGTTCGCTGGTTTCTTGAAGTGCATACAGGTTGCGCACTTCGGTTCCTCAGTCTTCTTCGTGCATTCTTTCACCGCATGACCTTGACCGCCACAATGGCCGCAGATAAGTGATGCCTCACGACAAGACTTTGCCGCATGTCCATACTGCTGGCACTTGTAGCAACGGGTGACCAGGGTGAAGTCTCTAACAGGACATGAAGACCAGTTCACAAATACCCTGTTTTTAGTTATAAGGGCCTTACGGATGGCTGCAGGCACCTCAATCACGTAATTGCAGGTCTCAGCGTCCTTTTTGCCGGATTTATGGCTCAGTTTGATCAGCGACAAGTATTTTTCTAATGTTAGCTCAGGAAGTGATTCGGCTATATTTTGTTTGTACAAACAAGTAAAAACGTCCTTTTCCTGCATAGATGAGGGCACTCCAATTACCACGACTCTGGGCTTCCGTTTTTGCGGCTCATCGACCAAGAGGCCAGAATTTGTAAGCTGCACCGATTGTTTCAGCTTCTCTATGTCGCCCCTCGTTTCAGTGCTTATTATCACTCCACCGTTTCTTGTTTTTCTTAGGCTTCTAACATGCAGCTTCATGTCCTCAGGGCAAATAATTTTTTGAACCAAAGTTTTGGTTTCCTCGCTCGACTTGAGGCTGTCTTGCGGATAAATGGCTACAGAGCTAATATTAATCGGCTTTATAAAATTATTGCCTCGTTTAACCATGTCTGCGAAGGAGTTGCCAGGGAGAGGTTTGTTTGTCTCATCGATGCTTTTCGTCAGGTGTTGGAGTCGCTCTGATAGATCCATCTTCTCTTTAAGGGCTTGGTTCTCAATGTTAAGGGTCATAGCTCTTGCCTTTACAGATTGATAGAATGTAACCATCTGCGAAGTACCGAGACCCACTTTACGGCACATGGCGCTAATTCGTAATTTTTGATCTGAATTTAGTTTACCCGATTCGGCGATTGTACAGATCTCATTTAGGCACTGGTCTATGCCCGTCATCCAGTTTTGTAGTTCTGAGGTCGCGATCATGTCTGCACACACTACTGCTGGGCGAGGAGTCGTCTGCGGGGCGGCCGGGGGCTGAGAGGAAGCCGAGGGCTGCGCGGGAGCCGCGGGAGAGGCGGGCGTCCGGGGCGGGCTGCGTTCTACCCTGCTGCTCCGACTGAAGGGACTGTTCGGCCCCATCTCGTATTTTTATTTTTTTTTTTATGTTGCGTAGTTGTCCAATAAACTTAGTCCATTTTAGCGCGTTCACTATGACACAGTTTAACGAGCGGTTAACGAGGTCACTAGTCAGCAATTGCGATTTATTATTGAATTTTATTAAAACATTGAACTGGCACGTCTGCTCTTAATAACGGCTACTTACTCCATCGAACTATGTATGTAACCCGAGGGATGAAATATTCTGCTAAAATCTTTACGGGCATAAAGAATGTTAAACGTATAAATTAGAAAAGATTTTATTTTTAATGCCGTGGTGCTGGCATAGAATTTCACCACCCAAACTCTTCCCGTGGGTGGGTGTCGTAAGAGGCGACTAAGGGACATACACCGGGGGGCGGGCAGCAGCGCCCTCTGCAGAACAACTCCATCGAACTGTGATCCCCAACCCATGCCCAGCGTGGGGATTATGGGCAATAACCCCAAATGATAAATAATGCAAATGGCGCTCATTAAGGCCTATAGGTCTAGCTGTGGACTTTAGGCTGATGATGATGATGATGATATTTTTTAGGAAACATATAAGTGCTTATATGTATTTCCTAAAACTCTAAGCCGTCGCCAAAACGCAGAGTGCCCAGAATGATGGCAGCATTGTCAAGTTGGTCGACTATGATTCATTTTAAGGCAATTTGTTTGCTTAATATTTAAGCATGTTACATAAAATATTATGAAAAACTCAAAAGGTCTACTGTATAATGAGCTAATGAAAGCGAAAGTAACTTTCGCTCTGCCAGTGTGTTAAAGCTAAACGCTTACTTAATATTAACCTATCTAAGCGCATATAGATTAGATTCAGATTCAATAACTTTATTTCTTTAGGCTTACAAAATAAGCACTTAGACAAGTCAAATTTCATATAGATATATATTATAAAAAAGAAATAACTTGTTATTGATTTCTCTTCACTTAAATTTTTTGTCCTTCAATCATTAGGTATTAGTACACAAAAGCTATTGCAAAAAATCATTTGTTTTCTTACATTAGATTAACATTTTAATCAATGAGGGCGCTACAGCTTGTTATTGATATTCAAATAATTTTATAGCCAATTTACCAATATAATCAAAAAGATATGAATCGTTATTTTATTGCTATATATATACCTATTATTAAAAGCATTAGGTTATTTGGTTTTGAGATTGGTTGCGAAACCCTTGTAGAATCGCTTTATTTAATTGTTATTTTCTTTGCTAATCATCAAGGTCTTTATTACTTAAAAATTTGTAATAAAATAAAATATTTTTTTGTAATAAAGCTTTAGTGTTTTTGTTTTTTATCCATTTTATATCCTTCAATATGTTGAAGGAAATAAAAACAAAAAAGTAGGTATACCAAATGGGCGTTTTTGAAGTGATTTCTTCCAGGCAAACTTTTGATAGACTTTTAATATGGATCAGTTGAGCTATTCGATTAAACATTCAGTTGATTATTGAGTTATTCAATTGTAAATACTATTTCTAATTTAGTTATTTATTACTAATAAAAGGAGAACAATCACGTTTCATACATTTTTTGAGCTTGGAACGCATTATTGGAGCGCGGTGGAAGTTCCCTCAAATTCTACCTAATTGTCTTTGCTAATATGTCTTTCTTCTTTCGAGCGTATTGGAATAAGTAACATTTTCAACTAAGATTTTCGAGATTTTTGCGTGCGAAAATCTGGCTGCAACCTTTATAACTAGCTAGGTAACCTAGCCTAGGTTACCTAGGTAGGCACTAGATCAAGATGTAATTCAGACGTAAGTCGTGATAGGTAATACACGTCCCAACGAACAGGTAAAACAAATTTGTACCTTATCTAGAGACGAATTCGTAATAGGAATTTATATATATGCATTGAAACTTGAAAGATCAAATCGTTGTTTGTATACATTTGGTTATTTTTGACGACCTCTGTGGCGCGGTGGGCGAAGGTCCGCCTGCGACGCAGTTTGCGGATTCGATTCCCGTCGATAGAAAATTACAGTTATATAAATTAGAACTAGTATTTACAATTGAAGGAGTATATAATTAATAGTTATAATAATTATGAGTACAATACATAGATAAGTATTTTTTTATGTCTGACTTATCTTCTAACTAAACAGATCTGTGTCGGAAATAAAAAAAATGTTTAATATTAATTAATTTAATATTAACTACTCAAATAACCGGAACATAACCTCAAATCATCAAATCTTTGTCTCGCGCAAATCGAACCCGTTTGCGCCACATTGGACCTTCCATTACAAATATAATTATCACCAAAGCTTACGTAAAAATTTGTTTTTGTAAGTTGCCGTATTGACTTTGATTTAGAACTGTTGCAATTTCTAAGTGTTGACATGTACTTACTACTGTTACATAATACCTATAGAGCTGTACTGAGTTCTGAAATACAAGATATTTTTTCTAAACAAGTTGAAAAAATATTGGTAAGAATTGTAGAGCATCGTCTCACTCACACCCTAGACACAAATTAATAAAATTAGTTACGTTCATGCTAAACAAGATTAGTTCATAACTATTATCTTATAATAAGACAACATATCTATAGGTACTCAATACTCAATCATTTATTGCTACAAAGGTATTTTTATTAATTCGAACGCCATGGTTCTAGTAGTCGAGTTTTAGTTTTTATAGGTAGGTAAGCTATGTACCTACCTAATTCTAATTCTATTTCTAAGTGAGGGAACTGAGATCTGCACTGACATCTCGCGTAGGAGTGTATTGTGCATTGTCCCCCTGCCTAACCAGGCCCTAACCAGCCCAGCTCCTTGAAGTACCGGAGCAGGACTTTTGGAGATTGACAGCTTCCTTTTAGCTTGTACTGGAGCAGGACTTGACAGCTTCGTTTCAGCATTCCTGAAGGTGTTAACGATGATGACCCATAAGACTCCTCAATCCCGGTTTCCTTCTGGCCTCCTACCTAGG
This sequence comes from Eupithecia pulchellata, assembly GCA_963931895.1. Taxonomy (NCBI): domain Eukaryota; kingdom Metazoa; phylum Arthropoda; class Insecta; order Lepidoptera; family Geometridae; genus Eupithecia; species Eupithecia pulchellata. The sequence continues at coordinate 1,213,992 of OZ007550.1, read as the reverse complement.
TAGGCTTGGCTTGGCTTTTCTTTCGAAGCCCTGCTCGTCCCACTGGAGAATGGCCTTCCACTAATCTCTAAGCAATATGGTTATGGTTTCGTTAGCATAAAATTTAATTGCGACCAAACGACAACAAAAAAGACATTGGTCTTTGTTTACAAAAAAATACTTAAATTCTAGAACCGAGTATGTAAACATGACCTACAAAACCAAATCAATTCATATGTCAATCAATTTAACATTAATCTCAGTTAAAAACGTTCATTAAATCAATCAATATTGTCGTAATCCTAAACCATTATTAGCAAAGGTTAGGTAAATTGGTTGAATTTACATTACACAATTTGTTTTGTTTGGATTAGTACCTACTTGCCATGAGACTCTGCACTAACTATTGAAATAGGTACCTTCTGATATTGTTGTCGCTGACTGTACATTAGTTAAATCTCATGGATCTATTGGGAACTCAAGGATATTTAAAATTTTAGAAATATTTCTCATGGACCTCTTGGGAAATACGAAACAATAGAATCATGGACCTCTGGGAATAAGCCGCGGCAATGAGGCAATGTAGCCAGCGTCTTGGGGACGCTTCCGACTGGTATTGATAAGGATCAGCTGAGCTACCTGCAGTTTGTTTGCAACAGTCTGCAGTTAGCTCATTTGTTTCAATTGTAAATGCTAGTTCTAATTTATTTTTGTTAATTTAGTGTAATTTTTCTTTACTATTAAATATACTTAGATAAATAATAATGCCGGACAATCCACACAGCATCATCTAGCCCCAAGGTGAGCAGAGCTTGTGTTATGGGTACTAGATGACTGATATACATAATACAATATTACTAATTTAATATTAAATAGAAAACGACCAGAACACCCTGAACAAATCTGCTGATCGTACAGATATTTGTCCCGAAGCGGTAATCGAAACCGCAACCTCCGGCGTCGCAGGCGGACCTTCGCCCACCTCGCCACAGAGGTCGTCAAGAATAAATAGATTTTCTCTCTTCTTTTTATAGATTTTGACAGCAATAAGTTCGGGCTTCGCGGAGGGCATTGTGCGGAACGACTTCGAAACACCAACCGCTGAGGGCAACTACAGATGGGCGCTTCAGACCGGTAATTAATAGAAATATTACTAACTAGCGGTCCGCCCCGGCTTCGCACGGGTTTTAATCGAAAATTTCAAAAATTATACACACTAAAACGATGGGTTTCACAGTTTTCATACGGATCCGTTACTTTTTTATGCAGCATTGGGGTTTTTGACATTGACGCGACACTTCATAACTGACACTGTCCGTAGTGAAAAAGCTAGAAAAAGCAAGCACAGTGCGCTATATATTCAACCTCTTTTTCTATTCTGACGCGCCATAATAGAAAAAGAGGTTGAATATACAGCGCACGGTTCAATTATTTAATTTTTAAAGCGGATCCCTAACGTTTTGAAAATATTATATAGCCTATGTTCATCACGGAAAATTTAGGATTCTAATGGTGAAAGAATTTTTCAAATCGGTCCATTAGTTTCGGAGCCTATTCAATTCAAACAAACATACAAACAAACAATCAAATCTTTCCTCTTTATAATATTAGTATAGATATACGCAGGAGGTTGCGGGTTCGATTTCCGCCTGGGGACTAATGCTTGTACGGTCTGCAGATATTTCTTCAGTGTTCTGGTAGTTTTTTATGTATTTTATATGTCAGTTGTCTCTTTGCTTTAGGTTTACATGTTCTTTTTCTCTTTATAGAAAAAAAATATAGAAATTTATAGAAAAAATATATACGCAGGAGGTTGCGGGTTCGATTTCCGCCTGGGGACTAATGCTTGTACGGTCTGCAGATATTTCTTCAGTGTTCTGGTAGTTTTTTATGTATAATAAAAAAATCTTTTTAATATAATATATTTTTTTTAATAATACATATCTTCACTTTTTTGCCTTTTTTTGCCAAGAAAATGTTAAAGACAGTGGATGAACGCTTTAAGACTTTAGTTTTTACATACAGTTTTCGTTTTACATTTTCAGAGGAAGGAATATATCACGAGCAACAAGGAACGTCAACAGAAGAGGGTTTGTCTGTGCAAGGGCAGTACCAATATACAGCTCCGGATGGGCAGGTTAACAAATTTACATTTCAAGTTGAAATACATTATTTAGAATACATTCCATGCGTCACAGATTTCAAGAAAAAGTACTTAATGATTATTTAGTACCTACTATATAAGTAGGTATTATGGCGCGGTGGGCGAAGGTCTGCCTGCGACGCAGGAAGTTGCGGGTTCGATTCCCGTCTAGGGACAAATATTTGTACAATCTGTAGATATGATATATTCCCATCCGCCCCATTATCCTCCCCATCAATGGGGCAGTTGGGACTGCCCCATCATTCAAGTCAATGGGGTGGATGGGATTTATTTGTTCAGGCCTGAACAAATCAACGCCCGGGCGTTCTGGCCGTTTTCTATGTATAATAAAAAATACTTAAGTAATAATATTGTATTATGTATACCAGTCACCTAGTACCCATAACACAAGCTCTGCTTAGCTTGTGGCTAGATGATTCTGTGTGGATTATCCGGCATTATTTATTTATTATAAAATGACCCAACACGAGTTCTGTGATAATGACATGTGTGTAGAAAATAGCGACCTACACGATAAACGATAATTCAATCAAACATCAAGAGAATAAAGTCTACTTTAACTGTGCTTCCCGAGATTTAACAAATTGTTGCAGAATCAGCGACGTAGTTTTGACAAGTAGGTTTTTTGCAATGTGTCAAGTTGCGGGCGTATTTTCCTTAAAAGATGCTTCCATTTTTTATCCATTCACTGCCTGTGAATCACAAATTAATAGCTACCCGCTCGTGGAATGCTAGGCACCTTTGCGGCCACAAACGAAAAATATCACTACAAGAGCCACAAAACAAAAGCATATGATTTTTTGAAAAAGTTACGTAACCTATGTATAATATGTACCTACAGTGCGTGTCTGAATTAAGTACTCCCCTTGTCTACATAATATTTACGACGACTTCAAATTCCCTTGTAACTTATTACAAATTTTCACATGCAAAAATCTATCACGCCGCCGCTCAGGATCGAACCACCCACCATAATATTCAAAGTCTGAAATTCCCAACAATAACAACTATTGTGTCTTACGTCAAAGTGATCACTTTATTTCCCAGTATACGAATGTACCTAATTTGTATTTTGTGACGTGTCCAAGAGTCCTGTAAGGTCTAAAGGAAATAAAACACTTTGATTTTGATTTTGTAGATTGAGATAGGGGGTTACTTATATGTAACGCGCACTGAACTTGAAGTCTTCTTCTTTCCTTACAGATCATAAACGTGGTGTACCGAGCCGACGGCTCCGGAGGGTTCAAAGCCGAGGGGGCACATCTGCCCACGCCACCCCCCATCCCCCCTGCGATACAACGGGCGTTGGACTATCTGGCCAGATTAGAAACTCAAAACAATAGAATTTAAACTTTGCTCGAATAAAAAGCATTGACAGTTTGTTTTTCGTTTTCTATTTTTAAGATCCTCATGAGATCCTCAGAAAAAATTTGATGTTTGTGAAAATTAGGTACTTATGTGTAATTTAGAAAAATATTAAGCTCCTTGTGCAAGTGAAATTTAGGTAGAGAGGTCTCGAACTTCGAAGCTCCTTGGATTAAATCGGTAGTTACAGTAATATTCGCAGCATATTCAATCAGATTCAGATTCAATAACTTTATTTCTTTAGGCTTACAAAACAAGCACTTAGACAAGTCAAATTTCAAACAGGTAATTATTAAGAAATAATTTGTTATTAATTTCTCTTCACTTCAATTTTTGTCCACTAGTGGAAGAAGTGAAAAAGAAACCATTAGTACCTACATTCATATATAACTTATGTGTCTAATACAATTTTTGTTTTGTGTATCTAAATCTATGTATAATGTGATTTAGATACATGTCAATAGTTATTTAAATTGGTACCAAAACTAAGCACAACATTCAGTTTCTTACATGCTATTGTTGGTGTGGAATGGAGCGACATCTGGCCAAGCATTAGTATCATTAACGTAATCCCAACAAACAATAAAATATTTAGATTAGTATACTTAGATGAAGTATTCCAATGATGTCCCCTTTCGTATCAAATGATTTATAAATGTGTAGAAATGAGATAGCATTCAAAAAGCTTAAAAAGTGCAAGGAAAATAAAAACAGAATGGGATATAGTCAAATAAATTTATTTTCATATAAATATAAATATAAAGCTATAATATTGCTTGCTATAATACCCGTAAAATATCTTGGTTGGTACTTAAAATAGCCTCACTCTGAGTCTAAAAACTCCGACGTTTCGAACTAGATTGCGTCAGGAAAAAAAAAATCATAAAACCCACTCGATAAATAAGCCGCAACAGTATATATCCGATTTATAATATCATAATTCCCAAATAATTATTGCAACTTATATTTCTTTGAGTGCGACTTACGCGCTATAATAATACAATGGTATATTATATACAAGGGAAATAAAATATGTTAACTTATCAATCTAATTACAATTATTTTTGATCTATAATTACGTAACTGACCCATAACCTGTATGTAAAGATTGGGACTGAAAATGACCTGGAAATGACCCAAAGATCTTTCATGCTGTCTTAGATATTATGGGATCTAAGAGTTACAGCTAGTAAAGACATATATTTCGCACAAAACTATAAAAAATAAAACAAACGCAAGACTATACCATAGGCAAACTCTACGTAGAATTTTTGTTAACAGACCGCCTTTAGTTAACCTAAAATTCACTCTGTTGGCCCGTCTTTATAAACGCCATTTTTATTTTTAGTCATTTTAAAATCCTTTTTTCAAAAATATTGCTTAAAATTATTATCTTTCACAAGCAAGTGAATTCTAGTTATTAGTGTTGTGGTTTGTTTACAAACATTCTACATCGAGTTTAACTTTAGTATAGGTAACTTAACAGCTTTTGCATGTTCATTTAATAGCGTACGATGAAACAAAACAAGACGCGAGAGGTTGTTATTTTCAATCCCATCTTTTTCTACGCGACTTATATTAGAATCCCATACAAACAGTTAGATAATGGTTTTCTGATAATGTGTCAGTGGTAAATATATTGTCTTTAGTAATTTATTAGTAAATTAAGTTCAGTTTAGTTACCTCGTGAAAGCAATAGCTGTTTGTATGGAACGCATCTTAATAAATAACTTAAAAATAATATACAAAATATATTTCGATAAAATCTGAAAATTCTATAAAAATGGCATCGAAATCAGTCATTTAAATTCATTATAATAATCATATACCTATTTTAATTCATTATAATAATATATTTCAATTCATTATTATGATATATTTCGTCGACTTAAAAGAGATCTTGACTTAAAACTATTATAATCTGTGAAGAGCGTTTATTTTGACACGTTTAAGGCTCCGGGCACAGATGAATTTCCCATACAAACGTAATACCAAAATGATTTGTAATTTAAGCATATTTTCATCATGATCTGCTATTATTTGTATTAGAATAGTATTTATTGATGATCCTACCTCAAGCTTCTAAAATAAATCTACACAAATGCTAAGAAAACATTTCTAGATGTAATAAAAAAATAACATAAATAAATAATACCGGACAATCCACACAACATCATCCAGCCCCAAGCTAAGCAGAGCTTGTGTTATGAGTACTAGATGACTGATATACATAATAAAATATTATTACAGAGCGGAACCCTCTAACACAGGTATTAAGAGTGTACCTTATGTAATTTTATAGTTACTTAGAAATCGTTATTTATCTCAGAATCTGTGAAAGCTACCACCTTCATATTTAGGTAAATGATAATTCGAACTTTTATCTTGGATTCCGTCTTTTCAAAAACACGATTGGTGAAAATTTTCTCGATACTTTTATTTTTTGAAAAATACATATTTTGCACACATTTTGCTATTTATCTCAGGAACCACCTCATTTTTTTGTTGGATTTTTGTTTTGTCAAGAAACGTAGTAGAATTTCTTCGTTTTCGTCTTTTTAATTTTTCGATTAGTTGTGTAAATAACTTGTAATCAGGCATAACAGTTTTGGAAATATAAAATACGGAGCACGTCTATCGCTCTGTGCTTCTCACTCATACGAAAATCATATCTTGTCATCCTGCTCGAAATTTGAATTTTGGCTGAGGTATGGCACGCTCTTAATGCCTACTTAAAAGAGGGTTCCAAACACATGCAATGTACGTAGAAACCTAGATAAATACTATTTCAATACAAATAATAGCAGATCATTCTGAAAATATGCTCAAATTACAAATCATTGTGGTATTACGTTTGTATAAGAAATTCACCCGTCGCCGGAATGTTAATATCTATCTATCTAAATAATATTCTTGTTGTATAAATATTTTTAAACTTACGCGATCTGAACACATAATTATTAGTACCATTTTACTATTTTCTTTTTCATTTAATTAAAAAAAAGGTAAATAAACGCGATAAAAACCCATTTTCTATCTATGTAAATAATATTCTTGTTGTAATTCAAGGATTCTTTTTCTTCGGTTGGAGCCCTAATATTTTATATCTATCTAAATAATATTCTTGTTGTATTCATTATGAATGTAAGCGGGTTAACTACGAACCTATTATATGTTGTAAGAACACCAACGTTTCATCCCTTAACGATACTTCATCAGTGAGTGCGGCTCACGTCGCGCCCGTATCGCCTCAATGCGCTCACATTTCTTACAACATAATAGGTTCATTTATTTTATTTATTTATTTATTTTATTTGGCACACAAAACAGAAAACAATCAAATAATATACAGATAGAAGGACTCGATTACAAAGACTAGACTGTATCCCTAGATATGTGTACACAGCATGTTCAAAGAGCAGTTCTATGAAGAAAATACCTATAAGAAATTAATATAAGAGTAACTAATTTTAAAATATTAGGTCCTTACATATGAAATTGGCGTTTTTCGTACTGGCCACTTTAATCACAAATTTCTCCTCTTTGGAAGCGGATCCATCGCAAACCACGTCCGAGTTAGCTGCAGGCTGCGGTGTTAGTGATAAAACTGTTTTAATTCACTTGAAGCAAATTGGGAAGATTAAAAAGCTTGAAAGGTGGGTACCTCACGAATTGACTGAAGCAAACCGGCAAACGCGCGTCGACTGCTGCGTTACATTACTAAACCGGCACAATAATGAAGGTATTTTAAACCGAATCATTACCTGTGATGAAAAATGGGTTCTTTACGATAATCGGCTGGCCAGCCAGCCAAATCCTGCCCCAAGCGAAAATTAACCCCAAAAAAGTTACTTGTAAGCGTTTGGTGGACTAGTGCCGGTATTGTTCATTACAGTTTTCTCAAATCTGGCCAGACTATTACGGCTGATGTCTATTGTCAGCAATTGCAAACCATGATGGAAAAGCTAGCGGCTAAACAACCTAGGCTGGTCAATCGCTCCACGCCACTGCTGCTTCACGACAACGCTAGACCACACACTGCGCAACAGACGGCTACTAAATTAGAAGAGCTTCAATTGGAAAGTCTAAGACATCCTCCGTACTCCCCGGACCTTGCTCCAACAGATTACCATTTTTTTCGAAATTTGGATAACTTCTTGCAAGGGAAAAAATTAAACTCCGATGGGGCAGTCCAAATCGCCTTCAAAGATTTTATTGATTCCCGTCCGACTGGTTTTTTTAGTAAAGGGATCAATGAACTACCTATAAGATGGCAAAAGTGCATAGAAAATAATGGTTCATACTTTGATTAATTAAATATATTATATTAAAAAATATTCGACTTTTTGTTCCTCCCATACAAAACGCCAATTTCATATGTAAGGACCTAATATATAAACATGTTATTTACTACTGAAATAATTAAACAATAAATCTGATTTGTTAATTATTATAAAAAGAGAATTACACAAAATTAGAACCACTCTCCTTTGTGAGAATGGCTTCTACATCTTTTTTAAATTTATATAACATTTTGTTGAAAGTAAACCCGCTTACATTCATAGTGAATTCGTCAAACTACGATAGTTTTTATAGTAAAATTCTTGTTGTAATTCAAGTATTTTGTTGCTTCGGCTTTACCCCTAATATTTTTAATCTTAAATAAAATTCTTGTTGTAATTCAAGTATAGTATTTTGTTGCTTCGGCCGGAGCCCTAATATTTTAAATCTATCTAAATAATATTCTTGTTGTAATTCAAGGATTTCGTTGCTTCGGCTGGAGCCCTAATATTTTCTATCTATTTAAATAATATTCTTGTTGTAATTCAAGGATTTCGTTTCTTCGGTAATAGGTTGCGTTGTTTCCTGGTAGATGGCGTTACTCCGTTCCGTCAACATCTTTTGACCCTCGGGTTCATCTTGAATCGGTACTTGCTTCTTGGCTAAAAATAATCAATATTATATAAGTAAAATAATAATAATATATTTTAGTATATACTTGGTACAAACCCTTTCTCAAATGATGCTATACTGTTATCTAAATAAATATACATATTTCGTAAGTTTCTTTTATAAAATGTAAATAAATAAATGCTTTAAGGCACTGCTAACAAAGTATGTATTTTTAGAAAATGAATAAATAAATAATCTATCTATCTATCTAAATCTTTTATTAGCCGTACATAAGTTAGATAATTAAGGTTTGAACTGTTTAGATAAGGGCTGTTGATTTCATTAAATAAATAAATAAAGATAATAACAGTAACATACCCCCACTATTTTTAGTGATCGCGAACAAAGCCGCATGCAACAGCGAACCAACGAGAGCGACGCACGCGAATATTCGGAAAGCGCTCCGTCCGCCCGCCCATGCGTATAACTGCCCGCCCGCCAATGAGCCTACTGCGAAACCTGCAAAAATATATCAAGTAAATCAAATAATACATTGTTACCCTAGGGTTTAAACTATTAAGTCCAGTCGACAGGGTTTGGCACTAGTCCGAGGGACTAAATACGAGAATAATAATAATAAATCATTTATTTCAGATCACAAAAAAATCCATAGAAAAACACAATTATTACAAGCACAATTATTAGAAAAACACAATTAAGCTAAGCAGATCATTGAGCCACCAGCGATGATACTGGTTTCAGCAACATCATCCAGTGGCCAAAGATGCTGGATTGGAGATCCTGCGCTATGGCGGCCAGGAGGCTAAATAAGATACTTTCACCCGAAGTGAACACCGTGCTTTTCATTTTGAATACAAAGAAGTAAAAGGTTTTCCAGTACTGTTTGACCCTCTTCTCTTATGGCATTAAATCCATATCTGAATCAGATAAATACAACGCTGATCTTCCGTCGTAGCCAATGTGTTGCGTCACGTACACGACCTTATAACTGTCGCTGTTGTTATTATAACTGGCGCTGTTATTAAAGATAAAGATAAGATAAAGATCATTTTATTGTCAATAGTTACACAAATAATAAATATACAAAATATATTTCATTAGATGGATAGGCTATGACTTGTCAAGAACACTAAAATACAATTTTGCTGTAAAGGGGCAATAATCAAGAGTCATAAATTTAAAATAACAATTATGGTCCTTAAATGATAGGTACTTATTTTGACTCTAGGTTAGGCGAGATTACGACAGTCAATCAAAATCAAAATCAAAGTGCTTTATTTCCTTTAGACCTTACAGGACTCTTGGACGGGTAGTGTCGGGTAGCTTTATGTTTAGGTGACTGTAGTCATTCTCTAAATATTCTATAATGCTATAATTTGCTATTATTTAATTAGAACTATAGTTCTATATTAAATTTATTTTCATTTTTAATCAGTTTCAAACCTAAAGGGAGCTTATTATAGAGTTTCTGACCCATTATTTTAGGTCTTTTTTGGATATTTAGACGGTGCTTGCTTATTATTATAACTGTCGCTTACCCAGTCCGTCGTCCACGCCGGCGACTATCCCCTGCACGGTCGCGGAGTACCCCTCCGGCGCTACGTGCGCGGCGTAACCCACTATCGTCGAATAGCAGAGGGCGTACGTCGGACCTTGCATTATACTCTGCAACAAGGATAAGTTTAAAGCAAACCATCTAGATTTAACTTAAATAAAAATAAATAATGCCGGACAAACCACACAGCATTTAGACCCAAGCTAAGCAGAGCTTGTGTTATGGGTGCTAGACTGAAATACATATTACATTAAATAGATTGATTAGGGGAGGCCTATGTCCAGCAGTGGACTGTTATAGGCTGGTGATGATGATGATGATGATGAAATAGATTGAATTTTTTATTATACATAGAAAATGACCAGAAGACATTGAACAAATATCTGCAGATCGTACAAGTATTTGTTCCGAGGCGGGAATCGAACGCAACCTCCTGCGTCGCAGGCGGACCTTCGCCCACCGCGTCAGAGGTCGTCGACTTCTTCTTATTTCATGGCTTGCGAGCCACAAACCTGTCAGTGTCAATGTCAAAAGAGTCGTAATTTTTAATAGAGGAAAATATTAAAGGAATTCAATCAAATTTCATATTTTTTTTAGAATTACGCTCTGCAACAAGGATTAGATGGTTTGATTTAACTTATTCTTATTTTATGGCTTGCACAAACCTGCCAGTGTCAATGTTTAAAGAGACGTAAAGTTTAATAGTGGAAAATTTAAAAGGAGATCAATCAAGTAACATATACATATATTTTTAAACCGAAAGTTAATAGTGCCTTCCAATGAATAAACACACAAAAAACAAGAACTGAGAAAACTATAATTCGCTTACAAACCAAATGAGTAACTATACTAATATTATAAAGAGGAAAGATTTGATTGACTGTTTGGATTGAATAGGCTCCTAAACTACGTTCGTAACCCCCTAAAACTAATAAATCAATTATATAACCAAATTACAGCTAGTATTTACAATCGAGCTAACTGCAGACTGTTGCCAACAAACTACAGGTAGCTCAACTGATCCACGTTACCTCTATGAAGACGAGATGCCAAGGATGCTGTATTAGCGAGATCAGAGCCATTCTTGTTTGTTTGGGTTGAATAGGCTCCTAAAGTAATAAATCGATTATAGTATAACAAAATTATAGCTATTTACAATGGAGCTAACTGCAGACTGTTGCAAACAAACTACAGGTAGCTCAGCTGATCCACGTTACCTCTATGAAGACGAGGAGATGCCAAGGATGCTGTATTAGCGAGATCAGAGCCATTCTTGTTTGTTTGGGTTGAATAGGCTCCTAAAGTAATAAATCTATACTAATATTAAGAGGAAAGATTTGATTGTTTGTTTGTTTGTTTGTTTGTTTGAATTGAATAGGCTCCGAAACTACTGGACCGTTTTGAAAAATTCTTTCACCATTAGAATCCTAAATTTTCCGTGATGAACATAGGCTATATAATATTTTCAAAAAAGTTAGGGATCCGCATGATAAATTCAATAATTGAACCGTGCGCTGTATATCCAACCTCTTTTTCTATTATGGCACGTCATAATAGAAAAAGAGGTTGAATATATAGCGCACTGTGCTTGCTTTTTCTCTACGGCCAGTGTCAGTTATGGAGTGTCGAGTCAATGTCAAAAATCCCAATGCTGTTACAAAAATTAAGGGATCCGAATGAAAACTGTGAAGCCCATCATGTTAGTGTGTATAACTTCTGAAATTTTTGTTTAATACCCGTGCGAAGCCGGGGCGGGCCGCTAGTCGATTATAATTATATAACAAAATTATAGCTAAGTATTTACAATTGAGCTAACTGCAGACTGTTGCAAACAAACTACAGGTAGCTCAGCTGTTCCACGTTACCTCTATGAAGACGAGATGCCAGGGGTGCTGTATAAGCGAGATGAGAGCCATCCTCACCCCGTAGCACAGTAAACTGACCGTGAGTGTAGTTCCATAACCCCAACGCTTTATGATCCTACCTGTTAACAAAAATAAATAATAATAATAAATAAATAATGCAGGACAATCCACACAGCATCATCTAGCCCCAAGCTAAGCAGAGCTTGTGTTATGGGTACTAGATAACTGATATACATAATACAATATCATTAAATAGATAGATATTTTTTATTATACAAAGAAAACAACCAGAACCTCTGAACATGAAATGATTGTATTTTGAGTTAAAAGATTTCTGAGTATTTGTTATTTATGCAGCAGTTTTGTACAGCAATTCTTGACAACTTTTTTTTCTTGTAATTTTGCCATAAGTAACGCATTAGATTAATAAAATCTGTAATGTTATTTATGTGCTATAAATTGAATTGAATTGACGGCAAGGCTGTGCAGTTATTATCACGCTTTTTTTTTTACTCGTTTTTCACCAGGAAATGCTCACTGCTATGCTGGTGGTCAAAGATTCCAAAAACATTGACATAGCCATCAATATAGCATTATATATTTAAAGAATTGTGGACGCCATTTTGTACGATAAAGCTTTTGAATTTTGTACCTTACTTTGTATTTTTGAATGTTGCCATTTTGTACCTTATTTTAAGTTATTAAAATAAGTCAATTATGATTATTATTATTTTATCTATGTCTATGCTAATATTATAAAGAGGAAAGATTTGTTTGTTTGTTTGATTGTTAGTTTAGATTGAATAGGGTCCGAAACTACCGGACCAATTTGAAAAATGCTTCACCATTACCCCTTCACCAGAACCCTACATTTTCCGTGAACATAGGTTCATCACGGAAAATGTAGGGTTCTAATGTAAGCGACTTTATTTTATACTAGCGGTCCGTCCCGGCTTCGCACGGGAATTAAACAAAAATTTCAGAAATTATACACACTAACACGATGGGTTTCGCAGTTTTCATACGGATCCCTTACTTTTTTTAACAGCATTGGGATTTTTGACATTTACTCGACACTCCATAACTGACACTGGCCGTAGAGAAAAAGCAAGCACCGTGCGCTATATATTCAACCTCTTTTTCTATTCTGACGCGCCATAATAGAAAAAGAGGTTGAATATACAGCGTACGGCTCAATTATTGAATTGTTCATGCGGATCCCTAACTTTTTTGAAAATATTATATAGCCTATGTTCATCACGGAAAATTTAGGATTCTAATGGTGAAAGAATTGTTCGAATCGGTCCAGTAGTTTCGGAGCCTATTCAATTCAAACAAACAAACAATCAAATCTTTCGTCTTTATAATATTAGTATAGACTGTAGATGTAGTGATGAATTTTTTGTAAAACCCGTGCGAAACCGGGGCGGACCGCTAGTTTCAAATAAAGTGTTCATTCTTTCATTCATTCATCGACTGTCAAAAGGATCTATCTCAGCATGATTAGACATACCAGATAGAAAAAAGAAGAGCAGTTCTCCGATGAAGCTCTGCCCCGCGACAACCACGCCCTCTATCAGTTTGATCCGCGCCATCTGACCCGTCTCCTCCGCCAGTTCTTCTAGGAACCTGGCAAATAATATAAAAATAAATAAAAATAATGCCGGACAATCCACACATCATCAACTTTCACGATTTGTTGACATATTAAAGAATATTTATCGGGTATTTATCGCGTACCTTTTGTTTTTATTTTCCCCTTTCCATCGCGAGAGTCGCCCCGTGACCACGATCGCTGCAACGCGATGGAAACGTAGGGGAAAATAAAAACAAAAGGTACGCTACGCTATAAATACCCGATAAATATTCTTTAATAAATCCACACATCATCATCTAGCCCCAAGCTAAGCAGAGCTTGTGTTATGGGTACTAGATGACTGATATACTCAACTGATCGATTTGAAAAATTCTTTCAGCATTAAAATCCTAAATTTTCCGCGATGCACATAGGCTATATAATATTTTCAAAAAAGTTTGGAATCCGTATTCAACCTTTTTTTCTATTATGGCTCCGATGCTTGCTCTTTCTCTACGGCATCGTTTTAGAGTGTATAATTTCTGAAATTTTTGTTTAATACCCGTGCGAAGCCGGGGCGGACCGCTAGTATTTTATATATGTACTAATCTTACCAGAACATATAATAAATAATAAAGCTGTCGAAAGCCCCCGCGACCACCGCGAATGTTATAAACAGCAACACGCGGGGGATCTTTAGGACTTCGCGTAGGGCTTTGCCGGAGTCTTCAGGGCTCGAGAGTGGTGGTAACTGAAAGAACAATGAATGTTTAAAAAAAAACGCGATAAATACCCGTTAATTACTAATCATTATCGTTATTGCCCATAATCCCCACGTTGGGCATGCGTTGGGGATCGCAGTTCGGTGGAGTTGTTCTGATGACGACGATAACGAGGTATCGTTACTGTGGTGTATCGGTTATATCGGTGGTAACCGGTCTGTCAGACCTTACCGTGAGTCTCCTACAGCTGTACAGATCCACGGCAGTAGCCGCCAGCGCTATCACGAAGGCGGGAGTAAAGTCTTTGCTTTCAGTGGAGTACAGGTCTATGAGACAGCCGCCAGCCAGGGCTGTGAGACCGTAGCCTACGGTCCCCCAGGCCCGCTGGGAGCCGTATATTGACGGGCGGTCTGGTCCTGAAAATAATAGACAACCAAAAATCTTTATAAGGAACGGAAAACTGTGTCGGTTACAGTTTTGGCTGTGTCATGTTCATCTTCAGCCTATATCAGTCCACTGCTGGACATGGGCCTCCCTTAATGAGTGCCAAAGATGGCTTTGGGTGTCGACCACAAGTAAAATAATTAATTTCATACGACAAATTTCTATATATGTATTAAATATTTTATAGGAAAGATTTGATTGTTTGTATGTTTCTTTGTTTTGTCAAATGATGAATAATGCCATCTATGGCGCTCTTTTGGAGAGGCCTAGAGGTCCAGCAGTGAACTATTATAGTGTTATTGATGATGTTGGTTTGTTTATTTATTTGAATTGCATAGGCTCAGAAACTACTGTAACTACCGATTTGAAAAATTCCTTCACCATTAGTAACCTAAATTTTCAATGAACATGGCTATAGAATATTTTTTTTAAAGTTAGGGTTCCGCATGATAAATAATTTTTGATAAATACACGTCCGAAGCCGCGGAGCGCTAGTAAATAACAAAAAATACCCTCTCCAGCATTTGTCCTAAAATAATCTTGACTTACCTAACACATCAAAACACACAGCGTCTCCGATGCAATTGGCAACGTTAAAGGCGACCGTCCCCACGCACATCAGAACCACGAATGACCAGAATGTAGGTGTCACGTAGAAACTGTCACTTTCTTCTGTACTAAAGCTTGCCAGCTTTAATTCTTTTTGACTAGAATCTGTAAAAAAAATTGTTAGGCGAATGATAATTTTTCCGAATATATAAAAAAACTGTTGCCCGAAGTTGCCCTTGGTGGCCACCAAATCTATTTTCGTATCTCTTCCTAAACTAAATAGAATAAAACTATTACAGAGGCATTAAAAAAAAGCTTATGATAGGTATCACAAACTGGACGATGGATTTTTGAAAATTCCTTTGTTAAACAGAATAATAACATAAAGTAGGTGGTGGCGCTAGTTTAGGTGCTGTATGCGCCTTAAACCAAATTTGATTATTTTACGTCTAATAATTATTTGTGAAGATAGGCATATTTTAAAAAAAAACTTGTTTCAGTTACCTAGACAAATACTTTTCTCAAACAAGTGACAAACAGACAGCGTGAAGCGACTTTGTTTTATACTATGTAGTGATTTTTGCGATTCACTCAATCTATGACTTTTACTCACATATTTGATTATCTCCAACCGTTCCATTTATTGCTCTTTTCTTCCTCAGTCCATCTTCATAACACATCAAATCACACTTCTCTTTCGGCACACACACCGTCTCTTTCTCCCCAACCACCGCTACCATAGACAAGAGCGAGCAAGATATATTCCCATCTGTATATATCGTGTCTATATACGTCGTATTAGGAAGGTAGATCGTGAAAGACGCGTTGCTTTCACAGTTCCATAGACAGTGATATTTGTCTATGGTTACGTCGTCTATGGTCGCCGCCATCTTGTTTTCTTTAAGTTGTATAGTGCCGTTGAGTTTGTATATGTGTTGCGAGACAATGTCTGTCGGTTTGGGCATCGGGAGAAACCATAGACAGCAGTAGGAGCCAGTCATTACGGTTATAAGTAGCATAAAGACCAGTTTTCTTCGGGACTGAAACAAACTAGTTAATTTAAATTTAAATACGCCATGTGGCTAAGCTACTAGTAGAAAGTATTTATTGATTTGTTAATAGACAAGCAGCCTATGGCTGATGTGTCTATATCATACAGAGTTGAAATTTGTTATTGCGTCACTTTTTTTAGTTTGATATTTTTGTCTCGTAACCAGTGGTCGAGTTTATTCTTGAAAGCGTTTGTTGACGTGGCTGATATTATTTCTTATATATTCTTTATATATTATTATTCTGGTAATATGTTCCAGTTGTGCACCACTCTATTGCTAATAAAATGGTAGTATTTAAGTACCTTAAATATTGAAGATAGAAATTTTACTGACCGGTTCAGACAGACAATTATTCAAAATTTTTGAATGCAGGTTATTTTGTTTTACAAAAATCAAAACAATTCTTCTTTCAGTAAAATTATCTATCTACATCTATACTAATATTATAAAGAGGAAAGATTTGATTGTTTGAATTGAATAGGCTCCGAAACTACTAGACCGATTTGAAAAATTCTTTCACTTTTAGAATCCTACATTTTCCCTGTTGAACATAGGCTATAGAATATTGGTGTCCGTAATGGAGTGTCGAAAAACCTTAGGGTTCCGTATGAAAACTGTGAAACCCAACGTGTTAGTGTGTATAATTTCTGATATTTTTGTTTAATACCCATGTGAAGCCGGGGTGGACCGCTAGTATACAGTATATTGATTGATTGATTTATTTATTTATTCATGAACAATATTTCAATTGTATTTGAATGCATCTACTATAAAAACGAAAAAAAAATAGAAAATTGTCTCTTAAAATCAAATAAATGCTATCAAAATTAGCGGCTGCTTACAGAGTCAAAATTTAAAGTCGTCTAATGAGTACAAGCACTTTTAGCCCCCTAAAGCTTTTGTACCATAAACTCGACTTATATCAGCATCCCGCGAAGAGCTAGCCTATTCCTACAGCTATAATAAGGATCGAAGAGCACTTACAGGAAAGAAATCGACGACGTATCCAAACAGCGGCTTCGCAAGCGCCCACAGAATGGGCAGCACAGACGTCACCAGCCCCATGGCGCCGGGAGACACGCCGAGCTGTCGCCCGAACACATTTAGTTGAGGTAGGATCGGGCCTAGGGCTGGAACAATACAACAATAATATCAGCCTGTACCTAATAGTCCACTGCTGGTCATAGGCCTCCCCTAATGAGCGCCACAGTATGTTATCATTTGGGTTATTGCCCATAATCGCTGTGCGTGCGGGGGGATGTGTGGTGTTATGGGTACTACTACTAGATGATGAATAAAATTTACGACTAAATATTATTCATCATCATCATCATCGCCTATAATAGTCTAATGCTGGACATAGGCCTCCCCTAAAGAGCGCCATAAATAACATTATTTATCATTTGGGGGTTATTGCCCCACGCTAGGCATGCGGGTTGGGGATCGCAGTTCGGTGGAGTTGTTCTGCAGTGGCGCTGCTGCCCGGCCCCCGGTGTGTGTCCCTTAGTCAACTCTTACGACACCCACGGGAAGAGTGGGGGTGGTGAAATTCTTTGCCGGCACCACACGGCAACAATACGAACTACAGTATACATCATGTCCAAGTTGGTGCACAGCTGGACATAGGACTCCCACAATGAGCGCTATAGCGCCCTGTCTTCAGCTTTTCGCATCTGCAAAATTATACATTACTAGCGGTCCGCCTTCGCACGGATATTTAACGGAAATTTAAGTTTTCATGCGGATCTTTAGCTTTTTGAAAAAATTCTATAGCCTATGTTCATTAGGGGAAATTTTAGATTATAAATAATGGTGAAAGATTTTTTCTACTTGATCCTTAGTTTCGGCCTATTCGATTCAAACAAACAAACAATAAAATCTTCCCTCTTTATAATATTAGTACTTATACATATAGATACCATTATTTCGTCTGTTACAGTAATATCACAAATTATCACCTTTTCATGTTAAAATATGCAATTAGCTAGTCGAGCAATAAAGCAATTATTATTTTTCACGGTTCACGGGTATTTATCGCGATAATTTCACTCACGGTAAATTATCGCGATAAATACCAGGAATATAATAAAACCAACTTAGATTCAATGTACAAAAATACCAGTAAGTGAACCCACGTTAGACTTTCCATAAGCAAAGTCGATTGGGTATTACAACGTCAATTATCTCTAAATTATTAGTAATATTTTAACGGGTACTTATCGCGTTTATTTAACTTTTTGACAGAGTGCAAACCTATTGAAACGTCGAGAAAAAAAAAGCTTAATAAACGCGATAAATACCCGTTAAAATAGTATATAATTCAAAAATTATTATCTCTAAATTTGCAAAGTTTTACTTTGTATTTTTATCTACACCTATATTTTGTAATTTATGAACAATTTTTATTTTATGACACACTTTGTGGCGACAGGGGACATTCTAGGTGGCATCACAGAGTAACTACAAAGTACCTACTTACTAAAAGAATAGAATAGAATAGAACTACTTTATTGAACAAGAGTTGTACATAGGCGAACATAATGCTAGACAGCATTCTCTACCAGCTAACCTAGCCTACTAAATGGGACTGAAAATCAGCGCAAAATGAGCCCTTAACCCTTTCAGCATCAAATAAAATATAACTACGCAGGTACTTATAAGATTTAAGATAAAAAACAAGTACGACAAGTGCGAGTGTAACTCGCGCGCCGAGGGTTTTGAACTTTTGTCGTTTATGTAGGTACGTAGATATTGACGACCTTTTGGCGAGGTGGGCCAGGGTCCGCTTACGAAGCAGGAGATTGCGGTTTGATTCCCGCATAAATCTGTACGGGCGCACAAAATGTATTATTATTTCAAATTTCAAGTCAAGCTGTTGTAGTTTCTGAAATATTAAGGATTTAAAACACAAAACAGACACAAAGTGATCCCATAAGGGTTTTGAAACCGATGTCAAAACCCTAAAAATAATGCTGAACCACAGATAACATGCTGGACAATCCACACAGCATGATCTGCTAAGCAGAGCTTGTGTTATGTTATGAGTGGATGACTGCTGTATTACGAGTCGATTGATGTACAATAAATTAAATATATAGATATTTTTACATAGTTAATACACAGAACACCCCGAAAAATGGCTCATTTGATTAATAGCTCTGCTCAGCTTCGTGCTAGATGATGCTGTGTGTATCCAACTTATTTATTTTAGTGGTAAATAAATAATACTAGATGTTCTCTAACACAAGCTCTGTTTACTTTTGGCTAAGCTAGTCTCTCTGACACTGACATAACATAACACAAACAAGTAGGCAATAAAACATCATTACATGCAATAGCAATAAAATCCCAAGTGTTCTGTATGTACGCACAACTATTATTACATAAGCATAATCTATCTACATTAAGGACACAGCACATATGACTCTCGCGCACATGTGTAGTCAACAGTTAACTAAAGGCCGCGGCCGGCCGTTATGATTATCTTAACTAATATTATAAACGCGAAAGATTTTAAGAAGGTATGGATGGATGTTTGTTACTCTTTCACGCAAATTTTAATGAAACTTGGTACACAGATAGTTTATAACCTGGAATAACATATGGCCCTTTTTATCCAGAAAGTCCCACGGGATCGGAAGTTACGCGGGTGAAACCGCGGGCACCCAGCTAGTAATGTAAATATATTTGTTGCACTATATCGGTAAACAATACTTTGTGTGGAAAGAGATGGGAGACATTTTGTAGCATTAAAATATGGGCTTATTTAAACTCGTACTCCCTTATTCATAATACTTCAAACGAAGCATTACTTATTCCTGGTTGAACTATATTTATTTTTGTTATGTCAGCCGTGTAGACACGCTCGCACGAAGTGTCCAGAAACCAGCGTTGCTCGACTCCCGTCAAGCAACATTACGCTGAGGCAGGACATTTTTGGCCACATACGCTGTACGATTATTTTATTTTTATTTATGTACTAATGTTTACTTGTGTGAGCTAAATAAACGCAAACAAATCAATAAATAGTGCGTTAAGCAAACTTTTCGCAAGCAAGCCCTCCTTCCGCATGCTTCAAAGGAATGGCGAGCTGTAGTTGCCTTGACAGCTCGTAAGAAATTGTTGGGTTATTTATGTAAGTTGCACGCCATTTTGCCATCTGTGCATATTCACAGCAAGCCTGCTCCTATTAATCATCGCATCGCCGACCACGTGGACGGCGTGCGTTTAGTACGATTTGAGTGCTATGCTCACGCGGTGCGGAATGTGCTTCGACCTTTATAATGTACTTGTGTAGGTATTATTACACACAAAGGATTATGATCAACAAACGTCTGTGTACTCAATGATAAGATATCTTTTGTACAAATCCACGATAGGGAAGTTTAAAATTACTTTTACACTGGTATTAACCGTGTTCATTTTACTCCAGCCAAGCTAACTAATAATAGTACATATAGGTTATTGCTGCGCCTTTTCTCTTAATTTTTGTTGGATAACGGCATGTTTTTTAAAGAAACGATGAACAAAACATAACGACGCTAATAAAATGGGAATGGCAATGCTTCCAGCATTCTAGGCACTCTACCATCTGGTGACAGCGTATTTTTTTTTAGGAAATTGAAATAAGTGCTAATTATAAATGGAATTGTTTTATTAAAAAATATTATTATATTTGTTAATCTGCTCGTTCTGGCTTCTGGCTAATATGTATCAAAAGTTGTATTTAGTCGTTACGTCACTTTTTTAAATTGATATTTTTGTCTCATAACCAGTTATCGAGTTTATATAGGTGCGAGGTGCTCCTGTTGCCCGGACTCTCATGAGACCGGTGTCCTCAGGAGTAACCTAACTAAACTCATAGACATACACCTACACTTACAAATACACACTTGGTTTGGTAGTCCTTGTTCTCGACTACCAAACATTGCTTTCAGTGTTATTTTATTTTGTACCTACTTATTTATAATACCTACATATGTATAATCGACCTACAAGTTAAGGAAGAGCGGGGCTCTCTAACACAAGCATATTTATGCTTAAAAGAGAAACCAACCCATGTCATGTATAACCCATTATGTACAGAAATAAACATTTTTCATTTTTCATTTCATTTCATACATGAAAGTGAGCGTATTATTTGATTTCAATAGGGGCAGAGCGAAGCCGCGGACTAAAGATAGTTAACAGGCAACTTAAGGCCAAGGCCGTTCTGTAATAGGCATTAAATGAATTTGCAGCACCGCGTGTGCATTCCCCACGACAGTGAGTGATGGTTTCCTGCCTATCGCTAGGTTTTCGTGAGAGTTGTATAAATCAAGGAATAAATAATGCGCCTCTGTATCAGTAGTACTACTAAGAAGTACAACTCTGGACAATTCACACAACTCACGTCATTATATAGCCCCAAGCTAAGCAGAGCTTGTAATGGGTACTAGATAAATAAAATAAATCATACATAAATCATACATCAAGGAATAAATCTTGATTTATACAACTGTTATAAATTCTTACTTTATTCCTTGGAATAAAGAGTGGTTATAGTTATGTTGTTATGATTATGACTGATATACATAATACAATATTATGTATTACATAGATATACATTTTTATATACATAGAAAATGCTAGAACACCCGAAACAAACATTTGAAGGTTGTAGAAACATTGGTCCCGTGGCGGGAATCAAACCCGTAACATCTTGCGTGGTCCGTCTGCATCGGAGGAGGTTGTTGCGGGTCAATTACCGCAGAGGGACAAAAATTTGTACAATCTGTCTCTGTTGTACATATAAGCCAGAACCATTCAACATTATACAGCCAACGACTTGGTGACGTCTCGGATTCCAAGTGATAATGCACTAGTTGAGCTATTTCTAGATACTGCAACAGTCTGTAGTTTAACTTTTTCAACCGTATCCACAGCAATACCACTTCTAATTTGTTGTCGTTCTTTCTATTATTTATTCTTTAACCTGGGCATGTGGTCCCGATATAATTCCCCACCCCCACTCTTCCCGTGGGTGTCGTAAGGCGACTAAGGGAGACACACCGGGGGGCGGGTAGCAGCGCCCTCTTCAACAACTCCATCGAGCTGCGATCTCCAACGCATGCCAAGCGTGGGGATTGTGGGCAATAACCTCCAAATAAATGATAAATAATGCTATCTATGGCGCTCATTAGAGTAGCCTATGTCCAGCAGTGGACTATTGGTGATGATGTGATTCTATGGCGCTCATTAGAGTAGCCTATGTCCAGCAGTGGACTATTGGTGATGATGTGATTTTTTAAACGTAATTTTCTTGGTTAATAAATATCTAGTTTATCATTCCATAACTCGATTACATGGTAAACATCTAAGAGACTAGAGCCACTGATGATGAATAGCTTCAGAATTCGGCCCACACCACTGACTTGGGCTGGGCAGTGAAAGCATTAAGGAACTATCAAAGATTTTGATAGTGAATAGTAAAGTCAATAAGCTTATGAGACAGTTAAACAATTCAATTTTATCACATAGATAACACTATGAAGTTATAAAGGCAGTTTACATTTATTAACAAAGTAAAGTAGAAGTCATAAAGGTAGTTAAACATTATTAACAAAGAAAAGTACAATAAAGTAACCAAATTAGAACAAGTATTTACGATCGAACAAATGTGCTAGCTGCAGATAGCTCAACTGATCCATATCCATACCAGTTGGAGCATAACAAGACGTTGGCTACATTGCCTCAACCAGCCGATAGCATCCCCAAGATGTTGGCTACATTGCCTAGTAACGCAAAGCTGATGTGGTTGCAACAGCTACTCATCAGCTCTCGGGTATTATTACACCAACCAGACACTCCGATTTTTAAACCTGGAGCCTTGATTGAAATTGTTCACAACATACAAATTATTAGGGTCAAGTGTTGGTGCAGTTGTTAATTAATTGATGCGACCGTGTATTTGTTACATCTAAGACTTAAAGACACAGATATAGACATATCTTTTATGTGCCACTACAAAACACAAGAAAAATAAACAATTCTGAAATTATGTCTTAATTATTAACCACACAATAATGAACACAGACACAATATTTAAAAGCAGTAATGAACATTAATTAATAAGTGGCTATTTAGGTATTTATTTAGGATTGTGGTATCCAACCACAATTTTAATCAAATAATAGCTGATATCATACTGAAAATATGCTAAAATTATAAATCATTTTGGTATTATGTTTGTAAATATTTTGTAAATTCATCTGTGTTACCGGAGCCTTAATATAATACATTACATAATAAAGATATTTTTAACATTACATAGAAAATGACAAGAACACCCTGAACAAATATCTGCTTTTATTACACACTTCAAACTACGAAACAATTTACAAATGAAACAATTATAACATACTAGCGGCCCGCCCCGGCTTCGCACGGGTATTAAACAAAAATTATACACACTAAAACGATGGGTTTCACAGTTTTCATACGGATCTTTACTTTTTTTAACAGCATTGGGGTTTTGACATTGACTCGACCTTCCAAAACTGACACTGGCCGTAGAGAAAAAGCAAGCACCGTGCGCTATACAACCTCTTTTTCTATTCTGACGCGCCATAATAGAAAAAGAGGTTGAATATACAGCCCACGGTTCAATTATTGAATTTTTCATGCGGATCCCTAACTTTTTTGAAAATATTATATAGCCTATGTTCATCACGGAAAATTAAGGATTCTAATGGTGAAAGAATTTTTTAACTCGGTCCAGTAGTTTCGAAGCCTATTCAATTCAAACAAACAAACAAACATACAAACAAACAAACAATCAAATCTTTCCTCTTTATAATATTAGTATAGAAATAATTATTTATCTGTACTTGTACTAGATAATGGTACCCATAACACAAGTCCTGCTTAAATGATACTTTTGTGATGCAGTGCTACATTAATATTACCATAATAATTAATACAGAATTAGTAGGTATTCGCGAATTCTAACGGATTTGCTAAAGGAAATAAGTACAGTTATTAGTTGAGTACAAACAAAATTTCTCTATTTATTTATGTAGTTTTGATTACTCATACCAGTGAATGAACTTGATAAAATATATGATAAATTTGCATTTATCAGACAGGTTTTTGTACCCATAGGTACATGACGACGAAAATAGAACATAATAGGCATTAAAAATCAGCAAAAATTAATTCATGCATTTAAGTAATTTTCTGAACACAGAGAAAGGCTACACTGAAATCTTTTGAACAACAAAGAGAGTAGTAGAATTGGACTCACTTACCAGCGAAAAAAAAGAAGAAATGTGCCTTTATTGGGAAAAGTTCTCGGTTTATTTTGAACTTCATTTTATTTCCGGATATTGTGTTATCACTCGTGGAGCCAACTCAATACATTGTCTCGACAACGTCAGCGCTACGCTCTCCACTCGCGTAATAAATAAAAGCGCCTCGAGCAGCTGGTTATCACAGCTAAACTTAAACTTATTTACATCTACATTGCTCGAGCGACAATCAAAACTTGATCAAAATAGCTGTTTTGACGAATGAAATTGACAACAGGCAGTTTGTTTGCCTGCTTTCTCTCTCAGACACGAGAAGTGTGAAAGAGAAAAAGAATAGAAAAATAAGACGTCAACGGGTTTGTGTCAAGTTCATGGACACCAACGTCAGAGAGCGTGAAATGGAACGTTTTTGTCACAGACTATTTGTGTCACAATCCATCGATTGTGATTTTTTTTAGAACCGGAAACAAGCACTACACTTTATTTTAGCGCGATGTTCAACTTTTTTCCATTCTGAAAATGTCCTCCTTCGTCATTGTGCTGAAGAAAAATTGTTGAAAATGAACGAAGAGGACGAATTTTTAGGTTGCATCAGCTGCATGAGCTCGAGCAATTTATTCGACCTATTTTCTGTGTACGAAGACAATGGAGAAACCTACGCCAGCATGTTTAAAACCTGCTTCGCTATTTCGGTATGCATTCCTAAAATGTTTTTTACAAAATAGTTGGTTCGCCAAAGTTTTATTTGCATTCATTCTTTTAGGTACCTTACTAAGATAGTAAAAGAAACAAATATTTTACTATAAAATAGATCCAAATTGATTACTAAAAATTTAATCTTTGCAAAGCCAAGCTTAGAAATATCAGCCTATTTTTTCCATAGAACCCAAGCGGTTTGTTCTAAATTTTATCCACTAGCTTCAGCCTCAAAAAGAAACCTTTTTATTTATTTGGCCCGCCCCGCGTTACTACGCCAACCGCTTTTCTCTTATTTTTCTTGCTTACAAAAAAAGCTTGTTGTTACAACGGATTTTGCTTAACCTATTGTAAGAGGTTATGTTTTATATACAATTATATAAAGCATCAACGTGTCAATAATGTCTCGCACGACCATCGCGATAGTTCGAATTTGTACTGTTTTTACAAAAAATCCCCTTTCGCTTTGATATTAAAACAAGATTCGTCAAGTGCGAGTGTAACTCGCGCGCCGAGGGTTTTGAACTTTTGTCGTATATTAAAGACCTCTTGGCGCGGTGGGCCAAGGTCCGCTTACGACGCAGGAGGTTGCGGTTTGATTCCCGCCTCGTGACTAATATTTGTACGATCTGCAGATTATTTGTTAGGGCGTTCTAGTCCTTTTCTACGTGCACAAAAATATATCATCTAATGTGATACCTATCCTATTAACTATAACAGCTATCGTAGTAGTAGCAAAACTTGTGTTCTTTGCTTAGCTTGTGGGTAAATGATGCTGTGTGGATTATCCAGGATACATTACTATATCCATTTTTTTTGGAACCAAACTCGATTTTCCATATTGTTTGTATATTGTAGGTAGGTACTAAGTATTTAGATAATCGAAGAGACGATTAATTAGTTTGGGACGAGTTTAGCTCCAACTCCAAAACAATCTAACCAGGTAAAGGTTTCTTGTTTCTTCTTAACTTTACTTTAAAAGATTGAAGTGAACAATAAATCAAAGTGATCATTTTATTTAGGTAGGTATTATGATTTAATTTGTGTTTTCTGACGTATCCAAGAGTCCTGTAAGGTCTAAAGGAAATAAAGCACTTAGATTTTGATTTGATTAGTACAATTTTTACTCGATAGATGATTACATTAATGATGTCAATTATTGGCCAGATGTCGCTCCATTCTACACCAACAATAGCATGTAAGAAACTGAATGTTGTGCTTAGCTTTTGGTATAGGTATATATTTA
Organism: Eupithecia pulchellata; assembly: GCA_963931895.1. NCBI lineage: Eukaryota > Metazoa > Arthropoda > Insecta > Lepidoptera > Geometridae > Eupithecia > Eupithecia pulchellata. Next base: position 1,187,577 of record OZ007550.1, on the reverse strand, counting down.
AATTATATTGACATGTAAAATATTTTTACTAATTGTTTAGCGGTGGTAGGAACAATCGGGAACTTTTTATTCCCGACTGTTCCTAGTAGTAACAGTTGGGATTTTTTTCCCGATTGTTCCTAGTAGGAACGCAGGGGTAGGAACAATCGGGAATAGGCGATCTAAATCACATTAAACTTAGATATAGATAGGCAAAACAAAAATTATATTAGACTCGCATGTTTGTTTAATGAAAAATGTGGTTTTATTTGTTACAGTTGCCACAAAACGTAAAATTTCTGTGCTCGGATTGCGCGGAACAACTAGAGAAAGCGTTCTCTTTCAAAGAACAGACAAGCAAGAGCCTCGCTATGCTGAAAGAGGCGTTGGCACAAGGTAACATATCTTCTGTTGAAGAATTTCGCGAAGAACCGATAACCGCTGGGGTAAACGTGTTGAGTGGAGACCGCGACTCGGTAAGCGTAGTGTAGGACGCCCTCCAGCCAGGTGGGATGACGAACTGCTCTAGACTGCAGGCTGGATGCTAGATGCTAGATGCTGGATGCGACAAGCTGAAGACAGGGCGCTATGGCGCTCTTTAGGGGAGGCCTATGTCCAGCAGTGGACTAAGACAGGCTGTTGTTGATGATGATATGATACATAGACATAGACATTCGTTTATTTGCTGGTCACACAGTACGAAAAGTAAGATTTATAAACGTATTTTGTGAAAAAACAAATAACATAACTGTACTTCTATTCTAATATTATAAAGAGGAATACTTCTATTCTAATCTATTCTAATATTATAAAGAGGAATACTTCTATTCTATATAAAGAGGAAAGATTTCATTGTTTGTTTGTTTGTTTGAATTGAATAGGCTCCGAAACTACTGGACCGATTTGAAAAATTCTTTCACGATTCCAATCCTCAATTTTCCCTGATGAACATAGGCTATAGAATATTTTCTAAAAAGTTAGGGATCCACAAGAATAATTAAATTTTTGTTAAATACCCGTGCGAAGCCAGGGGCGGGTCTATGTTATCAGGAAAGTTTAGGATGTGAAAGTATTTTTCAAATAGGTTTAGTAGTTTGAAACCTATTCAATTCAAACAAACAATAAAATCTTTCCTCTTTATAATATTAGTATCTAATCTAAGACATTAATAGTGTAGATATTAATACTAATAACGCATCAGCATTGCCATACAACGTGGCAATGCAGCCAGCATCTTGGGTACACTTCCAACTGGTATTGATATGGATCAGTTGAGCTACCTGTAGTTTGTTCGCAACAGTCTGCAGTTAGCTCAATTGTTTCAATTGTAAATACTAGTTTTTTATTTAGTTAGATCATTGTAATTTTATTTGTTAATAAAGGCTTTTTGCCCTCTTAATAGACTAATAATTACATTTATTTATTTCCTTTGTTATTAACGATATTATATGTTAAATCTATATATATTCTTTGTTTAATATAACATTTGCTTGTAATATTACAGATGAAGAATACTTAGACGAGAAGATTCTAGAAGAAGACGAGCCCAAGCAAGACTCCAACAAAGTTGTCGACTGCGACGATAAGACGGAGGAATGTAATGAGGGGAGTGAAGGTATTATCAAAATACATTCAGCATTATCAATAGCAAAATAAATAAATACCTACCGCTTGGACAATCCACACAGCATCATCTAGCCCCAAGCTACAGTAAACATAATACTAGTACCCAAGCTAAGCAGAGCTTGTGTTACATGTAACATAAATAAATAAAAATAAATAAATGTATTATATGGGCACCAGATGACTGATATACATAATACAACAGGATAGATAGATATTTTTTATCATACATAGAAAACGACCAGAGCTCTAATATTGGTCCCGCGGGAATCGAAACCGCTCCTGAGTCGCAGACGGACCTTCGCCCGCGCCACAGAGGTTGCCAAATACACTATCTTGATCTAGGTTACTAATTTAGAAGTTTGTGTAGGAAACCTTGTGTTAATTTGGGTCCTAGGGCGCACGCAATTACAGGGTTATAGGTAGGTAGTAATCAAAAACCTCATGAAGGCGACTTGGATAAAAAATATTAGTAAGTATTATTTTAAATTTTGTGATTTTAAAGATTGAAAACAAGACAGAAAATACCGACACCTCAAGGGTCTCGAATCGATTTCGAAACCCTAAAAATAGTTTATTTTTATTCAAAATGTTTCCTACATTTCTCGGAAGATGTACGCGCTAGGAGCGAGAAGATTTACGAAGAAGATGAATCTAAACTTGAAGATATGGAGGAAGACGGTGATACTGACGACAAAAACGAGGACGATCTCAATGAAGATAATGAAGGTATTGCCATCAGCCGTGTGGTGCCGGCATAGAATTCCACCACCCCCACTCTTCCCGTGGGTGTCGTAAGAGGCGACTAAGGGAGACACACCGGGGGGCAGCAGCGCCCTCTGTAGAACAACTCCACTGAACTGCGATCCCCAACCCGCATGCCCAGAGTGGAGATTATGGGCAATAACCTACAAATGATAAATAATGCCACCTATGGGGATCATTAGGGGAGACCTATTTCCACCAGTGGACTAAAGTTCCTATCATAACCTATGTTAAGCAATGCTATCCTATCCTTCGTATCGTATCCTATCATATCAAGCGTATCATATCGCATCCCATCCTGTCCTGTTCTGTCCTGTCCTCTTTTATCCTATCCTATCTTATCCTATTCCATCCTATCCTATCCTAACATATTCTATCCTATCCCATCCCATCCTATCCTATCACATTCCATCTTTTCCTATCCTACCCTATCTTATCCTATCACATCCCATCCTATCCTATTCTCCTTTATTGCAGAGGACGTGGATGACCCCCAGTACAACGCGCCGCCGCAGCTGAAGGAATGCGATTTATGCGGAGTTTCTGTCGCGCAATTAGAGCAGCATCAAAGCAGGTTATAAATGGTGGAATTTTGTAATTATTAGTACAATTTTAACGGGTATTTATCGCGTTTAAATAAATATATAAATAATGCCAGACAATCCACACAGCATCATCTAGCCCCAAGCTAAGCAGAGAGCTTGTTTATTTACCTATTGTTCCGGTCGTTTTAACAGGCTTACACATTGTCCTGGTCACTGGATTTTGTAATGCTAAATGGAGAGAAAGTACTCATAATACTGTAGATATACTATTTTATTAAATGAAAACATTCTTTTTTTTTTGGAAAAAACGAAAACCGAGTTTAAAGATTTTCTAAAATTGGCTTGCTATGCTACTCCCGAGAAGCAGACCGTGTCTAAAATCTGTAAAAATTACACCTGTGTTTTTATTCCATTGCTCGTTAGGCTCAATAATGTATACTTTCAAAAATGTATACATACAAGTAAGTATACATTTCTAACCCTCCAGATGCCACACTCCTAGTGACGGCTTAGATATTTAAACAACCTGTATACAAGTATAAATTTTTAACCCTTCAGATGCCACGGTGCCAAAGCTGAGTTGGACAACAGGAAATACCCGTGTCACTTCTGTGAAAATGTTTACATCAGCAAAAAGGCTTGCTTTACTCACCTACGGATGAAGCATGGATGTGAGTATTGTTTGCAACTTATTAGCAAATCGGTCCAACATACCCACGTAATACGGTAACTTTATTGATAGCGCTTGTTAATATACATCATTATCATTGGTACCTACCTGGACCCATGTTTATAACATTCTATTTGCGTTTTTCACATTCTTTATTTTTTTTTTGTAACAGGGCAAAAAGCCTTTATCAACTAATAAAATTACAATTATTTAACTAAATAAAAACTAGTAGGTATTTCCAATTTTCACATTTTTATCATTAAGTACGTCTCTGCTCTGCGTATTCTCACGCTTCCTCCTTGGTCGTAGGCGTTGTAGGCGTTGACAAAATGACAGCTCAATGCATCTAGTTTTTGTAAAATTTATTATTTATTTACTCGACTTCAGAAAAAGGAGTTCTTTATTTTTGTTGTTGCTAACAGTACCAATCTACAGGGTAATAGGTAGATCAATAACTTCTTAAAGGCGATTTGGGTAGATCAAGACGAACAACTTTGTTCTATGACTTTCTCTAATATAATGATTTTTTCCGTACAAAAATAAATAATTTAATTTCCTGTTCTAATTCTTAATTCTTTATTTCACGATAAAATATACAAAAAAACATAAAAATGTTAGAGAAATGGCAAAGGCGAGCTTAACCCTAAAAAGAGTTCTCTTCCAGCAAACCTTATTGGGAGAGAGAGATAAAGTTACAAACGGGGGTACGTGTGCAAAAAAAGGCACACAATGATCATCTGATCTTCTTAGCTCTTTGTAGCCGGTCACAGATTAAATCCATGATACATGATATGATTAAGACAAGTCATATAAGACATGGGAGGCCTAATGTCCAGCAGTGGACTGATAAAGGCTGACGATCTGATGTGATTAAGACATGACGAGGCACGCAACGGCGCTTGTATATCCGTATCTAGCAAAGAAAGGGGTTGTTTTAATGAAAAGGGTAGTGTGCGAACCCGCAACCTGCGTCGCAAGCGGACCTTCGCCCACCGCACCACAGAGGTCGACAATGCAATCAATCACCAGCGTATAATAGTCCACTGGTGGACATAGGCCTCCCCTAATGAGCGCCAAAGATGGCATTATCATTTGGGGGTTAATGCCCATAATCCCCACGCTCGGCATGCGGGTTGGGGATCGCAGTTCGGTGGAGTTGTTCTGCAGAGGGCGCTAGCTGCCCGCCCCCCGGTGTGTGTCCCTTAGTCGCCTCTTACGACACCCACGGGAAGAGATGGGGTGGTGAAATTCTATGCTGGCACCACACGGCAATCGTCAATTAATCGACTTCAATACTTAATTCAGTGTTTGTTTCAGTAAAATTATGCACGGAACAAACGACAAAGTTCGTGATGCGAGAGCGTAAGAAGTGCCACCTCTGCAGCAGAGATTTCAGCCAGAAGCAGATTTTGAACAAGCATCTATGGAAGGCGCATGGACTTGAGGTAATATCATCATTATCAGCCCATATTAGTCCACAGCTGGACATATGCCTCCCCTAATGAGTGCTATAGCGCCTGTCTTCAGCTTGTCGCATCCAGCATCTGCCAGCAGTCTTTCGCAGATCGTGAGGATATACATAATAATGTTTTATCTGAAATATAATAATAATAATAATGCTGGACAATCCACACAGCATCATCTAGCCCCAAGCTAAGCAGAGCTTGTATTATGGGTACTACATGATATACATAATACAATATTATTAAATAGATAGATATTTTTTTTTATTATACATAGAAAACAACCAGAACCCCTGAACAAATATCTGCAGGTCATACAAATACTTGTCCCGAGGCGGGAATCGAACTTGCAACCACCTGCGTCGCAGGCGGACCTTCGCCCACCGCGCCACAGTGGTCGGCAATCAATATCATCATCATCAGCCCATATCAGTGCACAGCTGGACATGGCCTCCCCTAATGAGCGCCATAGCGCCCTGTCTTCAGCTTGTCACTTCCAGCATCTGCCGGCAGTCTTTCGCTTCATCTCACCTGGCCGGTGGGGATATAATGTTTTACCTGAAATATATTTATGTATGTATTTATTAATATTATCTTAAAATACTTCACCGTACTTTGTCGGAACGGCATTGTGGGTATTTATTTATTTAGAGATTTTATTTTGATGTTGCACCTGGATCGCTTCCCTTGTTTAGCATGAGGCTGAGGCATTTGCTGAAGAAATTATTATTATGAAGACCTTTCAAAACTTTCGCAAACTTCAAACAAAACTTATTAAACTTTTACGATTTGTTGACATATTAAAGATAAAGAATATTTATCGGGTATTTATCGCGTAACAAAAGGAAATTAAAACAAAGGGTACGCGATAAATACCTGATAAATATTCTTTAATATTCAAACAAAACGTTTCATAGACAAAATCGATTACTTAGTAAAACAACCGCACGGCGACAAGTTTAACCGTTTGACGTTTTGTTTTGAACTATCCAGGTGGAAAAGCGCAAAGCGTTCGTGTGCCCGCTGTGCTCTGAGCGCGTCAGCTACGGCGCGCACTTCAGCGCGCACCTACTGCACGCGCACCGCGTGCACGAGCACGTTGAGCAATTGCACTTCCATAATATGGACGGTGAGTATTATTATATCCATACTAATATTGTAAAGAGGAAAGGTTTTATTGTTTGGGGATCGCAGTTCGGTTATGGTTAGGGAACGCAGTTCGGTTATGGTTGGGGAACGCAGTTCGGTTATGGTTGAGGAACGCAGTTCGGTTATGGTTGGGGAACGCAGTTCGGTTATGGTTGAAGAACGCAGTTCGGTTATGGTTGACGATCGCAGTTCGGTTATGGTTGGGGAACGCAGTTCGGTTATGGTTGGGGACCGCAGTTCGGTTATGGTTGGGGATCGCAGTTCGGTGAAGTTGTTCTGCAGAGGGCGCTGCTGCCCGCCCCCCAGTGTGTCCCTCGCCTCTTACGACACCCACGGGAAGAGTTGGATGGTGAAATTCTATGCCGGCACCACACGGCAGTTTTTTAAAGTTTAACTTTGTTAAATACTTGTGCGAAGCCGGGGCGGACCGCTAGTTTTCTATTTATGTAAAAAATATACTGAAATATGTTCCTATAATTTTCAGATTTCCTCCTCTTCAAAAGCGCGGTGCAAGAGGAAACAAAATTCCGCTACAGAAAGACGACAGCGAGCAAACAAACTATAGAAGGAGTCCGATCTCATTATATGTGTAGCCAATCAGGCGTTTATGTTTACCAGGTGAGTTTAATATACAGCCAACATACGTTAGCCAATCAGGAGTTTATGTTTATAAGGTGAGTTTAGTATACAGCCAACATACGTTAGCCAATCAGGAGTTTATGTTTATCAGGTGAGTTTAGTATACAGCCAACATACGTTAGCCAATCAGGAGTTTATGTTTATAAGGTGAGTTTAGTATACAGCCAACATACGTTAGCCAATCAGGAGTTTATGTTTATAAGGTGAGTTTAGTATACAGCCAACATACGTTAGCCAATCAGGAGTTAATGTTTATCAGGTGAGTTTAGTATACAGCCAACATACGTTAGCCAATCAGGAGTTTATGTTTATAAGGTGAGTTTAGTATACAGACAACATACGTTAGCCAATCAGGAGTTTATGTTTACCAGGTGAGTTTAGTATACAGCCAACATACGTTAGCCAATAGTTTATGTTTATAAGGTGAGTTAAGTATACAGCCAACATACGTTAGCCAATCAGGAGTTTATGTTTACCAGGTGAGTTTAGTATACAGCCAACATACGTTAGCCAATCAGGAGTTTATGTTTACCAGGTGAGTTTAGTATACAGCCAACATACGTTAGCCAACAGAATTTCACTTCCACAACTCTTCCCGTGGGTGTCGTAAGAAGCGACTAAGGGACACACACCGGGGGGTGGGCAGCAGCGCCCTCTGCAGAACAACTCCACAGAACTGCGATCCCCGACCCGCATGCCCAGCGTGGGGATTATGAGCAATACCCCCAAATGATAAATAAAGCCATCTATAGCGCTCATTAGGGGAGGCCTATGATCAGCACTGGACTATTAAGGCTGATGATGATGTTGTTGATGATATTTATTACTCGTATTAGTATACCAGTTACCTAGTACCCAACACTCTGCTTAACTTGGGGCTAGATGGTTCTCTGTGGTCCTGTATGAATTATCCACCTCATGTGTCACTTGGTATACCAAGTGTACTATAGTATGACGACTAAAGTTGTATATTAAACAACTTGTATACAAGTATACATTTTTAACCCTCCAGATGCCACACTCCTATTGACGGCTTAGATATTTAAACAACCTATATACAAGTATAAATTTTTAACAAGCCCTATCAATAAAGCTACCATTTTATTGGTATATTGTACTGATTTGCAGGAGGATACAACTTGGCGGGATCAGTGGCTAATTCAATCTGATCCCGGGATCGAGGACACAAACCCTAAGCAGGGTTGCTTGTGACTAGATAATGTATACATTTATTATTTATTGTATTTATTACATTCGTCAGGGTAAAGGCAAGCGGCCGGCCCCGGAGCGACAGATCTACAAGACTGGCAAGGCGTGCCCCGCGCACATGATTGTGACGGAGAAGTTGGATCACGTACTCGTCACTTTCTACAAGACGCATGTCGGACACGGACGTAAGGAATATTTGTATATACATATATTTAACAGGGTAAAGGCAAGCGCCGGCCCCGGAGCGACAGATCTACAAGACGGCAAGGCGTGTCCCGTAGCTAGCTTAAAAAGAAGAAAAATTTACAATACAACACGGCCAGAACGTTGATATGTATAACTTGCATTAGTATCAGCATTACATGTGCGAAGCCGGGGCGGGAAGCTAGTTATACTATACAGGGTGTCCCAAAGCCATGCCACATGGAGGGAAAGTATAAAATATACCTTATTAAAGCAGTTTAAGTTTAACTTACCTTAAAATTGTAGATTGTCGAAAATGTAACTGAAATAAGACTTCATTTTGGTTTTAAAAACAATTTAAACTGCTTTAAAAGTATTTAATCGCCGGTCTCAAAGGGGAATCGATTATGAAGAAGGGAATCGAATCGGCAAAATTGTAAAAAATATCACACATCATTTCCAAATTCCAAACCGTTGAAAAGGATCAATCATAAGGATTTTTTTTAAATAATATTATTAAATCCGGATGCTGTTGGGGCTGCCGCGCTACTGCAGCGCATCAGGTATGTTCGCGGAGGCGCGGGTGGATGACTTCCACGCTATAATGCGCAAGCGTGTCGCCTCCCTGATGCGGCGGGTGCGTGCCAGCCCCAACAGCTTCCTGGTCACGGTGGCTGAGCAGATGGATGGCCCCATCCTCAGACATTGGACCCAGACGCATGTGTTGCCCTGTAACTCCATGCGTTGTGCAAAATAATATTAGAATTTTATTATATTATGATTAAAGTAGGTTAAGTACTCTGTATTTATTTTGACTAAATAACATTATTAGAATTTCAATTTTGTATTAATTAAATTTAATTTGCAATTATAATTCATCTTAATTTAAGTATTCTAAATTTAATGTAGGTTCAATTATTATGATTATGATATTTAATTTAAAGAAAATTGTAATTTACTAACATAGTACATAGGTAGGTTTACTAACAATTTATGGTGTAAAACCGACATAAATGATTTGATTTGAATTGAATTGAATTAAAGACCATGAATCTTACATTTGAAATTTCAGGTAAATTAATACTAAACCTCCCTTATAAGTACTCATGTAATTTGTATTTAGCGACGTGTCCAAGAGTCCTGTAAGATCTAAAGAAAACAGCTCAAAGATTTTTTATGATTTTACCATGTCAATAAAAGCTATCTATATATCCACACCTGCAATATAGTTAATACTTATCATCCCGAAATGCATGAAACGGCGTGCGTTAGCTAGTTGTCAGTTTCAACGTATATTCGCCGCGTCGTCCGTTCGTAGCCACGTTTAGTACAATATTCTGTAACTAGATGTCAGCACGTTCGAGTTAGATCGCGCTAACGAAGCGTTTCGGGTTCCAAACTGGTTCGTCGTCATTTTTCTTACATTTGCTTTAAAATTGTGCCTTACCAGACAGATATAGTTAACACGCACAATAAAATTTAAACAAACTAAATTTTTTGAACGCTCTCCGTTAAAAACGGTTTAACAGCGTTTTATTAATGAACAAATGCAACTCCTATTAAATGTCATCCAGTCCTTTAGTTTGTTAGTTTTAATGAACAAATTAACTTATCGTATTATTATTTTATTTATTTCATCGATAATTAATTTTAACTATATTGCAGTGGGTAGATTCAAATTCAGATTCAATAACTTTATTTCTTTAGGCTTACAAAATAAGCACTTAGACAAGTCAAATTTCAAACAGACAATTATTAAAATAAGAAATAATTGGTTATTGATTTCTCTTCACTTCAATTTTTTGTCCACTAGTGGAAGAAGAAGGTACACGGGTAACCAGGAATTACCCCTACACCCACCGGTGGGTGCAGCCAGTGGGTGCACGGGTCGCGGGTTTATTATTCTAGGATCACGTGACATAATGGTTAACTTAGACGTTGTCGCTTATGGAAATGTTCCATTAAATAATTTAATGATTATCTGTGACTGATAATGATAAAATATTTCTATCTACATAATATATTGACTACATAATATAATATTATATTATATTATGTAGTCAATATATTATGTATATATCCGTCCCTAATATATTATTAATATATTACGGACGACCTCTGTGGCGCGGTGGGTGAAGTTCCACCTGCGACGCAAGAGATTGCGTGTTCGATTCCCGCCTCGGGACAAATATTTGTACATGTTCAGGGAGTTCTGGTCGTTTTCTATGTATAATAAAAAAATATCTATCTATGTACTCGTATATTATTATGTACTAGCGGTCCGCCCCGGCTTCGCACGGGTATTAAACAAAAATTTCTGAAATTATACACACTAAAACGATGGGTTTCACAGTTTTCATTCGGATCTTTACTTTTTTTAACATCATTGGGGTTTTTGACATTGACTCGACATTCCAAAACTGACACTGGCCGTAGAGAAAAAGCAAGCACCGTGCGCTATACAACCTCTTTTTCTACTCTGACGCGCCATAATAGAAAAAGAGGTTGAATATTCAGCCCACGGTTCAATTATTGAATTTTTCATGCGGATCCCTAACTTTTTTGAAAATATTATATAGCCTATGTTCATCACGGAAAATTAAGGATTCTAATGGTGAAAGAATTTTTTAACTCGGTCCAGTAGTTTCGGAGCCTATTCAATTCAAACAAACAAACAAACAAACAAACAAACATACAAACAATCAAATCTTTCCTCTTTATAATATTAGTATAGATATCAGTTATCCAGTACCCATAACACAAGCTCTGCTTAGCTTGGGGCTAGATAATGCTGTGTGAATTGTCCAGCATTATTTATTTAATATGTACATCAGTCATCTAGTACCCATATCACAAGCCAAGCTTGGCTTGGGGCTATATGATGCTGTGTGGATCATCCAGCATTATTTATTTTAAAAAAATTGTACTGTTTATGCGGAAATGCGAAACGGGCATAAGCTAATGGCAGTTACATAGTACTATTTTAACGGGTATTTATCGCGTTTTTTTTTTATTTTCTCGACGTTTCAACTTTGCACTCCGTCGTAGTCACGAGATAACTGGAAAAAAAACAAAAAACGCGATAAATACCGTTAAAATAGTAATAATCATTATGTGTTCATTCAGATCGCGTAAGTTTAAAATATTAAATACACAATGTTTCATCATCACCATCATCATCAGCCTATAATATTCCACTGCTGGACATAGGCCTCATCCCCTAATGAGGGCCATAGCGCGTAAGATTAAAAATATTCACGGCATTTACAACGTTTTTGCTATGTCCGTTAGTACGTTTAGTACAATATTCTGTAACTAGATGTCAGCACATGCGAGTTAGATCGCGCTAACGAAGCGTTTCAGGTTTTAAAGAAATTCGTCGAACCAATTTTAACGCATGCTTCCTTCATAATTAATTCCTTAATTTTTTTATAAACGCTAGCCGGTTTAATAGCGTTTAATTAAAATATTATTTTTTACAATCATTAGGCATTACGTTTGTATAGGAAATTCCTCCGTCGCCAGAGCCTTATCTAAGAGATGCCTTACGAAAGTAGAGCAAAATAACCAGAATCGGTCCTCATTTTCTTATTATTACCATCAACATCACCAGCCTATAATAGTCCACTGCTGGAAATAGGCCTCCCCTAACGAGCGTCATAGATGGCATCATTATTTGGGGGTTATTGCCCATAATCCCCATTCTTACCATAAACAAACGAAATTGCGAAATTGTCAAAAGTTCGGACGGAACCCTCGACGCGCTAGTCTGACCCTCACTTGACAGATCTTATTTAATTACAGCGTGCCCTTACTTCGAGCCCCGCGAGTTAAAGAAGCCAAAAATAGAAGCTTCAACTTCTTTTATCATGCCCGAGGACGATCCTCAAGGGACCCTTGAAGGTAAGTGCTATTCTGACCTAGCACCTAGACGACTGATTGATATTGATTTAGGGTTCCGCGATCGGTTTCGAAACCCTTAGTTATGTCTAGCTTTCTAATAATAGCTAGCGGTCCGCCCGGCATCGGCACGGGTATTTAATAAAAATATTTTTCATAAGGATCCCTAACTGTTAGAAAATATTCTATAACCTATGTTTATCACGAAAAATTTAGGATTCTAATATCTTTCAAATCGGTCCAGTAGCATCGGTGACTCATTCACGGTGCATTCCGAATTACGATTACAGCGCTGATAGCGATCTCAACGATATTTTGCGTTCCAAATTAGATATCACGATAATGTAATAACAGTGGAGTGTCAGTTTTGTCAGAGCGCTCACGGTGATTTCATTGGTGATATCGCAAAATGGCGCATTAATAACGTCATCTATGACGTCTGACGCGACATCGTTGTCGCGATTTTGCCGCGCTTACAGTAATTCGGAACGCTTGTGAGCGCGATAATATCGTTATTAGCGTAATTCGGAACGCTTGTGAGCGCGATAATATCGTTATTAGCGTAATTCGGAACGCTTGTGAGAGCGATAATATCGTTATTAGCGTAATTCGGAACGCTTGTGAGCGCGATATCGATATTAGCGTAATTCGGAATGCACTGTTGTTGGTGTGTTCACTTGCTATGAAGTGAATCATCAAGATAAATGTCTCTATCTAACAGAGGGCGTGATCTGCGACGCTTGCGGTCTCGTGTGCGCGGACGCAGATACGTTCCGATCTCACGCACACACGCACAACATACACACGTACACCTGTCAATACTGCACGCACGTACGTATCAACTTCTTGTTTATTGCGACGCGGGCTTTTCGCTGTAAATAATGCTGGAAAATCCACACAGCGCCATCTAGCTCCAAGCTAAGCAGAGTTTGTGTTATGGGTACTAGACATCTAGTGCCCATAACACAAACTCTGCTTAGCTTGGGGCTAGATGATGCTGTGTGGATTTTCCAGCATTATTTATTTATTTGGATCTTGAACTCTGTTAATTCGAATTATGTTACAGGATTTCCAAGATATACAAGCATGGACTTATCACATGCGGGTAGACCACAACATGGCGATTTTCTAGTCAAACTAATCAATTATTTTTATTGGCAAGTAGAATGAAATGTTAAGTTTAAAGAATTTATGGTTTAATAAATTTTATGTTATGTACCTATTGTTTTGTTATAATATTTCTAGGTTAGGTACAACCTACTTAATAATATTTATGTGAAACTAGCTTTTTCCCGCGACTTCGTCCGCCTAGAAGTCGATAAAGGTTCGACTTGTATTTTTCATTGGTTTTTAACGTTACGTTAAGGCTCCGTTACGGGAGCCTTAATACGGACATACAGACAGTTACTTTCGCATTTAAAATATTAGTAGGTAATAAAGGTTGTATTGATAGTTTCAAAGATATAGCCTTTATCAAGATTTTTTTGTTGTGTTAATTTGAATCTCTTATAGAGTACTTACCGAATTATTTTTCAACACAACGATTTGGAGGAATCTTTAAAGTAATTTAATTAGTTATGTATGATCCTGTGGAAAGAAATAACGAATTTGCCCCTTTATGGGCCACCAAATTCTATTTTCGCATCTTTGCCTTAACTAGTTCATACAAAATAAGTAGATCATGGTGAAATTACGCTCAAATTACAAATCATTTTGGTATTAGGTACCTAATGTACGTTTGTATGGGAAATTCATCCGCCGGCGCGCGGCGCCTTAAAGAGTCTGTAGTGTAATTGATTGTGAATTACGAAGATAAGGAATTAATAAATCAAAATTAGAGGTAAATTTATAGTATATAAAGCCTTGCTTTTACTCAATAAACATTCAGTTTTCAACCTGCTGCAGTCGTGTTAATTACTCCCTTCAAACCTCCATTACAAGTCAGCTCTTGAATTGTGGCATTTTTAGCCAAACTAAACGCGATATTTCAAATAAAAAAATTGCGAAATTACACACAAATATCACCTCGCATGCCCAGAGTGGGGATTATGGGCAATAACCCCCAAATAATAATGCCATCTATGGCGCTCATTAGGAGAAGCCTATGTCCAGCAGTTTACTAAATCAAATCAAATCATTTAATTTGCCGAATAGGTACATTATTATAGGTACATGTTTATTGCCTCCACGCGAGCAAAACCGCGGCCATTAGGTAGTAAGAAATAAAACAGGTATAAAATATCTTTACACACTTCATTTATTCAAATTTAACGTATTTTAATTTCAAAGTTATGTTAATTTTATACATATAAACAAGAAATATATTGTAGATATTTCTTAGTTTCATTATTATTTTTAAAAAATTAGACTGCACTATAAAAATTATTATTTTTTATTGTGCAGTCTAATTTTTAACTATCACATAACTCCAATAATCTTCATCAAATAATAAATTTATTAGTAAACCTAAAGTAAATTTTATTGTTTCTTTTAAATTACATTTATTTTATTTTGCAGCCTAATTTTAACTGTAATATAATTCCAATCATCTTCATCCAATTATAATTTAAGCCATTATAAAGCCATGATTGAATATTAAGTTATTTGTATATATGTTTTTTTGATAATAAATTATGCTAAGTACTTTTTATTTTAACACAAGGCAAAATCTCTACTAGGTTTACATACGCTATAGAATCGCATTACTACTTGTTAAGATAATGCAACTACAAAAAACAACTTAATTTCCCAACTTTTACAGCATTTTAGAATCGAAATTTGATCATTATGACTATTTATGACATATCTTTCTTTAACAATTTATTATATCTTCAAACAATTTAAGACTAGAATTTAATGACACTATTTAATTTTGTTCATAAACCATAAAAAAATATTTACAAAATACAATTTGCGACCATTTTCGAAGCATTTTCGCAAATCTTATAGTCCCAAACAATGAAGTGAGTCGCTACGGTTATATTAACTCTGCACTAATCTGTGCCCCATAGCACGCCAGTATTCTGGTAGTAATTTGTGTGTGCTTCGTATTTTCTAATTAAACTATTTTATTCATTGAATATATGGCGATATGATTAATGATTTCATTTTTGTCTATTCCATCCTAGACAAAAGCCCCGTGCTAGGAGAGCGTAGCGGACAAGACAGTTACCAATAGCAAATGAAAACCGAATGCAGGTAAGTTCAAATTCGGTCCACTCACTAAATATCTTAGCATAGCAGTATTTTAAGTATTTTCCATCTTGTATAGACTAATCTTGACTGAAATAAATGAATATTATTATTATAGCTTCAAAAATGGCCAAAGACATGCCTAATTTAATATTTTATAGATTTTTTTACACGTTATGATCAAAACTTATTAATAATAGCGAATATTTTCTAAATCCGGTCATTAATTTGTGGACCACAATATTGTATTTAGGGTCAAACATCGGTTCTTTATTATCTTAATAAATAAGGTGTTTAGCTAAAGTGACCATTAATAGGCAATAATAAAAAATTATATTGAAAGCAATCTAAATACAACCAACAATTATTATTTACAGACTTACATACTTGCTACATGGTTGACATTCTTTGTGACAAACATGGCAAGAAAATTTAGGAATTTATATAGTCACCATTAATTAAAAATAAATTGTTAACTTCATCTAACTTATCTTGAGCTCAACTGGTCCACAAATTACAAACAAAAGTACATAATTGTGCTAAACTTAATAACCTTAAAAATAAGTACATATTCGAGAACATAATATCTTAAGATCATCTTCCATACTCAACTGTTACTCTATTTATATAGGTACATATTTATGCAACATAATGTCTCATACAAACAGTTCAAAGTTAACGATAAATTAATCCAAATAAAAACAATATTTTGTATCAATTGATTAATTGCATAATAGTTCTATCAACTGTGCCAACAAAATAAACGATCAAATGGCAAATCAGCCGCAGCGTCATTATCAAGAAGTTGAAATTAGTTATATTATCAAGAAGTTGAAATTAGTTATATTGTCAAGAAGTTGAAGTTTAGTAAGTTTTAAGTATAGAAGACAGTCTCCTTAAAATCACAAAAATTATTAATGGCTATTCCTAACAATATATTTATCGATTTGGCTAAATAAAAACAGTCTTAAATATGTAATTGAGTATTATAGGCTGGTAGTTCACACATATATAAAAATCAGGATTTTTCTATTTGTACGGCAATACGGGCAAAGACACATAAGAATATTTCCCCACATTTGACACATCGCCTACCACACACTCTTAACATCAGGGGAGAATGGGGCTAAACGAAGGTCCAAGTAGTAGACATAAAAAAATAACGAACAAGAAAACTGAAGTCTCATAAAAACTGAATTTCTTTTAACGCCTGTCCCGTACCGCCTTACGCAAAAAACAAACAAAATAAATTTGAGATAGACAAACAATAGATAAATGTATTATTGGAACAGATAAGTCGAAAAACATTAAACCTCAAATAGACTCCCAAAACTGTAATAGGTTGGCTGGCTGAATGTTTCAGTGATGCGGCCGCCACGCTTTATTATTTTTTATTTAATTTTAATACTACAGCTTTAATAATAATCTTGATATATTATGAATGAAGCAAAACAAAAAAAACTTTATTTTGTGTGTCAATTTAGAAAATAGCCTAGGATAATTCGACTCATGGATTATTCATATCATAAATTTGTAAAAACAGTTTTGGTCATCCATATGAGGTTCTTAAAAAAGTGACATGGTACAGGTTGGCAAGCATCTGAAGATTCAAAATGGCTTTTTTTAAAAATAAAGATATAAAATTTTATAAATACATATATAATAGTTTTGCATGTAGTAGTATCTTCAGAAACTCACCAACCAATTGCCGAGGTCTTGAGGGTCCAGCCCTAGCGATTTCATCGTTGACCTCTTGATGTTGTTAAGAAAGTGCCTGAAAAAATATAAACAATCACATTAGCAAGATATTCGTAACTTTGATAATAATGCAAGAGAATTAAAGATGTCCTCTGTGGCAGAGTAATCGAAGTACCGGACGCAGAATGATGCGGGTTCGATCGCCACCAAGGGACTAACTATGCAGCTCTGAAAATTTCCCGGCTTCGGAGTTAGATGGATATCGTAAGTAAATATTGGGTTTGCATCGACATGACCTATACTTGCGAGAATTTATCACAAGAGTACCAATCCAGAATGCATCAAAGTAAACAGAGCTAGTGTTATGGGCACTAGATAACTGATATACTTACTACATACGAGTAAATAAATAAATAATGTTGGACAATCCACACATTTCTCCCGAGGCGGGAATCGAACCTACATCCTCCTGCGTCGCAGGCGGACCTTCGCCCACCGCGCCACCGAGGTCGTCTTTTTACATACATACAAATTTCCATCGATTACTCACAGCTTAAACTAATATGTGTGGTATACTAAAGTAATTTCTATAAAAAATTTAATAGAAAAACGCGCGATGGGCGAAGGTCCTGCGACCTAGAGTTAGATTCCCGCCTCGGGACAAATATTTGTACGATCTGCAATTACTTGTTCAGGGTGTTCCGTTCGTTTTCTATGTATAGTAAAATCTATGAACTCGTATATTATTATGTATATCTCGTACAAGCTCTGCTTACCTTGGGCCTAGCACTGTGTGAATTGTCCAACATTATTTATTTTACAATTTCAATCCTATGGCACTCACATTAAGACACCTTCCGGCATACAGGGCATGTCTGCTGCTGTTCCAGCCACGGCAGGATGCAGGCCTGGTGGAAGCGGTGCGTGCAGGCCAGCGATAACACATCCTGGGAACGCTCCATCATGTCGAAACAGATGGAGCATTGCTCGAGGGTCCAGGAACGCTCGCGGCTGAAAATTAAGCTATCGTTACATAACTATACCTAATAAAAATATAATGCATACTTTTTATTTTACGTTACGAGTGTTAAAAAAAAGACTCGTCAAAACATACGTAGGAAAGAGAAATATAAACAAAATAGACTTATTTTTGCAATGAGTCACAAAACGGTCTCAGCATCGAAAACATAATTTAGTTATATGTCATTATATCGATATGGACACAAATTATTTTTGTAAAAAAAACACATAAGATATTATCTTTGAAATATTAAGAATTACAGTAAAGGCTTGCTAATTTTTGGAGTCAGGTGAAAAAAGTAGCGGTCGAACAGTGACTATCTCAGTTGTTAAACTTATGTAATCCTTTTACAATTTATAAAGTCGTTATCTCGACCCAAATCAGCGCCGCTATTTTATCTCATTATTGCATTGAACAAAGGAAATTTGCTGAGTTTTTTTCGTGTCTCTGTAATAGTTTTTTTTTTGTGTAGTTTAGCCGATCAGTGATGCGAAAAATGGTGGCTATATAGGTCAACTTTCTATATGTAAAAAATATATAACAGATGCATTAAAAAAAAAGTACCACAAACTATCCAGCGAAATTTTCGAAATTTCCTTTGTTCAACGTAATAATAAAATTAAAAGTTTAATAAAAATTTTAGGTCAGTACTAATCTATAACACAAATCGTTTACTAATTACATTAATCAAAGGAAATCTAATTCCTCGTGCTATTGAAGGGTTGCCAGCTATTGTCAGTTTTTTCCGTTGGGATGTCTCACCCAAAATCGCCCGAATCCATCCCGAAATTAATAGAACTACTTTCGAACAAAGTATACTTACATATTAACTAATTGTTATATCTTGAATCATCATCATCATCATCATCACCAGCCTATAATAGTCCACTGCTGGACATAGGCCTCCCCTAATGAGCGCCATAGATGGCATTATCATTTGGGGGTTAATGCCCATAATCCCCACGCTGGGCATGCGGGTTGGGGATCGCAGTTCGGTGGAGTTGTTCTGCAGAGGGCGCTGCTGCCCGCCCCCCGGTGTGTTTCCCTTAGTCGCCTCTTACGACACCCACGGGAAGAGATGGGGTGGTGAAATTCTATGCCGGCACCACACGGCCCCTTATATCTTGAATAGTTACTCTAAATTAATAGGCAACTAAACAATAATGTCACTGTTAGTTAAGTATTTAAAATATAACATAAATGACATGCATACTTAGTTGAATATACACCTTTCAATGTTTAGAACATTTTACAATCCATATTGTTAATATTTTAAAACCATGCGTTTCATTTAACCCAATCTTTAACTCGCATGCTATTAATATTTTGTAGTTAAACTAATAAACAACAAGTATGAACAATTACAAATAATGATAATTAAATATTACTGTATAATTACCTATATTACATTATTATTATATTTTTACAGATATTACAATCACGAAATTAACAAAGGTTGGTCGTCGGACCTTGTGAGGCTAACACACGTTCGTTTTTGCTCTGTGTTTTTTATTCCTTTAACGGAGTATAAAGTGTTCTTTTGCCAACAAAAATTACATCAGTAAATTCCTTATAACATTGTCTATCGAACAGTGCAAAAATCTAATAGTTTTGTGAAGAAATCGTGGTGATATTTGTGTTAATACTACGTTTCATAACGTCAAAAAGTGCAAATTCACTGTGCATTTGACTTTGCATCGTAGCCGGACAATAGCAAAGACAATAGAGACCGGTAATTAGTACCTACTGTATTGTAAGGCGCTGCGGTTACGGACACAATATTCGACGGCACTGATAACGAGAGCGGTAGCCTGGTGCATTCTGCGTGTGGCTTAACGAGTTCGCTGGAAAAGTTCCCGGGTTCAAACCCAAGCTTGGCAAAGTCGACTATTTTTTGTTTTTGGTTTTTTTCTTTCTATTTTCGATTGGAAAAATGGATTATAACAAAACTAAATGTAAAGGGTGTACGCAGCACATAACAGCGAAAGATTACCTCAAATGTTCATTTTGCTCTGGTTCTTACGACCTGGAATGCGCTAATATTACTCAGCGAGTCTTCAGCTCTATGAAACAGTCCTTGAAGGATTCCTGGAAGTGTGCGGAGTGCCGAAATAAAGAGAAAAAGACGGACAACTCCAACACACCTGTGCGTTCGGCATCACAGCTAGATGGTGTGCGGAAAGATAATGTAGATGCGAATGTTACCAAGCGGAAGCCTGCAGCGTCACTTGCGAGTACATCACAGAGTCCACTTCCGCTTCTAATTGATCAGGAGGATGGAGCTATATTAACGCGGGATAATCTGAGAAGCCTTATAAAGGAAGAGATAAGTAGGGCCGTAGCGGAGTCGGTGGGTCATTTGGTAAGAGAGCAACTTAAATCCATGAGTGACATTCTCGGAGGTTTTCGTACTTCTCTAACGTCTATCGACACTCAGCTTGAAAACCTGAAATCTGCGCTGGAAGAAAAGAATGTCACTATAGTCAAGCTGAAGGAGGAAAATGGAACCCTTAGGCAATGTATACAGCGCCTTGAAGAGCAAATGAATGAGTCGGAGCAACAATCATTAGCTAATTATGTAGACATCGTTGGAGTGCCAGAGACCAAGGGGGAAGCGGTAGTTCATATTGTGCTTACACTCGCTCGGCAGCTTGGAGTGACATTAAGTGAGAACGATGTCGTCAGCGCCGACCGAGTCGGTGTAACACGAGATGAGGCAACGGGACGAGGAGGTCGCGCGCGGCCCATAGCAGTGAAGCTAGTACGCCGCGTTCTTCGTGAAGACCTCTTACGTGCTGCTCGTGTAAGACGAGGCGCTACCACCAAGGATGCCGGCCTTACCAGTGAACCTAGGCGGTTTTACGTGAATGAAAGGCTCACGAAGAAAAATAGGAGCCTTTTCTTGAAGGCACGAGAGATCGGAGCTCGTCTCAAATGGAGGTTCGTTTGGACTAAGGATGGCCGAGTGTTCGCTCGCCAGCATCAAGGCGAGGATTCACCTCGTTTATATAATATTTGTAAGACACTGTTTCACGCTAAGTTTACTGATCGAAGATTTATGTTCTTTTTCTACTGATGTCACAGCACCACTGGATCACATTCATATACTGCCATTCCAATGTGGTCACTACGCCGACTGTAAGTCATCAGCATCACACTCTACATGTATTTTATTTATTTTGTCTTACTATATATTATATTCATTTCTAGTAGAGTATTATCTTCTAAAATTTAATTCAATTCATAATGTCACTAAAATAATAATGAAATCTTATGAACGCTCACGTTTACTAATTTCACGAGTTATCTCGGTGCTACTGTTATTCGCGATCTGTCAACTATCTACCTTTTATAATGGGTCCTAAAGCTAAGATTTGTTTTAAATTGGGTTTGTATAACCCTGGCTCTTTATTAGGGTCAGGTCAAAATGATTTTCTTGTTGCAATGGACAATCTTAAATGCGACATTATAGCTATTAATGAAACTTGGATAAAAAGAGGTGAAGAGGCACGTGCACCAAAAGTTCCTGGCTATGGCTTTCGCAATACCCCACGCCCAGAGAGCATGGGTCGCAGTAGAGGAGGAGGCGTTGGTTTTTATGTAAGGCGCGGTATCAATGCACACAAAATTGCTCATCCGGATGCAAAAATCGAACAAATGTGGCTGTCTGTTACAGTTAATAACTTAAGGTTAGCCATTGGTACTGCTTATCGTCCGGAGTGGGTAAACGTAGATAACTTTTTTGACGCACTGACTGAATCGGTTGCTTATTTTGGCACTCACGATCATGTAATCGTTCTAGGAGATTTTAATATTGACTGCATGAGTCCTTATGACCTCAAGTACTCGAAGTTGGAGCAATTCCTAGACTGCACAGGTCTAAGCCAGGTGGTGATGTCATCTCCGACTCACTTTACAGATCACAGTCAAACTCTTATTGATGTTATTTGCACGGACTGTAATGTACGTGATATTTCTGTCGTCGATATTAAAGGTAAATGTGGCCACTCTTTTGTTACAGCTACGTTAAATATTAAAAGAGAAAAGATCCCGCCTAGAACCATAGTATGTAGACCGCTAAAGAGCATTGATCATAAAAGGTTTGATGAGGATATCCTTGCTTTGGATTGGAGTCATGTTACGCTGGCAAGTACCGTAAACATAATGGTAGATGTTTTTAATTCTCTGGTCACTGCTCTTTTAGATAAACACGCGCCTTTAAAAACAATCAAAACCAAAGACAGATATACACCGTGGATCACAGATGTTATAAAAACTATGATCAAATGTCGAAACGAAGCACATGACAAGTTCCGCACTACAAAACTAGAAATGCATAAGAACCAGTATAAGGAACTGAAGTCATTTGTATCTCAAAGTATACATAACGAAATACGTGCGTATTACGACTATCGCATTAATTCTGAAATTAATAATGAAAAAAAATTATGGAAAAATTTAAAAGAAGATGTATTACAGGCAGAGTCTAAAACTTTCTTACCTGATATTTTTGATCAACCGGATGTTATAAATAATCATTTTCTAAATGTTCCTGGCTCGACTAATATCTCGAATACTAACCGTTCATTCTTTGAATCTAATAAATTTAATGATGAAACGTTCTCATTACATGAAGTAGATGAACAGGAAATTTCAAAAATACTTCTGAATATTAAAACAAACGCTCGAGGAGTCGACGATCTGTCTATGGATATGGTTCTATTAACACTACCTCACACACTATCATTGATAACAGGAATAGTCAATAAATCCATTACTACTTCTACATTTCCTAGTCAATGGAAAATTGCTAAAATAAACCCTATTCCTAAAATCCCCCACCCGACTGAGGTAAAAGACTTGAGACCCATCAGCATTCTCCCAGTTCTCTCGAAGGTTTTGGAGAAAGTTGTTTATAGCCAACTTAGCGCATTCATTGAACGCAATAAGATCTTGCCAGACGTTCAGTCAGGTTTTCGTGGAGGAAGAGGTACTACTACGGCATTACTTGATGTAGTTGATAATATCCTTGCTGAGCAAGATCAGGGACTGGGAACGATTCTCGTACTTCTAGACTTCTCTCGCGCGTTTGACTCTATAAGTATCCCCCTGCTTTTGTCAAAACTTTCATATTATGGAGTTGATGCGGCAGCAGTTAGATGGTTTGATAGTTACTTGAGTAATCGTTCTCAGTTTGTGCAAGTAACTAAGCAAGATGGTACACAGCTATTATCATCTGTTGAACCAGTTGATCGTGGTGTGCCGCAGGGTTCGATCCTTGGTCCACTGCTTTTCATCATTTATAGTGCTGATATTTGCTGGCAGATCAAACACTGCAAATACCATTTATATGCCGATGATGTCCAGCTATACTTGCCAATAGATCCGGGGAATGTTCTATGCGGTACAGCCAAGCTGAATGATGATTTGGGACGAATAGCTGACTGGTCTCATGATAATGCTCTTCTTCTAAATCCCTCTAAATCTAAATTTATGATCCTTGGTTCACCACGTTTGATAGAAGGCATCTCAATCCACTCACCAAATATCAATATTAATGGCCTAAGCATCGAACGTACACGTGAGGTTAGAAATCTTGGTATTTTATTTGATGATACTCTTCGCTTTGAGAACCACGTAAAGAGCATTGCAAAAAACTGCCTGTATAGATTAAAACTATTGTATAAAATAAAAAGCTTTCTAAGAATGGAAATCCGCGTTAAGGTTTGTGAATCGATAGTTCTATCTAAGCTCAACTATGGTGACTTGGTTTATGGTCCGCGTTTACTATCAAGAACTGCTCGTCTTATCCAGAGGGTGCAAAATGCGTGTTGTAGGTTTTGTTATGACATTCCGCCGCGAACGCACGTTACATCTTACCTTAACAACTCATCCACACTCAATATGGCTTCGAGGAGGCATTTGCACCTAGCAGTTTTAGTCCACGGCGTCGTAAAGTTCGAGTCTCCAGAATACTTATTTTCAAAACTGAGTACTTTCAAAAGTAAATACAGTTTGAGGCCTACTAGAAATTTGCTGCACTATAGCAACTGTAAGACCGTAGCGTTCAGGGGAAGCTTTCGCTACCAGGCAACCAAATGTTGGAACAATATCCCTCCACCAATGCGACTGTTAAAGTCTAAGTTCACTTTTAAAAAACGTTTTAAGTCCTATTTAATTGATCACCAAAAAACAGGGTTGCCTGGAGCCATGACACGTCATGGTGCATTATTTTCTTGTTAGGTTTTATCTATTTAGATTTTTTATATTATTACTATCAATCACTATCAGTTCCACATAGTCAGATACGCGCCGGGTTCTTAATATAATATTATTTGTGTTGAACTATTCTCTATTTTTAAAAAAATATTTCTTCTTTCTTTCTATAACTCTATTTCTTTAGCCTTGCAAAATAAGCACTTAGACAAGTCAAATATTACCTATCTATATATTACCTATCTCATATCTATAAAACACTTTACATTACGTTTTGTTCTAAACGTAAGCTTCACAGGGTCTTGTGATCACAATGGTTTCGGCAGAATATCAGCGCCTATCTACTTTTGAGTGGTAAGGCATTAATGCTGAGCCGAGACCTTTTTGCTGCTGTTACACATAATAATATCTCTTTTTAAAAATATTTTGTGCTTTTGTTTTCTTTGTATTATAAGTTAGTGTTTTTGTTCTTTTTTTTTTTTGTTTCTTCATATTTATAACTTATAAGTTAATCGTTTATGTAATATTTTTTTTTTTTTTCACAAAACGTGTTAATAAATCATAATTTTTTTTGTACTGTGTAACCAGCAAATAAATGAATGTCTATGTCTATGTCTATGTCTATGAAATTAATAAATACACTACGATGAAATTGAGTTTTCCAACAGAGCGCAGCTATTCTTTGACATCACTGCAAATTATGTGAAGTCAACATGACAGCAGACTTACTTAGACTGGACATAATTGCTTGCAGTGATCTCGATCATCAAGATGCGAAAAAAAATCATTAGTATAAATGAGCTCAAATTGACAAATAGAACAAATTAGGTCATAAGATCAACAAGAAAGTGATTCTTTTATTTAGTATGCTAAAAAGTCCGCAAACAGTATCATCATAACTTGAGCCGGAATATACGTAGCTTAGCTCTGATGGAAAAACACCATTATCCTACTGTTGTACACCCTATGTTATATCTACATTACAATTCAAACAAAAAAGTTTTCTTACAACTTATTCTCCCTTCGTATGTTCCGCCGCATTTGTGCTGATCTGTAATATTTTTCAAAAATCTTCCATGGATATCTGGCGAACGATACTCAGTATCAGACTTCGGACATACTAGTGACATAACTAAGTCTAGGTATTTTTTTAACAGGGCAAAAAGTCATTAAGAAAATTACAAATATCTAACTAAATAAAAACTAGTATTTACAATTGAAACAATTGAGCTAACTGTAGACTGTTGCGAACAAACTACAAGTAGCTCAACTGAACCATATCAATACCAGTTGGAAGTCTAGTGTGATTCATGTGTGTTGTGTGAATATTAATGTTTCCATGATCACGAGTCATATAGTGACCAGCAGCGGCTCTATTGTCTAACTCAACTGGTAATCGTAATCGGCTTCAGATTGGCATTTCAAACCTAGCCTGGACTTCGATTGTCACTTTCGTATTGTAAATAGCTGAAACCGAAGACCAGTGGAATACCATAAACAATACCGACAACATTCTGACTGGGTCTACAACTGGTGATCGGTTTGAAGTTCACTGGTAATGGATTTCAAGTTAGACAATAAAGCTGCTGGGCTTTAGAAGGAATGTGGGGCCGTAGTCAACAGCACAGAGGCCCTTTATGAGAGTTACATAGGTTGGGGTTACACATAGCGGGTATGATCTTCGTTTACTATGATACACATGATACACCCGAAGATATATTATCATTATAGGTGGTGTACATATACATATGTTATGGATCAGATGAGCTACTTGTACAATGTTTGCAAGAGTCTGCAGTCAGCTCGATTCTTTTATTTGTAAATACTAGGTCTAATTTGGTTATGTTATGTTATTTTCATTTTCTGTATAGGTACTTATATACTAACATAATAATAGATTTAGATATAACATTAAAAATATATCGCTTATACTTCAAATATTCGTCCACGCAATTAAAAACGATGAGTTTTTGTTTATAATGTTATCGGGGTGTTAAATACATTTAATTATTGAAAATACATAGGAATTCGAAGTTGGTTTTTAGAGCATCAAATATTGTACCATGTTATGGGTTGTTTTTACCCATCTCTCCTCTCTCGTTTGGTAACTGGTTTAGAGTATCTACTAGTAAAACTGTGGCGCCTGTAAAACCCAGGGTTGTGCGTTCGATTCTCGCTGCGGGACAAATCTATTACGATCTCAGGAACCCTGCATCTAAATGACTATGTTTTAATACCTAGGTTTTTACGAATCATTTGGTTCCTCTACGAGTATATCAATTTCTTAATTAATAACTATTTGTGTAGTTTTCATGTAAATAAACAATAAATAGATTTTTGGGCTGACACCCCCTGTTCCAAAGCATATAATAGCTTTCTCGCTCTCATGAACGCGAAATCCTATTCCTATCCTTATCACAACATAGCGCTGTTTAACTCACTTATATTCAGTTATTAAGAGATCAGTCAATAAAATTTAATATTTAAATTGTATGTAGTACTTAATCTTACTTTTCCACTCGATTCCTCAATATCACAGTCAGCCCTCCAAACCGCCTCATCATCGGAGCCCGAGAACCCTGACCTGATCTCTGATCCATTGGAACATCTACCGATGAGCTCGTCACATCAAACTCCATATTCGTTTCATCATCAGACAGGAGTCTGTCCGACATTGGTATATCATCATAAGAGCTGTCACTCCATGAGGATTCATCATCCGATATCTGTGGTCTAGAGCTCTGTTCAGACGTCTGATCAGAGTCACTGCTGTCATCATCGGAGTTTGCTGGATCTGATTCGGTGTCGGACTGGTGGAAGATTCTACGAGTGATTCGGTTCAGGAAGCCTTCGGGGGATGAGTTTATGCTGGTGTCGGATGTGCTGTGTTCTGATACTGTGGTGTATGATGAGTCATGCCTGGTGTGGATGAAGGGTGTGTTAGCAAAGCAATGCGTATGATTATTTACAGGAAATAATAAGTAGCGATAGGCAAAAGTTGAATGGACAAAAAATTTAAGTGAAGAGAAATCTATAACAAGTTATTTTTTTTTATAATAATTTATAATAGTATTTTCTGAGCTAACCACAGTAGTTTAAACCGTGAAAAAGCTTTTAAATCATCATTCTCCCATTTTAAAAACTCAAATGAAACCTTTTTCGCCAATCTTATACTATTGTCTCATTGAATTTTGTTTTGGAGATTAACTGTTGACTCAGTGTTTCTGATATTAAACATTTATGTGAAGTTATAATTAAATTGACTTTAAATCTCTTAGATTCTGGAACCGAGTACCTATCGTTTAAAGCTGCTAGTTTGCTCACAAATTAGGTATGTTTATAAAATGAACACAGAATTGAAAGTTGTTAATACTTTGATAAACTGGACTATGAACTTATTATTTGTAAAAGCAGTTAAGCTGTGTCATATAAATGTATAGGTATGTATGCATTGGAAAGTACATGGATTTATCAATGTTAATGTAGGACATTACGTAGGTATGTAATGCTAATCACTAGTAAAGTTGGTTGCAAGAAAAAAATAGGGTACCTAGCTTGATTACATTATTATACTATGACTATAGATGAAGCTTATGAAGTGGGATCATATTTTTGTTATGTGCTTAAGAGTGTGAATTAAAATAAAATTATTTATCTATTTCAATCGTAAATTGGAACAAAATGTTGGTATTTTTCATGGCATGCAAAATGAAAATAATTAGGGTAGTTTCAAATTTTTGTGTGATCCGTGGCAACAAGAATTATTAGACTATGAGGAATAACGAATATTTAAAAATAGAATATCTTTCTAAATAGCGCCAATACGCAACCAAAACATGTTTTGGCAAGGACGCAGAACTTTTCATTCGCCTTCCTGTGCATTAAATTACGTACCGTAAACTGAGTCTTATAGCAATACTCACAAGGCATGTTCTTCAGCTGACCAACTGGATGATGCACCGTCTTCAGGGTTCTCTGTCCGTTTGCTAAAGATGTAGTACAAGGCAGCCCCTACGCCGACGCCTATGGCTGCAGCCGCGATCCCGAGACCGCGGTTTGAGTTCTTATTTCTTCTATCTTCTTCTCTGACACTCATTTTTATATTTTGCGTATTAAAATTCGTCACAATAAAAACTTCGTACAGACTGACTCGAATTTTGAAGTTTAAGATTTTTTGTTTCGTTCCGGTACTGTTGAAGAAAGGATTTTTGGATAATGTAGCGCAATAGCGCTGTCTCTGTTTTACTCGTCAGCTATCCGCTTTTGCATGAGCAGTGTGACCAACTATGCTTTTGCTTTCCAACACTCGAAACATAATTAAAGGGAAATGATTAGTGCTTGCATGAGAGAGTACAATCGATCGATTAGGCTATAAAGTAAAAACATTTATGATTCTGTTTGCAACTTAGGGTAAGAACTACCGGATTATGGATGAGTGAGAGACAATTAACATTCATAATATTTGGCGCGGTTATGCAATTTAGGAAATTATCACATTCAGTGACCATCCGTGGCAGTGAAATGGCTTATCCAAACTAGCGAATGGCACCATAATACTAGTCCTTGAGCAAACCAATAACGGCTACGTGGAACGAAACGTAAAAAGCGAATAAAATATTACGTACCCCTCTACCCACGTAATTTCTGTTTGTTGTCGTAAATTTTGTTCATTCTACTATACTTACCTATTTTTTAATGTAATGAATGATAGACGTACAGTGATAATCATTTAAAGACTAATTAAATTAGCTACTTGGATACAGTAAACGGTAAGTCATGCTTTAGAAATGTTTTTTGCAAATCGCCATTGCACTTTTAGTTGATAGGTATTTATTAAATATACCTACATAAGTGCAATAAAGGTGCCTCAAAGTATCGAAGGCTGCTCAAAGTATAATAGGCGGGGAATTCTAGGGAGGGGGGGATTGCGATTGCAACAAATATGCTTGCAATGCAAAATTCTCGGAGGAAAACTTTGTCCACAGAGTAGGTATTATAATATCAAAAATTAATTTTTTCCTGGTTTCGCAACCTTAGTATTTTTTTAACTATTCTAAAGCCTTTGTTCATCACGGAACGGAAAAAAGGGATTCCAATAGTGAAAAAGTTTTTCAAATCGGTCCAGTAGTTTCGGAGCTTATTCAATTCAAACAAACAATCAAATCTTACCTCTATAAAATCTATAATACCTACATACCCATAACACAAGCTCTGTTGCGTGGGGCTAGATAATACCACAGATAATACTGTGTGAATTGTCCTGCATTATTTAAATAATAGTGTTTGTGTCGTACTGTCGCTTTATAACACACAGTACATAATATGTAGATGCGTAAATGTACTTACATAGGAACTTGTTTACACATTGTTCGTATGAGCAATGATAAATTTGGCACAATGCCTGATTGTTCATCTATATAAATAAGTATTAGATAAGTAAGTATAGAGACGTTCATCACCATCCTATAACAGTCCACTGCTGGACATAGGCCTCCCCTAATGAGCGCCATAGATGGCATTATTCATCAATTGAGCGTTATTGCCCATAATCCCACGCTGGGCATGCGGGTTGAGGATCGCAGTTCGGTGGAGTTGTTCTGCAGAGGGCGCTGCTGCCCGCCCCCCGGTGTGTCTCCCTTAGGAACCGAAACTACTGAACCAAACTGAAAAATTCTTTCACCATTAGAATCTTATGTTATCCCGAAGGTTATCCCTGATGTACAGTGCGCATCACAGATAAGTACCACCCTATCTCAATGTATGTGGGACACAATAGTTGTTATTGTTGGGAATTTCAGACATTGAGTATTATGGAAGGGCAGTTCGATCGCGAGCGGCGGCGTGATACATTTTAGCATGTGAAAAATTGTGACAAATTACAAGTTAGAAGTAGTCGAAAATTGTTTGTATACAAGGGGGGTACTTAATTCTGACGCGCACTGTACATAATGCTATATATTTCCAAAAAGTTAGAGGTTCATAGGAAAACATCAATAATGTAGCCCAACACGGATGTGTGCTTGAGTAATTTTTTTATACTCTAATAATAAAAAAATCGTACTTGTAGTACCTAAACCTTACAGGGTCAAAGATAATGACACCTCGCTCTAGCTAAGTTTGCTAACTGGTTTTTAGACATTCGTGCGAAGCTTTACCGCTAGTATACAGTACTTATTCAATTCAAATAATTTATAGCGGTTTTACACCATTAATTATTAATAATAAACCTACCTATGTCATCATCATAATCAGCCTATGTTAGTTCACTGCTGGACATAGGCCTCTCATAATGAGCGCCATAGCGCCCTGTACTATGTTAGTAAATTACTCATTAAAATATAATCATAATCATATTAGAATACTAATAAGATGTACATTTGGTTTTACAGATGGATGCTCTAGTGAAGGGTATGATCCTCGGAACAGCAGTGGTGGCAGCGGCGGTCGCTGTGGCCCTCGAATGGATACAGTACAGACAGGTCCCGCGGGCGTATACAGCGTACGGCCAGAGAAGAAATAACAACTAAAACTTTGTGACATGTCATGTCACTGTGACGTTTCGCGTCACAAGTTTTCACTCTAGTTTATTTAATAACAATGAAAATGGCACTAATTACCATACCATATAGTTACCAAAAAAAACGTATACAGCGTACTAGTAGAGAAGAAATAACAACTGAAGAAACTTTGTGACATGTCATGTCATTGTGACGTGTCGCGTCTGAAATTTTCACACTAGTTTTTAAATATTGATGAAAATGGCACAAATTACCATACATACCATTTTGTCTGTAAAATGTTATAAAAATTACGCTTCCTTCAAAAATATTATTGATATCCACATTAACATCGTTGGAAAGTCTGTGTTTGTGATGTTTAGTTATTTTGTGATAATGTTTTTCTTGGAGACAATAAGAATAGGGCACAATAAGACAAAAATGTTCTTCCACAATTACGCACCAGCATAATCACCGTCTAATCTAAGTCAATTATTTATTTAAATTATTAGAATATAATAATAAATAAGACACCTGGGTACTTGTTTAAGCAGGTTACTTGTGAACAGCTTTAATATGACACAAATCAAAACTTAGGATTAGGACCTTTTAAGCAATATTAGTATTTGTAGGAAGTTGTTTATTGAAATATTTATTAATAGCTTTTTTTTTTATTTGACTTATTTGATTATTTTAAAGATGATATTATAGCACAACTGTAAGTACTTATTTGAATTAAATAAATAATGATTAATTACCTAATGTTGTTTTATGAATTCTCACAGCCTTCTTCATGATCATCATAATCAAATCAGCCACCTACTGCTGGTCTCTCTATTATATTTTTACACTTTTATTTTTATTACTTAGCAATAAAATACTAAATAATTGATAAATATCACACCCAGCTAATGGTCGATCCTTTGCCCTGATTTATGTTTATCTTCCACGGGTGAACCGCATTCAAGGGTTTTCTAAAACGTTAGTGATACGAATGTTTGCAGTATCTAGTTTACAATATATTAGAAGAGATTGAAAACAGCGATGCCATAAGGGTTTTTAAACTGAACCCCAAATTCTTAAAAATCGATATCTCGAATCGATTGTGACAGAACATTCCAATAATCAGACAACACGCCCTTGCCGTTTTATTTTATTATCTGTGGTCGGCTTATTTTTGTTTGTTGTCATTTAGATTTTGAGGTTAGCTTTCGTCTGAAAACTCTGAAATAATTTCAAAGACGGTTTCATCTTGTTTTCTGCTGTGTTTTCCGATATAAAAGGAAGTTTTAGAAACAATAAAAATAAATCTTCTTACAAAAATGTCCGACTCTGAAGAGCCGCCAACGAAGCTGTCGAAAATGGATGTGAGTTACACTAAAGTTCAATTCCTAATTATGTAGACCTCCGTCTTATTGAAATCATATTTTAGCAATGAAGTATTGCTATTAAAGTATATATGTTGATAACCAGGTACCGTAGTTGTATTTGTAATTATTCCGTTGGTTAATGCAGGTTAGATAGTTACGATTGGACCTTTAGACTGATACCTATCTATTCCTATAAACAGTATAAACTACTTTTGTTAACTATATTTTTTCCAACATAGAATGGAGATGACGACAATACAGACGCCTCTTTCGACGACGATACTATGGGCGGCTGCATGAATATGCCAGAAATAACCAATTTACCAGAAATCACAGATTTGCCTGAAACCACTGATTTACCAGAGACTACAGATTTACCAGCTATTGACCTGCCAGCTACTGATTTACCAGAAACCACGGAAGCACCCGAGAGCAGCACTGCATTACCTGCTATAGACATGCCGGAACAAAAAGTGAATATACCAGAACTATCAGATTTACCAGAGATTGTGAATATGCCAGATATCACTAATATGCCTGAGATTGGTTTGCCAGAGTTGAGTTCTATACCAGCTGCATCGGAAAATGTAACCCATTTATCTGAAACAGCTGAAATAAGTCTACCAGTGGAAGAAGGTACATATTTTTACAAGTTTATTAATTCTTCTGAAATTAAAAAAGACTAGTAGATAGAAACATCATTCATTCATTTAATAATTATAAGTATACTGCAAAACTTTGTTAGCTTATTGTTATTAAGTCTCAATCAAATAATCATTGATATACTTATGCTCATTAGGGGAGGTCTATGTCCAGCAGTGGACTATTATAGGCTGGTGATGATGATGATGTGCGATACTTATGCAAATAATTCTTTCCATCCGAAGTTTGAGAAAGTGATAGTTTCTTTCTCTTGTAATGTTATTGTGTATATATATATATATATATATATATGTAATGTTATATATGTATATTTAATGTTATTTTTTTGGTGTACAATAAGCATTTTTGTATTTGTATTGTCATTGTATTGTATTGTACACAATGTCCTCAGGTGTAGCAGTACCCCAGGTGGATACCACAGAAAGCGACGCTGCGGAGATGGTTGAGGAACGACTCCAAGAGTCACTCGGCAGCCAAGACAGCCAGCACGAGGAGTGGCTGAGTGAGGGGGTGCTGACTGATGATGACTTTAACACTTCTGTGAGTATAAATAAACGTTATTAACCTGCACCTTCCTATAATCTTCTATTTAAAGCTTTAGTTGCCTGGAAGAAATCGCTTTAAGCGATGAGGCCAATTCCGTTAACTTTTAGTTTTATTTTGTCTTAGTCATAAGTTTCGAGAATAAAGAATTATTATCTTATCTTTTTAAAAAGAGGAATGAAAGAGAGATGTATTTGTTTACCCTAAACAGATATATCTTAAACATATAACATCATAATTAACTGTATGAAATTTGACTTGTCTAAGTGCTTATTTTGTAAGCCTAAAGAAATAAAGTTATTGAATCTGAATCATCACATCACCAGCCTATAATAGTCGACAGCTGGACATAGGCCTCCCCTAATGAGCGCCATAGAAGGCATTATAAATATTTAAGACATATAACTCATAATTAATTGTATGAAATTTGATTTATCTAAGTGCTTATTTTGTAAGCCTAAAGAAATAAAGTTATTGAATCTGAATCATCACATCACCAGCCTATAATAGTCCACTACTGGATATAGGCCTCCCCTAATGAGCGCCATAGAAGGCATTATAAACATGTAAGCTGCAGCCATAATATTTACAAATATGATCCTTATTTCCAGGCGGAAGCTACAAACCCAAATCTCACAGAATCTAACACAAACGGTTTATCTGAACCGTTAGAGATGAAGAGGGAAAACATAGCTGCAAAGGAAAGTCAGTCTAAACCCGTAGAGCAGAATATTGAAGATGCCTTGAACAGTTTGGAAGGGGGTATAGAGGGGTACGAGGATTACTTGGTCAAGTAAGTAAGGTTTAAATAAATAAATATTGCCGACGGACAATCCACAAAGCATCATCTAGCCCCAAGTGAAGGAACTGAGATCTGCACTGACATCTCGCATGGGAGTGTTTTTTGCATTATTCCCCTGCCTTTATAGGCAAACCTAACCTGACCAGCCCAGCTCCTTAAAGTACCGGAGCAGGACCTTTGGTGATTGCTATCTAGCCTCAAGCTAAGCAGAGCTTGTGTTATGGGTACTAGATGACTGATATACATAATACAATATTATTACTTAGATTTTTTTTATTATACCTACATAGAAAACGACCAGAACACCCCGAGGCGGGAATCGAACCCGCAACCTCCTGCGTCGCAGGCGAACCTTCGCCCACCGCGCCACAGAGGTCGCGTAATCGTATAGTCTATAAATATCTGGATTTTCAAATATAGCACATAACTTCTGCCCTTTTATGGAGTGAAGTGTCAGTGTGAGATCATAAACTAAGGAATATTTTTTTTTTTACAGAAAAAAAGAGGTAAAACTTGAACCAACCAATGAGAAAACTGTGGATGATAAAGAAGATGACGGCAATGACACGGATGATTTACTGGTAAGAATACACTATCTATAAACTGGCCACAATAAAGAAAATAAATAATACTGGACTATTTTCACAGAATTATCTAGCCCCAAGCTAAGCAGAGCTTGTGTTATGGCTACTAGATAACTGATTGAATAGGCTCCGAAACTAATGACCGATTTGAAAAATTCTGTCACCATTCGAGTGCTAAATTTTCCGTGATGAACATAGGCTATAGAAAATTTTCAAAAAACTGAGAAAGCCGCGTGAAAAATTCAATTTGTTAAATACCCGCGCGAAGCCGTGCCGGACCGCTATTCAAGGCTAATGTAGAATTGAAAAATTATTTTACCATTAGTGAAAGAATTTTTCAAATCGGTCCAGTAGTTTCGGAGCCTATTCAATTCAAACAAACAAACAAATCTTTCTTCTTTATAATATAAGTTCGATTCCCGCCTTGGTACAAATATATGTCAATCTGCAAATATTCAGACTGTTCTGGTTGTTTTCTATGTATAGTAAAAAAATATCTATATGTACTCATTTATTATTATGTATATCAGTCATCTAGCACCCATAACACAAGCTCTGCTTAGCTTGGAGCTAGATGTGTGGATTGTTCAGGTTTATTTAATATAAGTATAAATTTATATAAATCGCAATTCTTCCAGAGGATGCTGGGTGGAGATGAAAATAAAACCAAGAAGAAGCTGACGAAAACAGTGAAAGATCTGCGAAGCGTCAAACCTGAGATGAGTTCCAGTGACGAGGAGTTCGCAGTTCAGGTTAGTAGCGCCATCTGTTGGAAATAACTGGAACCATCATACATACCATCAACAGCCAATAGGGGGCCATCCATAAATTACGTCACACGGTAAGGGGGAGGGGGTTGACGTAAGTGATAAAACAGAAAAAGTGATTAGTAGAGTAGGTAATGTTAAGCGTAAAATATTTTAGAAATTTTTTGAATGTAGAATTCAATAATTTCTAAATGTAAATTTGCAAATATGTGACGTCACACTAGGGGGGGGGGGTAATGTGACCAGCTGTGACAAAGACGGGGGGAGGGGTAAAAAATCCCGAAATTCGTGTGACGTAATGTATGGATGACCCCTAATAGTCCTCTGCTGGACATAGGCCTCCCCTAATGAGCGCCGTAGATGGCAATATTCATCATTTGTTACTACTTAGTTTGGGGCTAGATGATGCTGTGTGGATTGTCCGGCATTTTTTTTTTATATTTCAGGAAGCACCTGCTAAGAAGTTGAAGCAAGCAAAGGTGCTAACTAAAAAGGACACGCCAAAGGTCGTGCATGAGGAATCGGACGGCGTAAGTACATAATAATAACAATCAGTGATCCACCGTTTTGATAAACTTTTTACTGTAATTGTACAGAAAATATTTTTTTTTTATAAAATAACTCTATTTAATAAACAATGTACCTACGTTCCATTTAAAATTTCGATTTCAAAATTTGTATGGAAAATCTTCATTTTGATTTTTTATTTATATTCATTTATTTTTCTATAAATATGTGCGGGCGCACAAAATGTATTATTATTTCAAATTTCAAGTCAATAGCTGCAGTAGTTTCTGAGATATTAAGGATTCAAAACACAAAACAGACCCAAAGCGATTTCATAAGGGTTTTGCAACCGATGGCAAAACCCTAAAAATGGTATTTTGTACTGTAAAAAAATATTTTATAACGAGATATGGGTGTCCCATAATGAATGGATAACCTTAAAGGTGCTTACCACGCGGGCGAAGTCGCGGGCAAAAGCTAGTAGATAATAAATAATATCGAGAAGAACCAGTCTCAAGATTTTTAAAAATATAGATACAGATCAAATTTTATGTATTGTCTATACTAATATTATAAAGAGGAAAGATTTGATTGTTTGTTTGTTTGTATGTTTGTTTGTTTGTTTGTTTGTTTGTTTGTTTGAATTGAATAGGCTCCGAAACTACTGAACCGAGTTAAAAAATTCTTTCACCATTAGAATCCTTAATTTTCCGTGATGAACATAGGCTATATAATATTTTCAAAAAAGTTAGGGATCCGCATGAAAAATTCAATAATTGAACCGTGGGCTGTATATTTAACCTCTTTTTCTGTTATGGCGCGTCAGAATAGAAAAAGAGGTTGTATAGCGCACGGTGCTTGCTTTTTCTCTACGGCCAGTGTCAGTTTTGGAATGTCGAGTCAATGTCAAAAACCCCAATGCTGTTAAAAAAAGTAAAGATCCGTATGAAAACTGTGAAACCCATCGTTTTAGTGTGTATAATTTCAGAAATTTTTGTTTAATACCCGTGCGAAGCCGGGGCGGGCCGCTAGTATTAAATAAGCAGGTTAAAATTAGATCATGCATCCCCTTTTATGCACACGTACCCACTTTTATAACTTTACCTCTCTCTCTCTCTCTTCCAATAAGGTTTGCTGGAAGAGAACTCTTTTTAGGGTTAAGCTCGCCCTTGCCATTTTTCATCTTAATGTTCTTTGTATATTTTATTGAGCAATAAAGAATTATATGTATAATTACGAGTATATATAATTCATTAATTTCAGGGAAAATTAGTCTAGTACAGCGTGGAAAATACTTAAAGACTTAGGCCCATATAAAATATATACCTTAATCTAATATACATAAGATACACGTTATATATACACCACTAGCGGCCCGCCCCGGCTTCGCACGGGTATTAAACAAAAATTTCAGAAATTATACACACTAACACGATGGGCTTCACAGTTTTCATACGGATCCCTTACTTTTTCTAACAGCATTGGGATTTTTGACATTGACTCGACACTCCATAACTGACACTGGCCGTAGAGAAAAAGCAAGCACCGTGCGCTATTATATTCAACCTCTTTTTCTATTCTGACGCGCCATAATAGAAAAAGAGGTTGAATATACAGCGCACGGTTCATTTATTGATTTTTTCATGCGGATCCCTAACTTTTTTGAAAATATTATATAGCCTATGTTCATCAATGGAATATTAAGGAGTCTAATGGTGAAAGAATTGTTCAAATCGGTCCAGTAGTTTCGGAGCCTATTCAATTCAAACAAACAAACAAACAAACATACAAACAAACAATCAAATCTTTCCTCTTTATAATATTATATAGATAAACCCACTAACACGTAATGTTGGCGACGTGTGTGACGCAATATGTGCTGGGACCGGTAATCGTCCGCAGAAACGCCATTATGTATCGAACACTGGAACAGACACTGAAAGTGTTAAATCGCTTCTTCCACAGATGTCAGACGACACGGCCATTACGAAGAAAATGTTGGGGAACAAGAGAACTGCTTCTAATACGCAAGACGGGAGAGCGAAGATCCTGCAGACGAAGGCATCGATTAATATACTGACGAAGAATAAGAAAGGTAAGCTCTTGAGTGTAGACCGCGACTCGGTGAACGTAGTGTAGGATGCCCTCCGGCCGGGTGGGATGATTTGCGAAGGACTGCTGGCAGATTCTAAATGCGACAAGCTGAAGACAGGGCGCTATGGCGCTCATTAGGGGAGGCCTATGTCCAGCAGTGGACTAACATGGGCTGATGATGATGATGATGATGATGAAAAAAGATTGTGTTGATGTTAAACTGTCAAGTGATAAAAAAAAAATACAAACAATCCACACAGCATCATCTAGCCCTAAGCTAAGCAGAGCTTGTGTTATGGGTACTAGATGACTGATATACAATAGATTACATAGATGGATATTTTTATTATTCATAGAAAACGACCAGTGCACCCTGAACAAATATCTGCAGATATTTGTTCAGGGTGCACTGGTCGTTTAACAAATATCTGCAGATATTTGTTCAGGGTGCACTGGTCGTTTTCTATGAATAATAAAAATATCCATCTATGTAATCTATTGTATATCAGTCATCTAGTACCCATAACACAAGCTCTGCTTAGCTTAGGGCTAGATGATTCCTTCCACTGGGACAAATATTTGTCCCGAGGCGGGAATCGAATCCTGTGTCGCAGGCGGACCTTCGCCCACCGCGCCACAGAGGTTGTCGTTTGTCACGTCGATTGATTTTCTTATTCTTTCTTTCTATTACTGATCCCATATAAATCTTTTCTTTTTTTTTTCTATTGCTGATTTCACATAAATCTTTCTTTTCTTTCTATTGCTGATCCCACATAAATCCTTTCTTTCTATTACTGATCCCACATACATCTTTTCTTTCTATTGCGTTTCCCACATACATCTTTTCTTTCTATTGTTGATCCCACATAAATCTTTTCTTTCTTTCTATTGCTGTCAACGTCGTCATCAGCCTATTATAGTCCACTGCTGGACCTCTAGGCCTCCCTGATGATCGCCATAGATGGCATTATTTATCATTTGGGGGTTATTGCCCATAATCCCCACGCTGGGCATGCGGATCGAGGATCGCAGTTCGGTTGAATTGTTCTTCAGAGGGCGCTGCTGCCCGCCCCTCAGTGTGTGTCCCTTAGTCGCCTCTTACGACACCCACGGGAAGAGTTGGGTGGTGGAATTCTAATACACATAAATCTTTTCTTTCTATTGCTGATGCCATATAAACCTCTCCAGATAAGATAGCGACATCAACGCCGCTCCGCCAGCCGGTGACACGTTCGCTGCTGAAGCCTGCCGTTAACTCCCCGCGTGCGCCCGCGCAGACTAAACCGAACACCTCTGTGCAAGTGAAGAGGGAACTTTACCCTAATACTTATAGTAGGTGAGTCGGGGAAGTGATAGAATTTAAGAAATGTAATCAAGAGAGGATTATGCCAGCGTGGGGATTATGGACAATAACCCCCAAATAATGATGCCATCTATGGCGCTCATTAGGGGAGGCCTATGTCCAGCAGTGGACTATTATAGGCTGGTGATGATGATGAATCAAGAGAGTTGACTACTGGAAAACTTAATAAAAGGCGAGTCAGGGAAATGAAAGAATTTTAGACATTAAAAGAGTTGCTACTGAAGAAATGTTATTACGAATTAAATGGACTTTTTAGTGATAATTTTTGGTGACTCGTTATGGGAAATTTAGTATTTATTTATTATCTATCTATACTAATATTATATAGAGGAAATAATTGATTGTTTGTTTGAAGTAAATAGGCTCCGAAACTATTGGATCCATTTGGAAAATTCTTTTACCATTAGAATCCCTTTCCCCGATGAACAAAGGCTAATTATAGAATATTTTCAAAAAAATTTGGGTTCTTCAACTTAAATTTTTGTTAAATACCCGTGCGAAGCCGGGGCGGACTGTTAGTATTTTATGTTGCAATAGATAAATATTATATTCTATTGTTATATTCCAGGGTAAACAAAGCTCCCACAAAGAAGCCTCCCACCTCCTCCCTGCGGTCACAGGAGGAGATCAAAGAGGAGTTAGAGGAGGAGTATGAACTACACGAGGAGGTCAGTTATCACTGCTTAGAAAAAACCCTCTATCTATACTAATTTTATAAATTTTGTTTGAATTGAATAGGCTCCGAAAGTACTGGACCGATTTGAAAAGTTCTAAATTTTCCCTGATGAACATAGGCATGATTATATTACATATACACCGTGTCACAAAATATGTGTACCAAGCGAAAAGGGATTTCCACCCCCCCGGGGACTTTTCGAATGTCGATCGGTATCTCGGAAAAAACTGCATCAAAGTTTCAACATGGACAGCTGATTTTTTACGAAGTGACAACCCTAAAGGCAGCGGTTTCCTGTGACAATGACGTCAGTATAGTCACAAATGTAGAGTGATAGATAGATAAGGTAGTCTCCTGCCCCGCCATAGCTGAACTGTACGAAGATAAATACCTATCTACCTGCAGTGGTAGTAGGTATGTATAGGTTACCCGGATAGGGTTGTTACTTTCTAAAGGCACTAGTAAATTAAAACTTTTTGTATGGGAAACGAAAAATAGGAATTTTTAATTATCTCCCCCCCCACAACTGATCACCATTGGGGTCTGAAACCTCCCCCTTCGGCTTAGTACACATATTTTGTTACACCTTGTATACAGGGCGTCCCACCGCTACGCCACATGGAGGGAAAGTACCTTAAATATTGTAGATGGAACATTTTACTGAAAGAAGACATTATTTCAATTTAAAAAACAATTCAAACTGCATTCATAGTTTTTTAATACTTACATGGGTGAACCGGGAGTCGAACCCGTTACACGAGAAAAATAGTAGCTTTATCATACCGATCGAAGCTTCATCATAAGGAGAATTTTTTTCTAAATAACATAGCATCAGAACTTTTTAAACTTTCACGATTTGTTGACATATTTAAAGAATATTTAAAAATAGGAACAAAAGGTACGCGATAAATACCCGATAAATATTCTTTAAATAGTATCAGAAATGAAAGGAAGACTACGAATTTGATGTGATTTTTGTTCAGAAAAATGCCGCTTCTTGTTTCAGGAATCAGATTCCGACGCCGACTCGCTGCGACGTCCCAACAACTCTATGAAACAAGATGGCGTCGACGAAGATATGCTCAGCGGTGACAGCCACAGCGAAGATGGCAGCTTGTACGACGTAAGAATACATACAATTTTTTAGCAATAATTTGGACACTATTGAAATGTCAATAAAAAAAGAAAAGATTATAAGTAGAATATAATATAAGTTAGACTGGCAGCCCGTCAGCCATATTCATTTGTTGTGATTGGTGATGCTGATCCTGAAAGGGACAGAGGGCTGTCGCGAATCTATCTCGCTCGGACCGCGTATCGGCAGCTTGTGCACATTCCAGATTGGGTGTAAGTTCCTTGGTCTAAATACTTTAGTCTGTAGATTACATATTGTGGGTTGGATTGGAATAAAAGATGGTGTTCAGTTTAACTGAGTCTATTCAATATTAAGACACGAGTACATAAATTGAAATTACGATATTCTATAATCCTAGTTAAGGATGTGTGTTCGGGTTCGTGGCTTAGGCCCCCAGTGGCCGACGCACCTGTGGTTGACGCCCCCGATTTTATTAATTGTATTATTATTATGATTTGCACTTTTGCACTTAGTACAGTAAATGCCAAAAGTGTATCTTACAAACCGTTTTAGAGATAAGCTCAAATGACTTTTAAGTAATTGTACTTTATCAATAAAATACTTCTGTCTTTAATCCTACTAATGTTATAAATGCAAAAGTTTGTAAGTAGGGATGGATGGAGAGATGAACAATGGATGAATGTTTGATACTCTTTCACGTAAAAACTCCTGAATTGATTTTTGCGATTGGGAGGTGGTGGGTGATTGGTTGCGTGACGTTGGTAAACGGCCTGACGGTTACTAGTCCTTTAGACATCCAGACATTTTATTTAGAAATATTATTGCTAAAAACATTCCTGTTAGCAGGCGAAAGAAAGCGACAAGAAAGAATGAAAAAATGATAGCCAATTTGAATGAGTAGTCATCATCATCATCACCAGCCTATAATAGTCCACTGCTGGACATAGGCCTCCCCTAATGAGCGCCATAGATGGCATCATTATTTGGGGGTTATTGCCCATAATCCCCACGCTGGGCATGCGGGTTGGGGATCGCAGTTCGGTGGAGTTGTTCTGCAGAAGGCGCTGCTGCCCGCCCCCCGGTGTGTTTCCCTTAGTCGCCTCTTACGACACCCACGGGAAGAGTTGGGGTGGTGAAATTCTATGCCGACACCACACGGCCTGAGTAGTACAAAAATAAAAAAATTACTTCGATCATATTTTTAGTACAAATCTGCCAATAATCTGCTGAACAAATCTGCAAATATGTGGAAATCCGAGCAAAAAAGTAATAACTAATTATTAAAGAAGTAAATAAGATGATTTTGGTTGTTTTCTGTTGTTTGTAGACAATTTTAGTTCATATGTATTTATTTATATTTTTCATTTGTTATATAATAGTTGATTTTTTGCTGTGCTGTGTGGTGCCGGCATAGATGCTGTGTGGTGCCGGCATAGAATTTCACCACCCCATCTCTTCCCACGGGTGTCGTAAGAGGCGACTAAGGGAAACACATCGGAGGGCGAGCAGCAGCGCCCTCTGCAGAACAACTCCACCGAACTGCGATCCCCAACCCGCATGCCCAGCGTGGGAATTATGGGCATTAACCCCCAAATGATAGTGCCATCTTTGGCGCTCATTAGGGGAGGCCTATGTCCAGCAGTGGACTATTATAGGCTGTTGATGTTAATGATAATGTTGTAGTTGATTATTTTTGATAATTATTATTAAAAAGGTTAAAAATTACATATTAAATAGATAATGTTATATGTACCTAGGTACCTATGTTATATTGATAATGTAAAGAATTTTTTTTTAAACTTATTACGTACTTTACACTATAAAATTTTAAAATAAGTTTGTTTGTTTGGATGTTTGTCCGTCAATCACGCTGAAACTACTGAACGGATTTTGATGAAATTTGTTATCAGACAGGGTATGAGCTGACTTGGGTGATATGGTTATGATATAATATATTACAAGCTTATGCCTTTTATGCCTGCCAGTACATTTGATAAAAAAAATATTCGGATTAAAATAAACTGACCGGGGGCGTCGACCACAG
The DNA here is from genome assembly GCA_963931895.1 of Eupithecia pulchellata. Classification (NCBI taxonomy): domain Eukaryota; kingdom Metazoa; phylum Arthropoda; class Insecta; order Lepidoptera; family Geometridae; genus Eupithecia; species Eupithecia pulchellata. Next base: position 1,144,319 of record OZ007550.1, on the reverse strand, counting down.
GTGCGTCGACCACTGTGGGCCTAAGCCACGAACCCGTGTGTTCGCGGTGAAGGGTCGATGAGTGTTGCTGAAGGTTCGATAAGTTGCAAAACGCAAAAGTCACGACTACTTTTCTATAAACAGTGTCACCACAATACCAATTACTGAAATTCTTACTCATCATCAGCCCATGTTAGCCCACTGCTGGACATATACTACCCCTATTGAGCGCTATAGCGCCCTCTCTTCAGCTGATCGAAATATTAGGTCCTTACATATGAAATTGGCGTTTTTCGTACTGGCCACTTTAATCACAAATTTCTCCTCTTTGGAAGCGGATCCATCGCAAACCACGTCCGAGTTAGCTGCAGGCTGCGGTGTTAGTGATAAAACTGTTTTAATTCACTTGAAGCAAATTGGGAAGATTAAAAAGCTTGAAAGGTGGGTACCTCACGAATTGACTGAAGCAAACCGGCAAACGCGCGTCGACTGCTGCGTTACATTACTAAACCGGCACAATAATGAAGGTATTTTAAACCGAATCATTACCTGTGATGAAAAATGGGTTCTTTACGATAATCGGAAGCGCTCAGCGCAATGGTTGGATCCTGGCCAGCCAGCCAAATCCTGCCCCAAGCGAAAATTAACCCCAAAAAAGTTACTTGTAAGCGTTTGGTGGACTAGTGCCGGTATTGTTCATTACAGTTTTCTCAAATCTGGCCAGACTATTACGGCTGATGTCTATTGTCAGCAATTGCAAACCATGATGGAAAAGCTAGCGGCTAAACAACCTAGGCTGGTCAATCGCTCCACGCCACTGCTGCTTCACGACAACGCTAGACCACACACTGCGCAACAGACGGCTACTAAATTAGAAGAGCTTCAATTGGAAAGTCTAAGACATCCTCCGTACTCCCCGGACCTTGCTCCAACAGATTACCATTTTTTTCGAAATTTGGATAACTTCTTGCAAGGGAAAAAATTCAACTCCGATGGGGCAGTCCAAATCGCCTTCAAAGATTTTATTGATTCCCGTCCGACTGGTTTTTTTAGTAAAGGGATCAATGAACTACCTATAAGATGGCAAAAGTGCATAGAAAATAATGGTTCATACTTTGATTAATTAAATATATTATATTAAAAAATATTCGACTTTTTGTTCCTCCCATACAAAACGCCAATTTCATATGTAAGGACCTAATATAAAGTAATAAATAGACACAATTGTTTTTTATAGCATACACAAGAATATCATGACCATCGCTAATTTGAGACAAATATAATAATATTTTTATTCATACAATAGGGACAACATGAAAGGAATATATATCCTAAAACAAAGACAATCAAAGCAAGAGTATAAGGGTTTCTAAACCGATGTCGAAACCCAATAAAAGTTATTTATAACGAGATCTTAAATTCTCTCTTATCAAATGTTAAATACATCGTGTCCAAACTGAGCAGAGATTGTGGTATAGATACTGAATGATAGAATACTTCATTAGAACTTAAATAATAATATTATCTTATATATAATTATAAATAAAAATGTACACTATGCGGCGTGGTGCCGGCATAGAATTTTACCACCTCAACTCTTCCCGTGGGTGTCGTAAGAGGCGACTAAGGGACACACACCGGGGGGCGGGCAGCAGCGCCCTCTGCAGAACAACTACACCGAACTGCGATCCCCAACCCGCATGCTCTGCGTTAGGATTATGTGTAATAACCCCCAAATGATGAATAATACCATCTATAGCGCTCATTAGGGGAGGCCTATGTCCAGCAGTGGACTATTATAGGCTGATGATGATGATGAATATGTGGCGGCCGTATTGCAATTTCTTCAAGGCAAACTTAGGTACGCGATAACTGATATATTTTTATATGTAAAACGCATTTGTATTGGTTTGTTCAGGAGCTGCCGTCTTCGGATTCCGACGACATAGACGACTGGTTCCAACTCGACGTCAGAGCAGAGAAGGCCGGGGATTATTTACCACTCTTAGGTGAGAATTAAAACGAATATGTCCTGTCCATCCATTGGAATGCAAAATATTATTGAATATACCAAAATATGGAACCGATAGCTAATTTTGCCCATGTATCACACAGGTACGAACGCTAAAGAGGTTTTGTTGGAAGAGAAGAGTCGGGTAGAGGAGCGACTGGCGAACTTAAAGAAAAGTTTGTCTGTACTTACGGAGAGTGGGAAGAAACAGGCGGAGCAGGTAATAATATAAAAAAGCTTTATTATTCCCATAAATAAATGTATACTAATATTATATGTATAGAGGAAATATTTGATTGTTTAAATAATCTATACTTATATTATAAAGAGGAAAGATTTGATTGTTTATTTGAATTGAATATTTTACTATAAAAACTATCGTAGTTTGACGAATTCATTATGAATGTAAGCGGGTTAGCTACGAACCTATTATATGTTGTAAGAACATATAATAGGTTCGTAGTTAACCCGCTTATATTCATATTGAATTGAATAGGCTCCGAAACTGCAAGACCGTCTGACTGTTCGATTTTCCGTGATGAACATAGCCTATGAATATTTTCAAAAAATTTTGGATTTTCTGTGATGAACATAGGCTATCAATATTTTCAAAAAGTTCAAAATTAAAATTTTGTTTAATACCTGTGAGATTTTCGGGATAAAAAGTGGTCTATATTTTATTCCAGGTCATAAACTATCTGTGTACTAAGTTTCATCGAAATCTGTTTATTAGTTTTTGCGAAAAGAGTAACAAACATCCATCCATACAAACTTTGGCGTTTATAATATTATATTAGCAAGAAATATTGTATTAGGTTCTGTTTCACAGTATATAGTCATCTAGTACTAGTAACCATAACACAAGCTCTGCTTAGCTTTTGGCTAGATTTTCAGCATTATTATTATTATTATATATTTTTTAATATTTATTATATTTTTTTTCTTTCAGGTCCGCTCCGCTACATTAGCATTGGCAGAACTAGATGATATGCTCAAAGCAGCGTAGAGTATATTATGGCATTTATAGTGATAAGCTAGTTTTAGGTGTACATACTACCTATTGATTTATGAATTAAAATTCGAAATAAGATTGAATTACTGTTGTTTTTTTTACCCATGTAGTTTTACTTTGCCCGGCCACAGAGCCTGGGCCATAGTTCGCGAAGAACCAACGACCGCTGGGGTAAACGTGTTCTTGAGGGGGACACCGTGACTCGGTAAACGTAGTGTAGGACGCCCTCCTGCCAGGTGGCATGACAATCTGGGTAATACTGCTGGCAGATGCTGGATGCGACAAGCTGAAGACAGGGCGCTATGGCGCTTATGAAGGCCTATTTCCAGCAGTGGACTGATATGGGCTGATGATGAATCACAAACTGGCTAACGAAAATTTGATAATTTCCATTGTTCAATGTAGTAATAAGATAAAATAGGTGGCGACGGTGATTTCGAACAACGAAGAGACTAAAACAAAAACTCAAACAAAAGTAAAACATAGACTCAAAAACAAAAGTAGGTAATATTTAGGGAACATGCTTAGATAAAGTTATAGAAACATTTGAATTAAGTATAAGGATATACCTAGTGGTTTTATTTACCTAAAATGTATTAACAGTTTTATTATTTATTCTTGAAAACAGATACTTCTATTCTTACATTACAGGCTACTAGAAAAACTGTCAAAGCAATACACCATAAAACAAAAACAATATATATACAATAACAATTACTTATGTAATAAAAACTCATAAATATCTTCCAGATAGAATATTGAAAAGCGCTGAGATTAATTGAAAGTTATTAATTTAATCAGACCCGTCATATACTGATATCCTATTAGTTCTCCTATCTAACAACCATAGAGTTAAGATAGCATAATCTAACCTCTACGTTTATCAACCTATTTAGATAAAAACCTCCTCCTAGCAACCAAACAGTTTGTTCAATATCTCAACCGGTTGTCAACAATCATAACATGTCAAAATACACAACAACTGCAGAAATTGGTAAAATCGCAGTAAATTAATGTATTGAAATATTGTTATTTCATGAAGTAAAGTGGTTTAGGCGGCAAAATGAACGAGACGCTATTTGTGGCGCCGAAAAAGCACATCGCAAAGGCGATACGAGTGCACGATTATTTATATGGTGAGTAGTTACAACTGTTGAGAATAAAAATAGCCTCTCCCTTGCTCCTCCGGCTACGAAGACGTAGACACGTTCTCGGTGACCCCGTTGACCCAATCACCGCCGCTAACCCGGAGGTGACGTCAACCAGCACCGATTCGCTTCCGCACACTACACAAACGACCAAAAACCAACCCCGCCGGATGCGGGGTCGAAGAATTCCCCGCTTGCATAGGTGCTCTCGTGCACTTAGGCGAAACCTCCTTACCCGCTTGTAGTTCTGGCAACAGCCCAAGCCGAGGTTCGCACCTACTTATGTGCGTGTTGCCCCAACCTAACTTTACCGTAGTGGCGCCCTCTACGCGCGACGTGTGAGCTGGAGTATCCATAGCGTAGTCCATAGCCTGTTATAGGATAATAAATTAAACAGATTTCCTGAGACGACTTATATCAGCACAGCATCCCGGGAAATGCCGCGATTCCTACAAACCCCTTACTGGGTATCATTATCATCAGCCATGTTAGTCCACTGCTGGACATAGGCCTCCCCTAATGAGCGCTATAGCGCCCTGTCTTCAGCATGCGCATCCAGCATCTACTACCCACTGCAGCCTGGTCAAGTATGTATATACTACGAAAAAAACTAAAAAAAATTAAATTATATACTAAAGTAGATATAATAATATACTGGTAAAGTTAACATAAAATTTGTAAACAGATTCAGCGTTCATCGTATCAGGAGCCCGGGACTATGCGAGGACTTCGTTCAAGGCAGCCATGGCCTCCGCCCAGCTTGTAAGTGACGACCTCTGTGGCGTAGTGAGTAGAAGGATTGCCACGGTTGAGAATAAAAAGCTGTTAAAACCAACATAGACATCATTATGTGTAAAGAACTTTATTCTCATCCAAATACATGGTTCACTTATAATGAGCTATGTACAATGAGAAACAAAATTAATAAAGTATTACCTAATAGGCTTGATGATGATCATGAAACTTACGTGCGCTTGTAAAGTGCGCGTGTCAAAGAGTCCTGTAAGGTCTTAAGGAAATAAAGAACTTGGATTTTGATTTTGAAAGATTTTGGACATATCCAAATAGTTTTTGAAAATCTACGTTTCATACTTTTTGAAATGCATTACTGTTACCTACTCCCTTATCTCCGAAGTAGCTGGTACCTGTAATTGTATACATAATCGACATACTCGCACTTGACGGCTCTGGTTTTTGTGTGCTATATGTGAAAAAGGTTTTATGAAAGTTGACCTCTGTGGTATAGAGAACGAAGGTAAGTACCTACCGTAGCGGAATAAATACTCCTTTGCATTCATTCACATTTTTAATACAGATTCTGCGGCCGGTCTACGCTACTATGTTCTCAGACTTGAATAAAAACTCGCGACTTAACGTGGGTAAGTATAAGCAATGTGTCGATCTGTGTTTTCAGATTCAGATTCAATAAATCAAATTTCATACAGTTAATTATTAAAACAAATAAATAACTTGATTATGATTTCTCTTCACTTAAATTTTTTGTCCACTAGCGGAAGAAGTGATAGAGATACCAATAGTACAGTGCGCGTCACATACCCCCCTATCTCAATGTATGTGGGACACAATATGTAGTTGTTATTGTTGCGAATTTTACACTTTGAGTATTATGGTGGGTGGTTCGATCCTGAGTGGCGGCGTGATAGATTTTTGCATGTGAAAATTTGTGATTAGTTACAAGGGAATTCGAAGTCGTCGTAAATATTATGTAGACAAGGGGGGTACTTAATTCTGACGCGCACTGTACATTCATAATCATAATACAACTTATGTGTCTAATACAGTGTTTGTTTTGCATTAATGTTATCATCTATCGAGTACAAGGCTGGTTGGCCAAATGGCAAAATGGTTTGGTTATATTTGTTGCTGACTGTACCTATCCGTACTATACTTAAGGGTTCGATTCCCGGGTATTTGTTAAAGCGGTCCGTCTCTTCGCACGGGAATTTAACTAGAATATCAAAAATTTCTACATCGGTTATGTTAGGTTCCTATAATTAAGTCTTCATTCATACGGATCCCTAGTTTTTTTATATTAAAGAATATTAATATAAAAAAACTAGGGCTAATTAAAATATTATATTCTTTCACCATTAGAATCCTAAATTTTCCCTGACTATAGACCATTTCAATAAGTTAAAAGTTGGGGATCTGCATGAAAAAATATTTTTTTATTAAACACCCCTGCGAACTCGGGGCGGACCGCTAGTGTTAATAAATACTGTTCTTGTAGAGGTATAATAAAAAGTATTTATATATTGTATTATGTATCAGTCATCTAGTACCCATAACACAAGCCCTGCTTAACTTGGGGCTAGATGATGCTGTGTGGATTGTCCGGCATTATTTATTTATTATTTATATTATTATTTTTTAAAATAAAATATATTTTTATAAGAATTTCTCTTTCAGTGTACCACACAAACTGCCGCTTACCGGACCACATAGACCGGTCGTACGCCGGCTACCGGCGCCGAGTGCAAGCGCTGGCACAGCAGGGCCCGCCGCACCTGACCGGCAAGGACCGGTACAAGTTTTCAAACATGTGAGTCCAAGTTGCCACAAGTTTACACATCTGCCACAATTTTACACACATGTTAGTCCAATTCTGATACTAGTTTACACACATGTGAGTCCAAATCTGCCCGAGTTGTCAGACATGTTAGTCCGAATCTGCCACAAGTTTACACACGTAAGTTTTTGCAGATGTTAGTCCAAATCTGCCATAAGTTTACACACGTGTTAGTCCAAATCTGATACTAGTTTACACACATGTGAGTCCAAATCAGACACACGTTTACACACATGTTAGTCAAAATTTGATACTAGTTTACACATAAATATGTAAGTCTAAATCAGCTTACAAGTTTACACACATATTAGTCCAAATTAGCTGCAAGTTTATTACACACATGTGAGTCCAAATCTGCCAAAAGTTAATACATTATGCAAGTCCAAATTTTACACAAGTGTGTTTACATCAAGTTTACACACAATGTGAGTGAAAGAATGAGCGAGGTGGTACCATAGAACATATAAATGTATAATATAACTAGCGGTCCGCCCCGGCTTCGCACGGGTATTAAACAAAAATTTCAGAAATTATACACACTAACACGATGGGTTTCACAGTTTTCATACGGATCCCTTACTTTTTTTAACAGCATTGGGGTTTTCGATATTGACTCGACACTCCATAACTGACACTGGCCGTAGAGAAAAAGCAAGCACCGTGCGCTATATATTCAACCTCTTTTTCTATTCTGACGCGCCATAATAGAAAAAGAGGTTGAATATACAGCGCACGGAGTTGAATTATTCATGCGGATCCCTAACTTTTTTGAAAATATTATATAGCCTATGTTCATCACGGAAAATTTAGCATTCAAACAAACAAACAAACATACAAACAATCAAATCTTTCCTCTTTATAATATTAGTATAGATTAAATCCCAGTAATTTAATAACTCCTGCAGGCCGAAGCAACTGCTGGCAGTGCCTACCGCGGAGCCTGACTTCCATCCGCCCACGCCGCGGTACGTCCCGCCCGCCCAGAAGATACCAAGGAATCGCGCTACGCAGAGTTTATACAGGTGACTATAAAATAAATAAAAATAAAATAAAAATACTCTTTACTAGCGGTCCGCCCCGGCTTCGCACGGGTATTAAACGAAAATTTCAGAAATTATACACACTAAAACGATGGGTTTCACAGTTTTCATACGGATCTTTACTTTTTTTAACAGCATTGGGGTTTTTGACCTTGACTCGACATTCCAAAACTGACACTGGCCGTAGAGAAAAAGCAAGCACCGTGCGCTATACAACCTCATTTTCTATTCTGACGCGCCATAATAGAAAGGGATGGTTGAATATACAGCCCACGGTTCTATTATTGAATTTTTCATGCGGATCCCTAACTTTTTTGAAAATATTATATAGCCTATGTTCATCACGGAAAATTAAGGATTCTAATGGTGAAAGAATTTTTTAACTCGGTCCAGTAGTTTCGGAGCCTATTCAATTCAAACAAACAAACAAACAATCAAATCTTTCCTCTTTATAATATTACTAGCGGCCCGCCCCGGCTTCGCACGGGTAGTAAACAAAAATTTCAGAAATTATACACACTAAAACGATGGGTTTCACAGTTTTCATACGGATCTTTACTTTTTTTAACAGCATTGGGGTTTTTGACATTGACTCGACATTCCAAAACTGACACTGGCCGTAGAGAAAAAGCAAGCACCGTGCGCTATACAACCTCTTTTTCTATTCTGACGCGCCATAATAGAAAAAGAGGTTGAATATACAGCCCACGGTTCTATTATTGAATTTTTCATGCGGATCCCTAACTTTTTTGAAAATATTATATAGCCTATGTTCATCACGGAAAATTAAGGATTCTAATGGTGAAAGAATTTTTTAACTCGGTCCAGTAGTTTCGGAGCCTATTCAATTCAAACAAACAAACAATCAAATCTTTCCTCTTTATAATCTTAGTATAGATATTAGTATAGATATAGATTGGAACACAGTACATAGGACATAATTTTGTGAAAACGATAATGCACGCAGTAGTTATTTAACTGTGTCGCGAGCATTAACGCCCTCCTCCGAATTTAAAATTAGAGTTCCTTAATTACTATTTTTAATAACGAAAACTTTAAGACTACTTAAATATGAAACAAAGAATTTAACTTATTGAAACAATACAAAAAATACACAAAATAAAGCAGTGGCTTGACAGAAAAGTACACGATGGAAAATTACATCTATGACTCGCCGATACCAGCTAGACAGTGAACGGATAAAACCTGGAAGCATTCCTTGCGCTAGAAAATGACCCAATGCAAAGCTGTGATAGTGTGTTCTGGTCGTTTTCTATGTACAGTGCGCGTCAGAATTAAGTATCCCCCTTGTCTACAAAATATTTTCGACTACTTTTGATTCCCTTGTAACTTGGCACAAATTTTCACATGCAAAAATTTATCACGCCGCCGCGCCGCTCAGGATAGAACTGCTTACCCATAATACTCAAAGTCTGAAATGCCCAACAATAACAACTACATTCATTGAGATAGGGGGAGTACTTATATGTGATGCGGACTGTACATTAATAAAAAAAAATATCTATCTATGTAACTAGCGGTCCGCCCCGGCTTCGCACGGGTATTAAACAAAAATTTCAGAAATTAATCACGCTAACACGATGGGTTTCACAGTTTTCATACGGATCCCTTACTTTTTTAACAGCATTGGGGTTTTTGACATTGACTGGACACTCCATAACTGACACTGGCCGTATAGAAAAAGAACCGAACTGCGATCCCCAACATGCTCAGCTTGGGGATTATGGGGAATAACCCCCAAATGAAAACATGCCATCTATGGCGCTCATTCGGGGAGGCCTATGTCCAGCAGTAGAATATTATAGGATGCATGTTATGCGTAGTAGCGAACCATAAACAAGACCTGACGGATGCTTCCAGAGAATCATCAGCCCAGACCTCGCCGTGGCAGCCGGATGGGAAGGCAGCCGTGGAATGCCAAGATACGCCTGAAGTACTGTATATCGATAAACTGGAGTGGGGTAAGGGTTTACAGTACATACAATTATATATTTACCGTAAGTTACACATCGTTTTGTTTATATATTTACCTAGCTGTTAGTTTTCCAAAAATTGTAAAATAAAATAAAATATATTGTGATATATGTGATATCACATTTTATGACAAATGGTACTGCACTAGGTATATGCTATTATTGACATGAATGCTCCGGCGACAAAGATGAAATTCCCAAATATATGTAGGTATACAAACGTTATACCAAAATGATTTGTGATTTGAGAACTTTCACCACGATTATTTGTAGTAAAATTGTGTTTATCTGGGTTCCTATCCAACCAAAGTTTTTTCAAAATATTGTACTACCAAAATTATTTTAAATTATAATAAGTTTTGACAGGTCCGGGCAAGCCGTATCGATTAGGGGATCTGCCAGCCGACTTTCATACCACGGAAATCATCAACAAGTGAGTTTATTTTTAAGAAAGAGTTAGTTGAAGTTAGTATTTTAGGGTTCCGTACCCGAAGGGTGTAAAACGGGACCCTATTACTTAGCCGATCTGTCAGTTCGTTTGTCAAAAGGTTTCTCGTAAACGGTAAAAGGGAGACAGTGGAAATTTTAAAGTTATTTATGATGGGATATTTACCATTATTTGAGTTTTCCAATATTTCGGCACAGTTTCATGCGCCAAGAAAAAATAAACAAAAAAATAATTTATTAAACTTTGCTTTGCATTAAGCTTGGGGCTAGATGCTATGTGGATTGTCCAGCATTATTTATTTATTTTTAACGATTGTATCAAATTTATAAGCTATCAAGTACCCATAACACAAGCTCTGCTTAGCTTGTGGATTGTCCAGAAATATTTATTTACAATTTATAATCATGGATCTGCAAATAAATAATTTATTGAAGATTGCCCGACCTATTTATTATATTTCTCCGCTATTACGCCGTTAACTGAAAGACTATCGGCACGATGATGGTCGCTAGTCAACATCCCACATGCCGACAACCTCATTAGCTAAGTCAAGATATTTGCTAAGTTTATCTTTCTCAGCTTTAACGAGGTTACCATCATGTGGTTTGTTGACATCAGCGAGCACCGCCTTCCGTTCTAACCGATCTATCAATACAATATCAGGCTTAAGAATAGTCCTGTCAGTAACGATAGATCATCGGTCCCAATAGAGAGTGGCACGGCTATTTTCGAGAACTGGCGCAGGTATACTATACTTATAGTACGGTACTTCCGGACCAGTAAGGCCGTATCGGAGAGCAAGTTGCTGGTGTATAATTTTGGCTACTTGGTTGTGTCTATGCAAGTATTGAGAGTTAGCAAGATGAACAACCCGAAAGTATAGAGGTATGACGTAGGGTCTCCCCAGGGAGATGACACGCTCGACAAATATCGATTGTGCCATCTTTCATATACTTTCGGTAGTTGTTGGTCTTTACTACCTCATCCATAATTGCAAAGACAAAACAGTTTCAGTTTCCCCAAAGAGGTCACCGAAGCGTAGCCGGTTTACTGAACTTAGGAGATCTACATCAGGTCCTGTGAGGACCTTATAAAATCTCCCATGCAATTCTTTGCTCTCCCATATTGCTTTCCTGTCCTGAACGCTCATCACCATAGGCTCCGCCAGTTCTCGTTAGCCAAGGAGAGGGGGGTTAGGTTCTTATCAACTGCAACCACATCGCGATGCATCTGGTATTCGGCTTGAAGGAAATGATTTCTGAGATTGCAAACCTTACGGTTGTGTAGGGTTATGGCGTTTAGAAAACCTCGACCACCACATTTCCGATGGATATTTATTATTATTATTTATTATTGTGGTCAGGATGCGGCACGCCCGCCGCTGGATGGAGCTGGTTGAGAAGGGAGTCTTCCCGAAGTGGATGAAGAGGAGCGACGCCATCATCGAGGATCTGGAGACCAAGGATCTCATCTTCAGGGAGGCTGTGAGTTACCATGAGTTATAACTCGAGTGTCACTTGTATAACTGTGTTTTTATTGACGACCTCTGTGGCGCGGTGTGCGAAGGTCCGCGTGCGACGATCAGAAGTGAAAACGATCAGAACACCCTGAAAAACGATCTGCAGCTTGTACAAATATTTGTCTCGATGCGGGAATCGAACCCGCAACCTCCTGCGTCGCAGGCGGACCTTCGCCCACCGCGCCACAGAGGTCGTCTTTAGTTTCAGACTTTCCCATACCGACCGATCTAAATGTGCCTTTCATTGATCTTCATAGGAGATTGACGAGCTGCAAGAGATCCGCTTAGAGCTGCTCCACCGCATGCAGTCCCAGCAGCGACAGCAGGCGACTTCCCGCTGCAGCAGAAGGCTGGCGAAGCGCTGGGCAGTCAATAAGGAAGAGATGGAGAGGAAGATCAGCCGCATTCGACGGGCGAGGGACAGAGGTGGGTGGTAGTGCCTGAGTTTGTGTTGGAGGAGTTTAGAGTAGACAGGATAGATAGGTTAACACGTTCTATGCCAAAAGAAAAACATAGTTTTTCCGTTCGAGCCACGACGCCCTATCTGGGGGTCACTGTGATAGAGATAGAGATAAAGATACTTATTTGCAAAAAATATGTGCATGGAAGGTAACAAATATGTAATATTAATGAGAAACACATGCTTGAACGGTCATGCTATACAAAATAATTAGAGATGGCATGCAAATGCAAACATTAAAAACTTACAACGATCTATCAGTAAAAATATTCATTCAGAATACAGAGTGATTGGTACATCGTTTGCCGAATAAAATGACGCTGAAGGTGCTAAAACTAGAAGGGGGCTTAGTTTGGGACATTCTCAATGGCTTACGAAAATTAAATCTTAATAAATATGTTTTTTTACTATTGTATTCTTAAGATAAAATACAAATATGGTTTTACTGCATAAAACGCACAAAAAACTTGAAAAATATCTAGGTCCTGTTATGTGACAAATGTCCTAATGTGCCTCCTTCTAAGGTCTAAAGGAAGTAAAGCACTTTGGTTTTGATGAAACTTTTTTATTAACGCCTGGTACCTCGATAGAACTCCGCAAGCTATCAGCCGCTCACACCAGCGGCGGCAGAGCCGGCTTGGTAGCTAGCATGCGCGAGGCTCGTGGGATGGGCAGCGCTCTGAAGGCCGCTAACGACCCCGCGAGTGGGATGTACGCGCCGCTGGCCAGGCATGGCTACCAGGCGCGCAGGAGGCATGCTACTATATACTACGATCCTAGTTTACTGTGTAAGTAATTGACGATATGATTAATATTTGTACGATCTGCAGATATTTGCTCAGAGGTTCTGGTCGTTTTCTATCTATACTAATATAATATTATAAAGAGGAAAGATTTGATTGTTTGTTTGTTTGAATTGATTATGCTCCGAAACTACTGGACCAATTTGAAAAATTCTTACACCATTAGAATCCTAAATTTTCCGTGATGAACATAGGCTATATAATATTTTCAAAAAAGTTAGAGATCCGCATGAAAAAATCAATAATTGAACCGTGCGCTGTATATTCAACCTCTTTTTCTAAATATTATGGCGCGTCAGAATAGAAAAAGAGGTTGAATATACCTATAGCGCTCTGTGCTTGCTTTTTCTCTACGGCCAGTGTCAGTTATGGAGTGTCGAGTCAATGTCAAAAATCCCAATGCTGTTAGAAAAAGTAAGGGATCCGTATGAAAACTGTGAAACCCATCGTGTTAGTGTGTATAATTTCTGAAATTGTTGTTTAATACCCATGCGAAGCCGGGGCGGGCCGCTAGTGTATAATAAAAAATATCTATTTAATAATATTGTATTACGTATATCAGGCATCTAGTACCCATAACACAAGCTCTGCTTAGCTTGGGGCTAGATGATGCTGTGTGGATTGTCCAGCATTATTTATTTATTTATAATGCGGTAATAATTGGTAGTACGGCCTTATGGCTTAGGTCGGATTGCGGCGAGCGAAGCGACCCGCAATTTGACATCCGTCACATACTGTGTGACATTACACCCACTTATATGGGTATTGTTTTCGACAAATCAAACTCGTATATTACGAAAAAGATGAACATTTTCTAATGCAAGATGGCTGACATATTTCCATCGCTAAAAATCAGATATATACGTTAATTTTGAAGTTTTATACGGATCCTAACTTTAAGAAAAATCTTCTATAGCCTGTATTCATCAGGGATAATCTAGGATTCTAATGGTGAAATATTTTTTTGATGTAGAAATGGTGCCTATCCATGTGCCTCCCCTAATGAGCGCCACAGCGCCCTGTCTTGCAGCTTGTCGCATCCAGCATCTGCCAGCAGTCTTGAATACGCTAAAATACAATAACAAATTTTCATATGACGGTAATGGCCTCTTCCAGCGTTAGAAGAACACGCAACCGCCGCCAACCCCCCGGCCTGGCTGGAGTGCTGCGCCCACGACCTGAAGCACTCCTGCTCCGGGCACCACCTGCCTCCGGACCGGACCAAACTGTGCGAGCGAGAGACCAAGTGGAGCGAGGACTTCCTCAGGAACCTGCACTCTGATCTCAAGAGTGAGTGGGATGCAAGATAGAAGGCTGTGGGACGATGTGACATGATTTGGGGACGATGCGATAAAAGACTTAAGGACGATGTCACAAAAGACTTTGGGACGATGCGACAAAAGACTTAGGGATGATGCGATAAAAGACTTAGGGATGATGCTACAAAAGACTTAGGGATGATGCGACCAAAGACTTAGGGATGATGCCACAAGACTTAGGGACTAAGGAGGATGCGACAGAAGACTTAGGGACGGACGATGCGATAAAAGATGCTGGAGTGCCGTGCCCACGACCTGAAGCACTCCTTCTCCGGGCACCACCTGCCTCCGGACCGGACCAAACTGTGCGAGCGAGAGACCAAGTGGAGCGAGGACTTCTTGAGGAACCTGCACTCTGATCTCAAGAGTGAGTGGGATGCAAGATGGCTGTGGGACGATGCGACAAGATTTCGGGACGATGCGATTAAAGACTTTGGGACGATGTCACATAAAACTAAGGGATGATGCGATAAAAGACTTTGGGACGATGTCACATAAAACTAAGGGATGATGCGACAAAAGACTTTGGGACGATGTCGCATAAGACTAAGGGATGATGCGACAAAAGACTTAGGGAAGATGCTACAACACTAAGAGACAAATTATTGTACGATCTGCGATCTGCTGTGAGATATTCTCTGGGTGTTCTATTTTTAGAATGACAATTTATCATTAAACTGATCGCAGATGTGTTCTGTCTTAAATATGTTCACATAAATCTTTCATTGTACCACAGAGGCGCGGCTAGGCGCGGTCCTAACCTCGGCCGGGCCGCTGCACGTGTTGAAGCCACGTCGTCTGCAAGACACCCCCCGACCCGCCACCCCTGAGGTCGACCCTGTACCAGACACAGAGGAAACACGGCACCAGGTGACTCACCTTTGTCTTACCCTCAATATTGAATTCAGTATAATATACAGTGGCCTATACATACCCTAGGTCCGTGGGGTAGCGATGCTCTCCGTCTTTTCAAATAATTATCTGAGCCTCAGGTCGAAGCGACGTGCGACCCGAGAGCTGGTCAGTATCTGGCGCAGCGCATCAGCATTGCATACAGCGAGGCTGCAGCCAGCAGCGTCTTAGGGCACTTCCAACTGGTATTGATATGGATCAGTTAAGCTACCTGTAGTTTGTTTCCAACAGTCTGCAGTTAGCTCAATAGTTTCAATTGTAAATGCTAGCTTTTATTTAGTTGGATAATAGTGATTTTCTTTGTTCATAAAGGCTTTTTCAGTGGCATTATTTGAATTTTAAACAACTGATCCATAAACTGGTATTCACCAGTTACCTATTTTTTTGAGAACAATGGAGTCGCTGATGCATTGCCTCGCTGTGTTATGATGAGAAGGTGGCAATAAGACGTAGTATGATTTCAGGCTGCGTTGCTGCTTCAAAGAATAATACGGGGACGAGCTGTGCAAACCTTGGTTACTATAATTACTAGTATTATGTTATCTGTGTTATTTATAATATAATTTTGTAGGTTACGTCACTCCCGTCACATGTCATTCACACACACATTCACACACACATACGCTCATCATACAGAGACTGGCTGACAAACATAATCTAAACAGCTTATTTTTTAATTCTCGGTTCATTATTTTGTTTCTGTTTCGGTTTAAAGATCTTTATTTATTCTTAAAATGAACGTCACACAATTATTCCATTTACACATGTATAGGTGTGGTGAGTGTGTGAGTGTTCCACACACTCACCATACAGAGACTGGCTGACGAAAAAAAATATGTAAAAACCGTAATTAGATTATTAGCTTGCAATTTTCGGTTCATTCTTTTGTTATTTCGGTTTCCGTTTAAAGATCTTTATTTATTCTCAAAAAGAACAAACAAGTCCTCTTAGAATGAGTAGGTATACCATTGGTATCTACAAGTATTACTTTGGTAAAGTTGCGGTAGATCTATGGATTTTGCAAATCATTTATAGATTACAATTAGTAAAAAAATTAATAAATAAAAAAAATCACTTAGAGTTTTGTTGTAGAAACGTATATTATTTACAGAATTATATTTCAATTAAATTTTTCATTATAGGTATTCCTTTTTCGTTATATTAACAGATACATTTGCCTTTTAAAAGATACATTTAGAAATATTTTGTAGTCTAGTAGTGCATAGCGAGTTTATTCTTATTTCTAGTATTTAATTATAATTATTATATTAAATTATGTATATCGCAATTGTTAAGGAGTACATAGGCTCATACATAGTATTAAATACATAAATATATTATGTCATCATCATCATCACCAGCCTATAATAGTCCACTACTGGACATAGGCCTCCCCTAATGAGCGCCAAAGATGGCACTATCATTTGGGGGTTATTGCCCATAATCCCCACGCTGGGCATGCGGGTTGGGGATCGCAGTTCGGTGGAGTTGTTCTGCAGAGGGCGCTGCTGCCCGCCCTCCGGTGTGATTCCCTTAGTCGCCTCTTACGACACCCACGGGAAGAGATGGGGTGGTGCAATTCTATGCCGACACCACACGGCAATGCCGACACCACACGGCAAATATATTATGTAATATATTATAATACAAGATGACAGGGCGCTATGGCGCTCATTAGGGGAGGCCTATGTCCAGCAGTGGACTAACATAGGCTAATAATGATGATGATACTATACCTAATATTTCTAGATGTACGAAGGCCGCACAAGAGCTGCAGAACTGACGGAGGAGCTGAAGACAACTCATGGCCTTCAGAAGGAGGACAAGATCCGGATAGCGCGGGAAGAGGCCAAGGCTCGGGAGTACGCCACGCTCAAGACGGAGGCCGAACAGAAGGTTATTTGGGGGCCACACATAATGGGACTTCAGAGTGGTTACATTATCTGTGGTTGTATTACTTAGATGTCTATAACACAGGCTTTTCAAGCTAATCCAATACAATCAACAACAACATCAACAGCCTATGATAGTCCACTGCTGGACATAGGCCTCCCCTGATGAGCGCCATAGATGGCATTGTTCATCATTTGGGGGTTATTGCCCATAATTCCCAAGCTGGGCATGTTGGGGATCGCAGTTCGGTGGAGTTGTTCTGCAGAGGGCGCTGCTGCCCGCCCCCCGGTGTGTGTCAGTGTGTCCCTTAGTCGTCTCTTACGACACCCACGGGAAGAGTTGGGGTGGTGAAATTCTATGCCGACACCACACGGCCAGCAGCAATCCAATACAATCAACGCATGTCAATTATATACACTTAGATCATAAGTAACATACATTTGATTGTTTTTGGAATTATTTATCAATTATCTTAAGTAATAAATACATTTCATCTATACTAATATTATAAAGAGGAAAGATTTGATTGTTTGTATGTTTGTTTGTTTGTTTGAATTGAATAGGCTCCGAAACTACTGAACCAATTTGAAAAATTCTTTCACCATTAGAATCCTAAATTTTCCGTGATGACCATAGGCTATATAATATTTTCAAAAAAGTTAGGGACCCGCATGAAAAATTCAATAATTGAACCGTGGGCTGTATATTCAACCTCTTTTTCTATTATGGCGCGTCATAATCGAAAAAGAGGTTGGATATACATATAGCGCACGGTGCTTGCTTTTTCTCTACGGCCAGTGTCAATTATGGAGTGTCGAGTTAATGTCAAAAACCCCAATGTTGTTGAAAAAAGTAAGGGATCCGTATGAAAACTGTGAAACCCATCGTGTTAGAGTGTATAATTTCTGAATTTTTTGTATAATACCCGTGCGAAGCCGGGGCGGACCGCTAGTTTCATATAAACTAATATTTTATAGAGGACTGTTTTAGGCTTCAGTAATTTTGAAGTATTATTTATTGAAAGCGAAATACAATGTGTAAAGTGCTGTGTGGATTACCCAGCATTATTTATTTATTTATTTAGTACTAGCGATCCGCCCCGGCTTCGCACGGGTATATAAAAATATAAATTGAATTGTTCATGATGATCCCTAACTTTTTTTAAATATTCTATAGCCTATGTTCATCACGGAAAATGTAGGTGAAAGAATTTTTCAAATCGGTCTAGTAGTTTCGGAGCCTATTCAATTCAAACAAACAAACAATCAAATATCCTCTTTATAATATTAGTGTAGATATTGATGGTACACACATCAAAACATAGAATAAACTTAAACTAAAAGGGTATAAAATAAAAAAATAAATAATGCTGGACAAATCACACAGCATCATCTAGCCCCAAGCTAAGCAGAGCTTGTGTTATGGGTGTACTAGATGACTGATATACATAATAAAATATTATTACATATATAAATATTTTTTATTATACATAGAAAACAACCAGAACCCCTGAACAAATATGTACAGTGCGCGTCACATATAAGTACCCCCCCCTATCTCAATGTATGTGGGACACAATAGTTGTTATTTTTGTGAATTTCAGACTTTGAGTATGTTCGATCCTGAGCGGCGGCCTGATAAATTCTTGCATGTGAAAAATTGTGACAAGTTACAAGGGAATTAGAAGTAGTCGAAAATAGTTTGTATACAAGGGGGGTACCTAATTCTGACGCGCACTGTACCTACATGGGCGAGATTATAATATATGATATTATATTACATAGTCTTTAATCATGACTAAATAAACCTACACACTTTTTACATTTTCTCAAGAACCTCTCTCTACAGGAGGACGCAATCAGCGCGTTGGTAGATGAGTTAACAGGCGGCGCCGTCTCCGCGGCTCTCGACTTCTTGGAGAAAGAACTGCGACGGCTCAAAGAGGAGCGGCGACAGCATGCCTTCATACTTATAGCGCGTGAGTTGTGGCAGCGTCTTCTTGATAGATAGCTATAGATACCAAGATATAGCGTTTATTAAAAGAAATTATGACATATTTATGATTAGTAGCATCTTAAATCCTAAATTAGGTTTATCTAGACACTAGAGTTTACTAGAGTTTACTAATATTACAATCCAAAAAACACGCTTAAAATCTATGACAGTGATATGAGAATAAGAATAAAATAATTTATTTGCAATGGTCAGTTACAAATAACAAATTATTTCTTTTTTATATGAATGTTTTTAAAAAAATCAAAATCAAAGTGCTTTATTTCCTTTAGACCTTACAGGACTCTTGGACTCTTTAAACTTACGCGATCTGAACATATAATGATTAGTAATTAATGGGTATTTATCGCGTTTTTATTTTTATATTTTTTTTTAGTTAAAAAAAACACGATAATATGTACTTGTTAATTACTAATCATTATCTTTTTTTTATAATTATCAGATGTATGAAATTTGACTTATCTAAGTGTTTATTTTGTAAGCCTAAAGAAATAAAGTTATTGAATCTGAATCAAAATTAAATATGATTTAAAATGTAAGCCCGAAAGCCACAAAATGGCCTCTGCCTCAGCATGAGTTGGTACAACGCTGGTCTTCCGGTAGAACCATTTGTTAGCGGTACGGATAATCTGCAAAACATAAAGCGTTTTGGTATAGTTCGACCGAAACCGCTGTACCGCTCCTGAGGTATGCGCGCGGCGAGACGGGGGGGAAGTATCGGCCGCTCCGATCCATCAGTCTGCCGTCGACGCTCACGGCAGTAGGTCGCCTTTGTACCGGACGGTCTATGTCAGATACACATGAGATAAATATCCAAAGATGGGCCGAGCGCTATCTCGTGATGTCAAGGCCATAATTTTTAAAGTGGCCGAATATTTTAAGAAAAGAAAAGCAGACAGAGAGAGCTTTGAATATGATGAAACATACATTAACGCCAGTCACCATGTAAGCAAATGTTTTGAATATAAAAGTGATGCAAATATTGCCAAAATCGTGGCAGACGCTACGGGGTACTGCGAAAGAACCGCAAGAAATGTGATAAAAGAGGGCAATTCATCAACTGAAAATTTGGGCCGATTGAAATTTAATTCGCCAAAACAACCAAAAACTATAAAGAAAAAACATGTTGTTGATGATTTTGATTTAGGAGTTATCAGAAGAAAAATTCATCAGTTTTATGAATTTGAAAAAAGAGTGCCAAGTGTCCGTAAGTTACTTTCAAGTTTGAAACAAGATGGCATATTAAATTGTGGACGAGAATTTCTAAGGAGCCTCTTACACACAATAGGTTACTGTTTCAAAAAATGCAAATCGAAGAGACATCTCCTTATAGAGCAGCCTAATATTGTAGTGTGGCGGAAAAAATACTTAACACAAATCAGAAATTACAGAACGCAAAACCGCAACATATATTTCCTTGATGAAACATACATTAACGCCAGTCACCATGTAAGCAAATGTTGGCAATCATCGTCCGAACCTGGAATTCATGCTGATATTGGAAAAGGACGGCGTTTGGTAATTCTTCACGCTGGATGTCGAAATGGCTTGGTTGATGGTGCATTGACGATATTCAAATCAGATGCTAAGACCGGCGACTATCATGGAGACATGAACGGGCCTACTTTTTATAAGTGGGTAGATGAAAAGTTAAAAGATAAATTGCTTCCGAATTCTGTGGTTGTCTTGGACAACGCGTCTTACCACAGCGTTCAGGTTGACAAGAAGCCAACCATAGCAAGCCTCAAAACCGAAATGCAGAACTGGTTACGGCGCCACAATGTTGAATTTTCGGAAGCTATGACAAAATCTCAACTGCAACTTCTTATCGATAATACACAAAAAGAGCCCGTGTACAGAATTGATGAACTCCTGAAAGCCAATGGACATACTGTTCTACGATTACCGCCGTACCATCCGGATTTGAATCCCATAGAGTTAGTCTGGGCTGATATTAAAAACAATATAGCTCATAACCATATTAACTCTTCTCTAGATGAAAAGATAAACTTATTGAATACATTGTTTTCGGAGTTCACGGCGGAAAAATGGCAGAAATGTGATGATCATGTCCAAAAAAATGAAAACAATTACTGGGATCGCGATAGTAGATTTGATATTATTATCGATCCATTAATTATAAATTTGCAGAACGACTCTGATTCAAATTCCGATGGCGAAACGGAAGATGAAGTTGAAGCAGAAGCTCTGTCAGAATATCTGTAGATAATTTAGTTATAAAAAAATATAAACATATCGATATAATATATAAAACAAAAATATTGTTTATATTGGTACGATATCGTAAGATATATCCGACAATATCGATCTCATGTGTATTCTTGCTCTTTTTTCCTCGGCCCCCACTTCGCCGCACTTTCTTAGGGAGCGGTACAGCGGTTTCGGTCGAACTATATAGTTCATATTTCGCAGTTCGAAACAATTATAATATTGCTGTACCTAAGCACCCAAGGTGTTCAAAATATCAAACTACTTATCTATAGGTACTACTAATATTGAATTTTTCATGCACATACCTAATTTTTTTGAAAATATTCTATAGCATGCTCATCTAGGAAATTTTAGGATTCTAATGGTGAAAGAATTTTTCAAATCGGTCCAGTTGTTTCCGGTCCTATTCAATTCAAACAAACAATCAAATCTTTCCTCTTTATAATATTAGTATAGATTATAAATAACAAGAAATAACTATACCTACATATGAATCAATCTTCAATTGACTATGTTTACGAAGATAAGAGTCGGTAGGTTATTCGTTTTCCAGCCGCCTTTGCGCATAGCATACTTATAAGCTCTTTGGTTCACACCTACAGCAAACCAAAAAGGTACTAACTCGAAATGTATACTCTTTTCGATAGGTTATGCGTTTTCCAGCCGTCTTTGCGCATATCTTACTAATAACCTCTTTGGTTCACACCTACAGCGAACCAAAAAGGTCCTGTATCAAAATGTATGTAAACTCCTTGCTTCAGTGCGAGAGAAAAACATGCGAGAAGCAGCCGAGGCGGGAAGGAGACAGAAAGAGGAGCACAGGAGGCGGGAACACGATGAGATGTTTAGACAGGTACCGTTCCAGGGGGTCTATTATAATTGTACATCACGAAATTTCCCATTGGTGCACTCTAATACAGCGAAACAGAGCACCAATTTGCGGAAAAAATTAAACGAAACAATCGATTACGTATTTTGGAGAATAAGAATAGGCTTTATGCAACTGATATAATATAATATATCAAAAATTTAAGAAATAAAGTATCCTGTTTATTTGTAGCACACCCAAAAACAACATTTGTCATAAAACTTAAAAATAAACTTAACATACAGCATGTGAACAAAAAAAAAAACGATTTTATCGGTATTTCAACCTACATAAATTACCTACTCCGATCGCTACGGCACTCATTAGGGAAGCCCTGTCCAGCCGTGGATTAAACTAACATAGGCTAATTATGATGATGATGATCACTATCCTACATACACGTTTTACCAACAGGCCCTCGGCGTAACCCAAGATACAGTAGACGTGTACCTTCGAGAGTTGGTAAAAGAAGGCGTTGAATTAGCAGCCGAGGAGGACGCGGTGAGGCAAGCGAAGATCCAAGCTGACAACGTGGACAAGAGTCTGATAGAGCATCAGTCCATGTGAGTAGACATCAAGAGTCTCTTATAGCATCAGTCTTGAGTAGACATCTAGAGTTTCTTATAGCAAGAGTTTGTCGAGTTAGTAGCTAAGGAGGATGCGGTGAGGCAAGCGAAGATGCAAGCTGACAACGTGGACAAGAGTCTGATAGAGCATCAGTCCATGTGAGTAGACATCAAGAGTCTCTTACAGCATCAGTCCTTGTAGACATCGCGAGACTTTTATAGCATGAGTCCGTCGAGTTAGTAACTAAGGAGGATGCGTTTTGGCCGGCGAAGATCGAAGCTGACAACGTGGAAAGGAGTCTCTTATATTATAGCATCAGAGTCTGATAGAGCATCAGTCCATGTGAGTAGACATCAAGAGTCTCTTATAGCATCAGTGTTAAGGAGACATCTATTTTGCTTTTAGTTGCTTAGAGGAAGAGTTTGTCGAGTTAGTAGCTAAGTAGGAAGCGGTGAGCGAGGCGAAGATCCAATTTAGGAATCCATATATTAGGAAATAGATAAAAATTGAAAATACTAGTTGAAATTGTTTTATTTTGTTAAGTACTGTAGTTTTCTTTGTTGTTAATTGTTAACTTCTTGAAATGTGTATTTTTGACATTGACATTGACAGGTCGACTGCGGAGCAGAACGAGTTAGTGGCAGAGCTGGTGAACCAGTTCCTACTTCCTGCCACACAGCGGTCTGCCACTAGGCATAAGTAAGTAAATAAAAACATAAATAAATAAACATAGAGACTGAAGCTTACGGACAAACCATATCATGGTTTATGTTAGATAGATTAATTAAGAGCGTGCCATACCTCAGCCAAAATTCAAATTTCGAGCAGAATGACAAGATATGATTTTCGTATGAGTGAGAAGCACAGAGCGATAGACGTGCTCCGTATTTTATATTTCCAAAACTGTTATGCCTAATTACAAGTTATTTACACAACTAATCGAAAAATTAAAAAGACGAAAACGAAGAAATTCTACTACGTTTCTTGACCAAACCAAAATCGAACAAAAAAATGAGGTGGTTCCTGAGATAAATAGCAAAATGTGTGCAAAACATGTATTTTTCAAAAAATAAAAGTATCGAGAATATTTTCACCAATCGTGTTTTTGAAAAGACGGAATCCAAGATAAAAGTTCGAATTATCATTTACCTAAATATGAAGGTGGTAGCTTTCACAGATTCTGAGATAAATAACGATTTCTAACTATAAAATTACATAAGGTACACTCTTAAGTACCCTCATGTAAACATAAATAAATGAAAGAAAAGGTGTTTGGATATATTTTTTATTACTTTATTTTTATCAATAGGTGTTTTAAGCGAAATTCCCGTAGTGAGAAAGTTGGCGGTGCTTGAGTTGAGATGGTTGGAGGAACAGCTACTTTTCAACTACAAAAACTACGCATAAAATCGCGGATAGGGCACCTTTTTTTTTATTCCACATGTGAGAAAAAACTGTTTTTTCTAATTTTTTTTTAATCGTAGGTTTTTGTAATAACAAAAACAATAACAACAGTAATGGTGCGTAAGACAGTGAAATTTCAAAAAAAATATGTTGCTCAGATTCTAGCTGACCGCCCGTTCACACATGTCTCCGTTTTACTGTACCGTTTAATCGTGTACGTATTTTGTTCGATTTTGTTCGTCGATCTGTATACAGAATACTGTGCCATGTGTGAAGTCGCTCATACAACCACATACCTACGCCATCGACGAAAAAACTACGTACACGATAAAACGGAACAGTAAAACGGAGACATGTGTGAACCGGCTGTGAGATAAGTCTCAAAGTTTATCTTTACGTCACTTGACTTTCGACTTTGTAGCAAATTATATGAACTGGTTTGAAACAGGCTTGAAGCGAAGCAGAAGGCGCGGCTGGGCGCGGCCGCTAGTCAGATATTCAATCTGATTGATGAAGCAGAGATTAAGGACTTAGATCGTGAGTATCAAGCAATCGAGGCTTGATCAAGCTTGTATAGAGGATTGATCAAACTATGATAGTTCAACGAACGTTTCTTTTACAAGATTGTTGCGAGTTGTGAGGCAACTGACTGGTATTGCTATGGATCAGTTTATCTACCTGTAGATTGTTTGTTTTATGTCGAAAAACTGAAATAAATGGTTTTGATTTTGCAACAGTCTGCAGTTATTTCAATTGTAAAAACTAGTTAAATTCGGTTCTGTTATTTAAATGCAATTTTCTTTGTTAAAACAATCTTTGTTAAACTAAAACCTAAAAAATATATTACTTTCCATAGAAATGTGCGCTCAATGCGGATATCTGCTGGGCGAGCGTTGCCAGTGTGAAGTTTGTCCGGTTGACCGTATTCCTGACGAGAGTGAAGCTAGGGATGATCCACGCTGGGCCATTATTAGAAGTATTTATTTATTCTATTATTATTATTATTTTCTTCTTTTGTTTCTTATTATGCAGAAAACATGACAGAAAACCTAAATCGTCAAAAAATTTGTTGTCTGATTCATTAACTACGTGCGAACGATGCGGAATTTGCTCCAACTCGAAAACTAACAACCTAACAAGGTAAAAGTTTCTTGTTCGCATTGTTATACATATATTATAGTACTGTTAACGGGGTTTCATCGTGTTTATTACCTGCTTAAAAGGGCGGGAAATGTAAGTTACATGAACCCGATAAAAACCTGTTATAATAATTTATTGTTTTTTGTTTTTTTTTTACTTAATAGTTTCAAGCGATCTTTTGAAACTTACGCGATCTGAACACATAATGATTAGTAATTAACGGGTATTTATCGCGTTTCTCTCACTCTGTCGTGGTCACGAGATGACCAGTCATCTCGTGACCACGACAGAGTGCAAACCTGTTGAAACGTCGAGAAAAGAATAAGAAGAAAGGAGGAAGAAGAAACGCGATAAATACCCGTTAATTACTAATCATCAAGCGATCTTATAACCAAAGTGATCACTTTATTTTATTTCCCAATTTTACTTTGTAATTTATATTTTGTGATGCAGGTCTGTAAGGTAATTGAGTTTGGTTTTTTGATTATATGTCAAATTGTGGAAGCACCTTGCGCTGCCTTATCGCTATGAGCGATCTCTTCCAGGCAACCTTCGGATGGACTATTAAAAGTATTTCTGTCCACAGAACGACCCGTGCCTCCCCCTAAATCGCTTGGGGAGAGGTTCCCCATCCAATACGAAATGCGAAGAATGATGGACACGCTTGTCGATGAAGGTACATAATAAAAGCGCACCGAGAGTTTTGTTTTATTATATGTATATCAGGTATAATATCTTTAATGTATTTCAAAAAGATAAAAATGATGATGCCATCTATGGCGTTCATTAGGGGAGGCCTATGTCCAGCAGTGGACTATTATAGGCTGGTGATGATGATGATGATGATTTCAAAAAGTATGATGGATGACACTTAGACGATTTTAAAAACTATTTAAAAATATCCAAATACGGGGGTATATTTTTCGTCCTGATTCAATAGAGGTATATTTGGACCAAAACCTACCTCAATTTAGAAATTGTTTTGGGATGTACAAACGTGCCTTTCATTTTATAACTCTTTTGACTTTGTAGATGTCTCTTAAAATTCCGATATCAAAATTTTTAGATATTTAAAATCTTCATTGACTTTTCATTTATTTTTCTTCAAATCTGTACGGGCGTACGAAATGTATTATTATTTCAAATTTTAATATGTAAATAGCTGCAGTAGTTGCTAATATTAAATTTTTTTTAAAGAAAACGCGACCGAAAAACATGCGAGACCATGAGCGTTTTGAAACCGATGTCAAAACCCAAAAAAACACTCCTGTAATGGATTTGTTTTCTTTACCCGTAAATTCGATTTCGCGCTAAAAAATTTCATCATTTTCATTGGAAATGTTATTTTTTTTTTGAAAATATGAAAATAATGACAAGATTTCCATACATGTTTGCAAAATATTTGTTTAGTCGTACAAGCCAGCAAGCTAAAGCGCTTCTATACTGAGTGGGTGAACCGAGACTGCAGCGAGGCAATACAGGAGAATCTACAGGTCGCACTGGATGCTAAGGAGATGGTCAACTTCAGTGAGTACAAATATTTATTTAAACACTTTATTGCACATATAAAAACATACAAAAGGTGGGCATAATGCCGAAGGCATTTTCTACCTGCCAACCACACATGGTAGAAACTAAAAACAATAGGCGTGCCATAAAAATTAAGATGATAACACAAATAATAATTAAAAATTATAACTTAAAACTACAGCTGATTAATACTAAAATTACACTGTTTTATATAAATTTATGTAGACAATAATAATATCTATTAATAGTACGTATTAATAGATATTATTATATTAGGTATATATAATAGTACGTACACATACACACATATTCAATACAGGATTAGCTACTACCCGGCCATCACGGCGTTTTCATCTCTACTCTTTTCTAGAATAAATAAATAAAACGTTTAGTTCAAAAGTTATTAACAGCTAATACATAAAACATATTCTCTGTTATTTTTTAATTATAACGCAATTCACGTACTTAATTACCTACTTATGTACAATTCAGGATAAGATTCAGATTCAGATTCAATAACTTTATTTCTTTAGGCTTACAAAATAAGCACTTAGACAAGTCAAACTTCAAACAGATAATTATTATAAAAAAGAAATAAATATGTTATTGATTTCTCTTCACTTAAATTTTTTGTCCACTAGTGGAAGAAGTGTAAGTTTATTAAGTAATTTACTTAGAATCGCTGGATATTGAGGTAGATAACAATTGCAAAAGATGATGTTTAGCTTGCTTGTGACTTCTACCCCCCGTACTAGTTTAAAAACTGTGTTACGGCAGAGTAGGATCGCCGCTCGCAGTGACCAGCGTAAGTTGCACCTTAAAATGTATGCGCGCTCAGCGCTGCCGAGTTCATATAGTGGCGTTGTTTACACTGGAATAGAGATGATTATTTCTTGTCTTCGTATTCTTTTTATTGCCAGAAAACACCGTTTCTCGAAACAAACCCCCAAAGAGTTTCTTCATTGGCATAAACAAGCTCCTAAGGAAGGGAAACACCACAGGGGCAATACCACGAATAAAATAAAAATGTTGTAAAAAGCTTGTTCTTTGCGTTTCATCACCTAGTACTAGTTTATCAAAACGAAACAAAAAAAACAGTTATGTTAACAGACTATGTCTTAGGCCAATGTCATTCATTACCAATAATGTCTCTAGAAAAAAGTGAGTGGTTCAAGTTTCAAGTACCGTACCATAGCATAATGTGAACTATGACAGTGCTCGATCTTCGCCCCGAAGTTTCAAGACGAAGATCGAGCGTACCTACTTAATTACAGTCTCCGAAGCAATCTCGAGCAAATTAAATAATAATAATAATAAAATAAAATTAATTAAAATAATTAATTAATTAATTATAT
This sequence comes from Eupithecia pulchellata, assembly GCA_963931895.1. Taxonomy (NCBI): domain Eukaryota; kingdom Metazoa; phylum Arthropoda; class Insecta; order Lepidoptera; family Geometridae; genus Eupithecia; species Eupithecia pulchellata. The sequence goes on along the minus strand of OZ007550.1, from coordinate 1,116,082 downwards.
TAAAATGTATTTTTTAACGAGATAAATAATTAAATGAAGTGGAATAATAATAATAATAATAATACTGGACAATCCACACATCATCATCTAGCCCCAAGCTGAGCTTGTGTTATGGGTACTAGATGACTGATATACATAATACAATATTATTAAATAGATAGATATTTTTTATTATACATAGAAAAACGACCAGAACCCCTGAACAAATATCTGCAGATCGTACAAATATTTGTCCCGAGGCGGGAATCGAACCCGCAACCTCCTGCGTCGCAGGCGGACCTTCGCCCACCGCGCCACAGGGGTCGTCAAATACTTGATGGACTCTCAGTCCACTCACAACATGTTTTTTGTCACGAGAGAAACGATTGTATCTCGGGAGGTGTAGCGAATTTTAAAGAAAATGTTTCTGTTCTCAAATATCGAAAATAGAGTAAATTGATCGGCATATTCGCAGTGGTAGACTCATCTCTAGGAATGACTAGAAAACATTTCTATCAGCTCATGTTTTCGAACGCCATATTCGTGATCGAAAAAAACATACGTGTGAGTAGAAATCACACCTAAATGTAATTTTAAGTCTATTCTACCCTAGAGCAGAAACGCCGTGCTAAGCCCCGGTGAAGTTTTGATTTCGTATGAAAATACGAATCCCTAAATTTTTTGAAAATATTCTATAGCCTATGTTCATCTGGGATAGTGTAGGTTTCTAACGGTCAAATAATTTTTCAAATAGATCCGTTAGAGTCGTTTCGGAGCGCATTCAATCCGTACAAACAATCCTCGCCTCTTTATAATTTAGTATAGATGAATAAATACCTATCTATGGCGTTCATTAGGGGAGGCCTATGTCCAGCAGTGGACTATTAAAGGCTGATAATGTGATATAAATAAATACTAAAATCTTGTGTTTCAGTATTGGACCGAGCCACTGGTGCCACTTTCCCTCCACTAAAGGACACTAACTACCATCACTACATGACCCTAAAAGTGGATGACGCATTGGGTCGTACTGAACCCTATCATATACCTCCGCGTAAGTGTGCTTTGACCTGTAGGCAACTACATGACCCTGAGAGTAGATGACGCATTGGGTCGCACTGAACTCTACCCCATACCTCAAAGTGATCTTCAAAATACTTTTTACCACACATAGAAAGAAAACATGCTTTAGTCGTCTCTTACGACACTCACGGGAGGAGTGGGGTGGTGAAATTCTATGCCGGCAAATGGCAAGTTGTACGTTTGCGAGTAGATAAACCAAGTTTATTTATATGTCCAGATCCCAAAATGCTTCCATCGGAGCTCCGACGCGCCGCCGGCGCCGAGGCCAAGCAGTCCCAAACGCATGACGAAGCCGCTTGTCTCTGCGACGAAGAACTATATCAGCAGAAGACCAAGAAACTCATTCATATTGTTGAACGTAATGTATCTTCTTCTTTATCAAATCATATACCTATCCCGCTGATAATTGTGTCTTTTTCCAATGTTGGAAGGTTTTCCCAATGGCTAGCTGCTGAATATTCAGTAGTTTGGGAGATAGGGTTTGTAAAGGTCATTTATGTAGATGAGGAAGAGCTTCGGATCTAAAACACTTCCTTGCGGAACACCGAATGATTTGATGGGAAATGTTGTGTGTTCGAGTCGAGAGTCATAACCTTAACGGTGTCAACGTTCAGGGGCCCTATTCTGCTAGCTGTGTTTGCTGACTTCTTTAGAGTGGGTGTCTTTGGTATTACTAGATGGTATCTAAAAAACTCAATAAGTTTTCTTCACTCATGCATGGTGGTTTGAAAGAAAAAAATGGTGGTTTCGATATTGATAATCCCAAAATACTTATTGCTTAATATTCATTGCCGTTCTGAGTAGCGCGTTGTAATGGTAGTTTTTAAATTTGAAGATTGACAATCGATTAGTTTCCTCAGCGTTCAAAAAGCCAACTGTAAGTATGATTTCTAGCGACTGTCGAGGATCGAGCGAAGATACTCCCATCAGAAATAAGAATGATGCAGGATCTGAGACGGTGCAAGTGTGATACGGAGCCGACTACACCCAGTCGTGGCTATACGACGACTGGCTCAGATGCTATGGGTATTGTATTTTTTCAGATTCAATAACTTTATTTCTTTAGGCTAACAAAATAAGCACTTAGAAAGTCAAATTTCATACAATGAATATATATAAATATTATAAACTAGCGGTCCGGGGCGGTCCGATAAATACCACGGGTTACGGGTACTTAACAAAAAAATATTTTTTCACGCGAAACCCTATTTTTTGTGAAAATATTCTATAGCCTATGTTCAGCACGAATCTTTTAGGACTCTAATGGTGAAAGAATCTAAAGGTCGGTCCAGTAGTTTCGGAGCCTATTCAAATCAAACAAATTAAAATCAAATCTTTCCTCTTTATACTATTAGTAAAGAAATAATTTTGTATTCATTTCTATTCATTTATCTTATCAATTCTTGATACTCCAGCGACATATGAATTTCCCAATGTACAAACGTAATACCAAAATGATTTGTAATTTGAGCAAGTTTTCACCATGATCTTTTATTGTTTGTATTAACTAACCCACTATGAAATGTCCCTTGTCAACAATATTCAAATAATTCATTTAATTAATTTTCAGAAACTCAAACAGATTCTGACTTCGCCATAGATTATACAGACTTCAGTACTGGGCCAATTTCGCCGGCAACACAGAATGAAGACGAACCGACCAATGACTGAGTTTGGTGACTGAGTTGGTCGAACGAGTGTTAAATGCAGGGCTTATACTTATAACACTCGTTTGAGAGCTATTGCTTGCTATACTATTACAACGGAAACAAGGCAGTATGACCTAAATGGCTTGAACCTCATTCGTCCGGAAACATAGGACAACAAAAAACAATGAGGGTTTTCTAATGCCCTCATGTGTTCAATCTTTAAAAAATATCACACTTGTATTTTTGTCAAGTGTCAATGTCAATTTTATTGTCATAAAATAAACAACAAATAAATGACTGTCTATAAACTTTCTGGAAATGGTGTGAGACAGATGAGCAATTTTTTTTCATATTCTTTGACTTTACATTAATAATGATTACATATTAATGTATTTTTCCCTTTGTAATATGTACCAGTCAACTGGCATGAACATGTTGTTCAAAAGTTGTAAAATATTAATTATAAAAAATATTAATGTAGGTACTATTTATGTTCACCTGTATTAATATTCTAAATAAATGACTTTTCTAGATGTTTCAGTATTTTATTTAAATCTATCGTTTAATTAGATAATTTTATTGAGATTTTTAATATGGAAAATTACAAACACCTACAAATGGAATAGAAGTAAAGAAATAATTAATATTTTGACGACCTCCTGTGGCGCGGTGGGCGAAGGTCCGCCTGCGACGCAGGAGGTTGCGGGTTCGATTCCCGCCTCGGGACAAATATTTGTACGATCTGCAGATATTTGTTCAGGGCGTTCTGGTCGTTTTCTATGTATAATAAAAAATATATTTGTATGTATTGTACTAAGTAGGTATATCAGTCATCTAGTACCCATAACACAAGCTCTGCTTAGCTTGGGGCTAGATGATGCTGTGTGGATTGTCCGGAATCATTTATTTTATTTATTTATTTATATGAATCTGTAGTGGTCGAAATCACCTGAAATTATATAAATCGGTGCGTTCTTTGAGTAGAGAAGAAAAAAAAATTTGCAAAATTTCCTGAGGACACAGATAACATAATAGAGGGTTAGTTTCGATTATTTTATTTTCTCACAAAAGGAATTAAAAGTAGATTATTTCACTAGGGCTAAAATCACCAACTGGGACATGTCATCCTCATTAAAAAACAGAGTTTATTGATTTTCACAATTTAAAGCTTTTAACACTTGGGAGAGTGTGTTTAGTTAGAATGTCCGCCCAGTCAATGAAAGATACAACAATTTCAGGGTAATTTTTTGCTGTACTTATGTGTTAAACACCCAAAGTAAAAATGTAAAAAAGTGCTTTATTTCTTTTAGACCTTGCAGGACTCTCGGACGCGTCACAAAATACAAGTTACATTAGTAATACTGGGCGTTAAAGTGATCACTTTGATTGATTGTTCACTTCAATCTTTTTAAGATAAAGTAATCGATCAAATAAAGGTTTCTTGATCCAGTAAGCGATCAAGAAACCTTTACCTTGTTACATTGTTGGTTTTCGATTTAGAGCAAATATTATGCATGTCTGTCATGTCTGTCTAAGCATATGTTATGCAGGCCTGCAAATTCTATACTACAAAACTCTATATTTGTTAATTGTTAATGTTGTATTGTAAATGGTTCATTTAGATTGGTCATGTGTGGGAAAGTCTGAAACTGTATGACATACGAAAATTACTTGAGAACGATGTCATCGATTTTAATAACATGAAAAACTGCAGATCTACTCTTTATTTAAGTTAAAAGTTAGAATGACATAAAGCACTATCTATTTATCTGCGTTTGAAAGCTACTGAACCGAGAAACGATTTAAACACTCAACACTCGGCAACACTGAAAAGCTCCCTAAATAGTAGCTTTAAGCTTTCCCGCACAGCAACACTGACCTGCGCGCGCATCTATTTTAAGTTCAGTATATTCGATACTTCAGACAAACACAAGTAATTTTACTGAAACTGTAGTGTTTTATTACTTTAGCGATTAATTACCTCATATTTTACTAAGTTAGTGAAAGCTTATATTTTTAGTTTTTAGTAGGTTTCTTTTGTTTTTGGGTTGCTTGTGTTAGAATTTCACTGAGCGGCGATTGGTACGTTCCTACCTCAGTTCCGAATTTCGGTAAGTCAATACAATCTAAGTGTTTGATGGATAACCCAAATTACGATTTGGTGATAAAAACGTATTTTCGTATTTTATTTTATCTCTGTTATTGTGGATTTAGTAAACTTATTGTGGAGTTATGATTTGTGGTGTTCGAGTTTTCTAATAATGTGTTTATAATGAGATTTTAGCACTTTTAGTATAGCCATGTTAGTTTTAAAGTGGTATTTATTTAAAGATACCTAGGTCATAGAATAAATAGGACAGTACAAGCTTGAATGCTGATCGTACAAATGTTAGTAGTTTTAGTAGATGCGGCAACAAATTGTTTATTAACCCATTCAATGCCCAGCCTAGGCGATCACAGCCCTCCGATACAGTAGTTCAACTAGTTGTACAAATAATACACCACTGTATCATTAGTCCAACGCGCCACATTTACACGCACAACCTGGGCACGATATGCATAATATGCTTTATTAGAGAAGGATTTAATCTATACTAATATTATAAAGAGGAAAGATTTGATTGTTTGTTTGTTTGTTTGTTTGAATTGAATAGGCTCCGAAACTACTGGACCGATTTGAAAAATTCTTTCACCATTAGAATCCTAAATTTTCCGTGATGAACATAGGCTATATAATATTTTCAAAAAAGTTAGGGATCCGCATGAAAAATTCAATAATTGAACCGTGCGCTGTATATTCAACCTCTTTTTCTAATAAGGCACGTCAGAATAGAAAAAGAGGTTGCGCACTGTGCTTGCTTTTTCTCTACGGCCAGTGTCAGTTACGGAGTGTCGAGTCAATGTCAAAAATCCCAATGCTGTTAGAAAAAGTAAGGGATCCGTATGAAAACTGTGAAACCCATCGTGTTATTGTGTATAATTTCTGAAATTTTTGTTTAATACCCGTGCGAAGCCGGGGCGGGCCGCTAGTAAAAAATAAATTTAATTCACAGTAGGTATTTACCTACTAACCTATCAAAATAAAATAATTACCTTCAACTTGTATTTACACTCTTATTTTCGAAATTTCTGATGACCTCGGTGGCGCGGTGGGCGAAGGTCCGCCTGCGACGCAGGAGGTTGCGGGTTCGATTGCCGCCTCGGGACAAATATTTGTAGGATCTGCAGATTATTTGTTCAGGGTGTTCTTGTCGTCTTCTATGTATAATAGAAAATATCTATCTATATACTCGTATATCAGTTATCTAGTAGCCATAACACAAGCTCTGCTTATCTTGGGGCTAGATGATGCTGTGTGAATAGTTCAGCAATATTTATTTATTCTTAGTTACCAGAAGGCAGAATGCCCTGAATGCTGGCAGCATTATTGATATTGTTAATTTCAGATGATTGATTATTATTAATGATAATCACTGGTCATAGTGGTATCCATAACACAAGCAAGAGACAAATGATGCTGTAAGAAAATCATTATTTTTATTTATTAACTGTGGAAACGTAGTTTATTTATTTATTTAGAAAACAGTATAACATCTTTACAGGTTTTTTTTTAGACCCAAGGCGATTAAGCTAAATCATTATATTAGTTGTGAAAACAACCATGTCGTGATCGCTGCAATGCGATCGAAACGTCGAAACCGAAAATACACTGCGATTAAATATCCATTAAAACTTTAATTACATTATCAAAACATATGAAGAATTTTATATTTACTATTTTGTTTTCTACATTTGTTTTCCTCCATGCCTTAAAAGTTTCCTCGCCCATGACGTTTTTTGGCATGTTTTGATCTAATCTACATATTACAGGATAGCGGGCGCGGATCCGCATGAAAAAATATTTTAGTTGAATACGGGTGCGAAGCCGGAGCGGACTGCTAGTTGTATATAAAAAAAACTAGCGGTCCGCCCCGGCTTTGCACGGGTATTAAACAACAATTTCAGAAATTATACACGCAAACACGATGGGTTTCACAGTTTTCATACGGATCCCTTACTTTTTTTAACAGTATTGGGATTTTTGACATTGACTCGACACTCCATAACTGATTCTGGCCGTAGAAAAAAGCAAGCACCGTGCGCTATATAATCAACCTCTTTTTCTATTATGATGCGCCATAACATAATAGAAAAAGAGGTTGAATATACAGCGCACAGTTCAATTATTGAATTTTTCATGCGGATCCCTAACTTTTTTGAAAATATTATATAGCTTATGTTCATCACGGAAAATTAAGTATTCTAATGGTGAAATAATTTTTCAAATTGGTCCAGTAGTTTCGGAGCCTATTCAATTCAAACAAACAAACAATCAAATCTTTCCTCTTTTTTTTTAAACTTTCACGATTTGTTGACATATTAAAGAATATTTATCGGGTATTATTTTTCGGAAAATAAAACAAAAGGTACGCGATAAATACCCGATAAATATTCTTTAATATCTTTCCTCTTTATAATATAAGTATAGGTATCTTCGGAAATAAATATCTATCTATGTAATATATTGTACTATATGAGTACATCAGTACCCATAACACAAGCTCTGCTTAGCTTGGGGCTAGATTATACTACATACTTTGTCCGATTTTATTTAATAGTAATATTTTATTTCTTTTTTTATTTCTTTATTTTTTATAATAATTGACTGTATTAAATTTGACTTCTCTAAGTGCTTTTTTCAAGCCTAAGGAAATCATCATCATCATCAGCCTATAATAGTCCACTGCTGGACCTCTAGGCCTCCCCTAATGAGTGCCATAGATGGCATTATTCATCATTTGGGGGTTATTGCCCATAATCCCCACGCTGGGCATGCGGGTTGGGGATCGCAGTACGGTGGTTGTTCTGCAGAGGGCGCTGCTGCCCGCCCCCCGGTGTGTGTCCCTTAGTCGCCTCTTACGACACCCACGGGAAGAGTTGGGGTGGTGAAATTCTATACCTAGTATGCCGTCACCACACGGCGGAAGGAAATAAAGTTATTGGAATCTAAAGTTTTGTTCGATAGTCGAACCAACGCGAGTCAACTCGAAGCTGCGGTCTACCCGCAGTATAGACTATTTATACTCACGCAACAAATAGTTTACTCGTACCTACAGCCAAAGTAAACATTGGTGGCCGGTTTATTGTGTAAACAGCAGACTAGATTAAATTTTAATGTTGGTATGATGACCTTACCTGTTTGTTTTCTATACTAATATTATAAAGAGGAAAGATTTGTTTGTTTGAATTGAATAAGCTCCGAAACTACTGGATCGATTTGAAAAATTCTTTCACCGTTAGAATTCTACATTATCCCTGATAAACATAGGCATCAGAAATTTAAAAAAAAAAATTAGGGTTCTGCATGAAAAAATATTTTTTTTTAAATACCCGTGCAAAACCAGCTAGTTTGTAATATAGTGTATACTGTATTAAGTATATCAGTCATCTAGTAACCATAACACAAGCTCTGCTCAGCTAGGAGCGATGATGCTGTTGATTGTCCAGCATTATCATTTATTTAATTAGCTAGACATCATCATCATCATCATCACCAGCCTATAATAGTCCACTGCTGGATATAGGCCTCCCCTAATGAGCGCCATAGATGATTGGATGGGGATTATGGGCAATAACCCCCAAATAATGATGCCATCTATGGCGCTCATTAGCTAAACATAACAAAGAAATTCTATAACAATAACAAGATTCTTATCTTAGGTCTAGTAGGTAGCTCATGATCCATATCAGTACCAGTTGGAAGTGCCCTAAGACGCTGGCTGCATTGCCTCGCTGTATGGCAATGTTGATGCGCTGCGCCTCTGTTTTTGTTTATGTACATTATATGTATTTTTATTTCGTACTATTGACCATTTCTGTGTATTTATTTAAGTTTGTGTGATTATTTATCCTAATTTAGAAAGAAGTTAGGGATCCGTATGAAAACTTCTCTAACCAAACGTGAATTTGTGTAAAAATTTCTTATTTCAACGCATAATCTGTTATTTTTTCTTTAGTAAAGTAAATTGACGGGAAAATTTCCTCTGCAACGGCGCGCCCGGCGGCAGTGTGTCAAAAATAACGCATTCGATAAGTAAACCTGTTTTTTTTCTTTTATAAAGTAAATTGAACTGATATCCCACTTGGGTACAAAATACACCCATCTACCGACAAAATACGAAATACATACATCTACCGACGCGCAATAAAATTGGTAAACCTTGTAACTCCATATAAAACAAACACAGATCCATCAGAAATCCATTAGTAGCCTTCATAACATTTTTATGTTATTTCGTGGAATCTTGCCGATTGATCGCGAACAGAGTCTGTCTGTTCGTTTGTTTATAGATAGAGAAATTATCGCTGCTATTTTTTGAAGTTGGTACTTAATTTAGTTACAGATGCCGCACGAGGCTTCAATCGTTTGGAATAAAAAGTACCTAACCCTTTGCTATCCTGGATATTCAGATGCATTCATTAGTTAGATAGTGAATGGATCTGAATATTCTCAGACCAAAAACGTAGTGTAGGACGCCCTCCGGCCAGGTGGGATGACGATCTGCGAAAGACTGCTGGCAGATGCTGGATGCGACAAGCCGAAGACAGGGCGCTATGGCGCTCATTAGGGGAGGCCTATGTCCAGGAGTGGACTAACATAGGCTGATGATGATGATGATGAAAGAAGGGAAACAGACGGAGGTTGCTAAAAAAGTACCGAAAAAGCGGGGATTTGTCTTGCAGAGGCTAACAGACTTCGATTTGCTTTCGCAATGGTGAAATAACAAGTACGACAAGTGCGAGTGTAACTCGCGCGCCGAGGGTTTTGAACTTTTGTCGTTTAGGTAGGTACGTATATTGACGACCTGTTAGCGCGGTGGGCTTACAACGCAGGAGGTTGCGGTTTGATTCTCGCCTCGGGACTAATATTTGTAAGATCTGCAGATTATTTGTTTGAGTGTTCTAGTCCTTTTCTACGTACACAAAAATAAATCATCTAATGTGATACTTATATATACTTTATTAAGTATAACAGATATCGTAGTAGTACGAATTACACAAGCTTGCTTAGCTTGTCGCTAAATGATGTTGTGTGGATTATCCAGGATACATTACTCTTCTCATATTTTTTTGGAGCACGGTGGAATTCATGAATTCAATAATCTTATTATCTAAATATTCTTCGAGCGCAGTGGAATACATTGGGTATGGACTTTAAAATTTTGAGAACAACGGTTTCGTGGCGCTGTGGAACCCTACTATTACAGTTACTACAGAGATTAGTGGGTAGTAAGTGGGTTGGTACCTAGAATTATTTTTTCGACTTTTTTCTACGTATTTCACTAAGTATGAAACTTAGACGATTTTTAAAACCTGTTTTGAATTGTCGAAATCCATACCTTTGATTTGATATTGCTCTCAATGAAATAGCCCCCATTGTATGAAAATTCGTTTTTTGACCATATTTCGAAAAGTATTGTTTTTACAGACTTCTCTATATTTTTCCTGTAAAATATAGAAGTATATCTACAAACGCTTAGTACATTTTATATAGATCACTCTGCTATCTTCGGAGATAGAGGGGGGGGGGAACGGTCAAATTTTCGACCTTTTTCAAAATATTTCGAAAAGTATAAAACCTATCGAAATTTCAAAAACTGCATTAAAATGTACAAACTGATACCTTTCATTTGATACCCAACTCGGTGCGGTAGTCACCCCTTTAGAAATTTTTCTTGCCCTTTTTTGACCATATTTCAAAAAGTATTATTTTTACAGATTTCTCTATATTTTTCCTGTAAAATATAGATCAATACCTACAAAAACTTGGTACATATCAAATCGATCGTTCTGCAATCTTCGGAGATAGAGGGGGGGTACCGGTCAATTTTTCGACCTTTTTCAAAATATATCAAAAAGTATAAAATCTATCGAAATTTCAAAAACTGCATTGGAATGTACAAACCTACACCTTTCATTTGATACCCAACTCGGGGGGGTAGTCACCCCTTTAGAAATTTTTCCCGCCCTTTTTTGACCATATTTCAAAAAGTATTATTTTTACAGACTTCTCTATATTTTTCCTATAAAATATAGATCAATACCTACAAACACTTGGTACATATCACGTCGATCGCTCTGCAATCTTCGGAGATAGGGGGGGGGGAACGGTCATTTTTTTGACCATTTTCAAAATATTTTAAAAAGTATGAAATCTACCGAAATTTCAAAAACTATTTTGAAATCTACAAACGAGTACCTTTCATTTGATACCACTTTCGACTTTGTACGTTCCATTTAAAATTTCGATTTCAAAATTTGTATGGAAAATCTTCATTTTGATTTTTCATTTATTTTCATTTATTTTTCTATAAATATGTGCGGGCGCACAAAATGTATTATTATTTCAAATTTCAAGTCAATAGCTGCAGTAGTTTCTGAGATATTAAGGATTCAAAACACAAAACAGACCCAAAGCGATTTCATAAGGGTTTTGCAACCGATGGCAAAACCCTAATAAAAATGGAAACATTTCCTGTTTGTTTTGTATTGTAAACGAATTAAAAGAATTGTCATAAAATAAAATAATAATAAATCCTTTCGATATTTACTTACGCTTGTATTTTGAGAAACCTATCCAGCATTCCTGCAAGATTGCGATTGAGATTGCGGGTTCGATTCCCCAAAATGCCCCGAATGCCCATGGGTGAGTAGCAACGATTGAATGAAAGAGACTTGAATATTCTATAGAATATTAATATTTTTCTTGTTTTATTAGCTACCTAGGTTTGTATACCGTACCGCATAGGTACCGCGCAGGTACCGCATTTGCGGTATTTCACGAGTTTCAAATAAAACCAGACTCAGAATAGGTACCTACGGAAGTTTGGAAGATTACTATTTTACAAACAAACAACCTAACCATACGTGTTTTGTTTATAATATTAGAATGTATGGGTTTAGTAATGAAATTTTATTAACACTGAAAGTTAAAATTAAATAACAAAAGAAAATATGAACTAGCATTTTACAATTAAGATTAAATAACAAAACCAAATTAAAACTAGCACTTAATTGAGAGTGCTGACCATTTCAAACAATCTACACGTAGCTCAACTGATTCATATCATATTAATACCAGTAAACGTAGTAAAATGGATTTAGTATTTTATAATTATACAGTAGGTATACAAAAACGTAGTCTAGAAAAAAAATCTGAATCAAATGAATAATTAAAATAGAATCAAAGAACTATGACGTGTTATCTGTATACAAAAACTGAACTTCTATACTAATGTACTAGGGTAAGTACTTCTATATTAATATCATCATCACCAGCCTATAATAGTCCACAGCTGGACATAGGCCTCCCCTAAAAATTTATCATTTGGGGGTTATTGCCCAAATATATGTATATATTAAATTAATATGCTAGGGTTATATTATTGAAGTTTTCATACTCCTCCATAACTTTTTTTAAAACATTCTATATACATTATAAATAGCCTATGTTCATCAGGGATAATGTACAATAATTAATTAATTAATTAATAATTAAGTGGCATGTAATTATTGTAAGGAAAGAAACAACACTAAAAGTTATTTATTATTTGATTAATGTATGTGTATCAGTCATCTAGTACCCATAACACAAGCTCTGCTTATCTTCGGGCTAGGTGATGCTGTGTGGATCATCCAACATTATTTATTTTATAATTTTATTTTCCCATTTGTTCTTATACAGGGCTGGTTAAAAAAAACAGAAACAGTTTGCGGGATCATCTTATCTTATCTAAATATCTATTCTTACTAAAGTGTTTATTGTTTTTTTTCAGAATTCAGTATGGAAAGCGCATTCAACTATAAACCTAATATAATTGAAGCAACACTGGTTATCGCTTTATGGACGCACACCGGTAAGAAAACATAGAGGTAGAATCAACACCATAGCTCTCTGTAGCTGTACCTCTCGACTCTACATCAGTACTATGCTATGTCGCGTAGCTCTTTACGTACTACGAATCGAGTACCACTCTTTACATGCATCGGATCTAGATTATGTCGCATAGCTCTATACATATTTTACTGGTTGCGTAGTTTGTTGCTGTGTGCTACGGGTCGCGTAGCTCCCTGTAGCGGGTGCTACGTTTATAGTGCAGACTCGTAGCATAGCCTACGAGTCTCGTAGCTCTTTGTAGCTCCTCGTAGCAAATTCTACTAGTCGCGTAGCTCTTTGTAGCTCGTAGCAATGCGGATCGCGTAGCTCTCTGTAACAATGTGCTACGTTTCTAGCAGACTCGTAGCACACTCTACGAGTTGCGTAGCACTCTGTCGCAGTGTGCTATAAGCCGCCCAACGACTTTATACGTTCCCGTACGTACAAACCTCAGTACAAACGGATCGTTTTTCTGAGGTACAAACTGCTTAAATTATTTTGAAGTTTATTCCTTCAACTTCAACAATTTATGTTGTGTGTTAGTACTATATAGTTATTCTGTGGTTATGTATGGATAACTTTATATTTATTATACCTCTATACTATAATCCGGTTATTTAAGGGAAATCAGAAATAAATACATTTCTAAAGCCTTTTAAAATAAGCAATATCTCAAATGACTTTTTATTTGCTCGCATGTGGTTTTGTTACCCCTGCGGCCATGGTAGGCCTATGTGTTATCGCAACTTTACGAGTTCACCCCTGAAGCTGCGGCGTTCATAATTCGCCACTTACCCTTGTAGCTGCTAGGAACTGTAGGATCTTAGTGGTTAAAATACTAAATTATTATTTAATAAGTGAGGAAATTTTATTGAAAACCTAGATCTAAATAGTAGAATAAAATGGATTTATTTACCACTCACACAGTAAAATATGAGTGAAAGTAAAAATAAAGCAACTGCTTTATGTTTGAGAGAGATAAAGTGTCTATCTCTTAGAATTAGTGTACCCAAGACGCTGGCTGCATTGCCTCGCTGTATAGCAATCATGCTGATGCGCTGCGCCAGATACTAGATTTTTTTAAAACCCGGAGACATGTATATTACCTATCTACTTTAACTCAGATATTTTTTTCAAAGCTTTTTTATTTGTATTATACTCTATACTCTATATCTTACAGCCACAGCTATAGACTGCTTCAAATGCGTGTCAATGAACGGCAAGTTCTCGCCGTGCGATGACCCGTTCCACAACAACCATTCCCTGGATATGCTGGAGGCGCCTTGCATGGGTGGTCGGAAGGGCAGGGATGGGCTGTTCCCAGCCACTTCTTGTATCAAGATCGCTGGCGTCTTTGGTAAGTTATATTCGACTAGCGAAGAAATCGCTTTTAGCGATAACCCGCCCATTGTGCATCTGTTTTTGTGTTTTTTGTTCTGTTTTACTCTATCTTGGTGTGCAATAATGTATATTTGTATAGCGGTCCGGCCCGGCTTCGCATGAATATTTAACAAAAATAAAAAATTTCATGCGGTACAAAAATTTTTTTGAAAATATTCTATAAGCCTATGTTCATCACGGATATAGGATTCTAATGGTGAAAGGAATTTTTCAAATGGGTCCAGTAGTTTCGGAGCCTATTCAATTCAAACACTCAAATCTTACCTCTTTATAATATTAGTAAAGATATAGCGAAAGTCCGCCTACGATGCAGACGGTTGCGGGTTCGATTCTTCGGGACAAATGTTTGTACGATATGCAGATATATGTAAATAATTATACATACCTACATATATATCCACAAGTAGGTAGGTACCTTGCTAGGTTTGTACTTTAATTTTGAATAATGATTCGTACCTATCTGTCAGAGTTTTTGTTAATGTTTTATTTTATTATTTCTAGAATAAGTGACCTGTTTTAATTAGGTACTCACTAACGACACCTACGTTATTATTGTATAAGTTTACTCTATTTTCTATGTTTGTTTTTGTTTTGTCTATGTTTGTGAAACAAATAAAAAAAATTATCTATCTTAATTATTTGACCTAGTGTGAGGCCGTAGCCTGATACACATACCAACCTATTTATAGTTAGCTGCTAAATAATTTCCTATATTAATGGAATGTAAATTTTTGATAATAATTAATATTGTTTTTATTCCTACAGATGACACCGGTGAGTCAATCACAGTACGCGGCTGCGGACTCGACTCTGGGACCGCTACAACGGACACAGAGATCATTCGCATGTCGCACTGCGGACGCTTCTACTACAACGATAGGTGAGTCCATTGTAACGTAGGATGAGTCTACTGTGAGCTAGGATGAGTAGACTGTGAGGGAGGATGAGTAGACTGTGAGGGAGGATGAGTAGACTGAGATGTAGGATGAGTCTACTGTGATGTAGGATGAGTCTGCTGTGAGGTAGGATGAGTCTACTGTGATGTAGGATGAGTCTGCTGTGAGGGAGGATGAGTCTACTGTGACTTAAAATTTAACGTACTGTAACGTAGGATGAGTCTACTGTGGTCTAGAATGCGATGGTCTCGCAGTCTACGGATTTGTGCTCAACACCGCTACATTAGAAACAGAAATAGCATGTTGCAATACGGTAAAATTTATGATAGATTAGAAAATCAAATATTTCACAGAAGAGAATCAAAAACAAGAGATGTCTATTTACAAAATGTAGAAATGTTAATTGAAGTTCGATTTAATCAGTTTTCTTCTTAGCTAAGGTTTACTATATAATTTATTTTTAGGTTTATGATTATATTTTCTCTTTACGTTTTGAGACTTCTTTCGTCTTACACGGTTAGCAATGGCTTAATCAGTATAAGAACCCGTTCTTCGAGACCACAATACGAAATGGCTGCCATTTTATGATGGGGAGAGAAAATATTTACAGGCATTTGTCGATAAAATTAACCGTTTTCGTGAAAAACAGTTTTGGTGTGTACCTTGTATAATATTTCATCATCATCAGCCCACATTAGTCCACAGCTGGACATAGGCCTCCCCTAAATGAGTGCCATAGCGCCCTGTATAATATTTACTTTACCTTAAATTACCAGATTGTATTAATTGTATTTTTTCAGTAGTCTTAAGTTTTCGTAATTAATGAAAAATAGTCATTAAGGAACTCTAATTTCACATTCGGAGGCGTTAATGCTCGCGACACAGTTATATAACTACTGCGTGCATTATCGTCACAAAATATGATGTCCTTTGTACTCTGTACCAATAAGAATATTTTTATTTAAAAAAAAAAAAGATTTTATTAAATGAAGCTGTTATATTTCCCCAGATACGTTCACGGCTGCCTTCAAAGCTGCAGTGACGCAGATGCCTGTAACTCTTCAACGAGGGAGATCCCATACCTTGCCTTACTCTTCTTGACGTATTCTGTGGTATATTATACTAGCTAACAGGCGTCAAAAACTTAGAATTGTTAAAATAACGGGATATTTATCATGATTTGAGTTTTGAGTCTTTTATATTATAAACGTCATCATAACATGGAATTATTTAAGTCTTTTATAACGGGATATTTGCCATGATTTGAGTTTTGAGTCTTCTAATATTATAACGTCCTCATAACATAGAATTATTTAAGTCGTTTATAACGGGATATTTACCATGATTTGAGTTTTGAGTCTTTTATATTATAAACTTCCTCATAACATAGAACTATTTAAGTCATTTATAACGGGATATGTACCTACCATGATTTGAGTTTTCTCCAACTAGAAAACTAAATGTTTATATATAAAATAAGAAAGAAATAACTCTGGTTCTTTTTATAGAGAGTTTTAGACCAACATTTCTACAATGCGTTGAAAAATAAGGAAATCTAATTTTGAAAATTTGAGAATCTTTGAAAAATTAGGATGAAAATATTTAGTATCAAATCCACTTAAAACCATTTTGTTATGAAACAAATGTAATAGCACAGTACATCTATATGTACACTGTGGTAATAGGTAGGTTAATATTATACATTTTATGTTTTGCATTAGCAAAGTTTATATTGTTTTGCATGAAGGCCTAATTACCTTTATTATTAACAATTATTAACAATAACATTGTTAGAGATCCATCCTAAATAAAATAGTTCATAACTAATAAGGTCTAACTGTAAGTAAAAGGCGCTACTTTATATATTAAATTAAGTAACACTTAGCTTAAGTAGAAATCATACTTATCGTGCAATTCTTAGCTATTTCATCTTAAACACTTTATATGCACCTACATCAATCATCTCTTGCCTATTTTTCCCAATTAGGTAAGTGGGGGCCGTGTGGTATCGGCATAGAATTTCACCACCCCAACTCTTCCCGTGGGTGTCGTAAGAGGCGACTAAGGGAAACACACCGGGGGGCGGGCAGCAGCGCCCTCTGCACAACAACTACACCGAACTGCGATCCCCAACCCGCATGCCCAGCGTGGGGATTATGGGCAATAACCCCCAAATAATGATGCCATCTATGGCGCTCATTAGGGGAGGCATATGTCCAGCAGTGGACTATTATAGGCTGGTGATGATGTTGAGGTAAGTGGGGTTCATATAGCATATCACTTAGTAGAAGTAGAAATCATATTCATTTCGTGCAATTCTTAGCCATTTCACCTTAAACACTTTAGAAAAACATTTCATAGCTATTTCACCTTAAACACTTTATGAAAGTCAGGGCCAGTCATTGCCGCCAGCTTGAAGCATACTATCCTTACTGCCTCAAGCTGCGACTGCAGTGACCGACTGCAATTGCTTGCGGGTCAGTGTTTGTTTACAACAACAACACCAGTCTATCAGTCCACCGCTGGACATAGGCCTCCCATGAGCGCCAAAGGTGGCATTACTTATCATTTGGGAGTTATTGCCGTAATCCCCACGCTAGGCATTCGGGTTGGGGATCGTAGTTCGGTGGTGTTGTTCTGCAGAGGGCGCTGCTGCCCGCCCCCGGTGTGTTTCCCTTAGTCACCTTTTACAACACCCACGGGAAGAGTGGGGGTGGTGAAATTCTATGCCGGCACCACACGGCAGTGTTTGTTTAGGATAGAAATCTTCATGATGTTGATGATGATGCAGGTCCATAGACTACGATAAACGCTTCTCATCATGCTTTGCCACATTTTGTTATAAAAAAAATACATTACTTCACTATGGTCACACATACTAAGTATGTAAATCATATGTATCACTGAACTTTTATATCGCCTATTTTATATATTTAATACAAAGTTTAACTTTCAATTAAATAATTTGCTGTGTAAGTTATGTAATTTACATATCTAACGCAATTATATTTCTATTGGGTATGTAGTAATATAGCTGGGCGTAAAAGTGTCTTTATAATATAATTAGTTATATAAATAATTATGAGTTATTACTATTGCGTCGGAAGTTAATACAAACAGTAGGTACCTAAATGATTTCGACATTTGTTTGAGCTCTATATTAACATTGTAGACATATCTAAGTGTATACCTATGCGCTAAATTTAAATAGATAGGTACCAACGAAATACTATTATGTAATAATAATAATAAAGCTGAGCTACCTGTAGATTGGTTACAACAGTTTGCAGTTAGCTCAATTATTTCAATTGTAAACTAGTTCTAATTTGCTGCGATTCAAATTTTCTTTGGTAATAAAGTTCTGAGTTATGAAATAATAAAGAGATACAAATTTTACTTTGTAATAAAGGTTTATTAATCAGAATAAAAATTGGTTTATTTAAAAAACATTATTGTTGATATATGTAGCATATATGTAGTTTCGCTGTTATTAAACTACATGAATCTGTGGTAATATACCTATGTCTATTTGGGACGGGATTGCAATCATTATCCCAACCAATCTATGCTTGGTGCGAAAACAGACAGGATCTTTACGAACCTCTTTTGACTCTCTTCTTTTGAGATATTGCGAATGCCACTCTATTGTCTATGGATAGGTACTGAATCTTTCTGTATTTGACTAGACATGCGCAAAACAGTACTCAGTACTGTACTGCCATATAGCATGACATTTCGTACCGCGTCATATGGCATGCTATCAGTACACAGTACTCTAAACATGACCTGATATGACGCGCTATGCTAAGTAATGCGAATGGCCCGCTATTACTTTGCAGTGTAGGTTCTGAATGTTCTGTTCAGATATAATCAGTACGCAGTAGGTACTGTATACAATGACCTGATATGACGCGCTATGGTAAGTAATGCGAATGGCCCGCTATTAATTTTAAGTGAAGGTACTGAAATTTTCTGAATGTTCTGTTCAGATATACCTATAAGGTTGATCGCGCGGGTTGGTGCGAGATTCAATTTTATTTGTACTTTTAAATTTATTCTGCTTTCTTCAAGGAATAAATCTAGTAAAAGTAACTTGGCGCAAATCGTAAACCATTTTCTATTTACTTATGAAAAAACTAAATTGGGTTCATTGGTTGTTTTGGAGTTGGAGCATTCGGGAAAATAAGAGATTTGGGCTAGAAATAAATATTTTCCAAATGCTACCAAAATACACTTAAATCGATGTTGGTTTTAACCTAATTATATCTACCGTTGACCGCGCGCGTAAACAAAGAAAAAAAAAATAGTCATTAGTCGTACGTACCTACACTAATATAACAATATTTTATTATAGGTAGAGTAGGCGCAAACATTTACCGGCGCTAAAGAAACTTAACCCTTATCTAGAACGCAATACTGTGTAAATTCTACTAAACGGCGCGGTGTGTGCGTGTGACAGAGACAAAATCCCGTTCGGCCGACGCTCGTCGCTTGTACTCGAACCTTTACGATAGTGAACGACGGCCACCCGAACAGTAACAGAACGCGGCCGGCCGGCCGGTCGCGCCCGATCGGCGCACTGCCATGTTTACTGCCATGTGTCATGCTAAATTTTGTCGGGTAATGTGTACTGAATCAGTACGCGGTCGTGCTATATAACGTGTACTACATTACTCACAGTACCTACACACCTCTATATTTGACCATTGCCTTGGGGTTCAAAAAATAAACCTGTAATGATCTTACCTACAATATGTTATGTACTGTTTTATCTATAGGAAAATTAATTTAATAATAGATCTGTACAAAGATCTGTTAATCTTAACCACCTACCACTAAAACGAAGTCAGGTGTAGACGCTAGTTATCATAATTTTGTAATGTGTATTAGAAATACCATAAATTGACACGCTTTATAAAATAAACACTTACTAAGTAACATAGCGTAGTTTTTAAAAGCACAATTGTAAATATATTTAAGCAAGCTAGTAAATTGTGTAACTGAAGGTGTCTTTTTTTTCTTCACCTACTAATATTATAAAACGGAAAGATTTAATTGTTCGTTAGAATTGAATCCGAAAGTACTGGACCGATTTAAAAAAAAAATGCATAAATAGAATAATTAAAATTAGAATAATCCCTGATATGATTAATAATTATAAATGAGAATAATCCCTGATATAGGCTATAGAGCATTAAAAAAAAGTTAGGGTTCCGTATGAAAACTTAAAAAATGTAACACAATGTGTGTAAAAATTTATTAGTTAATTACACGTGCGAAGCCGGGTCGGACCGCTACTTTAATATAAACTGCATAAATTTTCAATAGTTAGATTAAAGTATTTCAGTTTTCAATAGCTTAGGCAAAATAAGCACTTAGACAACTATGTTTTATTTTCCTGTTTTTGTAAATTTGTTTTTTTTTTCGGTGTGCAATAAAGTGTATTTTATTGTATTGTATTAGACAAGTCAAATTACATACAGGACACATAATTATTGGTTGACGTGAGGGAGTGAGCCCTTGCATCTATATACAAGTGAAAATTTAGAGCAAGGAGTCAATCAATAATAATAAAAATAATTACCCGTCACGTCAACCAAAACACGAACACACACACACACACACACACACATACACGCACTCACATACACACACGCACACGCACGAACATACACATACCCAAACACACACACACAAATTCCACAGATAATTGTAATGTATCAATTGCTATTTTTAATTAATTCTAATTTTAATTTTTTATATAAAATAATAGTATGAAGACAATAGCGTATAAATTTTTATAATAATTATTATTTTAATTAGAAATACTTAAGTCTTGTTTGTACAATAAACAGTCGTGATTGTAAGGGGAAGCACTCACTACCAAACCACAAGCTATTTTTATAATAGCTTACATTGGTAATGAGAGCCCTAAATAGTGTTATGTACTTTAATGAAATAAACAATTTTAATTTTTTTTTTTTTTTTTTAATCTATTAGACCCCTAAAGGTATTTAGTTCAAAGTATGTACAGTGCGCGTCAGAATAAAATACCCCCCTTGTATACCAACTATTTTCGACTAGGTACTTCTAATTCCCTTGTAACTTGTCACAATTTTTCACATGCAAATAAATGTATCACTCCGCCGCTCAGGATCAAACTGCCCTTCCATAATACCCTGAAATTCCCAACAATAACAAGTATTGTGTCCCACATACATTGCGATTGAGATAGGGGGGGGTACTTGGATTGAGATACTTATATGTGACGCGCACTGTACCTACTATGTAATACTAAATAGCACTTAAGTTTAAAAATGTACTGTACTTTATAAGCGTTTTTTCTGGATAGTAAACTTTACTTTAATTATTATGACGCCAATCCCCAGCAATGGCTGAAATAAGATGTTTGTGATAGTGATTATCTGTTAAATATTTTTACTGCTTTTCTCATCTAGTTCCGTTGTACCGAATAGAAGGGATTAGGCGGGGGCCCGTGTTGCTCTGTGGGATTAGGAAACCTATTTGTCTATATAATTCATTATAATTTAATTTAAGCCTATATGAATTACGGCCATCCACTTTTTTGTCTAAAATAAAACATCAAAAAAGTTACATACCAATTTGATATATTACTTCGACTTAAATTCACTAAATTCAAATCTACAAACATTAATCAACAGTTTAGAATTGCAATCATACTGTATAATCTTAAAAGGTTCATATACTTTAATAATCACATCACATAATATTGCATTTGTTACATACAAGCTGTTTATCAAAATTAAATAGAGATCTAAATTCGAGTCTACAGCCTCTATCAAATAGCAGCCATATTGGTAATGCACTTTTTGAATTCGGAACATAGAATGCTCTCTTTTTGGAATAACAAAATTTGAATTTGCCTCCAAATATCTTTCATGGTGCCATAGAGATAGACTAGTGTTTTGCTTCCGTAAAAGATTGTCTAATCTATGGGCCAGTCCATTCTTCTTGTAGCGAACCTTCTTTGTTTTGTTGAATATGTAAAAAGAGTTTTCAGCACTGAGGTCAGATAGATTTTCTTTGATTGATTTTTTGGTAAAGCTTTCATTGGAAGTGGTTTGGCAAGAAATAATTATTTCATCACTATTTTTTGTGCTGCTCTTTTGAGTTTGTATATCACTTATTGGTTGACTGTTTTGAGAGCTGTCGGAGCTAAAATGACTGTCAAAATATGATTTTATTCTTTTGGCTAAGTCTAGCTTTGCTGTTGCTGTATTTTCTTCTTTTGATGTGTTGATCTTAATCACAGGGCAAGTTAGGTTGTCTTCTATACCACATTCACTATCAATTTCAGATAACACTTCAGTTTTGATAGCAATATTGTTATTTAGCACCGAACAATTTGTGTTAAAATTATTACTTGTTGGCGAGAACAATCTTTTTTTACTACTACCCACATTGTTAGGCGAAAATGATTTCAGAACAAGTATTGGGCTTTTGTGTTGTCTTTTCGATGGTAAAACTGGAGATCTAACACGATTAACTGGTTGAGTTGGCACAAACACTGGTGAAGGACAAATGCTTCTTGTTTGATTTTTAGTCACTAAAATCGGTGATTTTTCTCCACTTTGGTAGTTCTCCAGGTCCTTACTATCTTTAGAAGTATCTAGAACAGTAATGCTGAGGTTTGCTATGTTCTTTGGAGCCTTTCTCTTACGTTTTCTCTTCAAAATACGCGCCCTATTGGTTAGGTTATTGAATTTTTCATTTACACCGGTTTCTTCATATTCACTGGAATCACTTAATGACCAAATAATCTCTTCAGTGTGTTCTTGTGAGTTGAGCAAGCGAAATTTATCTAGGAATTGATTTTCTTTTTGTTTTTGCATTTTCTTTAAACAATTCAATTTTAGAAACACAAACAAACTCAACAAAGTCAATCAGTCAGTAGCTCTACCACAGATAAAGTAAAGATAACATAAACGATTTACTATTTCACCGTTAAAGTAATTAATTGGCTTTGAAAACCGAAACTTCAAAGTCAGAAGATTTCATTATTTTGCATGAAATGAAGTTTTCATGAAACCGAACCTTAAACTTAATCTTTCTCATGTTGGCAATCTAAGACACGCCACCCTTTGTTGTTTTAATTTGGTTGGCATTACTGTCATGCAACCGCCATGTTATTTTGCTAACTTCATGCCGGTGTGCTCTCAAAACAAATACGTGCGTCTCTCGGTTTGTTGTTTATCAAATTTTATCGCCCAAAATTCTATCTAGACATTTCAAACATCTAATTAGCTCGAAACCATTGGCCATAACAGATACGCAAGTGATTGAGTGGTTACGAGCTGCATTTGCGATTAGTTTGGTTAGCCGGCTGGCCCATACGGCGCAATGGAAGTAGAACGCATTGCTTCTGATTCTGAAAACGTGGTGTTGGATGTGGACCTCGAGGGGGAGAAACCAGTGCCCGAAGAAGGCGCTGGTGACTCCGCGGCCGCGTCCACGGGCCATCTCCGTCGCAAGAACAAGAAATACATGCGTTCCAACAGCAAAGATGGCGTTAGCACTGCGGCTGCCCCTTTACCGAAATACAGAAGCTGGAAGAATAGCCGAAGACCTCGCAACGGGCACGGCAGAGGCCTACCCAAGAAAGGTAATCTTATCAGAATTGAACCGGCGCCACCAAAGAAAGTTCTAGAAGCGTTCCAACTTGAATGAAGCTGCATCTATTTACGTAACCTTTGTTTACTACGCATTTTTATTCCGAGCACGTAGGCATTATTGTAACCAAAATGTGTTCTACATTCGAATTTAGAATTGGCTGTATGTTATTGTTCGACTCAGACTCAGTACCTACAGCTGGAAGAAATTGTGTTTTTAAAAAAATATCTGGAGTTTTATTTTTATCTAGCTTTGGAGTAGGTCAATTTAAAACCACTATTTAGCTAGTTCATTCAACTTGTTACACAATCTGCTTGTAAACAACTTTCATCATCCAAGGCTATTTTTGTCGCGTCGCTTTGATTGGTCTCGTTTATAATTAAATAGGCGGGAAAATCAATGGATTCGGGCTTTGACTATTGCGCTGCTTTGTTTTGCAAATGCTTGTAGGTCAAGGTCATGTTTAGTTTGGGCCACCTGTGTAGTGTTGCCAACTGACCAAACCTAAAAATCCTCTAAAAAGAAAATGTTTTATTTGTTTCAAAGACAGGCGAAATTCTATGAAAGTAAAAGAAAAAGTTGATTATATTTATGTAATGTATCCAAGAGGTCAGGTCTAAAGGAAATAAAGCACTTTGATTTAGATTATTTGATTTTAATGTAAATGTTGATGTTTTGAAAGTTTTTTTATGTATAGACGACTTTAGTAGCGGCTTGGTGGCCGTAGGTCCATCTGCGACGCAGGAGGTTACGGTTTCGATTCTACCTCCGGACAAATACTAGTTCAGGGTGATCTGGTTGTTGGTACCCGTCATTACTCTATAAATAACTCCTCATCATCAGGTGGTGCTGGCGGGAAGGGTGTCTGGGGCCTCCCCGGCTCGGAGATGCTGGAAGAGCTGGAGGAAGATGCCAACGACCCCAACTACGACTCGGAGGCCATCACCAACGGAGATGTGGAGTTTAAGCAGGTTATCGTGGAGGCTGAGCCAGATGAAGTGATAGTGAGTAGATATTGTAAATAATTGCTTAAATTGGTGAACCTTAGTGATCGGCGTGTACTGTTGTGTAAAATTTTACAATCTAACACAAAAATATAGAAAAGATAAATTTTTACAACAATGAACAGCCAAGCCAAATTTCAGTAACGTAGTTCTTTTTTGATTTTTTTTTTTAAGTATTTTAATAATTAAAATACATTTTACATTTTGTCATAACTCACATATAAAAATACAATAAAAACCTTAAACTAAAAAACTGACAAAATCGGACTCCACTTTAGAGTGACGTGTTGAAACTAAGTCTAAGAAACAACTTAGGTCTAATACACTTTGCCTACTGTTATGAATAAGACCTTTTGAAATCGGTTTATTGATTCTTTATTTTCTCAAAGAACATACAATAGTTCACTTATGTGAGGAAAACAAAACTTTAGTAACTTAAAGTAAGTACCTATTACGTAAATTTGTATTTTAACGGGTGTCAAAATCAACGTTTTTATTATTTACTAGCGGTCCGCCCCAGCTTCGCACGGGTATCAAATCGGTCCAGTAGTTTCGGAGCCTATTCAATTCAAACAATAAAATCTTTCCTCTTTATAATATTAGTATAGATTATTTTATACTCAGCATATGCTATGGAAGAGCAGATCATGCCATAGCGCTGGTTTCCGTGGAGACCGTGACTATCTGTACAATGTCAATGTCTCATTCTTAAAACAGTTGTGTGATAAATAATATTCAACAAAGCTTCGCTTCTCGTATGGCTTAGCTGATTTACTATAACATTGCAAGGATATGGTTACCATGATTTAAGTCTTTGTAGGATAATAGTGATAATTCTAAGTCATTCAATTCAATATTCAGTTTAGGGCATTAAATTGTTAGTATAAATGAGAAAAAACATTTACTTTTATTGTTCAAGGGAGTTGTTCATAGCTAATATACTCATCCAACGCTAAACTGAACCTATTAAATTATGACCTAAATTTAAACTAAAACAATGGTGAAAAGGCAAACTTTAGTACTAAAATACAAAAGTATGTTTGACCCTTCTACTCAGTGTTTTAGACTAAATGTATAGAAACGAATCAAGAATAAAAGTGTGGTTTTTGGTATTCAGAAAGTTAGTGAAGTTGAGACAGCTTTCAATAGCTTTATTTCTTTTAGCTTACAAAATAAGCACTTAGACAAGTCAAATTTCATACAGTAAATTGGTATAAAATAAGAAATTAAATAAAAATTATACTCTCTTCACGGAATTTTTTTGGCCACTAGTGGAAGAATTGAAAAAGAAACCACTAGTACATTCATATACCACTAATATGTCTAACACATGTTCGTTTTTCATATACAAATCTGAGTTTATTGTGATTTAGATACATGAGTAGATATGTGTAGCTGACTGAGTGACTCGATCTCCTCATAGGTCTTCCCTATTCGCCAAATATATAAAATTATTTATTGGAAACTCAACAAAACAATTAACAAATAAAATACAAAAATATGAGGAAATTGGCGGTCTTAGAATTTCTACCAGACAACCGTTGATGGAATGAACATGGGGATCTGAGTGCATCTTATACAATTTACAAAATTCAAATATGTTATCATATATGTTACATACAAATAGCTACGTAAGTTACAAAAATACCTAAAAGCTTATATAAATACATCCACAATATCTACGTGACCCTGGCATTGTATTGTTATTGTGGGCATTGTTAGGTTCTAAATTTCTAAGATGTGTTGGCATAAAATATCCTGGATTAACCGAATTTATGATTTACCGGCCCACTGACACTCAATACCTATTTCAGATTTGAAAGATTTTATTCCTTTAGGCTTACAAAAAATAACTTCGACGAGTCTAATTTCATCAGCAAAATTAGTAATAAGGTTTTATTAATTTTGAAAGAAAGAAGAAGAAAGTTCTTTCTTCATCTTTCTTTCTAAGGTTTTATTAATTTTCTCTTCGATTTAATTTTTTTGTCCACTTGTGGAAGAAGTTAAAAAGAAACCACTAGTACATTTATATAATTACTTATGTGTCTAGGTCATCGGCAAACATCTATTATGTTTGAGTATCTAAGGCGCACTTGCGCCTGGTTATGTTAACACGGTTAACTCAGAGTTAGCAGTTAATTCGGAGTTAACTTCTAATTTTGTCTTGCAGCACCAAGAGTTAGGAATCAACCTAATGTTAAATTTTTATCACGATGTTGTGGGAGGGTTAAGTCTGGGTTATTAATATCAATGACAATTTGTCATTATAAATAAATAAATAATGCAGGACAATCCACACAGCATCCTCTAGCCCCAAGCTAAGCAGAGCTTGTGTTATGGGTACTTAGATGACTGATATACATAATACAATATTATTAAATAGATAGATATTTTTTATTATACATAGAAAAACGACCAGAACCCCTGAACAAATATCTGCAGATCGTACAAATAATTGTCCCGAGGCGGGAATCAAACCCGCAACCTCCTGCGTCGCAGGCAGACCTTCGCCCATCGCGCCACAGTGGTCGTCATTGACAACACAATCACAAACACAACAGTATAATACGACGAAGAACCACATGTCATTTCAAATTTGATTTAGTGAAAATACTGTGGAGCGAGAGAGAAAGCAGTATCAAATCATTCAGCATTCTTCTGACTTAATTTTTTTTAAGAATAAATGAACATGACAGTAATCTTGGGTTATTTGATTGTGGGTTATTTTGAACTGTAGCAATAAGCACTGCAAGTTAAAGTTTCAAAAAACTAACGGAGCTAATAAACCTCGGGTTAATTATATAACTCGATGTTTTGGTACAAGTGGCACTTAGTTTTGGTTTAATGCTGCTGTATAATAAATATTGCAACATATTCCTAGTACACCACTGTCTCATACATTATCTGCTCTCTACTAAGACCTACAAAATTAAGTACAAAATATGATATTATTTCCATTTTCGGCCATTTTTCACGCAACCTTGTACGGCAACCCTATTCCTACAACGCCACAAAGCTTATCCTTCCAACACAATCGATAAATCGCAATGCGCAGCTAACTTCGCGCATGTTTTCAAAATGTTACGACCTTGGATTCTGGTTTAAAATAAAATTTTTAATGCTCTTATCTGCGCATTAGCGACTTGAGGGTTTGTTGTTGAGTTTATGTTTGCGTTTTTTTAATCTTTACATATCGTATGTCACTGATAATTATTGCATAAACCGAAAATGTAAAAATAACTTACTTACGCTGAATAATAATTCATCATCATCATCACCAGCCTATAATAGTCCACTGCTGGACATAGGCCTCCCCTAATGAGCGCCGTAGATGGCATCATTATTTGGGGGTTATTGCCCATAATCCCCACGCTGGGCATGCGGGTTGGGGATCGCAGCTCGGTGTAGTTGTTCTGCAGAGGGCGCTGCTGCCCGCCCCCGCTGTGTTTCCCTAAGTCGCCTCTTACGACACCCATATAGGAGGCTATGGGTAGATATTTCGAAGTGAAACAAAGGTTTGAGGATTTGATAGAAAAACGATTTATTATCCTCTTTATAAAATGGAATGGTATACGTCTGTACTTGAGCGCAGTCGAACAGAGAGTGAATAAAAGTCAAGCACGTCAAGGTAGGGCAAACACGAACAATCAACCTAGACTTCAAAGATTAACAAACCTACCCTCTTATTACATTGTTGATTATTTCTTTTGTAGGTACTTTTAAATTAAATAAAATCAACACGCCCCCTCAAAAAAAATAATCACTAAACAATGTATATCTACATAGATTATATAAACATAAACATCCTAAACAGATCGTATACCATCCATATCTTCTCTGGGGTACATTATCATGGTCCAACATTCATTGCTAGGATTAGGGAAACCCAGGAAAACCTAATCAGACCAATCATTTCTTATCTAAGTATATACAGATTAATCTTAATTATTTAAATAATCAATTTATATGTATTGACAAAAATCAATTATTGTAAACCCATTTTACTCCTCATCGCCTGAAAGGTGATGGAAGGCAACGGCTTCGTCAACGCATCTGCCAGCTGCTGACCTGTTGGAATGTAATTTAATGTTATTACATTTTTCTCTATCTGCTCTCTAGAAAAATGATACTTAATATCAATATGTTTGGTCCGCTTATGATTAGTCGGATTATTAGCTATACTTATGCAACCGTTATTATCTTCAAAAATAACTATAGGTTTATTAATTTCTATGTACATACTGATTGCCAATGATTTAAGCCAAAGAGCCTCTCTTACAGCTTCATATAGAGCCATATACTCAGCCTCAGTGGAGGAGGCTGCCACAGACATTTGTTTTTTAGTGTTCCAGGTTATTGTACAAGAGTCAAACATTTTAAATAAATACCCGGATGTACTCTTTCTGTCGTTTGTGTCCTGGCCACCCCAATCTGAATCTACATAGCCACATAGAACATTATTGTACTCATTCCTTTTGTAACACAATTTTAAATCTAATGTGCCTTTCAAGTACCGCAGCACTCGTTTCAGACACTGCCACAACTCTTTGTTATTGAATTTAGTATATCTACTTAATATATTTACACTTGTGCTTAAATCAGGACGAGTACATAGCATTATATACATTAAGCAACCAATAACGTTCCGGCAAGGAGCGTCATATTTTTCTTCAGAATTTAATTTCTCATAATTCAGCTTATTTTCTAGAGGCGTATTTACAGGTTTGCAATCCTGCATATTGAACTTACTTAAAACTGATTTTATATAAGCACTTTGATCAAGTGTTATTTGATTTTCACATCTAGTTATTTTTATGCCTAAAAACAGTTTTATTTCATTTAAATCAGTCATTTTGAATTTACTCATTAAATGATTTTTAAAATTAATCATTCTTTCATTTTCCTTGCATGCTATTACTAAATCATCGACATACAGTACCACGTAAATGTTTTTGTGAACATTACTATTGTTGAGCACATATATACATCTATCTACAGAAGAATTTTGGAAACCCTCTTGCTTCAGCGATCGTTCAAATACCTCGAACCAACATCTGGCCGCCTGTTTTAACCCATACAAAGCCTTGTTTAATTTACAGACATATTTATTATTATTATTTGACACACCTTCAGGAATTTTCATATATATTTCTTCCTTTAAATCGCCATTTAAGAAGGCGGTCTTCACATCCATATGATGAATTAACAAGTTATTTTGGTTGGCAAAACTTATTAAAAATCTAAAGCTAGCTATTCTAGCTACAGGGGCAAATGTTTCATTATAGTCAGTTAAGTACTCCTGACTGAAACCTCGAGCTACTAATCGCGCCTTATAACGCAAAGGTTTGCCAAATTCATCGTTTTTAATCGTAAAAATCCACTTACTATCGACGATATTTTTACCTTCTGGCCGTGGTACTATAGTCCATGTTTTATTTACAGAATGAGAATTTAACTCATCTTTAATCGCGCCTTCCCACAAAGCTCTATCGTCTCGAGTTAGAATTTCCTCGAACGATAAAGGCACTTTACACATTATCGATTGAGCACACATTAAATAATCATCATCATCATCTTCATTATATACAATACGTGGACGACCTTTAAGCCTATCACTCCTTCTCAGTTCAAGATTGTTTTCTGTGTTTTGTTGCCTATCAAACGAAGTATCAGACTTACTACATTCAGGTATTGGTTCTACATTATCATGGTTTATTTTACGACATTTACTAGGGCACATATACTCATTAGATTTCGCACCATCTGATTTAGAGTCATCAGATTTACGAGACCTTATAGACACTGATTTTGTATTACCATCAGTTTCGTCACGAGAATTTCCGATATTCTCTTCAGGTTCCTTAACAGGCCTGGATTGCACAAAACTAGTCTCGTCTACGATAACGTCTCTGACTACTACACACTTCTCACCCGTAGGATCCCAAACTTTATAACCATTTGGTTCATAACCTACAAGAATGCCCTTCCATGATTTTGAATCGAACTTTGATTTAGTCATTTTATTATGAACATAAACAGTTGAACCAAAAACCTTAAGATACTTAAGTTGTGGTTTTTTATTATGCCACATTTCATATGGTGTTTTAGTACATTTCAAACTTCTAGTTGGTGTAAGGTTTATCAAATAAACAGCCATTATGACAGCAAAACCCCAAAATACTTTGTCTAGCTGAGCACCATTTATCATTGAGCGAGATTTTTCAACTATAGTCCGAACCATCCGCTCAGAAACACCGTTTTGTTGCGGAGTTCTAGGTACTGTCAAATGATAAGTTATACCTTTTTCGACACAATAACTTTTCATTTCGGTGGATAAATACTCCCCGCCGTTATCACAATATAAGTTAGTTACCTTAGTGCCGAATTTAGACTCACTCTTAGCTACAAAATCTTTGAAGGCAGAAAACACGTCTGATTTATAGGTCAGTAGGTACGTCACACAGTAATGGGTATATTCATCTACAAAAAGCACAAAGTAGTTTTTGTTATCTACTGTCGGAGGAGTGATTGGGCCACAAACATCAGAATGCACAATAAATAATGGTCGCTCTACATAACCCTTGTCTTTTACTTGTTTGAAAGGTAATCGACTCTGTTTCCCATTTATGCATGCCTCACATAAGTCATCACTAGGCGTTATTGAACTAATTTGATTAATATCATCAACCATTTCATTATTTCTCATCTCTAAGAATTTACCTTTACTTATATGACCTAATCGTTGATGCCATAATTTATAACTGTCTCTATCAGAAGTGCAATGCATTTGGGAAGCTGAGTCGGTCACATTTACACAAGCATGAAAATCTACAGCAATAAGATTATTTACAGGCCTACCTTGCATAATGGATTTACCGTCCTTGTGTATGTCGGTGCCGCCTTGCTGTCCAAATACCACCGAGTAGCCAGCTCGCTGCATCTTGGAGACAGATAGCAGGTTATAGGGCACCTCACCGCAGAACAGAACGTCCTCCAGAACTCCTTGAATACCCAAGTTGGAAGTAACTTGAAGTGTTCCTCTTTTGGTAGCTGAAATAAATTGGCCACTTTTAGCAACCGAGATTTTAAGTGGTGGGTCTAAGACCATGTGTGAAATGAAAAGATCTTCCCTGTTTATTATGTGGTCCGATGCGCCTGAATCCAATAAAAATGTAATTTTGTTGCCTTGGTCCTGATTTGAATATTCGCCGGCCATAAAGGCAAACCCAGAGAATTCATTGGACTTGTCGATTTCCACCGCTTGAACAGTCCTTGTTCTTTCCTTTTGTTGCTGATCCTTATTGTTCTTCTTGTAGTAGAAACAGTTATTTCTTTTATGTCCTTTGCGCCCGCAGTGATAACACTTGACACTATTATTCTGCATCTTCTTTCGCGCCTTGTTATGTTCTCTCCAGTTATTTTGTTTTTGATTCTGTGTTGCCTGTGTATTGTCGAACTTCCTCTTAATGCCCGTCGATTCGCTTTTATTTTCTACATGTAAAACTTTCGCACTGGTATCAATCGAGTCATTTTTGAGTTTAACTTCATGATCCAAAAGTCGCGTTTTCACAAAAGCCAGGGTCAAGTTATCTTCAGACAATGTTTCGATAGCTGTAATTACACCATTGTATATTGAGGGTAGCGTCAGCAATAAATGAGCAACTTTGTCGGTCTCTTCTAACTTCGCGCCCGCAGCAAGCAATTCGGTAATGAGGTCATCGAAATTCGTAAAATGTTTTACAAGGGGCTGGTCACTTTGTAGCTTTAACACCAGCAGCTTCTTACGTAACGCCAACTGTGTCGCGATGCTTTTTCGTTCGTAAAGTTCGTCTAACCTTTTTATAATTTCCCGCGCTGTACTGTCCTCCTTTGCAAATCCGAGGTAGGAATCGGACAAATACTCCACGATAGTACTCTTGGCAATCCGATTATTTTTCTCCCACTCATTGCAACGTATGATAGGGTCCTCGTCGATCACCTTTAGAACGTCCATCTCAGACAATAGGGCACGAATCCGAAACTTCCACACGCTATATTTTTCGCCATCGAAAGGCCTAATATTTCGCTTCGATTTTATTTGATCCATGGGGTAGATCAAACTTGTATATCTCTTCTTTATAATTTACACAACACTTTTGCAAGCTAAACTGGGCCCATAACCTATAGGAGGCTATGGGTAGATATTTCGAAGTGAAACAAAGGTTTGAGGATTTGATAGAAAAACGATTTATTATCCTCTTTATAAAATGGAATGGTATACGTCTGTACTTGAGCGCAGTCGAACAGAGAGTGAATAAAAGTCAAGCACGTCAAGGTAGGGCAAACACGAACAATCAACCTAGACTTCAAAGATTAACAAACCTACCCTCTTATTACATTGTTGATTATTTCTTTTGTAGGTACTTTTAAATTAAATAAAATCAACAACCCACGGGAAGAGTTGGGGTGGTGAAATTCTATGCCGACACCACACGGCAGGAATAATAATTCACACATAATCATCTATATGTACTTACTATAGTGCTATACTATAGTATAGCACAAACCTATGTAAAATGTTCGTAAACAAACCGTCCTTACTTAACCTAAAATAATCTTTATTTACGTGTTGAAATTTTTAATTTGAAATTCATCCGTCGCCGGAACCTTCAAAAGTAGGTTCGGCATTCGATTATCAACACTAAATTCTAAGAAAACTATACGACATCCAACGGTAAACGAAAACGGCTTTTTTATCTATATAGTTCGCGTCATGTAAAAAGAACGCTGGCGCGAACCTGCGCAGTAGGCGATTTATACGTACTATACGTATAAATCGCCTACTGCGCTTACTAATATTATAAAGAGGAAAGATTTGATTGTTTGTTTGTGGTTTTAATTGAATAGGTTCCGAAACTACTGGACCATTTTGGAAAAAAATCATCATTAGAATGATAATCATAGACTATAGAATATTTTTAAAGTTAGTGATCCCTATGAAAACTTCAATAATAATGTACCTAATCTAACGGTGTGTGTAAGAACTTAAAATTCTGTAAAATGCGAAGCCGGGGCGGGATGCTAGTTTAATTTATATTTACTCCAACGCAGTTTTACCTTCATACATGCAATATGCATAGCGTTGCAAACACGATGCACCTTGCATTTTAACAGGGGTGAACGACTGGTGACGATATATTTGCAATTCTTTCGTCTTGTGTTAATACGACCATTTTTAAGACTATTTTAAAATTAGCACGTTATATGAGTCGTAGTTTTTATTATACTGATTTGAAATTGATGTTAAATACACTTGAGTATTCTATACTAATATTATAAAGAGAAAATATTTGTTTGTTTCAATTGAATAGGCTCCGAAACTACTGGACCGATTTGAAAAATTCTTTCACTGTTAGAATCCTCAAATTTCCGTGATGAACATAGGCTATAAAATATTTTCATCTACATGAAAAATTCAATAATTAAACCGTGCGTTATACTATCTACTTCTATTTTTGTTATGGTTTCGCAGCTTGCTTTTTTTCTACGGCCAAAGTCAGTTATGTGTCAATATGGAGTGTCGAGACAATGTCAAAAACCCCAATGCTGCTAAAAATAGTTAGGGATCCATATGAAAACTGTGAAACAACGGGTTAGTGTGTATAATTTCTGAAGATTTTGTTTAATACCCATGCGAAGCCGTGGCGGACCGCTAGTATTGAATAAAAGATCCAAATTAGAACTAGAACAATTGAGCTAACTGCAGAATATTGCAAAAAACCCTTTTTATGTACCAAAATCGAAATGACGTATTATTGTCTTCATAGTGCGACAGTCAGCTAAAAAAGGTAGGGATACGAATGAATGAAAACTCCAATAATGCAACCTGACGTGTTAGGTTACATTATTGAAGAAATTACAATGAAAATCACTCAATATATAATTGAAAGAAAAAAGAAAATCATTTATTTGGTTCACAAGAAAACTTAAGTAGGTACAAAAAAAAACTTAAAATAAGTAAAATAGTCCTAAAATAATTATCATTCTACCAACAGCTTATGAACCAAAAAGGTCCTACCTCAGCATAATTAAGCTAACTGCAGAATATTGCAAAACTCAAAAACCCTGTTTTTGTACCAAAATCGAAATTACGTATTATTGTTTTCATAGTGCGACAGTTAATGCAGCTTAAAAGGTAGGGATACGTATGAATAAAAACTCCAATAATGTAACCCGACGTGTTAGGTTAGTTCAAATTACGGTGAAAATCACTAGATATACAATTGAGCTAACTGCAGAATATTCCAAAACTTAAAAACCCTGTTTTTATACCAAAATCGAAATGACGTATTATTGTTTTCATAGTGCGACAGTTAATGCAGCTTAAAAGTAAGGGATACGTATGAATAAAAACTCCAATAATGTAACCTGACGTGCTAGGTTACATGATTAGTCCTGTAAACTATTGCCGCAAGGTAGAAACCTTCGCGTCTACTTCACAAGTTTAATAAACTTAGAGCGAGGAGTTCAACTTTATGGTAAACTAGGTCATAAACACATAATTAATTTACTCAATAATATTAGTTACTAATTATGTATTATGGAAGACCGTAGATATGAATAAACGATCATTATTATTATTGAAGAAATTACGATGAAATCACTCAAAATACAATTAAGCTAACTGCAGAATATTGCAAAACTTAAAAACCCTGTTTTTGTACCAAAATCGTAATTACGTATTATTGTATTCATAGTGCGACAGTTAATGCAGCTTAAAAGGAAGGGATACTTATGAACGAAAACCGGTATGAAAGAACGGTGCTTCAAGCTAATATCTCGCTCAGTGTCACAGCAACTGCAGGCGCTTTCAACTGGCGCGACGTTCTCAGAGTCGACTTCAAATAGCGCACCGTTCCAATCCTCACTTCGGTGAACACGCGGTTATGTATAGCTCGAATCAAAATCGCTCACTTAACTCTCGCGTGTCGTCTACTAGCGCGGTGTTTTCACACTCGACGTATTGAGGAGCGAGGTTCTGAGCACCATTCAATAATGTAACCCGACGTGTTTGGTTACCATAAATTCTTCAATAATGTAACCTAACGTGTTAGGTTCCATTATTGAAGAATTTGTGGTGGAAAACTGATGAATTTGAATTTGAAACTGTTATTTGTTACAGCGCAAGGCTGAGCCTGTGATCTTGGAGTACTTCGAGCATGGAGACACGAGCGCTGCCGCTGAGGACTTCACTGAATTCGTCACTCCGAAGCGAAGCCACTTGGTAAGTAGCAGTGCAGAGGTTAGGTAAAGTAAAGTAAAGTATCGTTTATTGCGTGAAATACATGTTGGTACAGCTGGTGTTGTTATATCTATGTGGATCAATGTATTCCTACCTTTACGGTGTGCAATGTCTGTATACAATAAAAAGAATCAAATAAATTTTATATAAATATTCAAAACTAATTCGTAAAAAACAAATAAAAAATGATCAGGAAGCAGAAAAATCTTTGTCAGTTAAAAATTCACTAATGGCGTAATAGCATTTACTCAGGTGTAGGAGGGTACGGGTTTGAGTCCCGCTGGGCTGGTTGTTTTATGAAATGTACATAAATATATTATCTAGTCGTTCTTCTTTACATATAAGATATATTATAAAGAGATTTGATATTTTGTTTGAATTCAATACTCTGCTCGGCTCCAAAACTATTGGACTGATTTGAAAAATTATTTCACCAATAGAATTTGAATGAACTCAAAAAAATATTGTGGAAAAGTAAGCACTAGTACATTCATATACAACACGCAAAAAAATTAATTGTATTAGACACCTATGTGTCTAATTTTTGTTTTGATTTTTCATACGGAACCCTTTTTTGTAAATATTCTATTTCCTATGTTCATCACGTCAATCATTTACATTAATTATATCATCAGGTATATTGTAGGATTGTTATTTAAAGCCTTAAGATAATAAGATAATATAAAAAAAACCTTAAGATAATATCTTGTTGATTATTTGTCCAGGTGTGTGAGACCATAGTGGAGATAGCGCTGGACCACAAGCCCTCTCACTGCGAGATGGCGTCCGTCCTCATCTCGGATCTGTATGGACGTGTCTTCTCTGCCAGGGACATCGGATATGGTGAGAAAACTAAATATTATAAATAATAATGATAAATAAATAATGCTAGACAATCCATATATAGAATCATCTAGTTCAGCAAAGATTGTGTCATGGGTACTAGATGACTGATATACTTAATACAATATATTTTATAGATAGAAAACGGCCAGAACAACTGCACAAATATCTGCAGATCGTACAAAAATTTTTCCCGAGGCGGAAATTATGGAAAAATTATAAAAATTATGGACTATTATCCATACAAATTTATATGAACGGCATCTTTAATATGTTTTTTTTACAGGAATACAATAATTAATTACTATACAAAGTCAGGTCTTATAAACTATTTTTGTAAATGTATGCTGGCAGGGTTATTTCATATTTCATTTATTTTTGCTTACATGTACATTCATTCTTAGGTCTAATTGAATGGTTGCTATAGTTTTCACTAGGTACATGCACCCTGGAGGGGTACTGCAAGTTATTGAAAAACTTCAATAACCTAAAGTGAAAAAATATAGGATTCCTTATGAAAACTCCTAAGGAATCCTAACTAACTTATTATCCTATCCTAACTTATTTGAAATATTCTCCAATTCCTGTTCATCGGGGGGAAAGTAAGATTCGAATCAATTTTCCGAAAGTACTGGACTTTCGGAACCTATTCAATAAAATTTTTCTCTTTATAGTAATTTTATATTATTGATAAGTCTTATGCCATAATATGAGCACTATACTAAGCTGTATTTCTAATACATACATACATATGTATATAATGTAACTCTTACCTAAATTGAAGAAAGAATTTGTTGTACCTACATTAATTTTTTATTTTTTATTTTATTGGTAATACAAAATCCACAGCCCTTAGATACTACTTATACTATACTAATGTTAAGAACAAAACTTACAGCCAAAAAAAGGATTTACATTATATAAACTATGATTTCTAAACAGACAAACAGTCAACAGTAAACAGAAACAGAGTCGAATGTACCACTATACACACACAACAATTTTTACACAAATAGCTTTAAACGCTTATTACAAAAATAAAAATTAAGAACTTAAACTTAAAAAAGAAAATAATCTAATATTAATTAATAGTAATCACTTAGTTAAATGAGACATTAGCATCCTCCTCCTCCATTGTTTTAACAATTTCGTTTCTGAAATTAATTTTATTACTGTGAAAGATATCAGTTTTATTGAACTCTTTGTTTTCAACAAATAATTCCACAGCATTCGAGCGTCTGCTAGAGAAGCTTCCAGACCTAGTGCTGGATTTGCCCGAGGCCGCGACTCTGTTGTCCAACTTCTACGTTCAATACGACTCCTTCAACGACTTCTCCTTCGTTCTACGACTCCTTCCAGTCCATCCAGAGAAAGAGAATAGCCTCGTTTATGTCCAGAGTTGACATGTGTAAAAACCACCTAGACTATTTTAATTATTAATATTTTTATTTTGACGTATGTACCCTATGCAGGTTTTTGTATTCTACACATTTATAGTGCTGTATTAGTTTTAATTATTTCAGGTAACATTTATTGTACAGTCAGCTGCACAGATATGTATACACTCCTAAAATTTCACATGTACATGTACAAAGTCAAGTATACCAACTACATTTCAAATGAATGTAGCTATCTAAATCGTCAGAAATCGGTATACAATTCAGCAAAATTATGTAGACACTCACATATACATAAATAAATTTTGGGATTGTATACATATTTGTGCTGACTTTACCTACGTATTATGGACCTCGTGTCTGAAATAAATAATTTATTATTATTATAATAAATAATAATAATTCCACAGCGTTCGAGCGGCTGCTAGAGAAGCTTCCAGACCTAGTGCTGGACCTGCCCGAGGCCGCGACTCTGTTGTCTAACTTCATTGCGCGCGCCGTCGCCGACGACTGCCTGCCGCCCAAGTTTGTACAGGCACAGGCGCAGCGGGATCTCAACTCACATGCCAAGTTTGTATACTTTACATATCAGAAGTATATTCACTAATTAAAAATACAAAACAACCAGGCGGAACGGGATCTCAACGCGCATGCCAAGTTTGTATACTTTAACTATCACAAGTATATTCACTAATTAAGAATACAAAACAACCAGGTGCAGCGGAATCTCAACGCGCATGCCAAGTTTGTATACTTTAACTATCACAAGTATATTCACTAATTAAGAATACAAAACAACCAGGTGCAGCGGGATCTCAACGCGCATGCCAAGTTTGTATACTTTAACTATCACAAGTATATTCACTAATTAAGAATACAAAACAACCAGGTGCAGCGGGATCTCAACGCACATGCCAAGTTTGTATACTTATATTTAAAGAACACAAACATCGTATATACAACAAACAACATCAGCCTATAATAGTTTACTGCTGGACATAGACCTCCCCTAATGAGCGCCATAGATGGCATGTATAATTTGGCGGTTATTGCTCCATAATCCAAACTAGGCATGCGGGTTGGGATCGCAGTTCGGTGGAGCTGTTCTGCAGAGGGCGCAGCTGCCCTGCTGCTGAAAGGGGTTCTGTTGTATTACCAGTTGGTTTCACATTCCAACACAAAATAGGTTCATAGTTAAATTCATAATGAATTAGTTTTGTATTTGTTACAGAGCATCAATCCACAGAGCAGAGACTCTACTCTCTATGAAACAGGGTCTCGTGCGTTTGGATAATATCTGGGGCGTCGGCGGCGGTATCAGGTGAGGCTTACTACAGATTTCAATAACTTTATTTCTTTAGGCTTACAAATAAGCACATAGACAAGTAAAATTTCATACAGTTAATGGAACTGGAAGTGGGAATCGAACGTGCAATCTCTTGTTGCACGTTCGACTACATTAAGAATCTTACTCTACAAAAAGAATCTTACTAGCTTTTTAGTTCTGTGAACCAATCTCTAATATCTAAGAATGGACGACCGCTGTGGCGCGGTGGGCGAAGGTCCGCTTGCGACGCAGGAGGTTGTGGGTTCGATTCCCGCCTCGGGACTAATTTTTTGTATGATCTGCAGATATTTGTTCAGGGAGTTTTCGATGTATAATTAAAAATATCTATCTATGTAATCTATTGTATTATATATGTATATCAGTTATCTAGTACCCATAAAAGCTCTGCTTAGCTTGGGGCTAGATGATGCTGTGTGGATTCATCATCATCATAATCCCACATCAGTCCACAGCTGGACATAGGCCTCCCTTAATGAGCGCCATAGATGGCATTATCATTTGGGGGTTAATGCCCATAATCCCCACGCTGGGCATGCGGGTTGGGGATCGCAGTTCGGTGTAGTTGTTCTGCAGAAGGCGCTGCTGCCCGCACCCCGGTGTGTTTCCCTTAGTCGCCTCTTACGACACCCACGGGAAGAGATGGGGTGGTGAAATTCTATGCCGGCACCACACTGCCAATGTGGATTGTCCAGCATTATTTATTTATTTTTTAACTGAAGTGGCAGTGGGCCGGCCATATTCCATATTAAAAGTGTTGTGTTATCCCCAGGCCGGTGAAATCCCTGATCCGTCAGATCCAGCTCCTCCTCAAGGAGTACCTCACGTCGGGCGAGCTGGCGGAGGCGGTGCGCTGCGTGCGAGACCTGGAGGTGCCGCACTTCCACCACGAGCTGGTCTACGAGGTGAGCCGTGTGTACAGGGTGGCCCACGGCAGCACAGCCTATACAGGGTGTCAGCACCCACGGCTATGTGGGGTACCTAGATACTATTCGAATACATTTTATTAAAACGAGCTGGTGTAATAGGTCAGTGTGTAGGGTGGCCCACGGCAGCACGGCCTATACAGGGTGTCCCACGGCTATGTGGGTTACTTAGATACTATTCGAATACATTTTATTTAAATTTAAACCAACATTAATTTTTAATTTAGTTTCCAAAAGCGTAATTTGTAGTAAGTAGGTAGTATTAATATTCACACACCAGACCATAACTTCTGGTAGTATTGCATTGATGCCTTTGACACATTAGCACCATTGTAATATTTGACATGCTTTCTGTGAATAAATGATTTATGATTTTACAAATACTAGCAGGTTTTGGTGAAAATTATGTCTACTCCATAAATTGCTGTAGGAACTTTGAATAGCATGCATTCTGCAGCATGCATTACATATCCATAAATTTCAATCGCGATTCTTCACACATGCTGTCTGTTTCAAATCTAACATATAATAATAAGCCATAGTTTAAAATACCCTGTAGAAACATCAAAGGCTTATATCATATTAAAGGCGTAAACTGTAACACCTGCTACATTGTATAACTCTAGTGTAAAATAAATAATTAACATTTAGCACAGCCTATACATAATAAGCCATTGTTTAAAATACCCTGTAAAAAAACACCAAAGGCTTATATTATATTAAAGGCGTAAACTGTAACACCTGCTACATTGTATAACTCGAGTGTAAAATAATAATAAACAATTAACATTTAATTGTTAACAGTTGAAGTTTTATACTGCTTTTGAACACACGTGCGGTCGTTCATATATTTTTATAGTTATTTTAATATCCTTACCTTTTTTTTGTATATAATTATGTTTTGTCTGCATTTTCTTTTTCATATTACTGTGTTCATTTAGCTCTACATGTGTTACTTAATGGAGGAAATTATGTTGGTTTATGTTTATGTTAAGCTCTGTAATTTTAAGTATTATGTACTGTTTATTTCCCAAATAAAAAAAAATAAATAAAAAAAAAATAAAAATATTTTGACAGACAATACTCCTGGCCCTGGAGACGGTCAACTCCTCGGTGGAAGAACAGCTCTGCACATTCCTGGCTGAGCTGCGGCGCTGTGTCATAGTCACCACGGATCAGATGGACCGGGTAAGGCGACATCCGGTATTTCATCATCATCATCAGCTCACATTCGGAAAATTACGTCGAGTCCTCTCGTCATCCATACCGCAATGTTTAAAAACTAAACTTTTTAATCAGTGCGTCCTACCAGTCATGACCTACGGAGCTGAGACGTCGACACTCACGATAGATATAAACGTGTTCTTGAGTGGAGACCGCGACTTGGTAAACGTAGTGTAGGACGCCCTCCGGTATTAAAATAAAAATATAATGCCGGACAATCCGCACAGCATCATCTAGCCGCAAGCAAAGCTGTAGGGCAAGTACGGGCTTTCTTGTCTAAGATAGAATAGACAAAAATGACGTCACTTTGTCATCGAATGCGTAAATTATTTGAAATTAATTTCTTCAACTTCATTATTGTACGCAATGTATGGCGATGCGATGTCATTATTGTCTATTCTACCCTAGAGAACAATCCCCGTGCTTCGCCTACTGAACTTGTGTTATCGGTACTAGATAACTGATATACATAATACAATATTATTACATAGTTACACTCGCACTTGACGAATCTTGTTATTACTTAAGTAACTTGTTTTGTGACGTGTCCAAGAGTCCTGTAAGGCCTAAAGGAAATAACGCACTTTGATTTTGAATGTGTGAATTGTCCATCATTATTTATGTTATGTTCTCATTATTTATGTTATTTTACTATAAAAACTATCGTATTTTGACGAATTCATTATGAATGTAAGCGGGTTAACTACGAACCTATTATATGTTGGAAGTACACCAACGTATAATAGACTAGCGGTCCGCCCCG
The DNA here is from genome assembly GCA_963931895.1 of Eupithecia pulchellata. Taxonomy (NCBI): domain Eukaryota; kingdom Metazoa; phylum Arthropoda; class Insecta; order Lepidoptera; family Geometridae; genus Eupithecia; species Eupithecia pulchellata. Next base: position 1,073,663 of record OZ007550.1, on the reverse strand, counting down.
GCTTCGCACGGGTATCAATCAAAAATTTCAGAAATTATACACACTAACACGATGGGTTTCACAGTTTTCATACGGATCCCTTACTTTTTTTAACAGAATTGATGTTTTTGACATTGACTCGACACTCCATAACTGACACTGGCCGTAGAGAAAAAGCAGGCCCCGTGCGCTATATATTCAACCTCTTTTTCTTTTCTGACGCGCCATAACAGAATGAGGTTGAATATACAGCGCAGTGTTCAATTATTGAATTTTTCATGCGGATCCCTAACTTTTTTGAAAATATTATATAGCCTTTGTTCATCACGAAAAATTTAGGATTCTAATAGTGAAAGAATTTTTCAAATCGGTCCAGTAGTTTCGGAGCCTATTCAATTTAAACAAACAAACAATCAAATCTTTATAATATTAGTATAGATTGGTAGTTAACCCGCTTACATTCATAATGTCTGTTATGTTATGTTGTCATTATTTATGTTATGTTATGTTGTTTCCAGGGCTTCATCCGCGTGTTAGAAGACATGTCTGACATAGTGCTAGACGTGCCGCTCGCGTACATAATGCTGGATCGATTCCTGGAGCGGTGCCAGCAGCGGTTCCAGTTAGGGCATGCAGTGCTAAAGCGTGTGCCGACCAGGTAACATATAGAACGTACTGTCATACACATAAAATAGAACATATGAACGCTGCGACTCGGTCGAAACGTCAGAAGTTGTACGGAGTGCGTGGTAAATATTCATTCTGACAATTTTGGGTACATAGTTATTATTGATTTACTTTATTTATTTATAAACGACTAAAAAACCAAGATATTAAATCTCACTTTTCCAGAATAACTAAAGAGTTCTTTATCTTTTTTAAGGTGATTTTTTTATGCACGTAATTAGGACTTACGAGCTCGATTTTGAAATGACTTTTTGATCACTCTCACGGTCCCTTTCCCTTTAGTACCCTGGAAAATACTGACCCTGAATATTGTAAGCTATTTGTTATGACGACCTCTGTAGCGCGGTGGGCGAAGGTCCGCGCGGGGTCGATTCCCGCCTCGGGACAAATATTTGTACTAATTGCAGATATTTGTTCAAGGTTATTCTATATATTTATAATTAAATATCTTTGTATGTAATATTTTGTATAATGTATATCAGTCATCTAGTACCCATAACACGAGCTCTGCTTAGCTTGGGCCTAGATGATGCTGTGTGGATTGTCCGGCATTATTTATTTAACCTTTGCTAACACAAACTTTTTGTCCACAGAGGTCGCAAACGTTTCGTCTCCGAAGGCGACGGTGGCGCCATCAAAGACCACGCTCTTAAACTGCGCGAGTAAAATACAAGTTGTAATTAACGCCCATAACGCGTTATGAGCGGTAATATCATTGAGCCGGTTGTAGTTAACGTCCATAACGCGTTATGAGCGTTAATATCATTGAGCCGGTTGTAATTAACGTCCATAACGCGTTATGAGCGTTAATATCATTGAGCAAGTTGTAATTAACGCCTAAAACGGGTTATTCACGATTATATTAGCGCAATTACGGGGATAACGCATTTTGCTCGTTATAAACCGTGGTTTGCTCACTGAACGCTGAATTTTTATGAAAAAACGTTTCCCAGAAATTTTTTTACGCCACGCCATCTTATGTTTCCTATATTTTGTCGCGTAAGCTAGGTCTGGGTTCAGTCTGTTTCCATCCCATCCGCCATCCAACACCGCTGGCGCACAATACAAAAATAATCTGTAATAGAACGAACTTTGACAACTGCAACAGTTTGATAAGAAGCACATTTGCATAAATAATAACAGTTACTGCACAGTTTTTGATTAATCAAAAACTGAAGTTTCTTCTGTGGTGTACTACTGATTTATGGTGTCAATTCTGATGGTGTAGATACTAAACTAAATTGACAGGTCTAAAAATCATGCCTACAATGTTGCCTAAGATTGAAGTTCTTTTGATGGTGTTTTTTTATGTTCAATGTTTAATTTAGTTGGTTTTCCAAAAAACAGTTATTATATAATGAACCAAAAACTACTACAACAACCGAACTTCTGAGAGAGTTTAGTTTTGGCGACATCAGGATTGACCCCTGTTTTTAGTGAAACTCAGTTTGTTCTAGAATAAAACAAAGTCAAGACGGGGCCTGAGTAGGGAACTTTGAACTTTATATGTATTAAAAAAAAAGTTTATTTTAGTGATTTATGTGCATGAAAGGAGCTTATGCTAGACTTTTTTACCGCACTGGTATTTTTATAGTTTGGATAATTTCAAATATGTGAAGTGTTATACTATAAAAAAAGTTCGGCCGTTCAGAGAATGCGTTCGACACCTATCAGTTAGTTAGTCACGACTAGTGATGGGCACAACATAACACTCAGTTCGTTACCGTTCCTCCAAAATTTAGCCGCGTTATTAGAACAGATTACGATACTGTTATTGCCTGTTATTGTTAGCACAGCACTACAAATATAAAGCGCTGACATAACCTTGTAATAGCGCAGTATAGATTTAGAAAAATATTGTTTACCAAGTTATTTGACACTCAGTTTGGCACAAAATTATAAAATTCATTGATTATTGATATAATAATGTTTTTTTAATGCTCATCAATTGTTAAAACGGTAAGCAACCAGCAAAAATATTTTTATCGTAACTGCAACGCCATTACAAAGTTACGTCGTCAGTTCAATCGCGACGTGTCAGGAACGCTTTCTCTGAACGGCCGAAGTAACTCTGCACTAACCTCCTGTCATCTCTTGAAATGTCAAACTGTCATGATAACAACCAATAAAATTTAACTTCTTGGCATGCCAAAAGAGTCAAAATGTTGGTAGCTATCATGTTTTTTAGAAATTTCAAAAGAGTCAAATGATTGGTTTTAGAACACAAATCTCGCCAGTGTAGCAAACATGTGAATTTCCCGCTAAGGGAGGATATTAAAAATGTTCGAATCGTTTTAGTTTTAGTCATATTATTTGATTTCGTAGTTATCGTTTGAAAAAAATCACGGGAGTTCTAGATATTTTCGCATACATAGATTTATTAGCTTAAAATAAGTACAATATATATTTGTAGTTTTGTAAATTAGAAATATTTAGTTTTAGAAAATCTACAGTTAAACTGAACTACCCCTTAAAAACAACCACACTGTGAAGTTAGTCGCATCAAGATATCTGTGAAGTCAGTCGCATACTAATCGCTCCGTTCATACTAACTCTGCACTAACCTGTAGCTGACGTGACGCCAACCAATAGCAGCAGAGAAGTGAATGTAGTCACAGTTTGCGCATTCATAGATATCTAAGTGGGAAAGTGTGGTGAAAATTATGTCATTGCTGTTTTCATGCACATATATTATTGAATCACAGAACAAAATGTTTAGTTCGATGTGATTCGTACACGCAGTGGGAGATTCTTGTAAGCTTTTAAGATCCATAGTTTAAAAAACCTAACGCGCGTTGTACAAAAAAGAATTCAATTCAATGAATGGCAATTGATGTATTTTTCACTTAGTCGCATCTTATTTAGAGTCTCTGTGTCACATCTGAACCGATATAGACCGACCGAGGTAACCGATGAACAGTTAATTCAAAGCCCAAAGACTGTCTTGCTGAGATGCTTATTCATAATAAAAAAAACCATACGGTACATTATAATTCATAATAATAACAAACTAGCTTTCTGTCAAATATCACATGACAATGGCTGCATGTTTTTTATCCGAAATCTGCCATTAAGTTTTACCTTTTAATAATATTAAATTTTCAAAAAGTTTCTTTATTTTTGTTCTACCTAAATTTTACGCCTCTACTAAAGTTTATGACTCTTGTGACATGGACACTGGCAGAATTGTGGCTACATAGACAGAGCGAGCCATGAAATAAGAAGAAGAAGAATATTAAATTTGACCATGACATTTTACAGAACGCTTACAAGAATCTGCCGCGATCTGTACACCACCATTTTTTATAACATTTTCTAAATGAAAAAATATGCTTGATTCAATCTTGGTATTTTTAGTTAGATTTAGTTATCAGTTAGTTCAAAATCATAATGCAAAAACTTTAAATAAACAATTAAAATTATGTTTAAAATTACCAGCGTAAAACAGTCTGGCTTTGCCGATCCATAGACTAACAAGATAGCTGTGAAGTGAGTCGCGAATTCGCTCCTGTCATACTAACTCTGCGATAACCTGTATGACATTTGACATGACAGTAACCAATAGCAAAGGAGAGGCGAATTTAGTTCTATTTTCGGCCGTTTTACAGTTATCTTAGGAGAATATTATGTATCCTTCTGTTCTAACGCAAACTATTAGTTCTTGTACAGTAAAATTGGGCAAGGCTTTACGGAATTTAATGAAAAATTTATTGGCAATTCACTTTTAATTTTACATGTTAGTACAAAAGTTTTGCTTTGTAAGTCTATCAAAGGGACAAGGCCGGCCGTGTCCTTTTTTATTGTGAAAGAACTTTAGTAGTTTGTCTTGTAGGCGTATCTATTAAAAAGAGTAAAAAAAAACATAATTGGAGCATTTATTTATATTTTTGTTTATTTGCGCGTGTGCCTGATGTAAAATTGAAGCAATTTTTACTGATCATTGGAATAAGACTGTATTTTTGTTTTTTTCTGGGTTTGATGAATTTTCAATTTGCAGTTTTCAATTATGTATCGGCAAAAAAGTACCTACATATAAAAACTTATACAATAAAAAATTAGAATATTCCCTACCTAAGATTGAAGTTGCCATTTATTGATTCAAAGTGCATTTTGTTTTTTTTTTTTTACCAGGCGAGAACTGTGCAACATAGAAATTTGAGTGGTCTACCAAAATATCTGTGAAGTAATGTTCGGTCATATTAACTACTTTGTAACTGAGAGGCGAATATTTCTGATATTAAATATCTTGGTAGACTTGCAATTTTTTGTTCTATGTTACATATATCTTAGCTTTAGAAATAAGTTGTATTTTTTATTTGCTTAGATTAGATGGTCGTTTGACCTGTGTGTACATAACATATGAAGCGGAAATTATGTTTGAAACATGTTTCGATTTAACAATGGTTGTTTTATTTGACAAACTCTACTACATGAAATATAATAAATACAAAGTTTTAAGTAGGTATTAGAACATAATAAATAATAATAAATAATGCCAGACAATCCACACAGCATCTTCTAGCCCCAAGCTAAGCAGAGCTTGTGTTATGGGTACTAGATGACTGATATACATACGAGTAATACAATATTATTACATAGATAGATATTTTTTATTATACATAGAAAACGACCAGAACACCCTGAACAAATATCTGCAGATCGTACAAATATTTGTCCCGAGACGGGAATCGAACCCGCAACCTATATATACCGCGATACTCCTCCAACTAGGAGCGTAACTTCACCAGTTTATACCAAATCGATTAATAAGTGATTTGATTCGTTTAATAGTAGAAGCTTATTTTATTATTATAATATAACAAATGAGTGGTAGAAATACTACTTCGGTATCGTTTTATCGATCTACCTTAGGTTGATACCTTCACGGTGTTTGATTATCTTAGTAATATTTTCATCACTGACGACCTCTGTGGCGCGGTGGGCGAAGGTCCACCTGCGACGCAGGAGGTTGCGGGTTCGGTTCCCGCCTCGGGACAAATATTTGTACGATCTGCAGATATTTGTTCAGGGGTTCTGGTTGTTTTCTATGTATAATAAAAAATATCTTTCTATTTAATAATATTTTATTTTGTACATATGTATATCAGTAACCCAAAACACAAGTTCTGCTTACCTTGGGGCTAGATGATGCTGTGTGGATTGTCCAGCATTCTGTATTTATATTTATTTATTTAAACTAAAATTCGTGGTTGGAAAGTTCAGAGGTAAAAAAATCTCATTATCAACCTACTCAGAACAGCAGGATAATAAGTAGGCTAGTCCAGGTATGTAGTACAGGTTAGTCAGCCAGGGCAGTTGTGTTTGTTGTTGTAACTACCTACGCCGTTATTTTCAACATTGTTATGTAGATAAGTATGTACAAACCTAATTGTTTCTTCATGACAGTACATTTTTTGCGACTTTTCGGGTCCTTTGGCACATTGGAAACATTTTTTCAGGAGTACTTATTGAAGTATTAGTACATTTCGGTACTACATAGTACTTATAATTCTGCATATTTTCACGTTAAAACCACAAAAGCACTACACGACCCGCCCAGATCGAGTGAACTTTAATAAATGAATGGCGGAGAACGCGCGCGCGGGCGGAACGGGGCTCGTGACGTCACCACGGGTCTATACGGCCGGCCGCCCCGCGGTTGGCTTTTACAAAATGTTTAATATGTTCGCAACCAATGGACCGATTTCAATGATTTAAAAAGTATCGTACCTAAACGAGTAAAAGGAACACCATTATATACTAATACATGCATTTTCCGTTTTGGTACGGGGACTCATTAGCTGTTTGATCAAATTAATGTTTTGACTTGGCGAATTAATTCTTTAGTCAATAGGATTATGTATACTTTTGAAAATGCTGAATAGAAGATTGTGCTACATGGGAACATTAATAGCTTAGAATTAATCTATAGCTTTATTCATCACGGATAAAGGATTTTAATAGTGAAACATGTTTTTTAATCAGTCTAGTAGTTTCAGAGCCTATTCCATCCAAACAAAAAAACAATTAAGTCTTTTGTATTCTGTATAGATTATTTACTACATAAAATAAAACAAGTGCTACTATGGTGCCGTGGTCCAACTGCAAAGATAGTTGGAGTAGTCCAACTAATTGGACAGAGCAGTTGGACCACTGCCCCGTAACGGCCCCGACCACGCCCCGTTGGACCGCTTCACGGTCTGTCTGTTTGTTCCTATGTATGCTTAAATCTTTAAAACTAGGGAACAGATTTTGATGCGGTTTATTAAATAGATAGATTATAATAATCTGGCCCCAAGCTAAGCAGAGCTTGTTTTATGGGTACTAAGGGACTGATATACACAATACAATAGATTACTTATATAGATATTTTTTATGATACATAGAAAACGACCAGAATACTGAACAAATATCTGCAGATGGTATTTGTCCCGTGGTGGGAATCGAACCCGCAACCTCCTGTCTCGCAGGCTTCGCCCACTGCGCCACAGAGGTCATTGATTGATTCAAGAAGAGTACCTATATGTATAACGTGCATTTGTATCAGCATTGCATATATAGAATTTGGTGGATTGATGGAACTTCATGGAGAAAAAAACAAAGAATTTAATTAAATTGATTTATTTCACTGGTAAAATATCCCCCCAATTCGCTGATCGCGCGCACCTGTACGTTGTCTGATCGTATTTGGACTTAGCAAAGATAACTTCTTCCAGTTTTCCTTGAGCTGTACATAACTTACAAATAGTATGCCCAGAGCGAACTACGGGAGCTCTCACTATTCTAGGCCATTGAGGATCATCTTTTGGTCGGTCACCTTTTCTTAAAATTATATATGAAAACAGTTCAGCAAAATTCTCTGACTTTGATGGATAAGGTAGAGATTCGTACTTCATTAGGAAGTTGCAAGGCGTTTGGTGCTCTAAATACCGTGGACAGACATTATCGTTTGGACACGGTGAGAATGCATAACCCTTGTTATTGTTTAGATTTAGGACAAACTCTCTCGCTTCATTGACAATCTGAAATCCTGCATTTGAGCCATTTTCAACTATTATAAGGAAGTCTTCGGTTTTATTCCATAGTTTTTGGATTGTTTCTAGTCTTGATTTCATATTCGGCAGTTCAAATAGTGAAAATGCTGAAAGGACTATGCTGTATTTAAGATCTGATGAGGCTGGTAAGAATTGTCTTTGGAAATAGCCTTTGTACGGCATTTCTACATTGTCTCTACCATGGCAGAGTATAAGTCTAGCCAAATCATGCATGCTTTGAGACGTGTCAACACAAAAGTATTCGAATATATCCTTTTTCCAGTAATGATTGATTGCCCATGTCCCTGTGCCCACACCGGAGCCAAAGTCGAAGAAACTTCTAGGTTTATAATCTGGTAGGAACTTTTTTATTTCGTCGAGTATTCTTACAAGAATGGCGTATTCGGGGGCAGCCCTACAGGCTAGATATTGCAAACTGGTGGGCTTATCATAGTCTATACTGCCCCAACGGTAAACATTATTCTTCAACGCATTAAAAACAGTAGTTTTGATCTTTGTTTCGTATTTTTTGGCTTCTTCTACAGATAAATTCGACATTTTTGACAGGTATTTTTTGGAAATTTTCTCATGGATTCTGGCGGCTTTTACATCGATTTCTTCCTCTTCTGGGGGCAGTAGCCTGGAGCGAAGATAGTTGTTGAGTTTAACGCTCTCCTGATACAAGGATTTTGCTCCGGAGTCTTCGAAAATTATTTTTATAGCCTTTTGAATTTCGGGCGGAACACTGGCTATCTTTACCCGGTTTGTACCTGGATGGTTCCTTGGTTTGAACTGTTTTGACTTGAATTGTTCTTTCAAGCTAGTGTCGATTGCGACTCTGGTTGAATAGTTCGCATAAATTGACGAGAAATACGTAATTTTTAGTTTTCTTATCATATTGTTAGTCTTTTACTTCCACAACATAACCTCAACAAACAAAACAAACGGAAGGACATCCTCACATCACAACCCGTCACTGTCATAAAGCTTGACACTGACTGACAGTTTTTATTGACAGAAAGGTATTTATTGAAGTCGAAAATCAATAGTAATATCCAGTAAAATCACCTCATGCCATAGATTAAGTAGGTATACTCATTTCATACTCTAGCCTCACGCGCACAACTCAATGCCATAGCCCCTCGCTTTGCAATATTTCTTGGTCTGATTCTGACAATGTGACAATGTGCATAACTAATGCATACATAAATTAAAGAAGAAACTCACGGGCTTAAAACAATAATTTATTTAGGTACTTATTATCAAAACTTATTAAGAAAAATACAAACGAAACTATGTATAGGTATCCGTAGATTCATCTAATCACTACCTTCTACTGTTTATTCTATTCTCACTGCTTTCTCACAGTAATGCACTGAACTTATCGATTCATTTTGGCATCCTCATCTTTTTTGTGCTTATTGATACAATCCTTGAAGTCATTAACCTCTGTCTGGCATTTCCTCCAATCTTTAGTTGTGGCAATACATTCCTGAAATAGATTGAGAAAGTAGAAATTACGATACCTACATATTATCATCATCATCATCAGCCTATGTTAGTCCACTATTGGACATAGGCCTCCCCTAATGAGCGCCATAGCACCCTGTCTTCGGCTTGTCGCATCCAGCATCTGCCAGCAGTCTTTCGCAGATCGTCATCCCACCTGGCCGGAGGGCGTCCTACACTACGTTTACCAAGTCGCGGTCTCCACTCAAGAACACGTTTACCCCAGCGGTTATCGGTTCTTCGCGATATATGGCCGGCCCACTGCCACTTCAGTTTGCTAATTCTCTGAGCTATGTCGATGACTTTAGTTCTCTGTCGGATCAATTCGTTACGAATCCTATCCTTCAGAGAAACTCCGAGCATAGCTCTTTCCATAGCTCGCTGAGCGACTTTGAACTGGTGGACCAACCCTATCGTGAGTGTCCACGTCTCAGCTCCGTAGGTCATGACTGGTAGGACGCACTGATTAAAAACTTTCGTTTTTAAACATTGCGGTATGGATGACGAGAAGACTCGACGTAGTTTTCCGAACGCTGCCCAGCCTAGCTGGATCCTCCTCTTGGCTTCCTTCTCGAAATTGTTTTTACCCAACTGCAAAATCTGCCCGAGGTAAGTGTACTCGGAAACAATTTCGAGAAGGTGGCCATGTACGATCACCGGTCTTGGATCAATGTGGCCATTGATCATGATTTTGGTTTTATCCAAATTCATGCCAAGGCCGATACATCGGGAGGCTGAAGCTAGACTGTCCAGCATCCGGTTCAGCTCCTCTAGCGACTCCGCCATTAAGACTATGTCATCAGCGAATCGCAGGTGTGAGATGTACTCGCCGTTTATGCTGATGCCCTTGTCTTTCCAGTCCAGCGTCTTAAACATATCTTCCAACGCGCTCGTGAACAGTTTCGGGGATATAACATCCCCCTGCCTCACTCCTCTGCGCAGTTGGATCGGTTTAGTCTGCTGGTCCTGTACTCGGACACTCATCGTAGCGGCTTCGTAAAGACATCTCAGCACCTCGATATAACGATAGTCTACTTGGCATCGCTGTAAGGATTGTAGAACAGCCCAGGTTTCAACGGAGTCAAAGGCCTTCTCATAGTCCACAAAGGCCAGACACAGGGGCTGATTATACTCTTCGGACTTCTGTATAATCTGCCTCACTGTGTGAATGTGGTCTATGGTACCATATCCTCCGCGAAACCCAGCCTGCTCCGGTGGCTGAAACTCGTCGAGTCTCCTAGCGAGACGGTTCGATATAACTCGTGAGAATAGCTTATAGACGTGACTTAGGAGCGAGATGGGTCTATAATTTTTAAGGAGGGTTTTATCTCCCTTCTTAAAAAAGAGCACCACCAAACTCCCACTCCACGCCTTTGGAGTTCTCCCACTGTGAAGGACGGCGTTGAAGAGGCTCTGTAACTCCTGTATAACAGGGTATCCTCCAGCTTTTAAAAGCTCTGATGTTATTCCGTCCTCACCGGGGGCTTTTCCATTTTTAAGCTGCCTCAGAGCTAACACAATCTCGTCTTGACTGATGTCTGGCAGTTCGTCGGTATAGTGGCGTATCAAGGTGGCTCTAGAATCGTGGCCGTCTCGTTGGGAACGGGGAGCATGAGCAGCGTATAAACGGCCATAAAAGTCCTCTATCTCGGCCGATATCTCCGGCTTCGACAATACGGTCCTTCCGTCGTGCGTTGTAAGTTTCGACAGGTGGCTCCTGCCAAGCTGCTGAGTGAATACTTTGGACCCTCGGTTTCGCTCTATCGCCTCTTCAATGAGGCGTGTATTGGAGCTCCGAAGGTCGCGCCGTACCATCTTCGCAATTCGCTTGTTCAGGTCTGACCTTTCTGACGAAGTCGCTTGGGTGGTTTCCCGTCTTTTTGTCATCAGCCCAAGAGTCTCATCCGAGAGTTTGGACTTCTTACCAGTACGCTGCTTTTTGCAAAACTTGATGCCCTCGTCCCTCAAAGTTTCGATCAGATTGTGTAGGGTCTCGTCAGCGTCATCAGTGGGTTCCAAGGCAGCGAATCTATTCCCGAGAAGCTGCTGAAACTTCTCGGTGCCCGCCAGGATTCTTATTGGGTTCGGTCGGAGCGTGGACTTCATCAGACGGTTTCTTTCAAGCTTCAAATTTATATTCAGAGAGCCTCGAAGGAGTCGGTGATCAGATCCGGTATTGAACCTGTTGATCACTGAGACATCTCTGAATATATGCTTGCGTCATGATGAAGTCGATCTCATTTTTAGTCACAGAATCGGGACTCCGCCATGTCCACTTCCTTTGGGGCTGTTTCTTAAAGAAAGAGTTCATTAAGAACAGCCCCTCCTTCTCAAGGAAGTTGACAAGCATTTGTCCCCTGTGATTTCGAACACCAAAACCATGCGGGCCTATTCGGGATTCGTTGCCATTCTGGGTTCCCACCTTGCCGTTAAAGTCCCCCATAACAACGTTGAAGTGAGCCTTGGTGGTGTGATGTAAGGCTTTGGATATGTCTTCGTACATATCCTCCACTTCATCATCCGAGTGTGCCGAGGTCGGTGCGTAAACCTGAATGACCTTCAAGCTGTAGCGCTTAGACAGCCGAAGGATCAGGTACGCTACCCTGGTCGACACACTGGAGATTTCTTCAACGTTGTTAGAGAGGGCCTTATTGACGAGGAAACCTACGCCACCCTGGGATGTTTTATCACCCTCGCGAAAGTAGAGAAGATGGCCCGAGTCTAGGGTTACGGTGTCCTCCCCCTCTCTACGGACTTCACATAACCCTAGAACATGCCATTTAATGTTCTCTAACTCCACTTCCAACTGCGCTAGATGGTGATCAAGCCTCAGAGTGCGTCCGTTAAACGTTGCCAGGGTCAGTTTGTGTGGTGGATGGTAGCCTGGGGTAGCCCGGAGATTCTTCGCACCCCCTGCCCCGCCGTTACCATGGCCGCTACCATGGCCAGGAATAGCGAGGCGGCCGGGAACTGGGGGCCATTTTATGGCTGGTTTTATCATAAGGGGGATATTGCCCATAATCCCCACGCTGGGCATGCGGGTTGGGGATCGCAGTCCAGTGAGATTGTTCTACAGAGGGCGCTGCTGCCCGCCCCCCGGTGTGTGTTTCCCTTAGTCGCCTCTTACGACACCCACGGGAAGAGTTGGGGTGGTGAAATTCTACGCCGGCACCACACGGCGATCTACGCCGGCACCACACGGCGAACATACTATAATACTACATATTATAAATCTATGCAATTGATAATTTTTTGCTTCATTGTGATCACCATTTCTATGCTTATGGCTAAACCACGTCGTTGTTTAGGGCAGGGGCTCATTTACAGCAGTGGACTTACGGGTGCTGTGCTGATAAAGATGTATTTGTTTAGTATCGATTTAGGTATGTTAGGGTCCGATCGGATGCGGAGACCGTATGATATTAATTTTAGCTGAATCAAGCCATAACTCCTAATGAGCAACATTTTTCACAAGACGACGACACCACGCACGCGTCGATATCGCAAGTTTATTTATTTATTAAAGTTCAAGTTCGTAACTGTTTACAGTAAAACAAAAATTCGGTATAGTTACTAGTGAATACGTTATTATCCTAACACGACACCTCGGTTTCGAAACAGGAAACTTACAAATAGTTGCGAAAAGTACTCATTATTAATACCTACGTACGTACCTAACATTTATTTTATAATGCCTTAGTAATATTCGCCTTCTAATTAATTTAATCCGCGCTTCATTTCCTCCGGACATACCTACCCTAATCTGGATCGGAAGTACTACATACCTACATACTTTTACTTCATTTACATTTAAATCATCATCAACTGGAATTAAATCATCAGCCAGTTTTACCCACCGCAGTATAGTAGGCCTTCCAAAGTTTGTGCCATTCCATTCACCATAAAAACCATTTAAACAATAAGATTTTATAAACGCTAAAATAATCCTCTGATGAATAAAGTTCGAGTATAGTTCGAGAACGAATGACATGGTAGAAATATAATAATAATAGCAGGTACTACTAACCAGCAGTAAAAAAAAGGAATAACTTTATTTTTTTTCTAAGCAAATTTTCTAGCAGAAATGAAAGTTTCCTGATTTATAATATTAAAAGAGAAATTTGAGAACATCTCAGACATAACCTATCATATCATTGTTTAGAAAAATAATATTACCTGAACCTTATAGTGAAGCTCAATGCATCCTGTTTTCTTTAACATATTCTCCACCGGGTCTTCATCAGAACCTTCTGGTATTACACGAGGTTTTACCGTCATTTTGAATTAGTTTAGATAATTCCTTCAGCAAATTACAACCAAAACAAACCTTATCAACAGTCAGCCAGCTGTCAGTACTGATAACAGTTGTCAAATCAAAACATTGACCTAGTTGTAAAATTAAAGAGCCCAGCAACATGTTGGTCTAGCCTACCACTATACATGGACAACCACCCTATCTATAGCATTACACAATTTAGTTGTATTATAAATACGTTCCGTATAATCAAATCGCAAAGCACAAACAGCAGCATAACCATGAACCTATGAATATTATGTATTCATAGGTTTATGAGCAAAACATTTTAGGGTTTCAGAAAAAGACTTTCTCTTTAGATTAGGGCATTACAAAAAATTGTAATTGCCTTCATTCATGTTTTGATATATGCATAAGTAACGAAACGTAAATTCCGCACTTTTGGCATTTTGGCCACACGTCATCCCTGCTGTGCTGACGTTCTAAAATGCGTTCAAAATGTTCATTAGCATCGGAACCTTCGGTGATTTGAAACAATTGTTTATGCGAAAGAAAGCTATCAATATAATTATCTTTAATTTACTGTGGGCTAGTCAATGGTCTATAAAACTGATTATGTAATACACATGCATAATTCATTTCTTTCCATACATGATTTTTTTATTTGTAACCTAATATGAATGAGAAGATTAAACTTGAACGCAGTTACTGAACAACACATTAAGAAAAATACGTGGAGCGAAGTTTTGCCAAGAAGACTTTCAAAACGCTAAAGTTGTTACATAAAATTTCTATTTTAAGTCTCAAAGACATCAAAATGGTCACAAAAGTTATCTTCTCGTTATTCGCACTGGCTTTCGTCAGCGGTTCTTTGGCCGAGAGCTGCCAGAACCCAAAAGCCGAAGCATCCTTCTTCACAAGTTTAGATGCTACAATCGTCACACATATAGCATATATTACAGAGTTTACGTTGAAATGTGATAATCCTTTGCCTGAGAACTACGCTCTATATGCCGAAGTCGCTGGCAAGCCTGTCACAGCCGCTAGAGTTGGAGAAAATAAGTACCAGGTAAGAAGCTTTTCTGTTGTTCCACTTTTAAAATATCGAATGTTAGGGTCACACGGGCCACACGCGACATCCACAAGCGCCGCTACGAGAAGCTGGCGAGACGTGCCCATATAAAATTTTATGGATGAAAACTACAGGAAAATATGCTAGTGGCAGTGTTTTGTGGTTGTGGCCGGTGCGGAGAACCTTTCACTCAAATTTAAAACTTAACAAGAGAACTACATATAAAATGAGATAATCCAACTCTGAATATGTTTAATCTCATAGCACTAATTGACAAAGATCATCATTACTGAAGCCATCTGAGGCCTTTCCTAACAACCGGTATCTGTTTAAGAGGTTCGCTTTAACAAATTCGGCCATCTGAGGGTGTAAAACATGACCATCATCTGTTTATGAGCTTCAATACTTAAACAATTTCATCTATTTCCAGGTGTCCTGGACGGAGGAGCCTGCGAAGGCCCGCTCCGGTGTCCACGAGATCCGTGTCTTGGACGAGGAAGGCTGGGCGTCGCTGCGCCGCGCGCGCCGCGCAGACCCCGAGGCTACTGTCGCTCCTCTACTCGCTATTCAACTTAACCACCCTGGCAGTAAGTCCTTTGATAGCTATAAATAACTTTCTGTGCTTATTTAACTTATCTAAAGAATGTTAGCAGTTAGCACTTATAGTGATCTTCCAGGCTAAATAATCATAGAGAATGATTGAGTGACAGGGGTTATAAGTATTAAGTTAGATGCAGGATTATTGTGAATGTCTAAAATGGCAGTTAAGAATCAGTATTTCTTAGTGCTTAGATAAAGATATGTATTCTCAAAAATCTCAAAAAATGTGTGTTTGGAATGTAAAAAATAATATAAATTGTCATGGTATACAAAATAAGTAGAGATGGCATGGAATCATTAGATACTAACTACAATTTATTGATAATAATTCTAGATTAAGATTAATAAAATTTTTATTTTCTGTTTAAAATATTGATTATTCATCTTTCTATACAGTCTAGGTTCAGGTCTTTTTCTATGTATAATAAAAAGTATCTATCTATGTAGTATTGTATTATGCATATCATTCATCTAGTACCCATAACACAAGCTCTGCTTAGCTTGGGGCTAGGTGATGCTGTGTGGATTGTTTGGCACTATTTATTTATTTTATTAATCATCCCACAACTATTAATCTTCTTCCTTTTGCAGGTTACTCGGGCCCGTGGATAAACTCCGAAATATTGGCAACACTTCTTTCCATCCTCGTAGCGTACACAGCTATTCGCAACAAGGGAAAGATCCTCGCTTAGGTTTTTAAATTATTTTTTTACTAGAAATAAATGATTTATTTATAACTTTGACTTTTATTGAGCACTTTGTTTCTGATTAGCTTGGGGCTCGATGATGCTGTGTATAGTGTCCAGCATATTTATTTATTTGCTATTTGTTTGACGTAATCTTTACGTAGATTAAAATTTTCCTATATTTAAAAGACTAATTGTGCTAAATATCCAGTCATAAAATTACTTAAGAGCGTGCCATACCTCAGCCAAAATTCAAATTTCGAGCAGGATGACAAGATATGATTTTCGTATGAGTGAGAAGCACAGAGCGATAGACGTGCTCCGGATTTTGCTCCGCCAAAACTGTTATGCCTAATTACAAGTTATTTATACAACTAATCGAAAAATTAAAAAGACGAAAACGAAGAAATTCTACTACGTTTCTTGACAAAACAAAAATCCAACAAAAAATTGAGGTGGTTCCTGAGATAAATAGCAAAATGTGTGCAAAACTAAAATTTTCTCGATACTTTTATTTCAAACTAGCGGCCCGCCCCGGCTTCAAACAAACATACAAACAATCAAATCTTTCCTCTTTATAATATTAGTATAGATATAGATAAACCTACTGGTTGAACATATTAGAATTTACCCCCATGTCACTCGCTATCTATCTCCTCAATATCTTGTCTGCGAAGTGTGGACATATTTTACAATAACCTACCAAAACTCCTACAGATTGCACAGGTAGTTAAGTTATAGAAACCAAATGTTTAGATTAGTAACTATGTTTTTGTATTTGCCTACTTACATATACCATCGCCTTGGGGTAAAGAAAAAACCATTGGAGTAGACTATATTATTGCGTGTGGTGCCGGCATAGAATTTCACCACCCCAACTCTTCCCGTGGGTGTCGTAAGAGGCGACTAAGGGACACACACCGGGGGGCGGGCAGCGTATTGCCATTGTGTAGGTATATCAGTACAGACACCCATAGTCTGTACTCGATCACTTTGTGCTCTTAAAAATAACAAATACTCTAAAGCAAACTACGTATGACTACAGACCAGTCTGTATAAGTATACAGTTTGCTTGCATATTTTTAAAGCAAACTACGTATGACTACAGACCAGTCTGTATAAGTATACGGCTTGTTCGCATATGTCTAAAGCAAAATGTGACCGTGTTATTGTTTGTATTGTAGGGTATGTGGGGTCATAAGACTTTAATTATATGTTGCAGTGTACTACGTAACAATATTGAACATAACTACGTATGTTGTACGTGTTTATAATCTCTGAGGGAAGCTTCGTGCGACCCCCTCCATAGAAAAGGATACAACATTTTTCTTCTTCTAAAGATTTTCCGATCTCTATGCTATTTAAGTATACAACATAATTAAAAACTAGGTTTAAACGTTTTATTCTCTGTATAAAACGTATAAGCCTAGGTATTTATTATGAAAATAACATTCTTAAATATATGTAATGGAAATGGGAAAATATTTAGAAGTAAAAAAACGTTTCCTTCTTTTGCTCCGCAAAATAATTCCCACGTAATGACTGATGAAAAAAAATGCAGTAGCTATGTAAATAAAACAATATCTAAAAAACATTAAAAGTATTTATTTTTGAAAGGATAAATCAACATTATTAACTATTTAAAACGAAACCTTATTTAATGTTTTTTTGCATTTGGCTGATTTTTATTAATATTTTCAGTGAGATTATGTTGTTTTTTCTTTCTCACATCTCTTCCACTTTGTATGCGCCCTTTTCCTTTAGAGATCCCTCTGTCCTTTCTCCTCGAAACAGATGTTGGTTGAACGCCTATTTTCCTAGATCTACACATCTTTATTCTCTGAATGGCAAAATTTTTGGCTTGGTCTACGGTTTCTATGGTACATAAAACTTTATTCATTTTTTTTAAATTAGGTATCATTAAATTATTAGTTGATGTGTCGGTTTGTAATATTTCAGACAAGCGGTTGAATTGTAATTTCATAACATCTATTTCTTTTTTCATATTTAGTTTGCTCACACTGAAGCATGCCATTGTACATACCACGGCAGCCAAATTGTCTGTACTCGTATGTGTTTTGCTCTTACGGATTAGAGCAAAGTGTATTATATTTCAGTCTGTCTCTGTACAGATATGCAGTATGCTCTCTAGCTACAAGAGCATAATGCGTGCGATTACAGAGCAACCCCTGTCTGTGCTAGTATACATTATGGCAATACGCGGGCGGGCAGCAGCGCCTTCTGCAGAACAACTCCACCGAACTGCGATCCCCAACCCGCATGCACAGCGTGGGGATTATGGGCATTAACCCCCAAATGATAATGCCATCTATAGCGCTCATTAGGGGAGGCCTATGTCCAGCAGTGGACTATTATAGGCTGGTGATGATGATGATGATATTATAGCATTAGGTAGCGCAAGAGTTGGCTCAATTGTGTTAAGGAATAAAAATAAAACAACAAATAATAATTTATCCGTAAAGGCCTATATTTATTTATATGACATATTCCGTGTGCCCAAAACACTTAAAACCAGTTCAAAAACTTCAATTTACAATGCCATTTGGGCATATCGACATTGACTTACCTACCAGTTTGTACACATCATTTCACCAGACGATCCATACAGGGCAAAATACTGGACAAATTCCTTAAGGGCCTACTCCACAGACGCGAGTTTCGCAGCGTTTAAACTCCTTCACAAAAAGCTCTACCTCTTTTAAGAAATTAGAAAGCTAGAAACACTCGCCCATGAAGATCCCAAGTTATATTTAAACCTATTTCTATTTTACAGATAAATCAATAAAATACTTAACAATGTGTATAATAAAAATCTCATATCATTGCTATAGCAGTATAATTTTTGCCTGTATGGAAAGTATTGGTTAAAAAAAACCGCTGACTTCATACTTTCACATAATACGGTACGATATCGTACGACATCGTAATGTACAATGTGAAAACGTCCCACCAAGATAACTGTAAAGTGAGACTCTAAGAATAGCAATAGTGGTCTAGTCTAACTCTGTGTTAACCTTGGGCGAATGTAGATTTATAAACAATTGTTTGTAATACAGAGTTATGAATATTAGAGGTGTAACTACAAAATTAGTTTGTTTTGGAAAAATCTAGTTAAAGATGACACGATATTGGTGTTCAAGACAAAATCAAAGCGCTTTATTTCCTCAGACCTTACAGGACTCTTGGACACATCACAAAACACAAATTACATAAGTGGGAAATAAAGTGATCACTTTGATTCTTTGTTCACTTCAATTTTTTTTTTGACAAACTATATTTGTATTCAACCCGCTTATATTCATAAACAATTAATTCGTGAAACTAAGAAGTTTTATATTAATATTTCACAGTTATCTTAGCCAAACTTAGTCGTTTTGAGACTATCTGATTAATAAACAGATATTGAGTCCCACATTTCGTTTTTCCTATTAAAAATGGAGAATCTCTGAATTAATTTAATCTAGAAGGCTTAACCGAGGCTTTTTTTTACAATCGCGACGTTCCGATAATAAAATTACACTGTATTTATTTATAACTCTTTATTACAATATAATTAACTGAAATAAAGGAATGTATTTATCAATTGATAATATCGGACGAATGAGGAATCGTCAAAGGATCACTTAAACGGGCGTGTGTCTCGTCGATAAAAAAAACGCTAGAAAGAACTACGCTCATAGAGTTAAATATTTAAACTGAGTTAGAATCCGCGCGCGACCACAATAGAGAATCTTGTCAATAGAAGCATATCTCAAAGAAATCCGCGTGTTATCTAAATGGGATGGAATTTTGTCGAAGTGAATGTCCTATTGCTTGTTTACTACGGCAAAGATACAATGTTTATAATGTAATGTATTTAAACTCTTTTATAAACATAGAAAAACAGCAATTAAATAACAAAACCAAGTTAGCACTAGTATTTATAAAAACGATTGAGCTAACTGCAGACTATTGCAAATAATCTACTGGTAGCTCAACTGATTCATATCAATACTAGTCGAAAGCTTCCCCAAGACACTGGCTGCATTGCCTTGCCCAATACAATATCTGTCGTTGATTTTTGGATAGATTTTGCACTACACGTTCAATTTAAACTCTTTCTTACCATAATGCACACAAACACTTAAACAAAAAGTTTTTAAGTGTTTGTGTGCATTTGTTTTTCTATAGTTTTTCCAATTATAAGCAGAAAAACATTGTATCTTGACAATGACAATAATAATCCAAAATGACTGCATCCAATTGTGATCGCACAATTCACGAGTAAACTATCGCCGCGACACACCCGCCTATAGAAGTGCAGCTTTACAATATGCAAACCGACTGTAACCGGTTGTCGCCAGTAAGTACCCTAAGCCTTCAATATAAATTTACACTATATTACACAAACGTGTAAGTTTTTCAAATGTACAAATTTTTCAACCATTCCTAAAGTTACATTCAACACAAGGTAGGTCATTGTGACATAACCCCTGGGTTTGTACTGGCAATAATACCCCCTAGAAACATTTAAATTTTTTTAACCCCCCCCCCCCTAGAAACATTTGTAGAGATTGTTTTCTAACCCCCCCGAATCCTATGAAACGATTTTCTAACCCCATGAGGTTAGATGGTATTTATTTACGTTCATGCCACAAGCTTTCAAAATACTTATCTACAAAATACTAAGAAATCATGTCTTCTTTGATGTAAAAATGCATTACATTTAATTAAATAGAACGTAGATAAATGCTATTTTAATACAAATAATAGCAGACCATGGTAAAAATATGCTCAAACAACAAATCATTTTGGTATAACGTTTGTATGGGAAAGTCATCTGTCACCAGAACCGAAGCTTATATTGCATATCAGTATACCCCACGAAGGTCCTACCAGTATCGAATGGTCGATACCGCTTTGGGGATTATGACTTTCCCCTTGGAGGGTCTGTTAAAAGGGGTTTACGTTGATCTATTAATGTCAGAACAGCCCCAGGGAGTTCAAACCAGTATACCATGGTAGGTACTGTCTTGGGGGTACATGTTATCCTGGGGGGGTCAATTAAAATGGTTATATGTTATTTAAGTCAGTACAAACCGAGGGAGTTTCCACCAGTATCCCATGGTCTGTGTTGCATGGGGGGGGCTCATGTTACCTTGGGGGAGTCAATTAAAACGGGTATATGTTGATCTATTAAGTCAGTACATTCCCAGGAAGTTCCCACCAGTATCCCATGGCCCATGTTACCCTGGGGGTCAGTTAAAATGGGTTTACGTTGTTATGTCAGTACAGCCCCAGGAAGTTCCCACCAGTATCACATAGTCTGTGTTGCATGGGGTGCCCATGTTACCTTGGGGGGGTCAGTTAAAAGGAATTTACGTTGATCTATTAAGTCAGTACATTCCCAGGAAGTTCCCACCAGTATCCCACGGTCTGTGTTGCATGCCCATGTTACCCTGGGGGGGTCAGGTAAAGCGGCTCATGTTGATCGGTGTGTGTCAGTGCGGCCCCGGGGGGCTCTTAGCGGCGTCCTGGGGCGGCGGGGCGCTCCAGTCGGCGTCTCCTTCGTACTGCGTGTTCTCTAGTCGAGTTATGAGTCGCTCGTCTTCGTCGCCGAACTCGCCTCCCATGAGGGAAGGTTCGCCGACAACCATTACGTCCTGGAAATGATTTGTTGGGTTGAGATAACGGTATAAAGTATTCTTATATTTATTATTATTATCTGTAATACACAGGCAGCTCTTAAGCTGATGTGTGCGTATCTTAGTCCTTGTCAGTGCACTTCAAATATTTATATATTTTTATATACATATATAGATTTGGTCGTTTTCTATGTATTCTAAAAAATATCTATTTATGTAATAATATTGTATTATGTATATCAGTTATCTAGTACCCATAACACAAGCTCTGCTTAGCTTGTGGCTAGATGATGCTGTGTGGATTTTCCAGCATTATTTATTTATTTCTATGACTAGAACACCCGGCACAAATATCTGCAGATAATACAAACATTTGTCCCGTAGCAGAAATCGAAAACAAGCTCCTGCGTTGCGAGAGGACCTTTGCGATTGTCGATTTTTTATTCGATTCATTTGTAGTAAAATCAATTATAATTAACGTTTGTTAATTCTATTTATTTATTTAGAAAACAGTATATAACATCATTACAGGTTTTTTCAACCCTACAATGCGATGGTATATGTATGCTAATACAAAATAATAGGTACTAATCTAAACATTTGGTTTCTAGTACCTGTGCAATCTGTAAAATCAAAATGACTTTTTGCAGTCTGTAAAATCAAAATGATTAGTCTCACCTGGCTAGCGAGGCTAAAGTTCGGTCCGGGAGACCGTTTCTTGGCGGGCGCGGGCGGCGCCGCGTTCGCTCCGGCGCTGCCTTTACGTTTGCGGCGTTTGCTGGCTGGACGATTTGATTCTACAACAAAATTTGTTAAAATAATTGTAATATATCTATTTAATTAACGACATAATATGGAGAAACGAAGCACTTTTATAAATTTATATTTTGTTACACCATTACATGTGAACCTAATGATTAGAACGTAGTGATTATTATGCTCTGTGATGTGAACGATTCGAGACAGGGAGAGAGATCGATAGAAAACATGGCTGGCGGAGCCGGAACCATAAACATTTCATAAGACATAAACTCACTTGCAGAACCATAGACATTTGTATGGTCATGGTTCTATAGGTGTAGGATAGATACACCACAATAATAACAACCGTATAATCTGTTGCGTGTAGGGTTTAGCAAGGAAAAACAGCCAAATGATAAATAATTAGGGGAGGAATTAATTATCAGTTAATTAATAATATAATGTAATCCAACGTTATTATTTACATTATCAGCTGTGGATTATTATAGGCTGATGCTGATGTGTAGGGCTTGCATTCGAATATTGTATAGCATTGATAAGGATTGTTGAGCTACCTGTAGTTAGTTTGCAACAGTCTGCAGATAGCTTAATTAGTGCAATTATAAATACCCGTTCAAATTTGGTTAATAAATTGTAATTTTTTGGTAGTAACGGTTAAGGTTTATTAATAGATCGGGGAAATTCATTAATGGGGTATAGGTATTTATTAATAAATCGAATATTACAATAGAGAAATTGCAATATTCTTGTAGTATCTAAGTAGTAGTAATAACCACTAGTATCTAACCACTGAGTGAGGATTACATCTACTTAACTTGTAATACAAGCGTACTAATTCTATAAAATAAGCAAAAATTTATATTCATATTGAACCAACACCCCCCTGAAGAACATCAGGTGGTTACACCAGCCCCGACACGCAAAAACAGCCCACCAGTGGACAGAAACCAATCCAGTAACAAGGTACTCGCACTTATATTCATATTGAACCAACACCCCCTGTAGAACATTATTGAATCAACACCCCCCTGAAGAACATCAGTAGGGCAAGCACGGGCTTTCTTGTATAAGGTAGAATAGACAAAAATTACGTCACTTTGTCATCGAATGCGTAAATTATTTGAAATTAATTTCTTCAACTTCAATAATGTACGCAATGTATGGCGATGCGATGTCATTATTGTCTATTCTACCCTAGAGAACAATCCCCGTGCTTGGCCTACTGGTTACACTAAACACGCAAAAAGGCTCACCTGTGGACAAAAACAGTAACAGTTAACAAGGTACTCACCAGGCGGCGCCACCATCCGCTGCCACTTTTGAAACAGGGTGGTCTTGAGACAGTCCCGCGGGGACAACGCGTACGCTTTGTGCCGGGACATTAGTTCCTGCATCGGTTCTAGGATCACGCATAGCTGCAACAATGCAACGTGTGAATAGACGTTATTATATGACATAGACGTTATTATATGACATAGACGTTATTGTTATATATGACATAGCTGGAACAATTAAACACGTGTGAATAGACGTTATTATTATGACATGGACGTTATTATTATGACATAGACGTTGTTATTATATGACATAGATGTTATTATCATATGACATAGACGTTATTAGAGACGTTATTATTATATGACATAGCCGGAACAATGCGAGACATTAATCAATAACCGTTTATTTCCTTTAGACCTTAGTACTCATAGACACGTCACAAAACACAAATTACATTTTCTTCCGCGGAATTCCCGATCCCGTGGGGTTTTCGGGTTAAAAAGAGGTGTATAGTGACATACCCTCAAATAATTGCAGCTATAAGGAGTTTCTAGTTCACCACTCAAAAGAGGTTCATAGACTTACCCTCAAATAATTGAGCGTGGAGTTGGAGTTCGTATACCCCTGCCTCAGAATATTCTAATTCTAATACTGTGACCTCTTTCTGGCCAGTCTTAGTGTGATGCTGTTCTCAATTCAAATATGTGTGTTTGTAGAGCATGCTCCAAGGAGTTTCTACTTCGCCACCCAAAAGAGTTTCATAAAGATCAAAAATGATTGAGCGTTTGTAATCCCCTTCCTCACAATATTCCAATATTCTAATTCTAATATATATGTGACCTCTTTCTGACCTGCCAGTGTCAGTGTGATGCTTTTTCTAATTCAAATATCATATATCATACAGCCAGTGTATTTGTAGACCCTGAAGCGCTCTAAGAAGTTTCTACTTCACCACTCAAAAGAGGTTTATAGAGACTTACGCGCTCCAAGGAGTCTCTTAGCACAGCGCTCTAAGGAATCCGACATCCAAAAGAGGTTAACTTACCCTCAAATAATTGAGCGTGGAGTTCGTTATCCCCTGCCTCGTGATATTCTTGGCCAGTTGGTCCAGCGCGGCGTGGTCGGGCGGGTGCACGGCGGCGCGCGGGATCAGCTCCCTGTGCGCGCGTACTGCGAGGTGCCACGACTTTATGCGCATCAGGTCGTCGAATGTGAACTCTAGGATTAGACGGCCTTCTGTGCACACCTGGAATGGAAGGAGTGGGTACTTAAGGTTCCGGCGAAGGGTGAATTTCCCGAACAAACGTAATACCAAAATGATTTGTAATTTGAGCTTAATACCATGATCTGCTATTATTTGTATTAGAATAGTATTTATCTAGTTCCTAATCAACATTTTTCAAAATACTTTACTGAAATGAAATTAAAGCAAATTGGATTTATTTGTTCCTAGATAAATACAATTAAAACCCCGAAAGCCACAAAATGGCCTCTGCCTCAGCATGAGTTGGTTGCTAGCAAGCAAGCAACCAACGCCGGTCTTCCGGTAGAGACATTTTGTTAGCGTTACAGATAAGAGGACAACTTAAAATAGAATTGGTTGTTTTGCATAATCTCTGGAACATATTATTATTACGACATAATATCAGCCACACCAATAAACGTTTTCAAGAATAAACTGAAGAACTTTCGAAACAAAATATCAAACTAAAAAAATTTACGCAATGAGAAAACTCAACACTGGGTGATAAAAAACACATCACTAATAATAACAAATAAATATTAATATTACAATGATTCCTAAGATATAAAATGTACATCTAAATCTACTACTATGTTTATATAGATATTTTAGAAGGTACCTTTCAGTGTTTTGAAGTAAGAATT
The DNA here is from genome assembly GCA_963931895.1 of Eupithecia pulchellata. NCBI lineage: Eukaryota > Metazoa > Arthropoda > Insecta > Lepidoptera > Geometridae > Eupithecia > Eupithecia pulchellata. Next base: position 1,048,269 of record OZ007550.1, on the reverse strand, counting down.
ATGTTTTGGTAAGGAAATATTTAGGTCGGTACTCGTTATCCATCGCACAAGCAAAACCGCGCACCATTACTAATAATGATCCATATTATAAACTTGTTTTTCATCCCTGACTTGATATTATGACAGTGACATAACAATTCTTTATTTAAAATTAAAATTATCCAGGTTTTGAAAATAAGGTCCAACTTACGGCACTAACTTTGAGGTTACTGCTTCAGCACAAAACACAGCAGTGACTAATTTCGCTATTGCTTAAAAAACAGGGTTTGAACTGGTTTGAATAACATGGTTCCTTTATGGTTTCCATAGACGTCAGAGAACTTTAAAAACTTCGTCAAAAACTTCGTCAAAGGTTTCAAACAACCACGGAACACGTATAAAGTACGTAAGAAATACTGAGTTTATTTGTCGACTTCTTTTCTTTGTGGATGGCGTTTGTTTTGTTCTTAGTTTTTGTGTTTGTTGAAAACTAGCGGTCTTATTCGGCTTCGCGGGGTTATTTAACAAAAAAATATTTTCATGGGGATCCCTATATTTTTTGAAAATATTTTATAGCCTATGATCACCAGGGAAAATTTAGGAGTCTAGTGGTAAAATAATTTTTCAAATCGGTCCAGTAGTTTCGGAGCCTTTTCAATTCAAACAAACAATCAAATCTTTCCTCTTTATAATATTAGTATAGATAACGAATGAAGGAAATCCGTTTTGAACTAATTAGTAATCAGATCAGTTGGTAATACATAAGTTGGTAGTTAATGTTAAAATAAAATTCACTCTGTTTTTCTTAAGCTAACTTGCGTTTTTATTTTTCCTTTTATTCGTATTGAAACGCAGTGTTCACCTCGGATGAAAGTAACTTATTTAGTCCCTCGAACTATTGGCACCCTCGCTCGGGCTGAAACCACGTCTCGGGACTAAATAAGTTTCTTCCAACCCCTAGGTTAACAATGTACTATAGTCCCTCGACCTATTATCGCCATCGCTACGCTCGGGCCACTTCTCGGGACTAAATAAGTCCAACCCTAGGTTAACAATGTACTATAGTCCCTCGAACTATTATCGCCATCGTTACGCTCGGGCTCCAAACCCGTCTCGGGACTAAATAACTTACTTCCAAACCCTAGGGTAACAATGTACTATATAGTCCCTCGAACTATTACCGCCATCGCTACGCTCAAGCTGAAAACCACGTCTCGGGACTAAATAAGTTACTTCCAACTTTCCAACCCTAGGGTAACAATGTACTATAGTCCCTCGAACTATTGTTAAATACCCGAGCAAATCCCAAGCGGACGTCTACTTTTACTTGTAAATTTTTACTAGTTACTTAAAAATATTACTTTTTTCATAATAGTAAAAAAATTACAAATAGTATATTGTTTTTTTTTTCATTATTTTTTATAATAAGTAATAAAATTATTATTATTATCATTAGGAGAGGCCTATGTCCAGCAGTGGACTATAATAGGCTGGTGATGATGATGATGATGAAGTAATAAAAAAAATTTAATATAGTAATTTTTTTTATTATTAACTTTTTTCACTAGTTAGAGTATATAAGCCTCAACTTGTAAATTTTTACTAGTTACTTAAAATTACTTTACTTTTTTCATAATAAAAAAAATTACAACTGGTATTTTTTTTTACTAATAATAATTATTTTTACTTTTTCCACTTGTATATAAGCCTCACCTTAGTAAACATCGGTTTCCCATGGTGCGTGACCATGGTACAGTGGTCACAGTCCAGAGTGATGCTCGTATTGTGGAAGGACTCTTTCGGCTGCCTCATCGTGTAGTACAGCTCGGAGACTCCGCCCTCGTATATGCTTCGGAAGTACCGGGGTATTAGCGTCCTGCCTATCGCTGGAAAGTAACAATAATTTGTTAGTAAAAAGTAAAAGAAAAAAATTATGACATAACTAGTGTGACAAAATCAAAATGCTTTATTTTCTTTAGACCTTACAGGACTCTTGGACACGTCACAAAATACAAGTTAAATAAGAAATAAAAATGGGAAATAAAGTGATCACTTTGATTCATTGTTCACTTCAATCTTTTTAAGGTAAAGTAAAGAAGCGAACAAGATACATTTACCTTGTTAGATTGTTAGTTTTAGAGTTGGAGCATAACTCGTCCCAAACTTTTTTGTCATCTAGATAATCTGATATTTATAGTAAGCCTTTTTGCAAAGAATATTTTTGACAATCCGTTTGAATTTATTTATAGATAATTTTTGCAACTCAATTGGAGTTTTGTTGTAGAAGCGTATACATTGCCCTTTGAAAGATACATTAATCTTATGTAGTCTAGTAGCGGGCACAGGCAGTTTGTTCTTATTTTCTAGACACATAATTATAGGCCCATAGGCTCCTGACTGTGTTTCTGGAACCAGTGGCTTCTCCTACGAATTTAAACTGATTCTTATTCTTTATCACTTCTTCCACTAGTATACAAAAAATTGAAGTGAAGAAAGCAATAACAAATTATTTCTTATTTTAATAATTATCTGTTTGAAATTTGACTTGTCTAAGTGCTTATTTTGTAAGCATAAAGAAATAAATTATTGAATCTGAATTGAATTACATCAAACCAGTATTACATTAGATAAATGATACTTTGGTAAAACAATGCTTGCCAAATACTAAGTAATAGTAGGATAAATAATAAGAAAATTACAGTAGGTACTACACTTATAATCTATTTCATAAATATCTAAGCAGTCACCATAGGGCAGAGTGCCCAGAATGCTGGCAGCATTGCATACATATTGTTGGAGAATCCACACAGCATTATCTAGCTCTAAGCTAAGCAGAGCTTGTGTTTTGGGTACTAGATAAATGATATACATAATAGTATACGATTACATAGATAGATATTTTTAATAAGCATAGAAAACGATCAGAACACCCCGAACAAATGTTTGTACCGAGGCGGAAATCGAACCCGCAACCTGCTGCGTCGCAGGCGGACTTCGCCATATAAAGGACTTTACAATTGAAACAATTGAGCTAACTGCAGATTGTTGCAAACAAACTACAGCTCAACTGATCCATATCAATACCAGTCGCAAGCGTCCCCAAGACGCTGACTGCATTGCCTCGCTGTATGGCAATGCTTATGCGCTGCGCCAGATACTGACCAGCTCTCGCTCGGGTCACACGTCGCTTCGACCAGACAATACATAGTGTATAAAGTATACATTGTAGAAGTATCGAGCGCCTTTTTTCTCCTAATTTTAAATATTTAGTTTTAGCAGCTCTATTGTCCAACTCAACTGGTAATCGACTTCGATTGTCACTATCGTATTGTGTAAATAGCTGAAACCGAAGACCAGTTGAATACCTTAGACAATACCGACAACATTATGACTGGGTCTACAAGTGATAGTCGGTTTGAAGTTCACTGGTTTGAAGAAGATTATGGATTTCAAGTTAGACAATAAGGCTGCTAGTTATATACTTACTATATCTTTTAGGTCCATCTTCTAAACAAAAGGTGAGTGTGAGCGTCGCGTCGTCTTCAAAGAATTCCGTCGCGAACGCATCCCACCATAGGTTGTCTGACTCCTGGAAGTAAAAACGATTATCTGTCAAAAGATGTAAAAAACATTGACGAATAGAAAGATATTTTTTAAACTTTCACGATTTGTTGACATTTTAAAGAACATTTATCGGGTATTTATCGCCCCCTACGTTTCCATCGCGTTGCAGTGATCGTGGTCACGGGGCGACTGACGTAGGGGAAAATAAAAACAAAAGGTACGCGATAAATACCCGATAAATATTCTTTATTTTATTTTATTTGGGAAACAAACAGTTATTATAAAGATCCAGCCAAGTTTATACCATTAAAGAAATAAATATTTCAAGCGGATCACTAACTTTTTTTAAATATTCTTTCTTACGTTCATAATATAGAAAGAATTTTACCTACAAATTGGTCCAGTAGTTTCGGAGCCTATTCAATCCAAAGAAACAAACAATCAAATCTTTCCTCTTTATAATATTTCTAGCTGTCCGCCCCGGCTACACTTTTTTGAAAATATTCTATAGACTATGTTCATCAAGGAAATTTTTTGATTGTATAGATGAAAGAATTTTTAAAATCAGTCCTGTAGTTTTGGAGCCTATTCAACCCAAACAAACAATTAAATAGATCCTCTTAATTATATTAGTATAATATAGTAATAATAATAATAATATATAATCCCTCAAACGGCGAAAATAGGCTACAATTGACCGAGGAGTCTGTTATCAATTATCATTATCATATCAGTCAATCATTTGAGCCGTTTGGTTTGGCTAAACCCTAGGTCCTTGCTGTCCTGGGGTACACACAATACATAAGGACCCCACATATCTACTTATTGAGTATACAGGTCTGAATGCTGGCTTTTATTTCTGTCAACGAATTAGCACATCGCCATCCAACGTGACAATACTAATAATAATATTCATTTATTTCCGGCAACTAGTCTAATTAGTCTAGATGGAAAATACTTAAAAACTAAGTCACATATAAAATATATACCTTAATCTAACATAAATAAAATAAACCTAATTACTAATACTGCCAGCATTCTGGGCACTGCCTTCTGGTGTGCATTGATTTATCAATAAATTAATAAATAATTTTATTTATTTTTTACATAACTGAACTAACCTCTGTCCTTTGTTGTAGCCTTTTGTTGAGTTCATAGACTCTGTAATCGGGCTGGCCAAAGTAGGGAGCGTGCCGCCTGGAAAAAGAAAACAAAAACAATAAGGCAAAAGTAAATAAAACCAAGCTTAATTATTAATATTTTTTTTAGCACTACCTATAAAATTTTGTCCACACTACCCAAAGGTTAGCAGGTAGAGAATTCTATCTAGCATTATGTTCGTCTATGTACAACTCTTGTCCAATGAAGTATTTTCTATTCTATTCAAAATTTTCTCACATCACATCAATACCAATAGTAATATCACGAACGCGGAAAAGAATTTTGAAAAATAATGACAAAAAAAAAAGTAATTTGGGTTTGATTTATTTAATCTTGTTGCTATAGTCGAATACTGCTTTTATATAAATAAATAAATATAAATACCTAATGCCGGACAATCCACACAGCATCACCTAGCCCCAAGCTAAGCAGAGCTTGTGTTATGGATACTAGACGACTGATATACATTTAATACAATATTATTACATAGATAGTTTTTTTTTATACATAGAAAACGACCAGAACACCCTGAACAAATAGCTGCAGATCGTACAAATATTGGTCCGGAGGCGGGAATCGAACCCGCAAATAGAATCAAAAAATCCGAATAATAAGGCAAATGCAAAAACCTAGCTTACTATAGGTATTCCTATTTATAAAAAAAAATCTCACATAAATACGAACACGAACACGGAAAATAATTTCGAAAAATAATGTCAGTACGACAAAAAAAAGTATTTTGAGTTTGATTTAATTATTATTGTTTAATTGTTATTATTGTTGCTATAGTAAAAAGCTGACCGGTTTTAAGGGACGCAATATAAAGTGATAAAGCGAGCGTTGAAGCAGTCAGTAGTTCAGTATGAGGAAAGAAAATGCTTGCAACGAGCAAAAGATTTAAGCACACGACAGTTGGTAAAACATAATGGAAAGAGCTATGCTCGGACTTTCTTTGATTATTTAAAAAAAATTACAATTATCGAACTAAATTAAACTATTTTGATAAAGCTACCCAGTTTTAGAAGTAACATTGAACGCTCTAGGAATATTAATTATGAAGCCTGACGAATGTAATCAAGGAAAAGTTTTCATTAGATTTCATAAGAATTCTTTTACCAATATTTTTAAAAAGGAGTCTTTATGCAAGCTCTCTTTTTTATGGAAAAAGTATCGTTAAATATAATCATATCATCGTTAAATATAGGTTACTTATATCTTTAATCCTATATGAATAAAAAAATATATAAAAAATTGGAACAATTGAGCCACAGATAGCATATACCTACATTGAGATAACTGCTAAATGTTTATATAGTAAAAATTTTGGGAAATTCAATACTGGGTACACCCTAAATCTTTTGAAAGTACCATAGTTATTATAAATAAATAATGCTTGACCATCCACACAGCCGCACATCTACAAACCTAGCCCCAAGCTTGTAATTTGGTTATTTAATTGTAATTTAAAGGCCTTTATAATCAACTTTATTGGATGAAAGAGGCCTCTGATGATGACTAAAGGCCTAGACTAGTACCTAAAATAGGGATCCGGCACATGATGGTAGACCGGCGGCGGCGGCGGCGCGTACTCCTGGTACAGATGCTGCGGCGTGTATTGTTGGTACTCGCACTCGCCGCCGAGCGAGCCCAAAGCCACAGGCATGTAGGCCACCTTGTCTCAGTCACATCGCGCGCTACACCACCGCGCTAGCCATGCTTCCCTGGTACTTTTTTTGAGTTTTCGTCGACTTTCACCGGTTTCGGCGGGCTAGGTACGGATTGTCTCTTGGTTTTATGTTGTCCTGGGTGGATTTTGGATTAGTATGTAGATTATTTTTTTTAATTTTATTCAAATATTCTTTATCACTAACAGTCTTTTTTCAAAACACTGTTTAAAATTTTAAGTAAGTATTTCGCAAACGTATACAATCTGTCTCTTGGTGGTACCTAGGGTACACTCTTTGGTCACTTTGGTTGATTTTAGACACGAGTTCCGCACAATCTATAGCACATCACTATCGACTAAAGTTCAAAGAAAGCAAAATAATTAGAATATGAAAATAAAAAGATAGTAAAATGTGCTTTCAGTCGCGTCTCGAGCTCGACTGATAAAAAGCATTTCGAATTTTTCGCGGGAAGCGCCATGTCCGCTGTAGAAACGACATAACTGCTTTATATACCAAACATTGATACGGGATTGTGGTTCTAATGCCGCAGCATTAGGGGCGATAAGCCACTAGATACCGTTCTAAAGCTGCGAGCTGGCAACGCCGCGTCAGCTGGCCGTGCTAGTACAGAGGCGCGTTCGGAAAGGTCAACATCGGTTACTATTTTTTTATACCGCCAGCTATTTTCGACGGCTTTGTTTGTTTTTTTATCTGATATTGATTTTTTCGAACTCAAGAACGCTAATTTGTTTGGAAGTTAGTACTATTGCATTTTTTTATAAGGTGTAACTACATAGTTACAATAGAAACTTGCTTTTGAAAAAATATATTAATTTCAGACACAACTCACAAAAAATACCTATTGCACAATAAAATTTTTTGGAGCACTGACTTTGATAAAATCCAATAGTGGGCATTCTTTATTCTTTTTGATAATCGTATTAGGTATCAAATTTATTTTTATTCATCGTAATTTAAAACCTAAAAGGCCATTAATATCAATCTAAAAAGTAAAGCATTGAATATTCATTAAAACGACCGACGAAGGCCGTAAATTTATTCCAAAAATATGAATATCTCAAAAAGAGTACTTATTGTTTTCACCGCGCGAGGCAAGGCCTCCAAACGCACGCGGCGTTGCCGCTCCGTGCGTTCGCGCCATACTTTTTACTGTTTCTTAGCACATAGAACGCTCATTACGCCTCACGCACACACTCGTAACTACGCTATATTGTTATATCCGTTGTATACATTCTACATAGTGCAAGATGTACATTATATACATTCCGACGGCGACGTTGAGTAGATATGTAGGTAAACTACGTTTCTCCGTACACAAATCAACCGAACCATCTATAAATATAATGCTAGTCCATGAAATGTTGGTAAAATTATTGATTCGAAATTCGCGCCTCTCTAGTTCAAACTTCGAACGTCATAGTGACGTGAAATGTGATTTAAAATCGGAATTATAAGCATTAGCCGCGTCATTGATTCGTGAATTTCAACGCGTGGTTAGCGAGGGTGAAATTTCCCGTAGGTTACGATTACGAAAGTGCCTACTAAGTACGTACTTTATAATTTATGCATCGACTATTTGCTGTCTCGTATTGATTTTATGATATTAGCTCTGCACTAGCTATGGGAAGAACTGATAAATTTCGCATACAAATCTAGAAAACTAGTAGAAAAAAGTCGACAATAATTTTCGGTCCAACTTGCTCTAGGTTAAATAAAAATCGCATGCGAACACTTTTCAACGGCCTATGTGTTCACGATTTACGATAATAATAAGTTACAACGTTGATAAACGAGAAAAAATCGATTGCAAAAACAAACAAAAAACCGGCACAAACTGAAAATTCGCACGATTGTCAATTGTCACGGAAATCCCACAATACGAGATCCGAAGGAGATCGCCTTGAGAAACGTTATCACAGATACACCACACTGATAACGGCGAACAATACTCGCCACGCACACAATCACAACTTTAAATAAACACGATATAAAACGATAAATTAGACACAACCCGCCACAAAAAATAGCGAGAATCCGCGGACGTGCTAGCGTGCCGTCAGTCAAAGCGGAATGTGTGTCATACCGAAGTCATTGACTCCGTACTTAGCACAGGCTACGTGCACACGTCTCGGAAAAGCGAGGAAAACTCAAAACATTCCAAATTGTACATAGCGTCCGATGCAACGCACGCCGACCGCACAACAAGCAATAGCGCGTAAAAATAACGCCTATCGACAGAAATCGATAACACGTGAAATTATTTCACTAGCGAAACTGCAGAGTAAATAAAAGACAACGCTTGCTGGCGCTACAGCGTACACTGCACCTATGTAATCCAGTACATAGGAGAAGTGTGCCGTGATGTGACGGACGAGTGACGAACTGTCAGCCGGTCGGGAAACTTCGGCTGGCGTCGTCGGCTTATCTATCTGAATGTATAAACTGTTGCGTTCCACTGGATCACTGTAGGATTGTTTCTAGTACTTTTCAAAAGTAAGTACAGAACTTTGCTGTCATTAAAAGCAAAAATATCTATTACGGACCGCCCCGGCTTCGCACAAGTATTTACCAATAAATTATTTTTCATACGGAACCCTAACATTTTTGTAAATATTCTATAGCCTATGTTCATCACGGAAAATTTAAGAATCTAATGACGAAAGAATTTTTCAATTCAATCGAGTAGTTTCGGAGCCTAATCAATTAAAACAAATCAAATCTTTCCTCTTTATAATATTAGTATAGATAAACAAATTCAAAACTAATCACTTAAGTTCTTAATGCAAGTGATTAAAACTAGAGTAAAACTGTAGGTATGTCACCCGGTAAATTGGGGCAAGGCCGTGTCAATATGGACCCTCGATGAAAAATAACAAAGCTGTCAACATAAATGCTGAACTATGCCACAGGTGTAAGAAATACAGTAAGGATAGTCTTAGAATACGGACAACGAAAGGGAAATGAAAGTCAGGGAGGCTATTTTGCTAATTGTGGAACATGAAACCAATAAACTTATAGTTTACTAGCGGTACTAGCAAAAATAAAATATTTCATCAGGGAAAATTTAGGATTCTAATGGTGAAAGAATTTTTCAAATCGGTCCAGTAGTTTCGGAACTTATTCAATTCAAACAAACAATTAAATCTTTCCATTTTATAATACACTCGAGAGCAATGAATCCGGGTCACTCAAAGAATCCAAAAAATTTCGGAAAGTAAGAACGCTAGGTTAATGCAATAAATTGTATTTAATAGACAATTTAATACTCCTTAAATGAAAGGTAAAAAAATATGAGTTACCATACATTTTATTTACACAAAATTACATAAAGAAAAAAAACTGCTGATCTCTCCTTAAAACAAAAATAGGAAACATGAAATTTTTGAACTTTATGACGATTTTCTTGAATTTCAATACTTCGTATTACCTCCTCGTGCTTCCATTACTGCGTTTACGCGGTTTGGCATGCTGTACACCAAGTTCCTTATACGATTTTGGGGAATATTCTCCCATTCCTCTGTGAGAGCAATTTTGAGCTCAGGAAGCGTGATTGGGGGAGGGTTTCGTTGTTTTACGCATCTCCCTAGCTCGTCCCAAGCATGCTCGATCGGGTTGATATCCGGGCTGCGCGCTGGCCACTCCATACAAGTAATGTTCATCTCTTGAAGGTAGTCATTCACAATCCTACCTGTATGAGGTCGGGCATTGTCATGCATAAATATAGCATCCTCACCCAAATTGACCATAAATGGACCAACGTGTTCGTTGAGGATTTCTTCCACATATCTTACGCTAGTTAAAGAGCCGTTTTCTATGATCACCAGCTCTGTGCGACTTTCAGAGGAAATTCCGGCCCACACAAGTACAGACCCACCACCGTAGGCTACTTTTTCTTCGATGCATGCTTGCTTGAATCTTTCCCCTGGTCTTCTATACACTCTGTGTCTTCCATCGTGCTTGTAGAGCATAAATTTTGATTCGTCGGAGAACATAACTTTCGACCAATCTTCAATACTCCAATTTACGTGGTTCTGGGCATATCTTAGTCTTGAAATACGATGGCCACGCTCCAGTTTAGGGCCGTTTGCAGGTCTAAGGGGTTTTAAGTTAGATTCAGCAAGCCGACGTCTTACTGTCCATGCACTTGGGTTACTTCCTCCGAGGCGTCGAAACTGATTTGTGAGTTCAGTTCCTGTGAGAAAGCGATTTCGAAGCATGGTGTTCACCAAGTATCGGTCTTCTCGTGCTGTGGTACACCTAGTTCTGCCCGTTCCTGGTCTGCGTAGGTTAGAACCAGTTTCTTCGTAACGTCGGAGAACTCTTTGTACTGTTGACAGCGACACACCGACAGTCCTGGCTGTATCGCGCTGACTCCGGCCGGTTTCCACCAATGTAAGTATTCTGGTGCATTCTTCAAGTGTAAGCGACATGATTTCAGCTTGAATAATGAATATTGAGCACTATCAACCTGGTTTATGTACCAACATAAATGACAGATTACAAACAAAAGCAAAAACAAATCCTGTAATTTCGTAGTTCCATCTTCGACAGTGTTCCCTTTTCAAATTTGATTTTTTTATGATATAACTTTACAATAACTAAGAAGTTTTAATACTTTCATTTAAGGAGTATTAAATTGTCTATTAAATACAATTTATTGCATTAACCTAGCATTCTTACTTTCCGAGATTTTTTGGATTCTTTGAGTGACCCGGATTCATTGCTCTCGAGTGTAGTATAGATTGATAATCAAGTTAATTACCAATTATGTCAATAAGTCGAAAAAACAATCACAAGCATAGAGTTGAGACAAATTATGTACATTTGTAAAAAGGATCTCAACTCAAGTCGACGTACGTACGTTAAATTTTGTTTAAAAATCATCAACAAGAAAATAAATTGGTAGATAATTTATCTTTTACACATATACTTTAAAAAATCGATTACAATTTGGTAATTTTAAACAAACAAATAATAACATATCAAAATTCATTCAATTCTAAATTATGCACGTTAGAATTCAAATCGTAGACTACAAGATTATGTCAGTGTGATTTATAACAGAAACCGGTTGCTTTAGGTCAATCACATCAACCACAATAGACCAAAATCTCGTTTGGCAGTCGCTGGTCAAGTGGCTATACCTTTGACGGTATAGTTTGACAGATGAATAATAGATAGCACGATGGTAGAGTTGTCAAGGTCAATCTATACTAATACTAGCGGCCCGCCCCGGCTTCGCACGGGTATTAGCCTATGTTCATCACGGAAAATTAAGGATTCTAATGGTGAAAGAATTTTTTAACTCGGTCCAGTAGTTTCGGAGCCTATTCAATTCAAACAAACATACAAACAATCAAATCTTTCCTCTTTATAATATTACTAGCGGCCCGCCCCGGCTTCGCACGGGTATTAAACAAAAATTTCAGAAATTATACACACTAAAACGATGGGTTTCACAGTTTTCATACGGATCTTTACTTTTTTTAACAGCATTGGGGTTTTTGACATTGACTCGACATTCCAAAACTGACACTGGCCGTAGAGAAAAAGCAAGCACCGTGCGCTATACAACCTCTTTTTCTATTCTGACGCGCCATAATAGAAAAAGAGGTTGAATATGCAGCCCACGGTTCAATTATTGAATTTTTCATGCGGATCCCTAATTTTTGAAAATATTATGTAGCCTATGTTCATCACGGAAAATTAAGGATTCTAATGATGAAAGAATTTTTTAACTCGGTCCAGTAGTTTCGGAGCCTATTCAATTCAAACAAACAAACAAACAAACATACAAACAATCAAATCTTTCCTCTTTATAATATTAGTATAGACTAGCGGTCCGCCCCGGCTTCGCACGGGTATTAAACAAAAATTTCAGAAATTATACACACTAACACAATGGGTTTCACAGTTTTCATACGGATCTTTACTTTTTTTAACAGCATTGGGGTTTTTGACATTGACTCGACATTCCAAACTGACACTGGCCGTAGAGAAAAAGCAAGTACCGTGCGCTATACAACCTCTTTTTCTATTCTGACGCGCCATAATAGAAAAAGAGGTTGAATATACAGCCCACGGTTCAATTATTGAATTTTTCATGCGGATCCCTAACTTTTTTGAAAATATTATATAGCCTATGTTCATCACGGAAAATTAAGGATTCTAATGGTGAAAGAATTTTTTAACTCGGTCCAGTAGTTTCGGAGCCTATTCAATTCAAACAAACAAACAAATCTTTACTCTTTATAATATTAGTATAGATTTTTTTAATCGGATCGCTAGTATTGTTATAAATATGAAAGTCGATGCTCAAAATCCATGCTAGATCTACAGCTTACAAATTCTGAAGCCGCAGATCACGCGTAGATTATTTCAGGATCAACATGGTATGCGTAGTGTACAATATAAATAAACTGCGGCTCTACTGTCTAACTCAACTGGTAATCGTAATCGGCTTCAGTTTGGCATTTCAAACCTAGCCTGGACTTCGATTGTCTCTTTCGTATTGTGTAAAGCTGAAACCGAAGACCAGTTGAATACTTAGACAATACCGACTACATTCTGACTGGGTCTACAACTGGTGATCGGTTTGAAGTTCACTGGTAATGATTTCAAGTTAGTCACGACTGCTGGTCTGTGTGTAGCAGATTGGTAACTCTGATATAGGAGGTTGCAGGTGAGCAGTTGAGCTACCTGTAGTTTGTTTGCAAAAGTCTGCAGTTAGTTTAATTTTAAATACTAGCTTTAATTTAGTTAGATAATTGTAATTTTCTTTGTTTATAAAGGATTTTTTGTAGGTTTGAATTGACTTTTTAAAAAATAACAAAAATTTAATTTTTCATGCGGATACCTTACTTTTTTGCGTTACAGTCATCAGGGAAATTTTGGATTCTACTAGTGAAATAATTTTTCAAATCGGTCCAGTAGTTTCGGAGACTTTTCCATTCAAACAAACAAACAACCAAATCTTCCCTCTATTAGTATTGACTATAGATTATTTACTTTACTACTGTTAAAATCCGTAACACATCAATTTTATTGACAGACGATGGAAACAACGCACGGCGCTTTCTCTGACTTTCTCTTCAATTGTCTAACTAAATCATTGGAAACGGCTAGCTGGACTTGCCAGGCAATGTTTCTATGCCTAAATACCGTCTATATTTTTTCGTTCAATAATAATCAATGCCAAGGTTGCCTGGAAGAGATCGCTCATAGCGATAAGGCCGCCCTTTATACTACCTTTAGGCATGTTGTAATTTTTGTTTGTTTCTGTGGTATAATAAAGTACTTTCTATCTATTAAAAAAAGTTTCTTGGGTTAAGTTTAGCTGCAATTTTTTTATAAGCCCTTCAGTCCAAAGAAATAAAAAGTTGAGAGTGATTAGATTTTCTAAAAAACATACGTCTCAAACTCAATCAAATCAAAAGGACATAACGTCTCACTGTGAAAAAGTCGAACTGTGTAACTCGACTAAAAATATTTCGACAAAACTTTTTAGTCATCCTGGCACATCCCTAAATTCTCTATGAAAGTAAACCGGAAGCATACTGTACGATTACGTACTTTTTATATTATTCTTAATTCAAAAAATTTAATTTAATAAAAATATTTTCCAAAATAAATATTATATAACTTAATAATTGATAATTTAATTTTAAATTTTATAACTTGTTTATTAAATTTGAAATTGATTTAGAACAAAAATCTGATTCGTAGCCCTAGGCATGATCATCATCCATGATTCTCTAAAAATCATCTCCACGACAGACGTTCGAAATACAAATTCCAAATCCAAATCTTGTCCCGACGATACAGAGAGAGAACATCGATGATTAAATTCATTAGAGAGAAAGAGATAGATTTAAACACACCAGATAAAGACAGAAGATACACTCGCTTGTTGTGTGAATGAAACAGACGTACCGGCGTGTGAAAGAGATGCAGCGATATGTAATTAGCGCGTCAGACAGAGACGAAGTCAGTCTGTTGACGTAGTTTGTAGATAGGGGATATCAAATGCGGGAGCATTCACATCGAGTTTTTTACTGGAATGTTTACATTTTTTTCGGCAACCGAGCAAGTGAATTTTTTTGCACGACGTTTGTTATGCGGTTCCTAGTGTCGTTTTAGTGTTTGGGAGTTTTTTTATTCGGTTATTTATTCATTGTCAATACGAAAAATTGGTACAAAAGCTGCCAACCTACCAACCTAGGTAGTTAAAAACATTGAACTACCTAGGTTGGTAGGTAGTTAAGTAACTCTTTAACGAGACAAGAGAGTTCAATAGTCAAGCCTAAATTATATTAAATTATAATTCACTAATTTGAATTACTATAGGGGTCTTATACTTTATTTTTTCAGATAATGAATCCAACATGTTTTTGTCGACATAGCAAGTGTATGAAAGTTAACAAAAATTAACTGAAATGCAGTCCAGATATCAGAGCAAGCTTAGAGTTAGAGTTCTCTGGGAGAAATTACTTTTGATGGTTGGCCTCATCCATATTATTTCTATCATCAATAGCAATTTTCTTTTTACCGAGTATGTTTAGACAATGATTATGCTGTTCGTTTATGATTTATGCTTTTAATATGTACCATCAACACTATAAGAGCAGACAAAGATGATTATAATATGTTATAGTTTTAAGGAAGGTACCTAACACCTAGATCAAATCAGATCTACGTTAAATTATTTTAATAAACGTTCATCTTAACCAGCTTACAGAAAAATGCTGTAAAATTATATAACGTATTGCAGAAGCGCAATAACATGAAACTGAAATAACAACATGAATTCTTACTTCAATATTCACGCGAATTACAGCTTTAAATAGCTAGAGATAACAAAAAAATATACATAATTCTTTGCTAAGTCAGTACACAATGAAGGGGCACGCCGCCATGCCGTCACGCCACACTGATATTATGGTATGTACCTTATGGGCCCCAATATAATGGATATATCCATACTATTACTAAAGGTTTTACACTAAACATATAATATCCTACACCTTTACGGGGTCATAAGCGAAACGAAGTATTTTAATTGTAGGCTGTCTCGCAACCAAATTTTATCCTACTCTGTTCAGCCGTTTGAGCGTGAAGTAGTAACAATTACACACACAAATTTTCGCGTTTATAAAAAAGTATGGTACTTTACTTCACTTGCTACTTCTTTATAAGCAACGTAATTACTATTTCTTATTATGATATTTTTGCTGTGTGCTTTATTTCTGTTCTGTCATTATGTTTCTCTATCTATATCGCCACTAGACCGTGTCAGCCATCACTCGCCCGAGTCGTCAATCAAGTCCAAACGAGGCACCACCCACACAGACACAATCGCGGCAGGTACACGCACACTAGCGCAGGTTTATTACTGCATAGAACACGGTAACTGATTTTTTTTATGCAATGCCGATGCTGCTTTTTTTAGAAAATGTAAGTTTATCTATTTGTAGGCGCAGTTTTGACTAGGAACGGAAAAAATGTCTAGTTAATCAAAAAAATACGCGTAATGGCACTATATAAGATAGGTATATTCATTGAAATCCGTTTAAAAATCGCGATTTGAAGCAAGGCTAAATTTTAGTTACATTTAACACTTTCATGGCACACGACGCATACCCCTATTGCCGTACAGTGGGTCAAAAAGGTTAAAATGGGGAATTTTTTTTGGTATTTTAAGTTTTTTTTTTTTATGCCAATCGGTGCAGCTCAATAACCGTATTAGAAACTATTCTATATCATTTTGTCATAAAACTAATACTGACCCAGAAAAAAGAGTTTAAATAAATTGTATGGAATCACATCTATCAAGGTAGATTTCTACGAAATGCTTACCAGCGCTGTACAGCAGTAAAGTATTCGATACAGAAATGAATGTATTTAAACTTACGCGATCTGAACACATAATCATAAGTAATTAAAGGGCATTTATCGCGTTTTTTTTTTCTAAAAATGTCTTCTAAATTCTAACAGTTTCTGAGCTTACCCTAGGAGTCAAGACCCTAGGTATCAAGGGTCCCTTGGATTTCAAAATTGAGCGTCTGGTCGAAGAGACGTGACCTAAAAGCTGGTCAGTCTGGCGCAGCGCATCAGCATTACCATCAACATCAACATCAACAGCCTATGATAGTCCACTGCTGGACATAGGCCTCCCCTAATGATTGCCATAGAATGTATTACTCATCATTTGGGGGCTATTGCCCATAATCCCCACGCTGGGCATGCGGGTTGAGGATCGCAGTTCGGTGGAGTTGTTCTGCAGAGGGCGCTGCTGCCCGCCCCCGGTGTTTTCCCTTAGTCGCCTCTTACGACACCCACGGGAAGAGTTGGGGTGGTGAAATTATATGCCGGCACCACACGGCATTGCCATACAACGTGGCAATGCAGCCAGCGTCTTGGGGACGCTTCCGACTGGTATTGATATGGATCAGTTGAGCTACTGATTCTTTGCAACAGTCTGCAGTTAGCTAATTCTTTCAATCGTAAATAATTGTCCTAATTTGTTTGTTAATAAAGGTGTGTGTGGAATAGATCTCCATAAGCTACCGGCTACTTTTCCATCCACCCGAGATTACGGACAATCCACCACACGGCATTTGTCGTGTGGTGCCGGCATAGAATTTCACCACCCCAACTCTTCCCGTGGGATTATGGGTAATAACCCCCACATAGGGGAGGCCTATGTCCAGCAGTGGACTATTATAGGCTGGTGATGATGATGATGATGGACAATCCACACAGCATCACCTAGCCTCAAGCTAAGCTGAGCTTGTGTAAGGGATACTATACTAGATGACTGATATAGGTACATAATATTGTTACATATACATATAGATATGTTTTATTATACCCTAAAACTTATTGTAATTCTTTTTTATTATTTAATTGATGTTTTTTTTACAATTTGATTGATATTTTTTTGTTACTTAAAACTACTTCAACTTCTTTTTTATGGCACCGCTTGCTTTTCGCTACGACTGCCAGTGTCGGTTATGGAGTATCATAAACATCAAAATAATATGAATAAATAAATAATGCCGGACAATCCACACAGCATCACCTAGCCTCAAGCTAAGCTGAGCTTGTGTTATGGGTACTTGATGACTGATATACATAATACACTATTATTACATAGATAGGTATTTTTATTATACATAGAAAACGACCAGAACACTGAACAAATATCTGCAAATCGTACAAATACTTGTCCCGAGGCGGGAATCGAACCCGCAACCTCCTGCTCGCAGGCGGACCTTCGAATGTGGAGTAGATCTCCACAAGCAACCGTCTACTTTTCCACGACCACTTTTACATCCACCCTGAGATTCCAGAATAAACGCGCCTTAATATTTTTGTTCGCTCAGCGTTTTTGCCAACCGTACGCGAGGGTCGGCGCTGTGTAGTGTGATTGGAGAGTTTTGATACTTTTTAATTATTATTGGTAAATAATATACTAATTAGTGTCTCTTGTTTTAGAATTACCTAAAATTAGGATTTAGGAATTTAAGTAAAGGTAAATTCGACTAATTATGTTTTATTTATTTATAGAAGAAAGAAAAAATACATTTAAAAAATGCATTTTTTTTTGTATTTGTCAATGATAATCAGAAGCTATTAAGGCGTTACTAGTTAAGACAGAAAAGCTTTCATCTTTTCGACATTCTTAAATCCTAATTTTAGCTAATTTTAGGTCATTGTAAAAGTGTTGATTCAGCTCGTAGTAAGACTTGACTTCTTCGTTATGTCAAGTCTACGAGCAGAATTAAAATTATTTTGTTTATTTTTTAATCATCAGGATGCAAAATTTTCTAATTATATTTCATTTATATTATTATGAAGTGTATGATGCTCCATAACTGACAATGGCAGTCGTAGCGAAAAGCAAGCGGTGCCATAAAAAAAAATTTGAAGTAGTTTTAAGCAACAAAAAAAATATCAATAATAATAATATAATACCATAGATTCAGTAAACTTTAGTACCCATTGTTTTCTATTTGTTAGGTTATGAAATAAAGTGTTATCTATCTATCTATCAATCAAATTGTAAAAAAATAATAATAAATAAATAATAAAAACAAATTACAATAAGAATTAAGGTATAATAAAACATATCTAGGTATATGTATATGTAAGAATATTATGTGTATCAGTCATCTAGTACCCCTAACACAAGCTCTGCCTAGCTTAGTACTAGATGATGCTGTGTGGATCTTATTTATTTATTTAATAAATAATTTGAATTATTATACTATTATCAACTGATCCATATCAATTTTTTTAATCGATATTAAACCTTAACACCTATAACACCAAAAAGCAACTTGTTAATTCAGCAGCAAAGTACAATACAATACAAATACACTATTGCACACGAAGACAGAGTAAAACAGAACACAAAAACAGTTACACAACGGGCAGCCTTATCAATAAAATCTCTTCAAGGCAACCTTTGGACACGTATTGTACAGGTATAGACGGTAGCGTAGACTAATATACATAAATAAATAGGTATAAATAAAGTATACATACATAAATAAATAGGTATTATCAAGTACCAAGAGGGTGCGCTGCCGTTTGCCACCCCCACGTGTTTCACCCCTAGCTAGGTATAAGTACATACCTACTCAAATATAGGTTAACTATATTACTAACTTGCTTCGGTCTGAGATCGGACTTTAAGACTGTATTTTACAATTGTTTGCAATTGGCATACAAGAAAATTATCTATTACTAGGCACGGGTCAATTTTAATCTATTGTATTATGTATATCAGTCATCTAGTACCCATAACGAAAGCTCTGCTTAGCATGGGGCTAGATGATGCTGTGTGGATTGTCCAACATTATTTATTTACTAAACATAAATAATAAAATTTGTAAACACGTCATATTATTGAACTTTTCATACGGATCCCTAACTTTTTTGAAATATTCTATGGCCTATGTTCATCAGAGAATATTTAAGATTCTAATGGTGCAAGAATTTTTCTAATCGGTCCAGTAGTTTCGGAGCCTATTCAATTCAAACAAACAAACAAATCTTACCTCTACAATATTAGTATAGATTAAATATAACACAAATATTAAAATCTTTACCTAAATAATATAAGAATAGTACAAAAGGCGGCCTTATGGCTCTCTCCCAGGCAACCTTAGTACCAGTGACGTTTCATCTTTATTGTGTTAGCTACGAGTGAGTCACTGCAATGTCATATTGACGAGTAATGTCACATTGGGATGGCGTCTCAGTTTAGTTTAGTAACATTTTATTAATATAACTAGCGGTCCGCCCCGGCTTCGCACGGGTATTTAAGTGAAATTTAATATTTCATGCGGAACCCTAACTTTTTGTAAATATTCTCTAGTTATGTCGCACTAAAGGTCCTACCAGAAAACCAGCGTTGCTCGACTCCTGTCAAGCAACATTATGCTGAGGTAGAACCTTTTTGGTTCATAAGCTATTGGTAGGATAATAATAACTTTAGGACTATTTTTTACTTATTTTAAGTTTAATTTTTTTTGTACCTACCTACTTAAGTTTTTTTCTTGTGAACCAAATAAATGATTTTCTTTCTTTCTTTCTTTTTTCTTTATGTCAATGAACATAGGGGGTCATCAGGGAAAATTTAGGATTCTAATGGTGAAATATTTTTCAAATCGGTCCAGTAGTTTCGGAGCCTGTTCAATCAAACAAACAATCAAATCTTTCCTCTTTATAATATTAGTATAGACAACATTAATAACATTATTTTTCTTGTAAATTTAAAAAACTACGGGTATCGAAGGTTGTTTTTAGTTTGTAAAACAATCAAATATTATAATCAGCATTGCCATACAGCGAGGCAATGCAGCCAGCATCTTGGGTACACTTCCAACTGGTATTGATATGGATCAGTTGAGCTACCTGTAGTTTGTTCGCAACAGTCTGCAGTTAGCTCAATTGTAAATACTAGTGGTTTTTTTTATTTAGTTAGATCATTGTAATTTATTTGTTAATAAAGGCTTGGCCACTCAAAAAAAAAAATCAAATATTATTTTATTAGCTTTTGCCCGCGACTTCGTCCGCGTAGCAGTAGAAATGGTTCAAATAGTATGTTACATTGGTTTTCAACATTACTATTTTTGTTAAATATAACATGAAAGGAATATAAAAAACAAGATTCGGTTATATCCCGCGGGAACATGACACCGAGATAAAAAGTATCCCATGTCCTTTCTCCCGGTCTAGACAACGTCTGTGCCAAATTTCATCAAAATCGGTTCAGTTCAGTAGTTAAGGCGTGGAAGAAGGACAGTTAGAATAACTTTCGTATTTATAATATTAGTAAAGATGATTGAAATACCAAATCTTAATTATCGACAATCAACAACGCGCTACACTCATAAGGGAAGGCTTTTGTCCACCAGTGGACTAGAACCAGGCTGATGATGAATAACTATTTTATTTCAATTCAATGAGCATGAAGACGAAATTTTTTATTTTTACATTGGTTGGTTTATAATAGTGAAGTTTTCTTACCAACGGAACCCAAACGTTTTTAAAATATTCGAAATGTTCATCATTGATAATGTAGAATGATAATGGTGAAATAATTTTTCAAATCGGTCCTGTAATTTCGGAGCCTATTCTATTCAAATAATCAAATCTCTCTTCATAAATTAGTATAGATAGACAAACAGAGACTACAACTTCAAAACCAACAAAAAAACAACAAAACCTAGGCCTCTATGCCTCAAAAAAGCCACAACCAAAAACGAAAACGTCAAAATTTCATTTTGAATTTCGAATTTGATCGGGGAGCGCGGCAGACGAGACACTCCAACTCGGGCCAGCGCTACCATACAATCTTTACTTATGTATACCTCCGACCGGACACGCGAGACCCCTGTAATGTCACCCCTCCGCCCTTTCGATGCGCGAAGACATTCGACGCGCGCGGGGCGCCACGGGTCAGGTTACGGTGGTCGCAGCGGTACTAACAAATATATAAGTATGGATAGAGAGGGTGGTTCGTACGGACAGCAGAGAAATGAATTAGTAATTATCTTTTTTGGGGTAAATGAACTTTTGTAAAAAAAATTCACTGATCTACGTATGGTATGTTTGACTGCAAAGCTGAAGAATTCGGGGTAAGTATATAATCTATGGTAAAACTATGAATGAAAAAAAAAAAATATTTATAAATGTGTACCTATCTAAATTGACTGTCCCATAGTTAACTTATATTATTTATTTCAATTTGTATTGTCGTTGATTATTAGTCTTATTCTTATTCTTGATAACCTATTTGATTCTTGATTGAATGCATTGACACTACTATAGTTCTAAGATCTGACTGTACGCAACAATGATTTGATTTGATCAATTTTGTCAGCAAAAAGAAAACATTTGCTCATTTTGGCGTCCACTTACCGCACTTTTTATTGGTTAGTAATGGTTTCTTTTACAATAATTAGATAACAACTACTTTAGTAATTCCCGTACATGTTAGCGAATTTTTAAGTACCTAACTATTAAAATGTTACACAATATTTAAAATGCCGTTGAAAAAGCCAAAAATAATCTCGAATAACTTAAACACTCACTGTAACATTAACACTGATTTAATAATTTAGAAACAAAATTCATACTTAAATATATAACAATGGTACAAAAAAACCATAACAATGATACAAAAAAATCTATTTAGAAAATTAATGAGCCCGTTTGCTGTCTGTACCCCGTACCTACGTAGCGTTCACCTACATTTATTTGCGCACGCACACACTCACAGTTTTATAGCAGCGCTCTCGGCTCGTGTATAATTTTGCGATGTTACTGCCACGAAAGGTATTTTTGAAAATGTATCTATTAATTTAATTCTTTAATTATGGTTCTGAGGCCCTGGTAATGATTTAGAAAATATATGAGGTACTATTACGAAATATGTACCTAGTACTAATTAAAAAAATAAAATAAAAAAATACAAAAGAGTATCTAATGTTTTTTTTTCTTGCAAAAATAAATATGCCACATCTACTAACTAAACAGCTAAGTTTGAATTTCCATACATAAAATTTAAAGCTTTTAAAGATTTCGCTTGAAGACTAGCGCCCGAATATGTACTAAAACGCAACTCACTCTCAAGCTCAAATGACGACTTTTTGACACATACGTGCTTAAATCTGACTTGTCTTACAGCATTGGGGGCTACTAGGTTTTTTATGTTAAATATCGAACACTATAAAGTGGGTAACCCAATTAAGCTTTTATTATTTTAAATTATTAAAGGATTCGTAATTTTGCAACACTTAGCTTCAATCAACAATGATCAATATTACTGACATTTTTAAAGATAATATGGCAACACTGAGCTTTAAACAACAATGATCAATATTACAAAGAACCAACGTCAGCTTGTCAGAAGTAGCAGAATTGCTCCCGACCTCAACTAAATCAATAATTATGTTCAAGAGGTCAAAGTATCAAAATAGTCTAAGCACGCTATAATTAGCGTCATAATTTTTGACACTTCTATTTTCAATTCAAGCAAATTAAAGACTCGTGTAACGACAAAATATACTGAACATCATACCTGCCATTAATGCTTTGAAAACGTTGCAATGGTATACCTATTGTTTTCAGGATTTATATCCTTACTCATAAGATAGGTATACAATATATGTATATGGTATACCTATTTTTATCTTGGTGTTTACTGAATCAAACCACAAAAAAACATTGCAGCCAAAATCCGGCATTAAGGATGATACGCCTAAGAATAATTAGGTTAGCTACGAACTTAACTTGTGTTTGATGAACCAGTCTTTTAAAATTGTACGTCGCTAAGGGGTCAATAAGGTGTTCTTCCAACACTAAATACATTCGTAGATAACCCGCTTAAGCTTAGATTGTTGATTACGAACGTTTTGTAGTAAAATTTAATCTATACTAATATTATAAAGAGGAAAGATTTGATTGTTTGTATGTTTGTTTGTTTGTTTGTTTGAATTGAATAGGCTCCGAAACTACTGGACCAATTTGAAAAATTCTTCCACCATAAGAATCCTAAAATTTCCGTGATGAACATAGGCTATAAAATATTTTCAAAAAGTTAGAGATCCGTATCAAAACTTCAATAATAAAACCATAGCGCTATACATCAACTTCTTTTTTTTCTTTTTTTGCGCCGCGCGCTGTGACTCAACTTCAACTTCTTTTTTTATGGCACCGCTTTTGCTACGACTATTCCGCCAGTGTCAGTTAGAGATTGTCATACACATCACAATTCGTTACTGGGGTGCGAGGTGCGAGAGGAAACTCAATGTCAAAAAATATAAAAACTTCAAGATTGGAACCATGCGATGTAGGAGATATAGCGGTGCGAGAGAAAAGTCAATACCAAAAAATAAAGTGTTCCCTTTTCTTTCAAGGAGTTAGAGGTACAATTTTAAAAAGGAAAGATTTTATTGTTTGTTTGTGGTTTGAATTGAATAGGTTCCGAAACTATTAGAACTTTTTGGAAAAAAATTCATCATTAGAATAATAATCATAGGCTATAGAATATTTTTAAAGTTAGTGATCCCTATGAAAACTTCAATAATAAAGTACCTTATCTAACGTGTGTGTGTGTGTAAGAACTTAAAATACCCGTGCGAAGCCGGGGCGGGCTGCTAGTAATGTATAAGTTTACCATCACTGTAGTCTAAATAAATAGCTTTTAAAGCTTTTAGCTAGAAAATTTATTAAATTTGATTTATATAATATCAAATCCATGTACGCGAAAAAAAGTCCAGACCAAATTCTGCCATTGTTCTTTATATTCTTAAAACTCTTTGAACTTTTACGATTTGTTGACATATTAAAGAATATTTTTTTTACCCTACGCTCCGTCACCACGATCGCTGCAACGCGATGGAAACGTAGCGGAAAATAAAACAAAACGTACGTTATAAATAAATACCCGATAAATATTCTAATATTGTTATTATCTATGATCAATTTATCATTGTCATAGCAGCTGATATTGATTAAAATTTGTATCTATGAACAATTTTGATCTATATAAATGATTTTACAAAATACAACAACACAATAAAAAAAATATCATAGCACCTGAAATCGATAAATCATTAAGTTTCCACAAACCTGTCAACAGGTGGCGGTAGCGGCGCCATCATATGCGGATGCGGCGGCATAGGCGGGTGTGGGGGGTGCGGGTGGAAGGGCGAGCCTGGCGGGGCGAAGCCTCCAGGGAAGTGCTGCTGGGGCGGCGGGCCCGGCGGGAACCCGCCGCCCGAGCCCGGCCGCGCTGAGGGGCTCCCGAACGGGCCCGGCGCTGAATACGGCCCGGAGAAACCACCTACAAGAAATATTTATTTATTTTTCGTTTATTAGGGCACAAACAGTATACAATATTCTTAAAATTACCAATTTATATAGCAAGCAATGTATAAACCAATCAAGATATATCATATTGGGACTCTAACTTTTGCAGATGTAATTTTTATACACGGGGTAAAAGCTTTAAATTACAATTTAATACAATTAGATAACCAAATTAGAAGTAGTATATACAGTTGACTATTGCAAAAAGCTACAGATAATAGGAACTACAAGTAGCTCAACTAATCCATATCAATAACAGTCGGAAATTTCCCCAAGATGCTGCATTTCCTCGCTGCACCAGATACGGATCAGCTCTCGGGTCACACGTCGCTTTGACCAGACGCTCAGATAATTTTTTTTTAAATCTGGAGAACTCCTTGGAGGCTCCCACTCTTTCTATACTGGGATCGAAGGTTCCTTAGTATACAATACACTAAGAGGTCAGCCTCACCTGGCATGACGGCGGACGCAGCTTAGTCAAGGAACTCTTTCTATACTGGCATCCAAGGTTTATTTGTATACAATAGAGGTCAGCATTACCTGGCGTGGATAACCAAGAACGCAGCTAAGATATGGCGCTCTTTCTATACAAGGTTTCCTAGTAAACACTTGGGTTCAGCCTCACCTGGCGTGGACGGCGCCGGGGACGCGGCGAAGGCCGGGCCCGCAGGGCTCCCCGCCGGCGGCGCGAAGGTAGGGAAGGGCGGGTCTGCGTTGCCGGTCTTCCAGGACGGGGGCACAGGCCCCTCATCCAGGGCCGGCACTCGCCGCTGCAGACCCACCGACATCTGGAAACGGCCATATTGGAAATACAGATTCAATAACTTTATTTAGCACTTAGACAAGTCAATGATTGAAAACGATGAACTTAGCTATAAATCATTTAAAAAAATTAGAGATCCGTATAAAAACTTCAAAAATGTAACCCAAAGTGTATTTTTGTGTCAATTTTTGTTAAATACGAAGCCGTGATGGACCACCAGTATCAAATAAGATCAAAGTATATGAAAAATTATATATTATACTCAGCGTGGGGATTATGGGCTATTATTATTATTATTACCCCCAAAATGATAACCATTTATGGCACGTTTCAGGGGAGGCCAATGTTCAGCAATGGACTGATATGGCTGACGATGACACTGTTACGAAAAATTCAGAAAATCTTTATTTTGAAGTCGTTTACAAATTTGCCATCATTTCGTATCAAATCTATAAATTCGCGACAATCTTGCGTGACAGCGTATACCTAACAAAGATCGCGTGTGGTATATCCACGATAAATATAGCTGAGCAGATATAACACCAAAATAGCTGAACAAAATAGTAATAATGCTGGACAATCCACACAACATCTAGCCTCAAGCTAAGCAGAGGTTGTGTTATGGGTACTAGATGACTGATATACCTATACCTACATAAAATAATTCAGATATATTAAATAGATAGACATTTTTATTATACATAGAAAACGATTAAAACTCCCTAAAATATAGCATAAAAGTAAAATCTATCTTCAAAATAGGTGAATCAGATCTACTTTCACTCAAGTGTTGAGATAATTTATCTGATAGTAGACAAGATAATAAATAGGTAAACAATAAAGAATAAAAATAAAATAAGGCCGACTTCAAAATTATTTGCACTGTTTTCTGTGTTGAACAATAACTAGTTCAACTAAAAAAGAATTGTTTAAATCGAACCTGTAGTTCCGGAGATATGCGAGAACAAAACACTTAAGGCGCATACAGTAGCTGATTGCTCCTCTTTGGAGGCTTTCTCCTCCTAGAGTAGTCAATTTTATGGGCTGAAAAAAATATATGTTATACATTGACCTTTTATCTGTAAAGTGAACGTACAAAAATGTTCTACGTGCTCGTTTACCTGGTGAAAAAAAATCACAAAGTGGAGCTGTTTCTGACTGAAAAAGTGTATCTACTTCTAAACTACTTAGAATTTTATACTTTTTTTTTCACCATCATGTCGGCAAAGACTTTATCTTCAAACTGAACGTATGATTTTGTGATACGACGGTTTTTCACATAGAAAATCATTATTTTAAATTTTTGCGTATGATTAGTGGGCGGTAACCTTTGAAGGTAGTCTGCGCGGGCGACGGGCGGCAGTGAAACCCTGACTGTCGTACGGGGAGGTTGTGTTCGTCTGCCTCGCGCTCTAGGTGAGCGCGAGGCGTACTTTTGCTTTTTTACTATAATGCTATATTGATGCACATAGACGCTTTATTTATTATTCAAAGTTATCCGCGCATGGACGCTTTATTTGGTGTAAGACAGTTTGTAAAATATTGAAAATTCCGAAGATCAGTAAGCTGAAAAAAGCCAGAGCTCTGAAAGCTCGTTATTTTAGAAAATTTATGCTATTGTAACTACCTATTAGCAATCTTGTGTAGATTTTACATATTTGTATATTTATTTTAGGAGATCGGGTAGGTACTAAACTAGGTAGGAACAAATGAACGACAATGTAAGTAAATACTCCTTAGACCTACCCATTTATTTGTTTTATTACTAATCTTACATTATTATTTATTTATAGATTTACAGTGACCGGACAAGTTGAAACTGGAGTGAAAATGTTTTATTGTATTGTGGTAGCTAATATTAGGTAGGTATCGCATAATAATGCGACGAACGCGGTTCATGATCGTCTTCAGAATTCTAGTATGGCTGCAACAGTTCTATGACTCTCCGAAGTGAAGCACTAGGTAGGTACACCCCCACCTTACTTACTGTTATGAAATGGGAATGGGATTCAAAATGTAAAGGAGACTGGGTAAAAATGGTACATAGCCTTTTTTCATCTCCTAGAGGTCGGATATTTTTAAACTTACGAGATCTGAAATCATAATTACTATTTTAACGGGTAGGTATTTATCGCGTTTTTACGGGTATTTTTTATTTACGAGTATTTTCACGGGTTTTCTTCGCGACGGCCACCCTTTGTACTTGTACATAATTATCTAGAATTCTAGATAAACAAGTACGACAATTGCGAGTGTAACTCGCGCGCCGAGGGTTTTGAACTTTTGTCGTTTAGGTTGTTACGTTTATTGACGACCTCTTGGCGCGGTGGGCTTACAACGCAAGAGGTTGCGGTTACTACAGAGATTAGTGGGTAGGTAAATGCGTAAAATATAGGTATACAATGTGTCTGGTCACCGGTGTCGGAGACTTTGGGGGGGGGGGGGGGGTGAAATACGGTAAATTTTATCGACAAATCACTATTCCTATTTTTTTTCTACCTCCATGACAAAATGGCAGCCATTTTGTTTTCTTTTGCCTCGAAGCACGGGTGCTTGTACTGATTTAGCTATAGCAACCCATGTAGAGGTCCTAGGAAGACGATAGAGGGCTTATTTGATAGCCAATAATGTGGACAATAAAGCAATGGTAACACTGTTTCCATTTCCATTTTATAATAGAGGAAAAAATAATTTATAAAACCAAAAAAAAGATTTTTGAAAAAAAAAATTTGAATTATTAGTTTTTTCATAGAATCCAAACTGTCAAGCTACATGTTTTTTGTTTTTGAACGTTAGTAAATACGGTGTGCTTCAAAATAAGTCTTGTATCTTAGCCATAAGTAAGATAGTTTAGAAGTTTATTTAAAAATTAAAAAAAAAAATCTTGTTTTTGTTTTATAAATTATTTTTTCCTCTATTATAAAATGGAAATGGAAACAATGTTATAACTGCTTTATTGTCCACATTATTGGCTATCAAATGAGCCCTCTATCGTCTTCCTAGGACCTCTACATGGGTAGCTATAGCTAAATCAGTACAAGCACCCGTGCTTCGAGGCAAAAGAAAACAAAATGGCTGCCATTTTGCAATGGAGGTAGAAAAAAAATAGGAATAGTGATTTTTCGATAAAATTTACCGTATATCACCCCCCCTCCCCAAAGTCTCCGACACCGGTGACCAGACACATTGTATATTTACAAACGCTTTGTACATTTTTATATCGATCACTCTGCAATTTTCGGAGATAGAGGGGGAGGAATGGCCAATTTGTCGACCTTTATCAAAATATTTCGAAAAGTATAAAACCTTTTGAAATTTCAAAACCTGTTTTGGAATGTGCAAATTGATACCCCACTCGACGGGGGTAGTCTCCCCTTTAGAAATCCCCCCCCCCCTTTTGACCATATTTTTAAAAGTAGTTATGTTAACAGATTTCTCTGGTAGTGACCCCTTTAGAAATTTTTCCCGCCCTTTTTTGACCATATTTCAAAAAGTATTATTTTTACAGACTTCTTTATATTTTTCCTGTAAAATATAGATCCATATCTTCAAATACTTGGTACATTTTACATCGATCGCTCTGCAATCTTCGGAGATAGGTGGGGGGGGGGGGGGGAATTGTCATTTTTTCGACCTTTTTCTCAAAAAGTATAAAAATCAAAATTTCCAAAACGAAATGTACAAATCCTCTTGGCGCGGTGGGCTTACAACGCAGGAGGTTGCGGTTACTACAGAGATTAGTGGGTAGGTAAGTGCGTTGGTACCAACGCACTTATTTTTATTTTATTTTATGTTTTTCCTGTAAAATATAGATTTACAATGTGTCTGGTCACCGGTGTCGGAGACTTTGGGGGGGGGGGGGAAATACGGTAAATTAAATCGACAAATCACTATTCCTATTTTTTTTCTACCTCCATGACAAAATGGCAGCCATTTTGTTTTCTTTTGCCTCGAAGCACGGGTGCTTATACTGATTTAGCTATAGCAACCCATGTAGAGGTCCTAGGAAGACGATAGAGGGCTTATTTGATAGACAATGATGTGGACAATAAAGCAACGATAACATTGTTTCCATTTCCATTTTATAATAGAGGAAAAAAGAATTTATGAAACCTAAAAAAAAAAAAAAATTTTGAATTATTAGCTTTTTCATAGAATACAAACTGTCAAGCTACATGTTTTTTGTTTTTGAACGATAGTAAATACTATGTGCTTCAAAATAAGTCTTGTATCTTAGCTATAAGTAAGATAGTTTAGAAGTTTATTCAAAAAATCTTTTTAAAAAAATCTTTTTTTTTTGTTTTGTAAATTCTTTTTTCCTCCTCTACTATAAAATGGAAATGGAAATAATGTTATCATTGCTTTATTGTCCACATTATTGGCTATCAAATGAGCCCTCTATCGTCTTCCTAGGACCTCTACATGGGTAGCTATAGCTAAATCAGTACAAGCACCCGTGCTTCGAGGCAAAAGAAAACAAAATGACTGCCATTTTGCAATGGAGGTAGAAAAAAGATAGGAATAGTGATTTTTCGATAAAATTTACCGTATTTCACCCCCCCCCCCCCCCCAAAGTCTCCGACACCGGTGACCAGACACATTGTATATTTATCTACAAACGCTTTGTACATTTTATATCGATCACTCTGCAATCTTCGGAGATAGGGGGGGGGAATGGCCAATTTTTCGACCTTTATCAAAATATTTCGAAAAGTATAAAACCTTTTTAAATTTCAAAAACTGTTTTGGAATGTGCAAATTGATACCCCACCCCAATCGACGGGGGTAGTCTCCCCTTTAGAAATCCCCCCCCCCCCTTTTTGACCATAATTTTTTAAAGTAGTTATGTTAACAGACTTCTCTGGTAGTCACCCCTTTAGAAATTTTTCCCGCCCTTTTTTGACCATATTTCAAAAAGTATTATTTTTACAGACTTCTTTATATTTTTCCTGTAAAATATAGATCCATATCTTCAAATACTTGGTACATTTTACATCGATCGCTCTGCAATCTTCGGAGATAGGTGGGGGGGGGGGAGGGGGAATGGTAATTTTTTCGACCTTTTTCTCAAAAAGTATAAAATTTATCATTAATTATATTTTAAATTTCAAGTCAATAGCTGCAGTAGTTTCTGAAATATTATGGATTCAAAACACAAAACAGAATCAAAGTCATAAGGATCCCTGGACCAAGAGACAAAATTTATATATCGTAGATTTTTTTCTTTTGTTTTCTTTCTGCTAGTTTTTAGGGTTTTGACCTCGGTTTCAAACCCCTAAAAAACAGCAGAAAGAAAATAAAAGAAAAAAAATCTACTATATAAAAGTAAATTTGTCTCTTGGTCCAGGATGCCCTTTCTCCTCTTGCTTAGAAATTTACTGTTTTATCAAATCTTTACATCCGATTTCCGGCATCATTTCTTTGAATAGGTGTAAAAACCTATATGTAAATACCATGTACCTAGTGGTAATTTTTTTCTCTTGGTCCATTATGACCTTTTTCCTTTAGCTCAGAGATTTATTGTTTCAAATTATTCCACCCGTATAACCTACCTATCATTGATATCCTACAAACATTGAAACTTAGAGAAGTTTGTATGAATGTTTGTTACCATGTACCTAACTACTAAACTGATTTGCATAAAACTTTCGAATGATTGGAATATAGGCTAGTTTAGAAGGAAATTACCTACAACGCGAACGCCCCGCGCCGCGCGGGTAACAAGAGGCGGTAAGGCGGTAACATACATACTTATTACTTACCTAAAGTACCGAATTCTGTTCTCAGACCAAGAACAAATACTTGCAGAATTTTAAAGACAAAGATACATTTATTTAGCTTCACAAGAACAGCACAGACATAAATAAAGATAGACAATTTGTAAAAAAATATCCCGCAGTGGGAATTGAACCCGTAATTATCGCGTGTCAGCCGGCTTGGTTTACCACGCCGCGCCGCGCGGCCATGAAGGATTTCTACTTATCTTTTGCGGCTTACGCGCGAAATCTATTTCATTTTCTTGGCTATGCGGCGCCGGCGGCGGGGGGCGCGCGGAAGGGTGCGGGCCGAAACCATAGCCCCGCCCAAATTGCTCAAGGTCATTCGCTCCTGTATGCGCCTTAACATTCCTTGTCTCAAAAACTACTGAACCAATTTTGATGAAATTTGCTGAATCTCCAAGTGGAACAATACCTAGTTAAACAAATAAAGGATTATTTAAATCGAGCTTGTAATTCCTCAGATATACAAGGACTAACACAAATATACATACATACTTTTGAAATTTGGTACACTTGTTTAGCGGCTGATATAGACTAACATATACGAAAAAAATAGGTCACATAACAAGAATAGCATAATATAAATAACTAGCGGCCCGCCCCGGCTTCGCACGGGTATTAAACAAAAATTTCAGAAATTATACACACTAAAACGATGGGTTTCACAGTTTTCATACGGATCTTTACTTTTTTTAACAGCATTGGGGTTTTTGACATTGACTCGACATTCCAAAACTGACACTGGCCGTAGAGAAAAAGCAAGCACCGTGCGCTATACAACCTCTTTTTCTATTCTGACGCGCCATAATAGAAAAAGAGGTTGAATATACAGCGCACGGTTCAATTATTGAATTTTTCATGCGGATCCCTAACTTTTTTGAAAATATTATATAGCCTATGTTCATCACGGAAAATTAAGGATTCTAATGGTGAAAGAATTTTTTAACTCGGTCCAGTAGTTTCGGAGCCTATTCAATTCCAACAAACAAACAAACAAACAATCAAATCTTTCCTCTTTATAATATTAGTATAGACTAGCGGCCCGCCCCGGCTTCGCACGGGTATTAAACAAAAATTTCAGAAATTATACACACTAAAACGATGGGTTTCACAGTTTTCATACGGATCTTTACTTTTTTTAACAGCATTGGGGTTTTTGACATTGACTCGACATTCCAAAACTGACACTGGCCGTAGAGAAAAAGCAAGCACCGTGCGCTATACAACCTCTTTTTCTATTCTGACGCGCCATAATAGAAAAAGAGGTTGAATATACAGCCCACGGTTCAATTATTGAATTTTTCATGCGGATCCCTAACTTTTTTGAAAATATTATATAGCCTATGTTCATCACGGAAAATTAAGGATTCTAATGGTGAAAGAATTTTTTAACTCGGTCCAGTAGTTCCGGAGCCTATTTAATTCAAACAAACAAACAAACAAACAATCAAATCTTTCCTCTTTATAATATTAGTATAGATAAAGATTTCCAGTACAAAATTTCGATGTCAAAATTTTTAAATAGAAAAAGAGGTAGGTGTCTAATGTAAGATACGAAGTTGATATGGACATTACTAAACAGTTTTTTGAAATACATTGACAACAGTCGAAAAATGTATCAGTAGGTACCTACTCCCAAATCAACGAAGTAGCTGGTACCTATAGCGACCCGCCCCGGCTTCGCACGGGTGCTATGCGGATACTAATGTATATTATAGATATAAACTTTCCTTTTTCACTCTATATATTAAAACAAGTACGACAAGTGCGAGTGTAACTCGCGCGCCGAGGGTTTTGAACTTTTGTCGTTTAGGTAGGTACGTATATTGACGACCTGTTAGCGCGGTGGGCTTACAACGCAGGAGGTTGCGGTTTGATTCCCGCCTCGGGACTAATATTTGTAAGATCTGCAGATTATTTGTTCGAGTGTTCTAGTCCTTTTCTACGTAGGTACACAAAAATAAATCATCTAATGTGATACTTATATATACTTTATTAAGTATAACAGATATCGTAGTAGTACGAATTACACAAGCTTGCTTAGCTTGTCGCTAAATGATGTTGTGTGGATTATCCAGGATACATTACTCTTATCATATTTTTTTGGAGCACGGTGGAATTCGTGAATTCAATAATCTTATTATCTAAATATTCTTCGAGCGCAGTGGAATACATTGGGTATGGACTTTAAAAATTTTGATAACAACGGTTTCGTGGCGCTGTGGAACCCTACTATTACAGTTACTACAGAGATTAGTGAGTAGGTAAGTGGGTTGGTACCTACAATTATTTTTTCGACTTTTTTCTACGTATTTCACTAAGTATGAAACTTAGACGATTTTTAAAACCTGTTTTGAATTGTCGAAATCCATACCTTTGATTTGATATTGCTCTCAATGAAATAGCCCCCATTGTATGAAAATTCGTTTTTTGACCATATTTCGAAAAGTATTGTTTTCACAAACTTCTCTATATTTTTCCTGTAAAATATAGACCTATATCTACAAACGCTTAGTACATTTTATATAGATCACTCTGCTATCTTCGGAGATAGAGGGGGGGGAACGGTCAAATTTTCGACCTTTTTCAAAATATTTCGAAAAGTATAAAACCTATCGAAATTTCAAAAACTGCATTAAAATGTACAAACTGATACCTTTCATTTGATACCCAACTCGGTGGGGTAGTCACCCCTTTAGAAATTTTTCCCGCCCTTTTTTGACCATATTTCAAAAAGTATTATTTTTACAGACTTCTCTATATTTTTCCTATAAAATATAGATCAATACCTACAAACACTTGGTACATATCAAATCGATCGTTCTGCAATCTTCGGAGATAGAGGGGGGGTACCGGTCAATTTTTCGACCTTTTTCAAAATATATCAAAAAGTATAAAATCTATCGAAATTTCAAAAACTGCATTGGAATGTACAAACCAATACCTATCATTTGATACCCAACTCGGGGGGGTATTCACCCCTTTAGAAATTTTTCCCGCCCTTTTTTGACCATATTTCAAAAAGTATTATTTTTACAGACTTCTCTATATTTTTCCTATAAAATATAGATCAATACCTACAAACACTTGCTACATATCACGTCGATCGCTCTGCAATCTTCGGAGATAGGGGGGGGGGAACGGTCATTTTTTTGACCATTTTCAAAATATTTTAAAAAGTATGAAATATACCGAAATTTCAAAAACTATTTTGAAATCTACAAACGAGTACCTTTCATTTGATACCACTTTCGACTTTGTACGTTCCATTTAAAATTTCGATTTCAAAATTTGTATGGAAAATCTACATTTTGATTTTTCATTTATTTTCATTTATTTTTCTATAAATATGTGCGGGCGCACAAAATGTATTATTATTTCAAATTTCAAGTCAATAGCTGCAGTAGTTTCTGAGATATTAAGGATTCAAAACACAAAACAGACCCAAAGCGATTTCATAAGGGTTTTGCAACCGATGATGGCAAAACCCTAAAAAACCGCATCAAAATCCGTTCCGTACTTTTAAAGATCTAAGCATAAGGCAGGCAGACAGATAGCGACTTTGTTTTATACTTCGTAGTGATATGTATACGTAATCGACAAAAGTTCAAAACCCTCGGCGCGCGAGTTACACTCGCACTTGGCGCATCTTGTTCTTTAGTTGGACTTATTCTTAAAAGTATTTTGTTCTAATGCGAGATCTAAACCCTAAGATCTATGAAAGTCACTAGGAAACAACATAGGTTGTTCAGCAATTTATGGCACAAGACTACGACTAACAAAAAATCGACAGACGACACCGAAACGATCGGGGAGAGGTCATGTGCAGGGCCAACAGCGTGATTTCCGAGATACGTTATAACCACGAAATGCCTGTCTGCTTGCTTTTCACTTTTTCCACTAGTGGACAAAAAATTTAAGTGAAGAGAAATCAATAACAAATTATTTCTTATTTTAATAATTATCTGTTTGAAATTTGACTTGTCTAAGTGCTTATTTTGTAAGCC
Source organism: Eupithecia pulchellata (assembly GCA_963931895.1). NCBI lineage: Eukaryota > Metazoa > Arthropoda > Insecta > Lepidoptera > Geometridae > Eupithecia > Eupithecia pulchellata. Next base: position 1,012,940 of record OZ007550.1, on the reverse strand, counting down.
TATAGAAATAAAGTTATTGAATCTGAATCTGCGTGATATTTTCTTACTCGAAATATCTAATAACAATTCTAGCCCAAACCGAGGTCTGAACTGAACCCGTGACCCCATTATCAGCGGTTAATCACGCCACCGCTAAACCGACAAGGCGTTCATCGACTTTGTCGAATTTACCTATCCGTACCTTAATAACTATGTATAGGTAGGTATATAATTCTAGCCCTGAACTTTATCAACCACACGCAAGAAAGGGGATTCATAACTAGCAGTCCGCCCCGGTTTCGCACAAGTAACCAAAATTTAATTTTTTCATGCGGATCCCTAACTATTTTGAAAATATTCTATAGCCTATGTTCACCAGGGAAAATTTAGGATTCTAATGGTGAAAGTTATGTTCAGTTATGGAGTTTCATGAGAGGCAATGTCAGAGTAAAAAGTTAGGGATCCGCAGGTTGAGATAGGGCAAAAGGTAGCGACCTAGGCATTATTCTAGACAATGGCTAACTCGACGCCGAATGATCACATTTAAGACAATTGTCAGAAACTGGGCCTATTCACTATCGCCAATCCCAACGTGTATCACAGATATGACAACATAGGCTATAGAATATTTTCATAAAAGTTAGGGATCCGAATGAAAATTTAAATTATTGTTAAATACCCGAAGCCGGGGCTGAACGTTAGTAGCATGCATTACAATGGCGAATACAGGAATCCACCTGCTAGGTAGCTAATGCCAAAATCTACTGAAAACGAGACGAAAATAGTGTACTATCTATTTTATTGTCCGCATAGTTGGCAACACTGGATGCAGGTGCATCATGGCGCTTCCGAGTTTATTTTCGTCTACCTGCGTCAAACCGGTTTATAACGTTACGACTTGCGTTATTAATAAATAATGGACAATCCACACAGCATCATCTAGCCCCAAGCTAAGCAGAGCTAGTGTTATGGGTCCTAGATGATGGATATATTTAATAAAATATATTACAAAGATAGATATTTTTTATTATTTACATATACATAGATTTAATAAAATATATTTCAAAGATAGAGATTTTTTATTATTTACATATAGGTAAACGACCAGAACACCATGAACAAATATATCTTAACAGGTACCTTATTATCTAGGATAAGGATAGTTCTCTAGGGCCAGACAGTAATAAATTTTAATGAATTAATTAAAATAATTTACGCATTCTATGACAAAGTGACGTAATTTCCCTCCATTATACCATAGACATCAATCCCCATGCGATGGTGATTATTACTAGCTGCTTTTCATCCTGGAAAACTGCAATGTTCCCGTGGGATGACCAAAAATAAAAATAAAAACTTTCAAGTGAGCAAACTTATTCACCGCGAGCTGGTAACACTGCGGGTCGTAACTATAAAAACTTTTTGGTTGGATTGGAACATCGAGCAGACTACGTCCTTCAAATTTTGAAATGCGAACATCATTTCACTTCCGTTTTCCACAAGAAAGGAGGAACGGAAGCTGATTTGACTAAATCAAAGTTCGACTGTTGTAAACAAAGCGACATAAATCAAGAAATGTACTTTTAAAAAGTTTGAGAACGCTTCCAATTCTATATCTATACTAATATTATAAAGAGGAAAATTTGATTGTTTGTTTGAATTGAATAGGCTCCGAAACTACTGGACCGAGTTAAAAAATTCTTTCACCATTAGAATCCTTAATTTTCCGTGATGAACATAGGCTATATAATATTTTCAAAAAAGTTAGGGATCCGCATGAAAAATTCAATAATTGAACCGTGGGCTGTATATTCAACCTCTTTTTCTATTATGGCGCGTCAGAATAGAAAAAGAGGTTGTATAGCGCACGGTGCTTGCTTTTTCTCTACGGCCAGTGTCAGTTGGTACGGTCAATGTCGAGTCAAAGTCAAAAACCCCAATGCTATTAAAAAAAGTAAAGATCCGTATGAAAACTGTGAAACCCATCGTGTTAGTGTGTATCATTTCTGAAATTTTTGTTTAATACCCGTGCGAAGCCGGGGCGGGCCGCTAGTTTCAAATAATCGCATTCTATGAGAAAGTGACGTAATTTCCCTCCATTCTACGATAGATATCAATCACAGGCCAGTGTCAGTTGGTACGGTCAATGTCGAGTCAAAGTCAAAAACCCCAATGCTATTAAAAAAAGTAAAGATCCGTATGAAAACTGTGAAACCCATCGTGTTAGTGTGTATCATTTCTGAAATTTTTGTTTAATACCCGTGCGAAGCCGGGGCGGGCCGCTAGTTTCAAATAATCGCATTCTATGAGAAAGTGACGTAATTTCCCTCCATTCTACGATAGATATCAATCACCATGCGTTGGTGATTATTACTAGCTGCTTTTCATCCTGGAAAACTGCCGAGTTCCCGTGGGATGACCAAAAAATTCGAAATATTTTATATGTGACCAACTGATTCACCGCGCGCTGGTAACAATAAAAACTTTTTGGTTGGAATTGGAACATAGAGCAGACTTCGTCCTTCAATTTTTGAAATGCGAACAACATTTCACTTCCGTATTCCACAAGAAAGGAGGAACGGAAGCTGATTTGACTAAATCAAAGTTCGACTGTTGTAAACAAAGCGACATAAATCAACAAATGACTTTTAAAAAATTTGAGAACGCTTCCAATTCTATATCAATACTAATATTATAAAGAGGAAAATTTGATTGTTTGTTTGAATTGAATAAGCTCCGAAACTACTGGACCAATTTGAAAAATTCTTACACTATGTAGAATCCAAAATTTTCCCTGATGTTCATAGGCCCTAGAATATTTTCAAAAAAGTTGGATCCACATCGAATCCTAGCCTTGCACTATAATTTCTACCATTATGACCTAACCACCTCTGTGAGACAGCGCGGGAAGACGCCTGCAATGCAGGAGGTAGCGGGTTCGATTTCTACCTTAACAATAATGTTTGTGTTCTAGAAATTAGTACCTACTCTGGTTATTTCTACGTATAATAAAAATACTTTTTTTGTGATTTCAATTTTAAATACTAGCTCTATTTTGGTAACTTATATGTAATTTTGTTTGAATAAAGGTATTTTAATAACTAGCGACCCGTCCCAGCTTTGCACATGCAATTCCGATACTAATGCATGTTATACATACAAACCTTCCCTCTTGAATCAATCTATCTATTAAAACAAACCGCATCAAAATCTGCTGCGTAGTTTGAAAGATCTAAGCATACATAGGCACAGACAGCAGGAAGCGACTTTGTTTTATACTATGTAGTGATTAGGGATATACTAGAATAGTATTATGAATATTGCTATCTACTACCAAGCTATTCACACTCTGCATAATTTGAAATAAATGATGCTGTGTATACTGACTAGCATTATTTATAACTAGCGGCCCGCCCCGGCTTCGCACGGGTATTAAACAAAAATTTCAGAAATTATACACACTAAAACGATAGGTTTCACAGTTTTCATACGGATCTTTACTTTTTTAACAGCATTAGGGTTTTTGACATTGACTCAACATTCCAAAACTGACACTGGCCGTAGAGAAAAAGCAAGTACCGTGCGCTATACAACCTTTTTTTCTATTCTAACACGCCATAATAGAAAAAGAGGTTGAATATACAGCCCACGGTTCAATTATTTAATTTTTCATGCGGATCCCTAACTTTTTTGAAAATATTATATAGCCTATGTTCATCACGGAAAATTAAGGATTCTAATGGTGAAAGAATTTTTTAACTCGGTCCAGTAGTTTCGGAGCCTATTCAATTCAAACAAACAAACAAACAAACAAACATACAAACAAACAAACAATCAAATCTTTCCTCTTTATAATATTAGTATAGACTAAGTACCTCAACTAACTACATTATATAACTGGCTTTAATAATTAAATAAAAAAAACAAATTGATAATTTTTTACACAGATACACCCTGTGTTCCAATATTGAAGTTTTCAAACGGATCCCTAACTTTTTGAAAATCTGATATAGCTCATGTTCATTAGGGATAACTAAGGATTCTAATGGTGAAGTTATTTTTCAAATCGGTCCAGTTTCGGAGCCAATACAAACCAAACATTCAAGTCTTTCCTCTAATATAAACGCACCGGTATTTAACAAAAATTCATTTTTCTTGCGGATCCCTATTTTTTTTTAATATTCTATAGCCTACGTTCATAAGGGTTAATATAGGATAAGTAGGATTATAATGGTGAAAGAATTTTTCAAATCGGTCAAGTTTCGGAGCCAATACAAACCAAACAATAAAATCTTTCCTATTTATAATATTAGTATAGATAGTATAGAGGTAGATCAACAATAAAGCTAGAATATAAGTCCCAGACGCTAAATAAAATCAAAACCACGAACCTAAACCAAATAGTATCAATTTTGTACCAAGCGTATTTCCGCTACAAAAACCACCAAAATGAAGTCGCATATAATGGTGGACATCGCAGTTTTACGTCGCACCTTGTTTTTGCGTCTCAGTTTGAACTCAGGTACAAATGACTCAGCGGCCTGTCCTTTAGAATGGGCTGTTTTTATTCTACGCAGGACTTTATGCTTTAAATTATCATCATCAGCCTGTTGGTCCACTGGACATCATCATCACGAGCCTATAATAGTCCACAGCTGGACATAGGCCTCCCCTAATGAGCGCCATAGATGGCATTATCATTTTGGGGTTATTGCCCATAATGCTCACGCTGGGCATGCGGGTTGGGGATCGCAGTTCAGTGGAGTTGTTCTGCAGAGGGCGCTGCTGCCCGCCCCCGGTGTGTGTCCCTTAGTCGCCTCTTACGACACCCACGGGAAGAGTTGGGGTGGTGAAATTCTATGCCGGCACCACTGGACATAGGCCTCCCCTAATGAGCGCCATAGCGCCCTGTCTTCAGCTTGTCGCATCCAGCATCTGCCAGCAGTCTGGAGCAGATCGTCATCCCAATTGAACGGATGGAATCCTACACTACAAAGTTATACATCACTAGCTGTCTGCCCCGCCATCGCACGCAGCTATTAAACAAAACTTTCAGAAATTATACATACTAACTCGTTGGGTTTCACTGTTTTCGTACGACTTTTTTAACAGCATTGGGGTTTTTGACATTGACTGGACACTCCATAACTGACACTGGCCGTAAAGAAAAAGCAAGCAGCGGAGCCATAATAGAAAAAGTGGTTGTATACATTATAGCGCACGTAATTAAATTATTGAATTTTTCATGCGAATCCCTAACTTTTTTGAAAATATTCTATAGCCTATGTTCATCACTGAAAACTTAGGATTCTAATGGTGTAAGAATTTTTCAAATCTCTCCTCCAGTAGTTTCTGAGTCTATTCAATTCAAACAAACAATCAGATAGTATTAGTATAGATAAACAATTTTGTATAAATTATTCCGATCTATAACTACCTAATGTACGAAATCGTTATACCCAAATTTATAAAAACTTTTATAAACATAGAGAATCACAATTATATGAAAATTATAACTAGTAATTATAATTTGGGGAAACAAAATTCTCCAGTTTTCCGAAAATATGTCTAGCTAGAGTGTCTGGTCGAAGCGACGTGTGACCCGAGAGCTGGTCAGTATCTGGCGCAGCGCATCAGCATTGCCATACAGCGAGCCAATGCAGCGTCTTGGGGACGCTTCCGACTGGTATTGATATGGATCAGCTACCTGTAGTTTGTTTACAACAGTCTGTAGTTAGCTCAATTGTTTCAATTGTAAATACTAGTTCTAATTTAGTTATTTAATTGTCTTTGTAGGGCGATTATGGTCGCTCACGACAAAGTTCCTTTAAATTGTGTTAAATAAAAATAAATGATCATTTTCTTTGCTAAGAAAGTAAATATAGATTGCCTATGTACTTCATATTATGTAATTGACTCTGTAACTTCTGTATCTTATCTATATCTATACTAATATTATAAAGAGGAAAGATTTGATTGTTTGTTTGTTTGAATTGAATAGGCTCCGAAACTACTGGACCGATTTGAAAAATTATTTCACCATTAGAATCCTAAATTTTCCGTGATGAACATTATGTAGGCTAATAATATTTTCAAATAAGTTAGGGATCCGCATGAGAAATTCAATAAATGAACAGTGCGCTGTATATTCAACCTCTTTTTCTATTATGGCGCGTCATAATAGAAAGAGGTTGAATATATAGCGCACGGTGCTTGCTTTTTATCTACGGCCAGTGTCAGTTATGGAGTGTCGAGTCAATGTCAAAAAACCCCAATGCTGTTAAAAAAATAAGGGATCCGTATGAAAACTGTGAAACCCATCGTGTTAGTGTGTATAATTTCTGAAATTTTTGTTTAATACCCGTGCGAAGCCGGGACGGACCGCTAGTATTATGTAATTCTCTCAAGTAACTTCTGTATATTGTATATTGCTTGGATTCATATAATCGATGCTATTTCGAAATGTCGGCCATTCATTACGCAATACTGCACTCTGTCAGACGAATGTACGGTTGAAACCTTGGCATGTCTTGCGGCTATCACTTCTAAACAGCGAATATTTTGATTGACAACATTTAATACAAGACTAGCGGACCGCCCCGGCTTCGCACATCATCATCAGCCTATATTAGTCCACTGCTGGACATAGGCCGCGCCATAGCGCCCTGTCTTCTTCCGGCCCCGCACGGTACTTATTTAACAAAAAAGAATTCATGTGGCTCCTTAACTTTTTTGAAAATATTCTTTATTTATAGCCTATGTTCATAAGGGGAAATTTAAGATTCTAATGGTGAATTTTTCATATCCGTTCAGTAGTGTCGGAGCCTATTCAATTCTAACAATCAAATCTTTTCTCTTTATAATATTAGTATAGAATAGCGGACCGCACCGGCTTCGCACGTTATTTAACAAAAAGTATCAATAAATACAAACGGATTGTCAAAAATATTCTTTGCCAACAGGCTTACTATAAAATATCAGATAATTTAGTTAGATGATAAAAAAGTTTGGGACGAGTTCTGCTCCAACTTCAAAACTAACAAGGTAAAGGTTTCTTGTTCGCTTCTTTACTTTACCTTTAAATATTGAAGTGAACAATGAATCAAAGTGATCACTTTATTTTATTTTTATTTTCCAGTAGGTATTTATTACTAATATAATTTGTGTTTTGTGACGTGTCCAAGAGTTCTGCAAGGTCTAAAGGAAATAAAGCACTTTGTTTTTGATTTTATAATTAACTAGCGGCCCGCCCCGGCTTCGCACGGGTATTAAACAAAAATTGCAGAAATTATACACACTAAAACGATGGGTTTCACAGTTTTCATACGGATCTTTACTTTTTTTAACAGCATTGGGGTTTTTGACATTGACTCGACATTCCAAAACTGACACTGGCCGTAGAGAAAAAGCAAGCACCGTGCGCTATACAACCTCTTTTTCTATTCTGACGCGCCATAATAGAAAAAGAGGTTGAATATACAGCCCACGGTTCAATTATTGAATTTTTCATGCGGATCCCTAACTTTTTTGAAAATATTATATAGCCTATGTTCATCACGGAAAATTAAGGATTCTAATGGTGAAAGAATTTTTTAACTCGGTCCAGTAGTTTCGGAGCCTATTCAATTCAAACAAACAAACAAACAAACAAACAATCAAATCTTTCCTCTTTATAATATTAGTATAGATTTAAGTGTTGTAACAAATATGTCTATGCATTTTCGTTCCGTTTTCTATGTATTATAAAAATATTTATGTACGTAATAATATTGTATTATGTATATCAGTAATCTAGTACCCATAACATAAGCTCTGCTTAGCTTAGGGCTAGATGATGCTGTGTGGATTGTCCTGCATTATTTATTTAGCAGTACGTTAACAAGGTCTGTTTTACGTTCGTTTCTCAGACTGCAGATTCAAATAATGCCAAACAAGGTCGAAAACATAAAGTTCCGACGCGAAACAATTATGATCCGTTATATTTTGCTTGCCCAAAGTAAAGGCATTGTTTATGTCGTCTCGTCGCCATTTTGACTTCAAATATACTAGAGCTAATCGAAATGTTTGTCAGTTTTACTCAAATAAGTACTTTAGCATTTAATATCTTAGAGTCCATCTTGATTTTTGAAAATTCTGATATCTATAGAGGTAATATCTATACCAATATTATAAAGTGGAAAGATTTAATTGTTTGTGTGATGTCAGTAAGCTCCAAAACAACTGGGAGATTTGAAAAATTCTCCACTATTAGAATCCTAATGTATCCCTGGTGAAAATATATTATAAAATATAAAAATAAATAGATATATTATGTAAATAGAAAACTTCAATAATGTTACCAAAATTGTGTAAAAAAAATTTATTATGGAAATTTGATTGTTTGTTTGTTTGAATTGAATAGGCTCCGAAACAACTGGACCGATTTGAAAAATTCTTTCAACATTAGAATCCTATATTTTCTGTGATGAACATAGGCTATAGAATATGTTACAAAAAAGGGTTCCGCATGATTTTTTTTAAACCCGTGCGAAGGACCGTTGACCGATAGTAATACAATATTATTACAATACCTCGATAACTCATTGATTTTTGACACTTTACCACTGACGTCAGTGTACGATTGACGCGACCACTTCACAGATGGCTCTTCATACGCTTCGCTGATTATCGGGAGACCCCATTTGTAATATTTGAGTTGGTTAAGAAATGATAATTGTATGAATCATAAGCTTCTTTCGTTGTTTTAGCTTAAATGAATATGTTTATGGATGTGAATGATGATCTCTTGTATGTTCCTAGTATGAACTATTCATTTCTTAAATAACTTTTTGTCTAAATGTGAATGTGGGTGACATCTTCCATGGTTTGACCAGTAGGGCAAGCACGGTCTTTCTTGTCTAAGGTAGAATAGAGAAAAATTACGTCAATTTGTCATCGGATGTGTAAATTATTTGAAATTAATTTCTTCAACTTCAATAATGTACGCAATGTATGGCGATGCGATGCCATTATCGTCTATTCTACCCTAGAGAACAATCCACGTGCTTGGCCTACTGGTGTTTTTTCTTTGATTAATATTTTAAAATTAGTTTCATAAAGTAAGTTACATTATTTCCTCCAAGTCCAAGATCCAGCTAGGCTGTTCGGAAAACTACGTCGAGTCTTCTCGTCATCTATACCGCAACGCAATGTTTGAAAACGAAAGTTTTTAATCAGTGCGTCCTACCAGTTATGACCTACGGAGCTGAGACGTGGACACTCACGATAGGGTTGGTCCACCAGTTTAAAGTCGCTCAGCGCGCTATGGAAAGAGCTATGCTCGGAGTTTCTCTGAAGGATAGGATTCGTAAGAATATATCCGAAAGAGAAGTAAAGTCATAGCATAACATCGCTCAGAGAATTTGCAATCTGAAGGCAGTGGGCCGTCCATATTTCGCAAAGAAGCGACAAGCGCTGGCCGACAAACGTGTTCTAGAGTAAAACGTAGTGTAGGACGCCCTCCTGCCAGGTGGGATGACGATCTGCGAAAGACTGCTGGCAGATGCTGTATGCGACAAGCTGAAGACAGGGCGCTATTACGCTCATTAGGGGAGGCCTATGTCCAGCAGTGGACTGATATGGGCTGATGATGATGATGACACAATCCGGGTATTGCTACAGGGTATTCGTGTAGCGGTTTTTTTTATTATTTATATTCGATTCCCGGTTCAAACAAGTAACTATTACCTAGTTCAGGCTATATTGTTATACTTAGCTATATTTATTTATTTTGAGTTCTTATTATTATTTTGTTATATCTATCTAACGAGTTTCTATTAATAAATTTTATTTTATTAAGTATTTATTTTTATTAAAAAATCTATAAATGCATTATTTTACGAATCCCTAACTATTGTGAAAATATTCTATATCCTATGTTCATTAGGGATAAATAAATAAATAATGTAGGATTCTAATGGTGCAATAATTTTTAAAATCAGAATAATCAAAGCTTCCGCCATATTTGGAATATTATCTTTTGTTTTTTTATTCGTAATTTAAATGCCAATGAACGACGAAAAGATCTGAAAAGCTCGTTACGTGCTAAATTTCCCGACTCGACTGGCAAAATTTGTGTCGATTTCCCAAGAATGATTAAAAACTCCATTGATGTTCTGGCTTTTTGAGTTAGTACGTGGATCCAGGTATAAATAAGCTGAACAATCCACACAGCATCATCTAGCCCCAAGCTAAGCAGAGCTTGTGTTATGGTTACTAGATAACTGAATTACTTAAACATAGATATTTTCTATCATACATAGAAAACGACCAGAGAACCCTGCACAAATATCTGCAGATCGCACAAACATTTGTCCCGAGGCGGGAATCGATGCAACCTCCTGCATCGCAGGCGGTCCTTCGCGCACCGCACCAAAGAGTCGTCAAGATAAGCAGAGCCTATAATATAAACAGAGCTAGCTGAGTTAACAGCTTTTTGCAATAATTGGAGTGGAGACCACGACTCGGCAAATGTAGTGTAGGACGCCCTGCAGCCAGGTGGGATGACGATCTGCGAAAGACTGTGTAGGTAGATGCGACAAGCTGAAGACAGGGCGTTATGGCGCTCATTAGGGAAGGCCTATGTCCAGCAGTGGACTAATATAGGAACATGGTGATGATTGCATCATTAAATTCATTAAAGATCGGAACTTTGGATCCATTATTTAACGAAAGTTGACAGATTGGCTATAATGAAAAGCACTTTTTCAACAAATATCCCGTGATCACGGGAAATTCCATACTCCGTGAGATGAAGTAAACCCTATTTGACAGGTTGCCCTGTTAAACGTCATAATCCTGTTGATAACTGCGTAACGCCAACTTAAACTCACTACCTACATAGGTAGTATAAAAAAATTAATAAACAAATCGCTTCCCGCTATCTAGGTCCCTATGTAGGTAGGTAGGTATTAGGTATCTATCCCTATGTAGTTAGGTAGGTATTACGTATCTGTCCCTATGTAGGTAGGTAGGTATTAGGTATCTATCCCTATGTAGGTAGGTAGGTATTAGGTATCTATCCCTATGTAGGTAGGTAGGTATGTTTAGATCTTTAAAACTACGCATAGGATTTTGATACGGTTTTTATCGATGCAAGAGATACGTATAAAAGGCGGTACGTATAAAAGGCCCCGTGCGAAGCGAAGTGACCAAAACGGACTATGATTTAGATCCAGTACAACACATGGCGGATTGCTGGTAGATGCTGGATGCGACAGGTTAAAGACAGGGCGCTATGGCGCTCATTAGGGGAGGCCTATGTCCAGCTGTGGACTAATATGGGCTACTATGGGCTACTAATATGGACTAATATGATGATGACAATACAGATAGGTAGTATAAAAAAATTCATAAGCATATTCGCTTTCCTCTATCTAGGTATCTGTCCCTATGTAGGTAGGTATGCTGAGATCTCTAAAACTACGTATCGGATTTTGTTACGGTTTTTGTCGATAGATGCAAAAGGAAGATACCTACCTATGTATAAAATGCGTGCGAAGCCAGGGCGGGCTTGTTGTCTATAAAATTGTGACTAAAACTTATGTACCTATGATTTAGTTAGATCCAGTAAAAAACAAAGTCGTTACCAGCTGTGTTATGTCCCTATGCATGCATACAAGTCAAATCTTTAAGGGGAGGATTCCCGAATTTCGGGATTTTCAAATGGCTGTACCTCAATAACTATAAGGCCTATAGTTTTGAAATTCATACACATTATAGTTGAGCATATTTTCTAGTGCATCACTAGAACAAAAACACGATTGCTGATATTTCACCCGATAGAAAAAAATCACAAAGTTACGTCTAAATGAAACTTTGAATGATCAGTGTGAATAGAAAAATGAATAAAATGACACAAAATGTATACCAAAACATTGCAAATTTTATTACGCAGTGCATCACTAGAACAGATTTTTATATGCCATACAAATATTTTTCAAAAAACCTAAATACCTACAAAATCGTGCTTGGTGGCCTGCGCACCGTCTTGCTCAGTACTCGCCGAGGCGCCACAGAGAGAGGTCATGTCGCTCCGCGCCCCGACGCGGGGCGGGGCGCGGAGCGAGGCGGGGGTATTCGAACGTGGAGAGCGTATACGGCGGCGGCGGCGCGCCGTTTACGCTCTCCTCGAATATTTTATGTGTAAATAAAGTAATTTTTGAAATTATTATATATCTAGTTGTTTCAGTATGCTTTTTTACACCAAAAAGTGGTATCATAATTATAATAATTTGCATCTTGACGCTATTTAGTAGTGCATAAGACAGTTTTTTTTTCTATTATTTTCTATTATTCAAGAGTTGATATGCGCCGTATGCGCCTTTTGCCCGAAATTGTGGATCCCCGACACATCCGAGGCATGCCTATAAGGGAAATAATATAAAAAAAACTAAGTCCAGGTAGGCCAAAGTTCAGCAATAGAAGATCAAATTGTTTCGTACCAACCAAGACAGCTAACTAAGATGAATTTAAAAAATCAATACAATAGCAAATAAAGAAAATATATTATGTATAGATATTATTATTTATTGATTTTTATTCTTAGCCACCTTAGTCTTGTTAGGTGCTATTACCCCGAATGACCCTAAGCAAAGTAAGTCAAAAAATATTTAGGTATGGATTATAAAAAATAGACAAATCATTTTCTGCATTGTACCATAGTATCATAATTATTTTTTGCACCACCATAACTAGACTAGAGTAAAATAATTGCGTATATTATACACAATATTTTAGTCTAGCAAAGTCGCGTGCGTTTCGAGAATCCGGAGAGACGCGCGCGGGGAAGGGGCGTGGCCTAATAGCATCGGCCGCTCGGGAATACTCGCCTTAAAACTACGCAACGGATTTTGGTGCGGTTTTTTTAATATAGATAGTTATTCAAGAATACAGTTTCTAGGTATGTAGGTATATCATGCCCCGTGCGAAGCCGGGGCGGGCTAGTAGTTTATAAAATTTTAGAGGGATATAACTACGTTTAGATCCAGAATACGGGACATTACTTCAGAATTGACATGATTATTCTTGAACTCATGCTCTATGGCAAGGGAATGTTTTTATTTCGTGGTTATGTTATTGGTAATTGAAGCTGTAATTTGTTTACAGGTACAATCTTCAAACGAACTGATTGGCGGATCAAGAGTGTTTTGTCTTTTTGGCGTTTAAAGGAGGTCCTAAGGCTAGATTTAGTAGGTAGAATTTAAATTGATGAACAAAGTTGTCATTTCGTCACTGACTTCTTAGTAGGTCTACTGACTGTAGGTACCTGGGTAGGTGCTTCAAAACAAGTTTTTGAAGCTACAGACACCTAACTCCACAATTTTTATTTTGTACTTGCCAGGCAAATTATTGATTTCTTGCCCATTTGCCACATTCGATCGCAGTTTACGTTTTACGGTCGAATTTAAAATGCTTTTTTGTCAGAAACCGGCATGAATCACGCATTATTTATAGCTCCAAAAGATCCAAAACCAGTTTATTATCTTATCAGAGATGCAAGACGGCTCCGCACGTACAAGGTACCAGGCTAGCATAACCTGCTGAGACATCGATTCGTAAACATTCCCTCCAAAAAGTGCCGCACAAAAAAGGGGTTACGAAAAAAGACCTGTTCGGGATTGTTAAAAAAACAGTGAGAATACGAGGGATAGACCTCCGTACCTCCGTCGCTCGGCGGCCGCCCCACTCGCCTAAACCTCTCGGCACTGGGGCGAGCTACCCCACATTTCACTCTGACACAACCGAAATAACACCGTACAGACGCGCTCCACACTTACAATGTTCCGGTTGCTTTTCTTCCTCATACGAGCATTGCACGACGTTTACCCATTTAACTATTTTAAAACTACACTACACTGACACAAGAATTCTGTCGCTCACTGACATCGAGATATTAGTTTTTTTTGGAAGCGTTGTCGCGTGTAGCGTCTGCCGGCCGGCTTTGGAAACAACGCGTCCGCGGTGGCCGAGGCACGCCGGTACGTTCACTTCAAACTTTAGTCTGTTTATTACATTATTTCACTGATAAATTGAGGAAAATGTTAGCGTTCGCCTCATAACAGCCGCCGAGCGTGGCGCATTATATTTGTGTCCGAGCAGGTACGCGCGGCGTGTATCGCTCGATCGCACTGGGTTCGCTCGGGTCGAGTCGGAGGGGGTCGGGAGTCGCGGTGCGGCGGGGGGACGCTGCTTTGCCGACGCGCACAAGGCGGGCGCGATTTGAAACCCTGTTTTATCGACGTGGTCTATAAGGGCATATTTTTTTTTTGTTGTCTCATTGCTTTTTAGGGTCTAGTAAAAAAATATGATTTTTTTTGTATTATAATGCCATTTATTCAGAAGATAAATGTCTAACTCACCTAATTATATAGAAGTACAATAAAATAATACATAAAATCAATAAATATTTATATTTTACTTGCATGAGTCTGAAAAAGTTGTTCCATTGAGAAACAAAATGAATTGCATTTAAAACATTGAAATAAAACGCGATGTATTAACTTTTAATATTGTTTAATAAAGAAATGGGGTACATCATCAAATTATCACAAACACTATCAGAAAAATAAGAACTGTGGTGTAATATTCACAATAGTTACTCCTTTGAGTTACTACTGATTTAACCACAATCTTTACATACCTATAAAACTGTAAGTTTAAAAAATAGTGGTGCAAGGAACTTTCTGGCAATTAAAGAACATATTTCGTAACCAAATAACAACACTAGTATATACACTTTGAAATAAAATAACCTGTATTTTTTAATAATACTGTAATAAAATTGAGGGACAATTTCTCAGTGGAACGTAACAAAAATGTAAGACTGCGTTCACCTTTGACTACAAAACGGACTTCAGTACAGAATATTAAAACTAATTAGTAATTATAATATAGGAAAAATAAAATAAAAACTAGGTACTTAATTATAAAATAAAAACCAAGAAAATACATTATTATAAATAAATATTCACGGGTATTTATCGCGTAAATAGGTAAATAAACGCGATAATTAGCAGTGAATATTTATTTATAATAATGTATTTTCTTGGTTTTTATTTTATAAATACCACTGCTTAGCAGAAAACCCTCTATACATATAGGTTAGCCAGAATAAAATCACAACTTAAACGCGGCTTTAGCATTACATTGAGTTACAATTCGTTCCGTTGAGTTACGAAATTTCTCAACGGAACGTAACAGTTTGCTGATTCAAAATTTAAATTCAAATAAAATGGAATAGACGATTACTTTCCTATTGTTTTAAATCATTTTAACTGAAGTAAATATAGAGGAAACGAAATAACTTCATTTTGCTACATAAAACAAGCTACTTACCACCAAAAACTCCGTCTTTCAATGGAATACAAAAAATTCACTCCGAGAGCCGCCTTCTGCCACGGCACACAGGTTCAAACAGGACAGACAAAATCAAATTGGCTTACTTGTTTCGTCTGTTTAGTGTTGTTAGCTCAATAAACAAATCTCATTTTAGTAGTATTTTGGTAGTTAATCAAGAAATAGTTCGTAACTCAATAGGATTTTCCACTTAGGTTCATTTTAAGTCCACACATAAAATTGTATTTCTTTAAATTTATATCTGTTATATAATAGTTTTAATGCCAGAAAGCTTTTAAAAATAACATTCCGAAGGCTCTTTTCCCTACATTATTATACCTTTGCACTGGTAATAACAAAAAAAACGACTTTAAAATGTCGATTTATGTGAAGGACATCGTACAAATCATGTTTAGCAAAAAACAAAGTTATTTTTTATAAGAAAATTTTTAATAATCGAAGGTTATTTAAGCATATTCTAGAGGCCTGTACTGTATTATTTCATATAAAAATGTAATTATGCCTATGAAACATTTAGATTTATCAAAAATGACACAAATGTCGGGAGGACAATGGATAAACGGCAAAGACAACAAAAAAAAAATATGCCCATAAGTCTCTACTGTAAAGACAGGTGGCGACGTACGATACGAATCCGAATGCTCTTTCTTTTCGTTGAAGATGCGCTTTGCCGCAACACAGAGTTCTAACTGACATCCAGTACAGCACACCACACATCAATCGTTGAAAGTGAATCTTGGAATGTTACTTACAATGACCAAAATGTAACATGGTTCATCTATTTCGTTTGTCGACTAGAATCTAGTAGGTATAGGTTATAGGTTTGAGGCTTTCATGGTTTGAGGGATACAATATTTTTAGTAGAAAAATCTTTATTTTATTTTCTACAATAAGCAAAGCACCCACCGACACGGCCCAAGGCACATCTATCCTTTACCTTACACACCTTAAAAAAAAAATGACCATACAAAATCACAATACCTATGAATTATGGGCTTGTGTGCATAAAATATAGCTTTAAAGGTAGGTAGGAATTTCCTAATAGAATTTTGATTTTGCTATTAACGAAAAGTCAAAGGATTTATTAACGAAATTAGAAAAAAAAATCTATTTAAATTGACGGCTTAGATGTCCGCAGTCGACAGAAAGTTAATTTTCAGTTTTTAGGGTTTTGCCATCGGTTGCAAAACCCTTATGAAATCGCTTTGGGTCTGTTTTGTGTTTTGAATCCTTAATATCTCAGAAACTACTGCAGCTATTGACTTGAAATTTGAAATAATAATACATTTTGTGCGCCCGCACATATTTATAGAAAAATAAATGAAAACAAATGAAAAATTAAAATGAAGATTTTCCATACAAATTTTGAAATCGAAATTTTAAATGGAACGTATAAAGTCAAAAGTGGTGTCAAATGAAAGGTACACGTTTGTAGATTTCAAAATAGTTTTGGAAATTTTGGTAGATTTTATACTTTTTAAAATATTTTGAAAAAGGTCAAAAAAATGACCGTTCCCCCCCCCCCCCCCCTTATCTCCGAAGATTGCAGAGCGATCGACGTGATATGTACCAAGTTTTTGTAGATATGGATCTATATTTTACAGGAAAAATATAGAGAAGTCTGTAAAAATAATAGTTTTTTAAAAATGGTCAAAAAAGGGCGGGAAAAATTTCTGAAGGGCTGACTACCCCACCGAGTTGGGTATCAAATGAAAGGTATTGGCTTGTACATTCCAATACAGTTTTTGAAATTTCGACAGATTTTACACATTTTGATATATTTTGAAAAAGGTCGACAAATTGACCGGTACCCCCCCCCCCCCCCTATCTCCGAAGATTGCAGAGCGATCGATGTGATATGTATCAAGTGTTTGTAGATATGGATCTATATTTTACAGGAAAAATATAGAGAAGTCTGTAGAAGTAATACTTTTTGAAATAAAGTCAAAATAGGGCGGGAAAATTTTCTAAAGGGGTGACTACCCCACCGAGTTGGGTATCAAATAAAAGGTATTGGTTTGTACATTCCAAAACAGTTTTTGAAATTCGATAAGTTTTATACTTTTCGAAATATTTTGAAAAAGGTCGAAAAATTGACCACCCCCCCCCCTATCTCCGAAGATTGCAGAGTGATTGATGTAAAATGTACTAAGCGTTTGTAGATATAGATCTATATTTTACAGGAAAAATATAGAGAAGTCTGTATATATAATACTTTTTGAAATATGGTCAAAAAACTAATTTTCATACAATGGGGGCTATTTCATTGAGAGTAATATAAAATCAAAGGTATGGATTTCGACAATTCAAAACAGGTTTTGAAAATCGTCTAAATTTCATACTTAGTGAAATAGGTTGAAAAAAGCCGAAAAAAAATTGTAGGTACCAACCCACTTACCTACCCACTAATCTCTGTAGTAACTGTAATAGGAGTTCACAGCGCACCAAAACCGTTGTTCTCAAAATTTTTGAGAAGAGATATGTATGTATCCTAGATAATCCACACAGTATCATTTACCCACAAGCTAAGCAAAGCTTGTGTTATTGGTATTACTACGATAGCTGTTATACTTAATAAAGTATAAGTATCACATTAGATGATTTATTTTTGTGTACCTACAGAAAAGGACTAGAACACCCGAACAAATAATCTGAAGATCCTACAAAATATTAGTCCCGAGGCAGGAATCAAACCTCAACCTCCTGCGTTGTAAGCTCACCGCGCCAAGAGGTTGTCATATACATACCTACCTAAACGACAAAAGTTCAAAACCCTCGGCGCGCGAGTTACACTCGCACTTGTCGTACTTGTTTTTTTATTAATTTAGTAATTTAGCATAATTTGTAAGAAAACCACAGAATTTTTACGGACATACTTGGACAGTGCATCAAAAGTTCTTAAAGCCAAACGTTTAGTCGACTAATCGATTTAGATTCGGTTCGATTCGGTTGAACCCCATTTGATTCGACCAATATCTTCACGGAACTTGAGACACCCATGGAGTGGCAAAATTAGGTTATTTCTTTTTTTGCCATATTTTTCGCTGAGTAAATAATAATTTTTGTCATATTTTTGGGAGTCTGGTAAAAATTACCAAAAGGCTACAGAATTAACGGCGAGCGGAGCGAGCCATATTTTTGCGACTTTTTGGATTTTCGGAAAATAGAATCAAGAGTGAACCCCGAAAATTTTAGAGGCTT
Organism: Eupithecia pulchellata; assembly: GCA_963931895.1. Lineage (NCBI taxonomy): Eukaryota > Metazoa > Arthropoda > Insecta > Lepidoptera > Geometridae > Eupithecia > Eupithecia pulchellata. The sequence goes on along the minus strand of OZ007550.1, from coordinate 994,364 downwards.
TGTGGTGGTCATTTTAAGGTTTGGTGAAGTAAAGTAATAAGACAAAAAAATTGGATATAGAAAATAAAGAAAATTGTTATTTTTCCGGACGGTTACGTGGTAGTATAAAAATTATAACAGTGAGCGGAATGAGCGCTGATATTATGTCGTGTTAACAGCCTCTGAAAATGGTTGAGAAATTAGAAAGCAGAATTAGAAGTACAGAATGAACGACGAGCGAAGCGAGCCGCGAAATTTTTAAGAAATCTTCGGTCATTAGCAAAAAATTTGGTAAAGTATGGTATAGCTGGTGGGGATTATGGGCATTAACCCCCAAATGATAATGCCATCAATGGCGCTCATTAGGGGAGACCTATGTCCAGCTATGGACTTTTATAGGCTGGTGATGATGGTAGCTAACGACATAACAGATAATGGAGGTAGATATTCGATTACGGAAAAACATTCAAATAGGTATCTATCCATCTATTGATTCACGAAATTAAAAGTAATGTCATGATCTGCCTTCCTAGCTGGAGTCGGGCGTAAATAAATGCGATGCGTGCACCTAGCTCAATTATATACAATGTAGGTAAACAATATTAATCGAATGGCAAGGAGCGCGAGCGCGCTACCGACGGCGACGACGCGAACAAATTATGATGAAAAAAAAAATTGAGTTTTTAAGAGAGAATAACCAACTATTTTAAGTGCTGCTTAAACGTACGTATCAGAGAAAGTTTAACAAATTAAGGTTTGATTTTAAACGGTGCCTCAAAAGTAGTTTCGGTTATAAAGTAGTTTCTCCGCAAATAGTTAACCGTTTGCTTTGTAGGTAGGTACTCATGTTGATTTTATTTATATCTCCAATATTACCAGTACAATTATAAGTTAGCCTTCAAAAGTACCATCAAAGGTTCAAAGAGAACTGGACGAAACTAGTTGCTCCATCCAGATGGTAAAAAACAGTGTATACAAATAGAACAAGGTGTTAATTAGTTAATTATTTAATGTAATATTTTTGAACATTAAGTCCAAACCTACGACGACCAACTATTTTTTTGATTAGGTCTAATACGCCGCCACCGAGGTTGTAAGAAACATCTTTTGCACGACGACGCTAAGCTATGCATAATAAAATCCTGTAAATCTCTTCTAGTGTAATACACTTAGTCGATTTTATCGACATATGATCGAATACACACATGATCGAATACACTTAGTCGATTTTATCGACTAAGTGTATTTGTAACATTGCAGTACATCACTACTAATGTCAAACGCTGCACTTTTGACGTTTCGTTATGGTACACGCACGAAAATGACCATTCGAGCGAGTGCCGACAAAGATATTATGATGAAATCTAAATAAATCGATAAATTAAACTAAAACCTAGTCAATTATTAGGATAACTATTTGCCTTTATGATTAGCCTTCGTATTCAATATGAGTAGACACAGGAAAACAGTTAAAATACAGCATAATGAGACGAGCAGTAGTTCGAGCAGTGATGTTTCTACAAGACACAGATCTTCGTTTACTTTTCTTTCTGGATGGAAAACAGCTTTAGGAGTCGTGTGTTTCTCCGTCGCGGTTTATATAAGTATCCTGGGTTACCTGGAAACCAGGGTCAACACTCCTTTTGACGATGAAAAGGTGAGTTCAGAGATTAACGATTCCGATTAATTCAAGACAATGTTTTTGATATTTTTCTCAGTTTCGGCAGATTAATTTAACCAAAAGTATATATAGAAGATTATAGATCCAAAATCAAAATCCTGTAAGATATACAGGACTTTTGGACATGTCACAAAATACAAATTACTGAAAAACTGGGAAATAAAGTGAGTGATCAATTTGATTCATTGTTCACTTCATTGAAGTGAACAATAGCGTTTACAACAGTAAAGCAGTGAATAAGAAACCTTTACCTTGTAAGTTAGTTTTCAAGCTAGAGCAAAACTCATCCTAAACCTTTTTATCATCTAGATAATCAGATATATAAAGTAAGCGTTTTTGCAGACAATATTTTATAAAACTGTCTCTATATTTTAACTTCCAAATCTATATAATATTTAATAAGTTGCCAAATTTTATAAAATTTGAATCAGGATTTGATGCTTTATGTTGCTGCTAAAATATTTAAGACTCCGGCATCAGATAAATTTCCCATACAAACATAGTAGGTACCAAAATGATTTGTAATTTGACAATTTTTCACCATGGTCTGCTATTATTTGTTATAAAATAGTAATAAAATCATTTATTTATATTAAAATAGTATATATCTAGGTTCCTGCCACAAACATCAATTTTTTTTTCTGAACTGTAATGAAATCTATGTGCATTTTATATCAATGAACACATACTTAGTATTTGTATTCATAAGTATTTTGAACAAAGCATGTGACAGGAACCTAAATATATACAATTCTAATACAAATAAAAGGATGCTCAGAATTTTCTCAAATTACAAACCATTTTGGTATTTTATAATTATTACATAATTAAGGTTTCTTGTTCGCTTCTTTTCTTACCTAAAAAGATTGAAGTGAACAATTAATTAAAGAGATCACTTTATTTCCAATTTTATTTCTTATTTAACTTGTATTTTGTGACGTGTCCAAGAGTCCTGTAAGGTCTAAAGGAAATAAAGCACTTTGATTTTGATTTTATGGGAAAATCAACCGTCGCTAGAGCTTTAATACACAACTCAATGTCACATTACTTGCTAATCAACTTAATAATCTTTTTCAACCACTACAACAACAACAACAACATCAGCCTATATACCACAGCTGGACATAGGCCTCCCCTAATGAGCGCCATATGCGGCATTATTCATCATTTGGGGGTTATTGCCCATAATCCCCACGCTGGGCATGCGGGTTGGGGATCGCAGTTCGGTGGAATTGTTCTACAGAGGGCGCTGCTGCCCGCCCTTTGTGTGTTTCCCTTAGTCGCCTCTTACGACACCCACGGAAAGAGTGGCGGTGGTGTAGTTCTATGCCGGCACCACACGGCAAACCACTACAAGACACTAAATTAATAAGTAATATTAACTTAAGATCCTACTGATATTATAAACGAAGTATGGATGTATGTTTGTTACTCTTTCACACAAAAACTACTGAACGGATTTTGATAAAACTTGGTACACAGACAGTTTAGGAACTGGAATAACATAGGCCACTTTTTATCCCGAAATCCCACAGAGCATCCAGCTTAAATAAATAAAAAAAAATAGTAAATAAATCATTTATTTTATGGATGGTAAAAAACATATTCTAGGGAAAGGTTTCTTGTTCGCTTCTTTACTTTACCTAAAAAAGATTGAAGTGAACAATTAATCAAAGAGATCACTTTATTTCCCATTTTTATTAAATCATTTATTTTATGGATGGTAAAAAACATATTCTAGGGATGGTCCCTAGAATAAGGTTTTACCATTGTATTGTTTTAAACAAATACCTTACAGACTAGCATAGATAAAGCTACCTATCTTGATTCCTTTAATTTCCTTTAACTTTATTCTTGCAATGGAACACCCTGTCTGTGAGGATGATGATGGTGTCTGCGACACAGTTTTATTAAAATCTACTACATCAACATCACATCAACAGCCTATGATAGTCCACAGCTGGACATAGGCCTCCCCTAATGAGCGCCATAGAATGAATTACTCATCATTTAGGGGTTATTGCCCGTAATCCCCACTCTGGGCATGCGGGTTGGGAATCGCAGTTCGGTGGAGTTGTTCTGCAGAGGGCGCTGCTGCCCGCCCCCCGGTGTGTGTCCCTTAGTCGCCTCTTACGACACCCACGGGGAGAGTTGGGGTGGTGAAATTCTATGCCGGCACCACACGGCAAAACTACTATGTAACTAACTAATCATGTATCTTGTTCCTAAATAAATTATATTGAAATTCCAGATAGTAAACAACAAGATGTCAGGCCTAGCTGTCCCCGAGCGGTTCTGGGGGACGTACCGACCCGGGGTCTACATGGGAATGAAGAGCCGCGAGCCGAAATCACCTGTCTTCGGTCTCATGTGGTACGAGATGGGGCAGACTGCACATAAGGGGATCAGGTGCGTTTGGAACTTTTTCACAAGTTTAGTAAAAGTAGAGCGAGGAGTTGAACAATATAGGGTTTTTTTGCAATTAAGTATTCTATTCTATATACTTAACTATTTAATTTATTTATTTGTTAATAGACGAGCAGCCTATGGCTGATGTGATTAGTCTATTAGCACACACTGTTTATTTGTTATTGCGTCACTTTTTTAGTTTAATATTTTTTTACTGTGTCGTTAACACATAACTAATTTACTGAATAATATTAGTATACTAATATGTATTATGGAAACTGTACGCTAAATAAAAATAAAAAAAAATTCCAGACATTGGTGCAAGCAAGAAGACAACCTACCGTCCTACGGTTGGCTACGACACGACGGCCAAACATTCGGAGAGCAGATGATATCGGACCCGCCTCACTCCATACACACGTCGTTCATCAAGAACGGAGCCCAGCAGTGGACTGTCAGAGTTAATGTTACAGCGCAGGTTAGTACTTACGATGAACTGTCAGGGTTGACGTTACATCGCAGGTTAGTTCTTACTATGGACTGTCAGGGTTGACGTTACAGCGCAGGTTAGTTCTTAGGTTGGACTGTCAGGGTTAATGTTACAGCGCAGGTTAGTTCTTACGATGGACTGTCAGGGTTAATGTTACAGTGCAGGTTAGTTCTTACGATGGACTGTCAGGGTTAATGTTACAGCGCAGGTTAGCTGGGGCGGACCGCTAGTATATTATATTAAATATATCAGTCATTATATGTATCTATGTTATTTATTGTATTATTTATATCAGTCATCTAGTACCCATAACACAAGCACTGCTTAGCTTGGGGCTAGATGCTGTGTGGATTCATCATCATCGTCAACAACATAATCCCACATTACTCACTGCTGGACATAGGCCTCCCCTAATGAGCGCCATAGCGTCCTGTCTTCAGCTTGTGTGTTGATTGTCCAGCATTATTTATTTATTATTTTAACTATAGTGGCAGTGGGCCGGCCATATTTCGCGAAGAACCAATAACCGCTGGGGTAAACGTGTGAGTGGAGACCGCGACTCGGTAAACGTAGTGTGGGATGCCCTCCGGCCAGGTGCGATGACGATCTGCGATAGACTGCTAGCAGATGCTGTATGCGACAAGCTGAAGACAGGGCGCTATGGCACTCATTAGGGGAGGCCTATGTCCAGTCGACTAACATAGGCTGATGATGATTTTATTTATTTATTTATTGATCACCAACATATTGTACGCTAAAACTAACTTAAAGTTATCTAAGTTAAGTAACATGTCAAGTGTCAATACAATTATAGGTGAATACAGCATGCAAAAGATAATGATGGGCGAGTAACATGTAGATAGAATTAGAATAAAAAGTCTTGTTCGAATAAATTTAGGTAAAAATAAAAATAATAATGATAATAAATTAATAAGGCTAAAATGATGATTTAATTTCATTATTAATTAATTAATTTCATTATTAATTAATTATTTTATTTTATTGTATTCCAGTCGTCACAACCGTCCCCGCTGATGCTGATCTGGTACGGCGCGCTGGAGGCGGGCGGGCGGCTGTGGGCGGACCGCGGCTCCATCCTGGGCGGGGACTTCCGGGTACAGATACACACTGTGCACGGTAACTACTTATTATTATTTGTAATCACAGGCAGATCTGGCAGGCCAAGCACGGGGATTGTTCTCTAGGGTAGAATAGACAATAGTGACATCGCATCGCCATACATTGCGTACATTATTGAAGTTGAAGAAATTAATTTCAAATAATTTACGCATTCGATGACAAAGTGACGTCATTCTTGACTATTCTACCTTAGACAAGAAAGCCCGTGCTTGCCCTACAGATGATGTGTGCATATCTTAGTCCTTGTCAGTGCATTTTAAATATTTGTCCAGTCTATTTTTTTTCTTATACTTATATGTACAAGACTTTATGAACTTTAATATAATATAATAAATAATGTCGGACAACCCACACAGCATCACCTAGCCACAAGCTAAGCAGAGCTTGTGTTATGGGTACTAGATGCTGATATACATAATACAATATTATTACATAGATAAATATTTTTTATTATACATAGAAAACGACCAGAACGCCCTGAACAAATATCTGCAGATCGTACAAATATTTGTAAGAGGTTGAATATATAGCGCACGGTTTAATTATTGAAGTTTTCATGCGGACCCCTAACTTTTTTGAAAATATTATATAGCCTACGTTCATCGCGGAAAATTTAGGATTCTAATGGTGAAAGAATTTTTCATATCGGTCCAGTAGTTTCGGAGCCTATTCAATTCAAACAATCAAATCTTTTCTCCTTAAAATATTAGTATAGATTGGTTCCTTACCCAACATCTCTTGCCCCCCAGGTAAAGTCCTGCACACGTCACAATCGGAGGCCCACGTGACTGGTCTCCACACCCTGAAAGACAAGATATATTCGCTGCTGCAGGCTGAGAACTACCCTGGGTTGGGGAAGATAGCGGCGCTGCATCCCGATCATATGATTGAGCAGCAGGTTCGTTTGAGGGGTTGATATAATCCCCCCCATAAAGCAGTACGTTTCTTTAAGGGGTTCATATAATCCCCCCCATTGAGCAGCAGGTTCGTTTGAGCTGTTCATATAATTCCTCCCCCCCAAATGGTTTAAATGTTTATTTATAGGGCTGTTTGAGGTGGTTGACAATCTGTTAATTCCCTCCCCTCCAAATTCATATGATTAAGCAGCAGGTTTGTTTGAGGGGGGTTGATAATCTGTTAAAACATATTCATATTTCATAAGAGAAGAGGATAAAGCAGTGGTGGAAACCTTTAAAACGTTTAGGTTGTTAGTGAGTGAAAATAAGTGAATCGTATTTTACACAAAAAATCACAATTTTTTTCTTTAAGCTTGCGTTTTTATTTTTATTTCATTGTATTCGTAATGAGAAGCACAGTGTTTACCTCGGGCGAAAGTAACTTATTTAGTCCCCCGAACTATAGGCCTAAACCACGTCTCGGGACTAAATAAGTTACTAACAACCCTAGGGTAACAATGTACTATATCTTTACATAATGTTTATCTTATTGATTCCAGGGGAAGGAGGTAAACTTCGTGCCAATCCAGTACCTAGTAGAAGCACCCTACGTCATGGATATAGTCTACTCGTGCGAAAGTTCGCCATCGCCGCCATTGTTGCAAGAGAGTTACAGATTGGCTATAGAAGCGAAGCGGGCGGCTTTCGATGATGAATTCGAGAGCAAATTCAACCTTAGCGCTAAGGGGTAAGGTGTTATTTCCTTTATTGTATCAATATTAAAGCTCTATGTCTCATAGACCACAAAATTCAATTTAAATAATAGGGTTCGTTAGGTTAGAGGTGGCGGGTTCGATTCCGGCTTCGGGACAAATATTTAATAACTTTATAAAAATATCTATATAAGTAATAATATTGTATTATGTATATCAGTTATCTAGTACCCATAACACAAGCTCTGCTTAGCTTGGGGCTAGATGATGCTGTGTTGATTGTCCGGCATTATTTATTAATCTTTGTTATTAACCCTCAGGTATTCCCCAGACGATATATCCATAGCTAAAGCAGCCATGTCCAATATGGTGGGAGGTATCGGCTATTTCTACGGAGCGGGCCGTGTGACGTCACAACACACCAAAGAGCCCGTACCTTACTGGCGAGCGCCGCTTTACACGGCCGTACCTAGCAGGTGAGACGAGCTTAAGATATAATAAATGAATAAACACAAATAAATATATATAAATGAATGGGCTTTGCATAAGTTTGCATAAGTAATACGGAGCGGGCCGTGTGACGTCACAACATACTAAAGAGTCTATCCCGTATTGGTATAAACGGCTTTACCTAGCCGGGTTAAGACATAAGTTTACCTTTTAAATAAATAAATAAAAAAAAACAAATAAATGGGCTTCGCACGAGTTCGCTACGGACACAGCCTATTCAATTCAAACAAACAGACTATCAATTAATCTTTCATCTAAAGTATTGATTTTGAGAAAAAAAAATATAATATAAACATTTAACTCATAAGTTATAACATGAGGAAAACAAAAAAAAAGATGACATAAACACTACATAACTATACAAATTTCAATTTCAGATTGTATAAAATGTTAATCCTATTTTGGCTGTAGGTTATATTATAAGTTTTTCTTTTTATTATTTACTAGCGGCCCGCCCCGGCTTCGCACGGGTATTAAACAAAAATTTCAGAAATTATACACAATAACACGGGTTTCACAGTTTTCATACGGATCCCGCGGATCCCTTACTTTTTCTAACAGCATTGGGATTTTTGACATTGACTCGACACTCCATAACTGACACTGGCCGTAGAGAAAAAGCAAGCAGTGCGCAACCTCTTTTTCTATTCTGACGCGCCATAATAGAAAAAGAGGTTGAATATACAACGCACGGTTCAATTATTGAATTTTCCATGTGGATCTCTAACTTTTTTGAAAATATTATATAGCCTATGTTCATCACGGAAAATTTAGGATTCTAATGGTGAAAGAATTTTTCAAATCGGTCCAGTAGTTTCGGAGCCTATTCAATTCAAACAAACAAACAAACAAACAAACAAACAAACAAACAAACAAACATACAAACAAACAAACAATCAAATCTTTCCTCTTTATAATATTAGTATAGATGAGCTGTGGATTTTGTTTCATAAATAAAATAAAATACTAAGAAACCAAAAGCACAAAACTTCAGTAAGCAGTAACCAGTTTTTCCTTTATCGAAGAAGTCAAGTCAAGTTTTTACTTCCAGATCTTTCTTTCCCCGAGGCTTCCTCTGGGATGAAGGCTTCCACGGTCTGCTGATCGGTCGCTGGCGAGCGCCGATCTTCCTGGAGATAGCAGCGCACTGGCTGGACCTTCTCAATGTTGAGGGCTGGATACCCCGGGAACAGATCCTGGGTAAGTCTGGGAGAAAGAAGAAATCGTTTATATAGGTCACGAGAAGAAGAAGATAGAAAATAATCGTTTATTTAGTTCACAAAAATAAGAAGATGAAAAATAAGCGTTTATTTAGGTCACAAGATAAAGGAGATGGAAAAATAATCGTTTATTTACTCGTAGATCACAAGAGCAAGAAGATAGAAAAGTAATCGTTTATTTGGGTGACAAGAAAACATAAGTCCAGAAATAAACCTTAAATTAATGTAAAACATACAATAAAAGTAATAGAATAAATAAATAATACCGGACAATCATCTAGCCCCAAGCTAAGATTCAGATTCAATAACTTTATTTCTTTAGGCTTACAAAATAAGCACTTAGACAAGTCAAATTTCAAGCAGAGCTTGTGTTATGGATACTAGATGTAAAATAATTGATAATGTAACGCATATCCAAAATCAACTCATCAAACGACACTAGAAGCCAAGCCAAGCGCAAACAATCGGGCCGTTCAATAACAACTTCACTTTTTTTTATAATAATTAATTGTATAAAATTTTACTTGTCTTAATTCTTATTTTGTAAGCCTAAAGAAATAAAGTTATTGAATCTGAATCTGACTTTCATTTCAGGCACAGAAGCCCTAGCACGAGTTCCTAAAGAGTTCGTAGTACAAAGCAACGCGGCCGCGAATCCTCCAATGTTGCTGATAACCCTGGGAAGGATGGTACAACTGTACCCAGAGCTGTTTCAACCGTACGGGCCGTATAGAGAGACGTTGAGCAAGATGTTTCCTAGATTACAGGTACGGTTTAAACAATCCAAGTGCAGGTATAACTCGCACTGAGGGTTTCGAACTTATATCTATGTATACTAATATTATAAAGAGGAAAGATTTGATTGTTTGTTTGTTTGAATTGAATAGGCTCCGAAACTACTGGACCGATTTAAAAAAATATTTCACCATTAGAATCCTAAATATTCCCTAATGAACATACATAGGTTATAGAATATTTACAAAAAAGTTGGGGATCTGCATGAAATGTTCAATAATAAAACCGTTCGCGTATTCAACTTCTTTTTTACTATCGTTCCGCTGCTTGCTTTGCTCTACGGCTAGTGTCAGTTATGGAGTGTCATAAACTTCACGTGGTGCGGGATTCAAGTCAAGTAATAAAGTTTTAATCCCTTTTGAATCAATATAATAGTATTTTCTTGGGGTGAAATAAAAATCACGTGCTGCGTTGCTCTGAAAGAGTGGAGTTTTTATTATTCACAGTTTACATTACTTATAAAAATCTCTACAAATAGACATGCTTTGTAATTAATGTTACTTACCTGAAAGAGAAACAACATTAAAAGTGACTATTCCACTATAAATCCTTATTATTACAATAATTATTTTTCCAATAAAATCCTATTGTGCTTTTCTAAAACTCTTCTCTGACGTCTCTCGCATCGAGCTCGCATCATTCTTTGACATTACAACGAATTCTCAAACTGGCATTGACAGATGCTTCCAAAGGTTGTTTTTTATAAACAAAGCGCGAGGACAAGCGCGCCAAAATTCAAATGATGAAGGATCAATTATATTTATAATTTATTATAATATATATTATATTATATCCAGGCCTGGTACAACTGGTTCCAAACGACACAGAAAGGCTCCGAGCCCACCTCGTACCGATGGCGGGGCCGAGTCGACGACGGTCTACAACTGAACCCCAAGAGTCTGAGCTCGGGACTCGACGACTACCCACGGTCAGACTCTATTTACTTATTTATTGATCACCAACATGAACATCAACATCACCAGCCTATAATAGTCCACTGCTGGACATAGGCCTCCCCTAATGAGCGCCATAGATGGCATCATTATTTGGGGGTTATTGCCCATAATATCCACGCTGGGTATGCGGGTTGGGGATCGCAGTTCGGTGTAGTTGTTCTGCAGAAGGCGCTGCTGCCCGCCCCCCGGTGTGTTTCCCTTAGTCGCCTCTTACGACACCCACGGGAAGAGTGGGAGTGGTGGAATTCTATGCCGGCACCACACGGCCTATTATAATTATAATATAATTAAATATAAATAATATGTTTATAAACAGGTCTGCATACGGACGCGGCGCGCCTAGTCCGTCAACACTCGCCGCCGCCGGGCCGCGTCGTGCGCGCCGTCGCCGACACTCCGCAGCCCAAGTTGGTCACCTCTGCACACGGTACGAACCATAAACACTTCACTATATAGTAAACTAGCGGCCCGCCCCGGCTTCGCACGGGTATTAAACAAAAATTTCATAAATTATACACACTAAAACGATGGGTTTCACAGTTTTCATACGGATCTTTACTTTTTTTAACAGCATAGCATTGGGGTTTTTGACATTGACTCAACATTCCAAAACTGACACTGGCCGTAGAGAAAAAGCAAGCACCGTGCGCTATACAACCTCTTTTTCTATTCTGACGCGCCATAATAGAAAAAGAGGTTGAATATACAGCCCACGGTTCAATTATTGAATTTTTCATGCGGATCCCTAACTTTTTGAAAATATTATATAGCCTATGTTCATCACGGAAAATTAAGGATTCTAATGGTGAAAGAATTTTTTAACTCGGTCCAGTAGTTTCGGAGCCTATTCAATTCAAACAAACAAACAAACAAACATACAAACAATCAAATCTTTCCTCCTTATAATATTATATTAGTATAGACAACAAAGACACACGTTGTCTGCATATAAATGATTAATTAATTAATGTAATGTATTATTGTATAAAAAAGAACAACAAATCACAATTTAAGTTAATTTTTGTATATATTTCTGTATTATTGTATAAAAAAAAAGCGATAAATCACTTCACCATCTATACTAATATTATAAAGAGGAAAGATTTGATTGTTTGTTTATTATTTGAATTGAGTCTCCGAAACAACTGGACCGATTTGAAAAATTCTTTCACCATTGAAATCCTTAATTATCCCTAATTATATAATATTTTAAAAAAAATTAGGGATCCGCATGAAAAATTCAATAATTAAACCTGGTGCTATGTATTCAACCTCTTTCTATTATGACGCGGAGCCATAATAGAAAAAGAGGTTGAATATATCCCACATGCCGACAACCTCATTAGCTAAGTCAAGATATTTGCTAAGTTTATCTTTCTCAGCTTTAACGAGGTTACCATCATGTGGTTTGTTGACATCAGCGAGCACCGCCTTCCGTTCTAACCGATCTATCGATACAATATCAGGCTTATTGGTAAGAATAGTCCTGCCAGTAATGATAGATCATTATATTATAGATTATTATTATTATATCCCCAGGCTACATATCCCTGTTCCCGATGCTGCTGCGAGTGCTTCACCCGGGCAGCGCTAAGCTCGCGCGGATCCTGGCGACGTTAGACGATCCTAACTTGATGTGGTCGCCTTATGGACTCAGGTTTGAACTTAACTAACATACAATATCATCATCATCTAGTATATAGTAAACCACAGCTGGACATAGGCCTCCTAATGAGCACCATATATGGCATATGTAACATAGAATATAATACACCGTGTAACGAAATATGTTTACTAAGCGAAAGGGGGTGAATTTCCACACCCCAGGGGACCAACTTTTGTTGGTTTGGGTTTTGTGGATCGACTTTTCGAATTTCGATCGGTATCTCGGAAAAAACTGCATCAAAGTTTCAACATGGACAGCTGATTTTTTACGAAGTGACAACCCTAAAGGCAGCGGTTTCTTGTACCTGTGACAATGACGTCAGTATGGTCACAGATGTAGAGTGATAGATAGATAGATTAGGTAGTCTCCCGCCCCGCCATAGCTGAACTCTACGAAGGTAAATACCTACCTACCTGCAGTGGTAGTAAATATATATATAGGTTACCCGGATAGGGAAATAAAATAGGAAAAAAAATAGGAATTTTTAATTATCTCCCCCCCTGATCACCATTGAGGTCTGAAACCGCCCCCTTCGGCTTAGTACACATATTTTGTTACACCTTGTATACATATATTTATTTGGCTGTATTTTTGATACATCTTAATGTAACTTACTTACCTAATTTTAAGATATAGCTGTTTGTTTTGCCTTCGTTCAACATAAATGAATAAAATGATAATAAATAAATAATGTATCTTGTTTTCCAGATCGCTGTCAAAAACATCGCCATTCTACATGAAACGGAACACAGAACATGATCCCCCGTATTGGCGAGGACAGGTAATATATTGAATTATCTATACTAATATTATAAAGAGGAAAGATTTGATTGTTTGTTTTGACTAGGTCATGAAACTAATGGACGTTTAGAAAAATTCTTTCACCATTAGAATTCTAAATTTTCCCTGATGAACATAGGCTATAGAATATTTTCATAAAAGTTAGGGATCCGCATGAAATTAAATGATATTTATTTATCTATACTAATATTATAAAGAGGAAAGATTTGATTGTTTGTTTTGACTAGGTTATGAAACTCCTCGACTGTTATGAAAAATTCTTTCACCATTTTCTCTGATGAACGTAGACTATAGAATATTTTCAAAAAAGTGAGGGTTTCCCACTTTTTTGAAAATATTCTATAAAAGCATGACAACTTTAAATATATTTGTTTATCTATATATTAATATTATAGTTTATCTATATACTAATATTATAAAGATATTTGTTTGTTTGTTTGGATTGAATAGGCTCCGAAACTAACGGACCTATTTGAAAAGTTCGTTAACCATTAGAATCCTAAATTTTCTGTGATGAACATAGGCTATAGAATATTTAAAAAAAGTTAGGGATCCGCATGAAAAGTTAAATTATTGTTAAATTTCTGTTCGAAGCCGGGGCGGACCGCTAGTATAATATTAAGAGGAATTACATTATCCCTTGATGGACATGGCTACTAAAAGCCCTATGGAAATATCTATTTATGTAATACATTGTATTATGTATATCAGTCATCTAGTACCCCATAACACGAGCTATGCTTAGCTTGGGGCTAGATGATGCTGTGTGGACTGTCCGGCATATTTATCTATTTATGTAGCTTAACTGATCCATATCAATACCAGTTGGAAGTATATTATGTAAATAATACTATATACAAGATAATTGTATTTATTTCAGGTGTGGATAAATATAAACTACTTGGCATTATCAGCGCTGAAGCATTACTCGCAAGCGAAGTCGCAGAACGCGGCTAGGGCAGGCGAGCTACACACGGCGTTGAGGAGAAATGTAGTCGGTCAGTATAAAATACAGTTTTTTAATTTTTCTATTTTCTACAAGTAATTATATTTAATTTAATACTTATTAGATAGGTAGGGCAAAAAGCCTTACAAATAAAATTACAATGATCTAACTAAATAAAAACTAGTACAATTGAACAATTGAGCTAACTGCAGACTGTTGCGAACAAACTACAGGTAGCTCAACTGATCCATATCAATACCAGTTGGAAGTACCCAAGATGCTGGCTGCGTTGGGTATATATAAAATACTTATTTATATAAAAAAAATTGTCATATTAATTATGATAAGCTTACAAATTGTGTGTCTGAAGCGATCTTAACTTGAACATAAGTATAAATTTGCCGTGTGGTGCCGGCATAGAATTTCACCACCCCAACTCTTCCCGTGGGTGTCGTAAGAGGCGACTAAGGGAAACACACCGGGGGGCGGGCAGCAGCGCCTTCTGCAGAACAACTACACCGAACTGCAATCCCCAACCCGCATGCCTAGCGTGGGGATTATGGGCATTAATGATTATGATAGTGCCATCTTTGGCGCTCATTAGGGGAGGCCTATGTCCAGCAGTGGACTATTATAGGCTGGTGATGACATTTAACAAGTGACTTTTTTAAAGTTACTGACCATTGGTCTTTTTTTGCAAATAACTTATAACGTGGCACTTTAGGAATATGGTACCAATGCCTTTATTGTTTATTGAATTGTCATCAAGCGATATTATGTAAGAATTATCGTGTGCCGCCATTTTGAAATAAAAACAAAATGGCGGACGTTGACTAAGCAAAATGGCGGATTAAGCCAAAATCTTCGAACGTCTTTACTAGGCCTTGACAATATCTTGTCGTAATACCTAAAAGTTGTTCATAATTAAGAGACTAGACGCTAGAAAATTATGTCGCGAGTTTAGGGTAGTGTGCGCGTAGTTTAGACCGTAGAGTTCTTTATATGACAAAATTATAGAACTTTTGCTCTATGATGCGAGATAAGTCAAAAGTAGCTGAAATGAAATTTTGCTCTTCGCTATAAAGCGAGATATGTCAAAACTATAGCTGATTTCAAATTAAAACCCTTTTTCTTTAAAGCATCATAAATTTTGAACGGATTTACCGATTTTCATGAATCATAGCTAAAACGATTCAGTCACCTTTCAACTAAAACTAAATCGCTTCCACAGACTTGCGTAAAAAAGAAAAATCTTTGTATGTCAAATTTTTACCGTCGTCGTAGATTTAAAAATAGTTATCGTACCTTATTCGTTATTATTATTACATAAACACTTCCCTAACAAGGGGAGGTTTTACCAATAAATTGGCGGATTGATATCGCAGTGGGGGTGTTAAAATATGATCATAATTTTCAAACTTTTCTACTTTTTTTGACATATCTCACCGTTTGCTGAAACCAGTGTCATCAGTTGTGATTATAATAAAAATAGATAAATTGTTGACAATTTGTAGGAATATTCTGTTGTATATTTTGTAAATAATGTTATGGATTATGATAGAATGTTTTATAGTATAAATAAATGAAATTGGAGTTAATTTACAACTTTTATTTTTTTTTTACCCAGATTTTTTGCCTTGACCTAACCTATACTAGTTTTAATATTGTCAGAGGCTAGAATTACACATAGGTACATAATATAGTATTGGATTGCAAAATCTGAATAATATATAGGTTTTGTACATAGAACTTAAATCCATTATAATGAGGAATGGAATATTCTGATAAAAATAATGCATGATATATTATTTCAACTCAAAAGTTGTTTAATTATATTCGCGTTTATAAATCATATTTCCCTTATTAGCAATATAGATTGTTTTTATTTTATTGTAGGTATATTTTTATATTTTGTAGTATTTTTACAACTTTGTCTCTCTCCCAATAAGGCTTGCTGGAAGAGAACTCTTTTTAGGTTCAGGTTAGGTTTAAGCTCGCCTTTACCACTATTACCTATATGTTTTATTGTAAGTATAATTTATCGTGCAAATAAAAATGCTAAAAGGTGTATAAAATCAAAAACATGTATGATTAATAACCAGTTTTATTTGAAAACTTAATCTAAAAATTATATTACAGGAAATTATATAATACGACTAGGTGTCAATAGTAACCCACTCGCCATGCAACTTTGAACCTTATTACCAAGATATTATGTGCGTCTGTCTTGAATTGGTATACTAACTCAACTGTACCTGATATGACAAGCAACTGACAGGCGAATGTTGCCATCTTCGGCCGCTCCACAGATAACTTGGTATAAAATTATGGTGCTTATTTTACACATGAAATATATAAAAAAGTAATTGACATAATTTAAGACATGATCTGATCGTAATAAAAATCGGATAAAAAATGTAATTTTTTCTAATTTTTATTTAGAAATCTTGATATTTAAAAGAAGCAAAGTTTTCTGACGAGGGCTACACTGACAGACTTGAACTATGATTTAAAGAAAAACTTAAGAAACGTAATGCTATCACAAATAGGGAGTAATTTTAAATAATTTAAACATCACACCTTTAACGTAACATGAATTCAGTCAAAAACGTATACATTCCAGTTGCACGTTTTTTACTAAGTTTAAGATATCATGTTACGATCAAAGGGTTTCGAATTATACTGGCACCTTAAGTTATTTCATTGTCCTTTGTAAGTTACTTAAAAATCTAACTTAAGTTACCTTCAAAATAATGACGTCATAAAAATTAGACAACTTTAGTTTTTGAAAAATTGGTAATACTTTCATAAGTGATTCGCTGTATTCCTTTTTTTTTTTATATTGCTAGACATTTTGAAAAGCTATCAAATTCACATTCAAATTAATAAAAAATTGTATTTTGAATCAGATGATACATACAGGGAACAGATTTTTGCACGTTTTAAGTCGCAATACGTTTTAACTGGCATTATGTTCAAAGAAAACTTTAAAAACCACGTCCAAAGCATTTTGATTTATTTAATGTTATTCCAAAATACATTGTTCTGTCTATGCATAAACTAATACCCAGATCGAAAGAAATATTAGCACTTTAACATATAAACATAAACAGCGTAATATAACCACGAAATCACCAATTTCTCAAAAACAACAATCATACGCAATATTTACACTTAGTTTTATAAATTTGGTTTCAGAAGTTTAGCGTTTTTTAACTGGTCACACTTTGGTAGTGTTACGAGTCTTAAAAAGTAAATTAAATTAAGATGTTATAAAAAACAAATTAAATTTATACTAAATCGACTAAATCTATACGAATAAATAGTAATAACAAAAAATACCTATACTGGCTGACGGTTTGGTATTAAAACTGAATTGGTACGAAATAAAGTTCTAAGACATAATAATTAAATTCAAAAAGAGCGGTTTTCGGTTTTGAATTACGGTCATTCATGTCAATGTCATACAAATTATCAGGTCATAATATCTATTTGGTTCATTATAATTAGATTAACTAATTAAATATGAAGGTATCCTTTTCAATAACTTTACTGTGTGCAGGTAATTTGAGCATTATTTTACATTCTTATTCAATATTAATGAACTATTGTCGCATAAATCATGTGTATATTTTTTTAAATTTATTTAATAATTTTAGTCATGTCATTTTGTGAAAATTTGCATTTTTTTTCCTTCAATCCGAAGTATTTAACTCTAGCAACACTAGTAGCTTTTTATCTACGATTGTTTTCTGGCTAAATAATCGATTGCAGGAAAAAAAATAACTCGAGTAGAAAATCGAATTCTATTGGCATATATTATTGTTTAGGAACTTTGTATGATTATTTATTATATTTTAACGATTTTACTTTAATTTGCAAAGTCTTTACCAATGAAATTACCGGTTTTAATTTGTAGAATATGATTAACAGTTTTACATAATAATAAAAAAACATATTTTACGTGCCGGCGCTTTCAATTCTCAAATTCGTTGTATTTTTTAAAAATGAAGGCTAATACTTTTCAAAATCTTTTTAAATACAAAAATTTTGAAATTACATTTTTCAAATTCTTCTTAGAAAACGGTAATTTCATAGGTAAAGACCTAATATTCAAATAAAAATATTATCATAATTAACCAATACGTACGTGATAATTGATAAATATTTAGATTTAAATCAAAAGAAAATGCTAAAATAGTAAAAAAAACATGCAGTTATTTATGTAAAAACCGTAAAAAATCCGCTTAATTCAAAGAAATCGTTACAGGAATATTTACGATGCGGTTATCTTCCAAAACTAACTTGAACTTTATCAATAATTTGGAAATACAATTCTGTGTGGAATAAATCGCATCGTATAGTTATGCGAAGCCGCATCGCAACATAACGCTTTTTTGTAAGCGTAAAATTATGATATGGTAAATTTCTCTATAAATGCTTTATAAGACCTCACTTAATAGAAGCGTTCAAGTTTTCGCAAAAAAAATTATGGATGTTTTATTTATAATATAACTTGTGTAATATTTGAATTTTTGCTCCCGCCGTTTCGATTGCATTGCAGCGATCGTAGGATGTCATATTCACGGCAGTTCGGGCGATTTTCAGTCTTAACCCCACTATTATGGACGAAATCTGGTGGAAATATGATTTTGTACAATATACACATTTGAGTACAAATTCAAAAAAGATTTTTATTAAAAAATCTCTGTCGAATTATGTACTTCAAATTTTGAATTTTTAATAGCAGCAGGTCTCCTATGTTTTCTACCTAACGCTTAAATTTTATCTTTAACGGTCTAGCATTTACTAAAGAGCCTCATGATACACTGAAAGCAATAGACTTAAAAATAGATATAAGATGATGTTTTATCTATCATCAAGTCTATTCTCAAAATATGTGGTACATTTGTACATACTATTATAGCAATTTTATTATTATTTTATACAAATCAGTGTTTTTACATCAAGGCGTTTTAGAGAATTTTCACAATAATTTAGCTTGAAATCAACATAAAATTAAAAAAAAATCTTATTAGCACCATCTATGAATTTTTGTAGAAAATCTTAGCTTTGTTATCAAATGGGTTTACAGCTCCACCAAGATATCTGTCAAGTGAGTCGCGTCTGTTATTGGTCATACTAACTCTGCTTTAATCTGTAGCGGCCATGACAGCAACAAATTTAAACTGAGACGCGAATGTTAAATTTTCTGACGTCACAATATCTTAGTAGAGTCAGTAAATTAGTCCTAATGTCAAAATAATTTAAATGTCATGAAATAAATAACCTAAGCTTTATACTATTATTTATATTATATATTATTTTGGATATTTACATTTTAAATTAAATAGAAATGCCTTAATTCGAAAACTAAGTATTGGCGCTATTAAATAATAAGTTTAATTATTAAATTACTGACAGATTCGATACTTTAAATGAGTAGCCAAAAAGTTTGTTCATATTGCAGTTCATTATGCATAAACAATAGAATTGAGTTAATAAAAAGAATTACTAAAAGTTTTAAATTATTTAAGAAGTTATTTAAAAAGAACTTTGAAACCAGCAAAGTATTATTATGCAGTGTCACTGAATTGTTTTATAAATTATTCAATAATATAAAAATGTCAGTTTTTTAATTAAGTCTTTGACGACTTATTTTTAAGTCAAAATCACGAAGCTATTGACAAATCAACTTTTAGTATCACACAGATATCTGTGAAGTTAGTCGCGAATCCGCTCCGGTCATACTAACTCTGCGATAACCTGTAACTTCACCAACCAATAGCAATTGAGAGACGATTGTTTTTCATTGGTTCATTTGCGTCTAGCTAGAATATCTATTTGTCAATTTGCTTACATAAAAGATGAGCCGAATAAAATCCTCACTTTCAATCAAATCCCTTCTTAAAAGACATTAATTTTTACAATATTCAGAACAGAAATCAACTCAACAGAAAATATCAAACTTTAGTCACATTTGTCTTTTCTTTAACTCTACCCATTTAATTAACTTTTACGATTTATAAGTACGAATGACATCTTTGATCTGCGCTCTACATAAAGGGCATTGACCCCCACCTTTCCCTCTCCACTGCTGAACGGCACATCTATAACACATACACATATGTCCGCACATATACAACACACTGTCTATAGGATTTTCGTAACATATAGTACACTCAGTGCCCGTCAAATTCTCTCCAATAACTGAATATATCGGCTGGATTTGACTTTGACAGCTTTGGGTTTGATGCACTTGATTTTGCAACTGATGCGATTGATTCTGAATTTGATGCGATTGATTCTGAATTTGATGCGATTGATTCTGAATTTGATGCGATTGGCTCTGAATTTGATGCGATTGATTCTGAATTTGATGCGTTTGGCTCTGATGCGTCTGGATTTGGTTCACTTGCGCTTGATAGCAACTGTTTTGCCGGCTAGTAGATGGCGCTGGTAGTCTCTCGATGGGCGTTATTTGCTCGTTTTGACTGTTCTGGTTGGAAGAGCATTGGTCCCTGGTAGAACAAGTGGGTCTTGAATAGGGAATGCTGTTGATGCATAGCGGTGCTTGGATCGGCTGTGAAAGAAAGAAATCCGTTAATTTGTTAGTTAACATAAAACTAAATGGGGAAAGATAATATTTATTTAGGTATTCTAGTCGTTTTCTATGTATAATAAAAAATATCTATCTATGTGATCTATTGCATTATGTATATCAGTCATCTAGTACCCATAACACAAGCTCTGATTAGCTTGGGCTTGATGCTGTGTGGATTGTCCGGCATTATTTTTTTATTTATTTATCAATACTAATATAATAACGAGGAAAGATGTGATTGTTTAGATTGAAAAGTACTGGCCTAATTTGAAAACTTATTTGACCATTTGAATCCTACATTATCCCTGATGATCATAGGCTATAAAATATTTTCAAAGTTCCGATACCTATGAAAACTTCAATAGTGTAACCCAACGTTTAAAAATTTAATGTTGTTAAATATGCTAAGCCGGGGCAGCCAGCCAGTTCTTTATACTCCCGAATAACACGTCCGCTATATTTTAAAGAAAGGGGGGCCCACCCCCCCAAACTTTAAAACATGGGGGGCTCAAGTCACAACGCACCTCGATATAATGCGCGCTCGCTAGCGTCATCTGCGTGCTGTTCTGGCTCTGAGGAGGCAGACTGACCACCAGCACCGTTCCCCCACTGTTGGGGATGGAACCGGATCCCAGCACCCTCAGCTGCTGAGGCGGTGATTGGTTCAGCTGGGAGCTCAGGAGGCGAACCTGGGGAATAGAGAGAATTAGTTCATATGTTCTTACCAAAATTCAGGTAGACCAAAAATTTAAATTTTAGGTTTCGGTACTTGAATAGGTTGGTTAGGTTGGTATAGTGAATACTGAAGTAACTGAGCTCCCTATTCGTAAATTTAAACAGTACCTAATATAAAATCGTATCATGAAAGCCTTTGACAGATGAATATATCAATGATGTTAATAAATAAATAATAATAATAATAAATAAACTTTATTTGATTTCAAAAGGTTTTACATACAAAGTAGGAACCTATTCTATATCAAAACTAAGACTACTGGGTACAAATAAATCCATATAAAAAAAATGCTAGGCCATATCTATCTATATATATTGTACTAAGTTTATCAGTCTTCTGTACCTATAACACAAGCTCTGCTTAGATAGCGGCCAGATGATGCTGTGTGGATTGTCCAGCATTATTTATTGTATCTTACCTTTTGAGTAGCTCCGTAGATATCCACAAACGCCCACAGCCTTAGCGTGTGATCCACATGCATAACCGTGATGGTTGCGCTGCCGTTTCGGCTGACTTGCACCTCGCCGTCTATCGTCAGAGTGACCGCTAGCTCGTCGCCGCGGCGGAGGCCGTTCGCTGCGTCGCGGCGGACAACCCAGTATTCTAGAATAAGGAAATAACAATTTAAATAAGGTCATAGCCAAAAGGAGGGCACACCCCCCTAAACTTTAAAACACGGGGGTTTATCACAGCTTACTTCAATATAATAAGCGCTTGCTAAGGTCATCCCCGTAATGTTATACTTATATTTAAATTACAATGAACAGACAGGCCAAAGGGCCTAAACTTTTAAACAAATGGAGCTCATATCGACTTCGACATAACTACTTGCTAAGGACATCCGTGTGATTAAAATTACTTTGAGCTCTCCCCCCAAAACTTTAAAACAAAGGGGGGCTCTAAGCACAACCTACTTTAAAACACGGGGGGTTGAAGTCACAAACTATCATCTGCTATTATCTTTGACCTGGTATAAAAACTAACCTGGTCGATCCAAAAGCAACTCAGCATCATCCGGTAAATCACACGGGCGGAGGGTCGCCGGGTCGCAAGACGTCAGGCCTATAGCCAGGCTGCCCGCATATGCGGACTCCGTCGATAGAATTTGTACGACTATCGTCTGGCCGGGCCGCATGGGTCGCGCCGTGAACACGTACCCTTGGCAGAATTCCGTTTCAGATCTGCGGACAAACGAAATTGGATTTAATAACTGATGTCTTCATTGTAAATATGTATAACAAATAATAAGTGAAAATTAAAAAAAATTATGTCATGAAAGGAGTAACGTGCTCGATTTCGAAAAAAATAAGATCTGCATTAAAATTAAAAAAACACATTGTTTTTAGTTTATTTGAAAAAGTAAGTTGTTTTGTTTTTAATTTCTGGGTTTTTAGTCATTATTAAATAAATATACGATGTCTATGTACACAAAGGAACACCTTCAAAAACCGACCTTATAGTTCGGAACCTATGGAAGCTAGGGTTTCCACCCTAATCAAATTAATTAATTTAGATATGTTATACATAGATAATTTGAGATAGATATGATATAGATAGATATATAACTTTATTTGGCACTTCAGGATTTATTTATTTATTTATTTATTGCATTCATGTCCATTACAAAGTGTTACATTTGAATAGGTAGAATTTACATGAACCCTGTAAGGACGTTGCAACATTCTGAGTTCTTAGTTTGACAATTTGATACATTTATTTCCTCATATTATTAATACTGAGCTACCTGTAGTTTGTTCGCAACAGTCTGCAGTTAGCTCAATTGTTTCAATTGTAAATACTAGTTTTTATTTAGTTAGATCATTGTAATTTTATTTGTCAAAGGCGTTTTGCCCTTTTAACACTTATTTATATTTGTACTTTTTTTTATAACTGATAGACCTCCGCTTGACCACGATCTCACCTGATGGAAAGTGCAGATGTGGCAGAATATGAATTATATATGTTGCATTTTTATGAGTCTTACCTCGCAGCCACTCCTCGATCGGTGACCATTACGACATTCCTTCCTTTAGTGCGGTGCAGACTCAGCGGAGCGAGGGGGTTTTGGTGCCGCGGGGTCGGCAGTTCCTCAACAGTTAGAGATCTGGAATAAAATGTCTGTTAGTATAGTTTAGGAATAATACAAAATTAAATTTACGCTTTTAAAAATAAGACTGGACCAATTTACTCTTTAAAAATCAGACTGGACCAAAATTTTATGGTATACATAGTGTTAAGTATAATAAAACTTTAATTCACTCATTTAAATTAATACTGCACCAATATTTCATGGGCTGACGATTATATTGTATGAAATTTATCATCATCTAGTCCCCATAACACAAGCTCTGCTTAGCTTATAGGTACCAAATGGCGCTTCCGTACAAATTCCCAATGATTTTCAAAGTCAAGAGCTTGAACTTTGAACTTATGGCGCGTTTCCAACAGGGCCTTTATTCACTATCGCCAATCCCAACGTGTTTCACAGATATGACAACACAGCGGCGTGGAATCGAACAAAGCCGTATTAAGAACACATTGTGACGCCACACGGTTTGGGCAAGGAATTTCCCATTTCATAGACAATAAGGTCCGTGAGTGGAAGGGGGTGGGAGAGGGGGTAGGGGGGGGGGGCTTCGTTAAATATCTTGTTATCACAAAATTTCCAGAAGTTTCCTCACCTCATAGAAGACACCAGTCGATCATCTTCGACGGGGCTCGGCCGCCGTACGTTGGGGGCGCGTGGATCCGTGAACTGAACCGCGGTGCAGTTACCGTACACATCTACTAGCGCCCACAGGGGACTTCGTGTATCGACCCCTGAAATAAATAAATAAATAAATAATGCTGGACAATCCACACAGCATCATCTAGCCCCAAGCTAAGCAGAGCTTGTGTTATGGGTACTAGATGACTGCTATACATAATACAATATTATTAAATAGATAGATATTTTTTATTATACATAGAAAACAACCAGAACCCCTGAACAAATATCTGCAGATCGTACAAATATTTTATTTTGAAAGAAGAAGATTCAATAACTTTATTTCTATAGGCTTATAAAATAAGCAGTTAGCTACCTGCAGTTTGTTCGCAACAGTCTGCAGTTAGCTCAATTGTTTCATTTGTAAATACTAGTTATTATTTAGTAAGATAATTGTAATTTTCTTTGGTAATAAAGGCTTTTTGCCTTGTTAAAAAAAAGAAATATAAAGAAGCACTTAGACAAAAAAGAAAATTAAAAAAAAGCACTTATTCAAGTCATTTGGAACAGATAAAGAAAAAGATCTGTTTTGAACAATTGTAACATACCTACGCTCGCATCCAATTTAAATATAAAAATTAATGCTTTCTTTTCATCTTAATAATAATATATGTAAACACTTGTAATATTAAAACTAAGTCGTAGCTACATAGAAACTAGAAATAAGTAATCTCATTATAAGTGAACTGTTTAAGTTTTTAATGAGAAATCTCTTTTTAAAAGAGTTTTTTAATTATTTTAACCGAAGTTTCCTTTGAGATATTTTGTAACACCAGCAATATCAGCCTATAATAGTGGCTGGACATAGGTCTCCCCTAATGAGCGGTATAGATGGCAATAAATATCATTTGGCGGTTATTGCGCATAATCCCCACGATGGGCATGCGATGTTGGGTATCCGTACGAAAACTTCAATATTACACGTTGGGTTCCCACACGACTCAACGTGTATTTTGTAGGTGTACAATTTTTGTAATTTTATTTAATTAAAGCGAAGCCGGTTCGTACCACTAGTTGTTAATAAAGGAAACCCCAAAAACACAAACACAAAAAATAGTAAAAAAACACACAAACCTGTAAAAAAAAGCCCCTTCTCCACTCCATTCACACCGAAATGCACCTCCCCAGCAGAATTGACGTAATAATACAGCACATTGTCCTTCTCGCAGAATCGCTCGCCTAACGCCTTCGCCCAGTTGCCAGGCTTATTCGTGAGATCTGGGCAGGCGTATTTGGGCAGCGGATGTGTTATGATAGAGGGGTCGTGTGTAGTGAACCCGAAGCGGATGACTCCGCTCCAGCTGTTGGAAATTTCGACGAAGCGGATGCAGACCTGGAAAAATAAATGGTATTGAATTATGAAAGAAAGAAAGAAAAAAAATCGTTTATATATAAATCCTTTTTTGGTCGTAAGTTTTGTATTCAATATTAGTATAATATATAAGAGCTGTGGATTTTGTATCTATACTAATATTATAAAGAGGAAAGATTTGATTGTTTGTATGTTTGTTTGTTTGTTTGAATTGAATAGGCTCCGAAACTACTGGACCGAGTTAAAAAATTCTTTCACCATTAGAATCCTTAATTTTCCGTGATGAACATAGGCTATATAATATTTTCAAAAAAGTTAGGGATCCGCATGAAAAATTCAATAATTGAACTGTTGTTGGGCTGTATATTCAACCTCTTTTTCTATTATGGCGCGTCAGAATAGAAAAAGAGGTTGTATAGCGCACGGTGCTATACAAACCTCTTTTCTCTACGGCCAGTGTCAGTATTGGAATGTCGAGTCAATGTCAAAAACCCCAATGCTGTTAAAAAAGTAAAGATCCGTATGAAAACTGTAAAACCCATCGTTTTAGTGTGTATAATTTCTGAAATTTTTGTTTAATACCCGTGCGAAGCCGGGGCGGGCCGCTAGTTACCAATAAAATTAAATTATATCGTTTTTTTGGCTCACACAAGAAAACATAAGTACTTACAAAAATAAACGTTAAAATAAAATTATCCTAATATTATCGTAACTACAGCGAAAACAAAAAAAAGGTCAAAAAAGGTTAAAAAGGTCCTACCTAAGCATAATTCTGTTTCTATACTTAAATTATAATGAGGAAAGATTTTGTTTGTTTGGATTGAAATGGCTCCGAAACTATTGATCCGATTTGAAGAATTTATCGTCCTTAGAATTCTACATAATCCCTGATGAATATAGGTGTTTAAATACCCGTGCGAAGCCGGGGCGAACCGCTAGTATATACTAAAAGTATTTATCTATGTAATAACTTGAATTAAGTATATCCTTCATCTAGTACCCATAACAAAAGCTCTGCTTGGGGCTAGATGATGCTGTGTGGATCGTCCAGCATTATCTATTTAGTATTACTTTGGGAAAACCACATCATAAAGTCCTTCATTAATTAATTAACGAATAGTTTCAACTCAGTAGACACGCAACAACAACCCTTATATCAAACGCTCTAAAATCTAAATTACCTTCTCATTGACCCGCACAGGCCTCGCGCTGAACACGACACCCTTGCAGAAGGATTCAACTCGACGGGCGGTGCTCCCGTCGCGGGATATCCGCACGTTTTCTCCGTGGACGGAGTGGAAGCCGAGAGGGGGGAGGTTGTTCGGGGCTCCACCGGTGCACGAGGTGCGGGGGGCTGGAAAGATGAGAGAAACAAAATTAGAATTAAATAAACTAATTAGAAAGTATTTAGAATTCAAATTGAGCTATCTATTGCAAACAAACTACAGGTAGCTCAACTGATCCATATCGATACCAGTCAAAGCGTAACCAAGACGCTACAATTGCCTCGCTGTATGGCAATGCTGATGCGCTGCGCCATAAAATGACGCACTTGGGTCACTGCGCTCGGATATTTTTTTTAAAAACCCAGAGCATCGGTAGCCCACGGACCTAGGGTCTCGACTCCAAGAGGAGCAAATGCGTAGGCTCTGTCGAGACCTGCATATCTGCGCCTCTTGAGATCCTCGGTCAAATCTGCCGCGCACCACTCCTCACCGATCTCCTCGGAAGACGGGAGGGCGCAAGTGATAATATTACTAAAATTTCTAATTGTCCTAAAAACCGACAATATCTCTGATTTGAACTTAAGTAGGTATGCAAATTTAAGTTATTACCATCACAGATTTAAAGAAAGATCAATACAAAATTTACCTAGATAAGTACCGTTCAGGTATTTTTATCTATGGCAGACCCTTGAAGAAAGAAATAGTTTATTAGACAAAACCTACAAAATAAACATATAGAAAGTTAGTACAATACTATAGCAAGATAAAACAATACAATAAGGCAAACACAGAGATGAAACTTATGTATAAACTTCAAAAGATTCAGATTCAATAACTTTATTTCTTTAGGCTTACAAAATAAGCACTTAGACAAATTTCAAGTCAAATTTCAAAGATTCAAAGCTAATCTTAAAATGAACATATAACCTCACAAGATAAATAACAAGAATCGTCTAACAAAAGCGTAAAAACATCTTTTACACACCAATATCTCCACCCCAAGATATTCTCCCCTAACATTTACAAAAGCATCATGGCGGCCGTCACCTGCTCAGCAGATGCGCGACCAGCTTGCGTTGTCAAATGTTAATTATAATTGAGTATACAGTACTGAGTCTAAAGTCTCTTAAAGGTTAGTAACTTTCTACTAAATGGTATCGCTAGATTCGCTAGGTATAACTAGACAAAGGGATTCTTTACGATCCAAACAAAGAATGAGCTAGGTCGATTTGCCGCCACCAATTTGGATAAAGTAATAAATAATGCTTCAAATCCACACAGCATCTAGCCCAAAGTTAAGCAGAGCTTGTCATTTTGGACCGAAGTCAAACAATATGTTCTACTTTATGGTTCTATATTCTAAGGAAACGTTAGATACACTAGCCAATAATATGAAATGACAGCGCTATGCATGCAGATTCATGTAATGCCAAGCCATGCCAAGCACGGGCTTTCTTGTCTAAGGTAGAATAGATAAAAATTACGTCACTTTGTCATCGAATGCGTAAATTATTTGAAATTAATTTCTTCAACATCAATAATGTCCGCAATGTATGACAATGCAATGCCATCCATTATTGTCTATTCTGCCCTAGAGAACAATCCCCGTGCTTGGCCTACAGACGAGAAGTTCAGAACCAACTTGCTTGAGAACTATTGTCAGACTTTGGGTCCTAGACAAGAGGTTATCTTCCGGATCACTGATCATGAACCATAGAGGAAATAGAAGAAACAGGAATCTTTGAACCATAGTTATGTAACGCCCCTATGCCGTCACCCTCCAGCAACCAAGTGTGACTCCCCATAGACTAAAACCATTGTGAAACCACGTGCGAGCACTTCCGAGAGGAAGTTGATATTTGAGACGGTGATTGTAATTATCGTCGGCCATGTTGTGATTTGGCGGGTAATTTGACAGTGACATTGTTGGTAAGGCTTCAGGATAGGTCGCTTGGGGTTTGTTATAAAATTAATGGATTTATTTTGATACCGTTATCGGTTTGAATAGCAGAATATTGTCTCCTTATTGAAATACTTATTCTAGTTGTTCACTGTGTGTAATATAATTAATAAATCTTTGATTTTTTAATGTTTAATTCAGTAGATATATTAGTTTTATGGTAATTGATATCTATAACAAAAGCTCTGCTCACTTTGCAATCAACTGTAAACTAAGAAATAAAATTAAATTCATCGTAGTCATTAACAAGAATCACAAAAGGATAATGGCTATCAATAATATATTTTCCTTATTACTTATTTACACTGGAATATATAAATAACATCAATCCTATGCTATACAATGCTTTAGCATTATCCTGTATTTAACGCCATTCTATAGAAGCTTTATCTACGACTCAAAACTATTAAATAGATATTCTTTTTTAAACTGTTGCAGGCAATTTAAGCTGCTAAAGTGTTTTCAAGATAAAAATCCTTCAGTTCAATCTTGAAATCAGTTAACTCATCAAGCCAGCTGCGACAAGGGTCGCCATTTTGATCTGAGGGGATAACTTCCGGCGGAAGTACCGATTCGATCTTCAAAATTCAAACTTTTGGGGGAGGATAGGAAACGATCAAAATCGGATGATGTAAAAAAAGGTTATTTGATATTTACCTTGCGAAATTTCACTTTTGTGTTGTTTCTCATGAGAATATAAAATTTCAAGGGGTATTTATATTTAACTTTTTGATTACTTACTAAATAATTATAAGTTTTGAAGAAAGTACGTGAAAATGGAATAAAACACAATTAAATTGATATTTCAAATCTGCCCTCATTTTCCATTTTCAAAATTAATAGTCAGCGCAGAAAACTACCCCCTGTCTAACAGCAAGTAGGGTACGCCAAATTCGTTAAATATTGTACACCCCTCATTTGTCTACGCAATTAGTTACAGTCTATTTCTGAACGAAAATTAATATTCAGCACGTGGCGGCTATTTTTACGCTTATTAGTGTATTTTTGGTTACTTTCAGAACCAAACACAAGCAAGGGTGTGGTGCAAGTAAATAAACAAAGGAGTCTGTCATTTTGACAGCTGTCAAATTAAGATAGTTTAAGATTACGTTTTTGTGAAAAAGTCGACTATGGGGGAATATTATGGACCTTTTTAAAACTTGCATAAACCAATTGTAATTACCTACCTGAAATTTCAGAAGCCAAAAATATTTTCATTCGCATATAATATTTATTCCATAAAATTTGGTATATTTTTGAATACTTAAGTCTTTTTAAGCATTGCAGAGCTAAGTTGAGTAGACATAGATATCTTTCTATTCTAGTCTGATCATTGTATAATAATAATGTATTCTTGCAATTATGATTGATAATCTCATATCTAATATCACAAAAGATTATTACCTACCTACTCAATTGTCAAATTTCTAAAAGATAAATCTTAAATTTAAGTTAAAAATATTTTGAAACAATGGCGTCCTTTTCTCTCCATACATTATTGTGCCCGGCGAGTCTATAGTGAAATGTAGTAAATTATTATGACCCTTGTATTTACCTATAGAATGCAACAAACGATTCAGTATTATTTGTCGTTTTGCATGGACTTAGTACTTACTAACGTACTATAGAAGAGTTCAACGACACCGGGCAAGCATCAATAGATTACCCAACATCTATTTTCTTATCTAGATCTCGAACACAATGACGTCAACCGTCTAATTCTAGACCAGGGATTGCACTAGGAAGACCAAGGAAGCTAACCTGTGACGTACGAAGTGACATTTGCCGCGCGTCGTTTTATTTTGACATATAAATCGTAATGTCAGATTGGCAGAATGTTGCAGTGGTTTAGTGGCGGTAAAGTTTTAATAGGTATAAGAGTTTTTGATCGCTTTCTATTTATAATAAAAAATTCTATATATCTTATATACTGTATTAAGTATCCCCTAGCACAAGCTCTACTTAGCTTCGGGCTTGATGATGCTTTGTGAATAGTAACATTAATTTTATTATAATAGGTTTTTTCAGTTACACTAAATTACCAAAATGTCTAAAATCTATCCCTTTTGTAACCAGAACGAAAGCTTATCTATACTGTCCGTACTTAAACGAAAAATTATCGCTTTCATATACCAGAAAACGTTTCAAAAAGCCGATAATCGACGAAGCTATCGTCTATATTAAAAAATAGGTTTTATTCTGACGCAAGACGCAATAGGCCGTACAAAATCGATACTCTTTTAATACCGTGACCTCCGTTTCAACTGCCCCAGTTACTACCCTAAGCCCTGAGGGATTAGCACCCTAGCATAATGAAATACATCTGCGGTAATGCAGATAATATCTCAAGGGGATATAGAAACTCTAATATCAGCCTCTTTTGTTGTTGTTAAATAGAAAAAGACGGGATTGGAGAGACTTTGCAGATAAGAGGGAGGGATAGCATGGGGGAAGCAATTGCATGTAAGAAATTGATTGTATTGGTTAGCTTTGGGCATAACTATTTAAATAAATATTGACATGTATCTAAATCACATTAAATTTTAATTTAGCAACACAAACATGTATTAGACATATGTAAGTGATATAATAAATATACTGGTTTTGTTTTCACTTCTTCCACTAGTGAACAAAGAAGAAAAGTATAGAGATTCAGTAGAAGACTCATTTTTATAATATTTTTTATCCTTTAACATATTCCTAATTATAGGTACATTTCATATTTTTATCCCGGTATCATGTTACCGCACGATAGTACAGGAACCTACGATATAACCGACTCCTATTTTTAATTTACAACAAAAGTAATAACAGTAAAATCAATTAAAAATACTATTCGAACCATTTTCGAATTCAACGCGGACAAAGTCACAGCCTAGAGCTAGATAAATGATGATTTAGGTACAGCCCTCTTGCTTAAACGTAGACGGACGGACCTCAGCGGAAAAGTCAAACAAAATCAGAGTACAATGTGTAATTAGACGTAAATATCAAGTTTCCGTTTGGATAGCAGGATGCGCAGACGCAGCGATGCGTATATCCGCTCTTAGGGCTGGTGGTAAATCATAGTAATGTTATCAATGCAACAAGAGCGAACCCAAATAAACAACTAGATAGTTAAATTGTCTGAAGTTAAAAATTAAAAGAATAAAGTTTAGAAAACTACGCCTTTGATATCTACAATTACGAATTACTTACTATTAAATTATGATCTGCTAGAAAGTAATGTCTACTCTACCTGAAGTTAAAAATGAAATCTTTACATTTTAAAAAACTACGCCCTCGATAATCTGCAATTACGATCTAGAGAGTCAAAATCTATAAAATTATAATCTGTTAGAGTAAAAGTATAAATATATTAAGCTATCATGCCTATGCAAGTAACACCTGAGAAAAGAAAGCGTCATAAAACTGTTTTCGTTCTTATTGAAATTGCCATTAAGTACAATGTGTCCAAAGTCCTGTAAGGTCTTAAGGAAATAAACCAGTTTGATATTTGAGTATGCTATGATATCTATCACACAGACAAGTTGGTTTCAAAAGCCGGGAAGTAAACGATCAAGCTATGGTTTAGTAACAAAAGAGAAGCCGCAGATAATAGCTATACTAATAAAAAGTAACATATCATTTAACCACACGATTCGATCCAATACACGCAGAATTACGAAAACAATACGACTTCCCTTCTACGTATAGATACCCCTATAGTGAAAGATAATATGGGTTAAGTAAAAAACAAACACTCTTATAGGGTAAGATAAAATGATAGGGAAGAATGGTAAAAAGAAAAGTCTTGAAATCATTGAAGCTTGAAGTTGAGTTCATCAACCTGTGCTGTTTAATATGATCCTTTCTTATAATAGCTTGGAACATATTCTGCTCACGGGATACTTCAATTACCAAAAACATTATTGGCAAGTATTTCTTTGGATCAGTTGATGTTTGTTTGCAACAGTCTGCAGTTATCTCTATTGTTTCAACTGTAAATACTATTACTAATTTGGTTATTTAATAATAATTTTCTTTGTTAGATTCAGATTTAATAACTTTATTTCTTTAGGCTTACAAAATAAGCACTTAGACAAATTTCAAACAGATTAATAAACGTTTCTTCTATTTTACTTATCATTGAGGCTGAAATGCACCATTTTTTGCCAGCATTTTCATATTAGCCTCGGGACTTGAATAATGAAAATTGGACGTCAGAATCTCATAAAAATGTCCTTTAGCGAACCCATTTCATTATAAAATCAAGGGCATCCCACAGGGAGCGCTCGGGTCCTCTCTGCTTCCCTCGAGGCGTATTCCAATCTAGCTTAATACGGCCGCAGATGGTGTTCATTCTGCTATTTACCGAGTCGCTGGTCTTAAATTTGCTACTCGATTATTGGATGTTGGTAAAGTTTCGGAAAACTATTTGGCATAAATGTTGCACATAATAACCACTGTCTATTTATTTGAAAAGTAGTGTTTAGTGTATAGTATAGTGATCAAAAAGGATCATTATTATACATACAACACGGGTTGATGAACTGCAGAAGTTCGAGCTTCTATGATTTCAAAGATTTTTCTTTTCCCTATCATTTTGTCTTACGAAATGATTTCAGACTCGCATGTTCACTCAAATTTCATCTACATACATCCCAAATCCAGCTGCCTTGTTTATAAACATGCTACTTTAAATAATGCTTACTAATAATAAACAGAAACCATCTCTTTTGTCTGACTCATTTTGTTTAAGTCTTTTGTTCCGCGTTTTAAAGCTAATCCGCTATTAATAACCCTGTCAACTAAAGTATAGTGCCTTTATACTCGTTGCGAGTTAAAGACAAATATATTATAATTACAATTTTTATTTACACATAATATCTATATCCCATCTATTCTAAAAATTTAACCGTCACCAGAAGGCAGAGTGCCCAGAATGCTGGCAGCATTGCCACGTTGGTGTCCAAGAGTCCTGTAAGGTCTAAAGGAAATAAAGCACTATGATATTGATTGTTGGATGGCGATGCATTGACCGAAATAAAAGCCAGCAATCCGATCACTTGTGAACTCTATGAGTATAGAGAGTGAGGTCTCGACCCCAAACGGCTCAAACAATCATTTTCCTTTTCTTCCTATTCGTAATTATAACGCAGTAATGAGCGTGAAAATAGCCTGAGCGAGACTGTTAATAAATAAGGTTTCATTGAGATTGGCTGCAGTGACCTCATCATCACCAAACTTCCGTTACTAATGTCAACATCAGCTGTCAATTCTGACGTCAGCTGTCATGTTTGTTGTTGGCAACAATCGCATGACGCCATTATAGGTATGCCTTTGTTAAATGTTTGCGTTGCGAGAATAGGTACTATTGTAACGATTCTGAGTGCCATTTCGAAAACAATGAGGAAACAATGTGGTTATCTTGCGATTATTAGATTCAGAAACCTTTTGGGCATGTGTTAAGATTATCATCATCATCAGCCCATGTTAGTCGACTGCTGGACCTAGGCCTTCCCTAAAGAACGCCCTGTCGCATCATGTAAATGTTTACATCCAGATGGGTACACTTAGTAGCACTAGTGCTGTTCAAAGACTCGACTACGGCGATCAAAGCTCAAAATCCCAACTATGAGTTCATAAAATAGCCGTTCACTTAGTAGCACGGAAACCAACAGAGTGTTTTAAGTGACACGAAGCCTCGTTCTGGACCGCTGCGGCGGTCAGAGACCTGCGTCTACGCAGCCGTGACCAGAACGGACAACGCTGTAAAAAAAACCTCTAATCCGTTCGCCACGTCGCTGATTGAGTGATTCGCGTCGGTGGATATTGACACCGATTCGGATCGATCTAGTTTCTATAATTGGTTATTGTAGTAGTTTCTTGGATGCCAAAATGTTCCCATCGCAAAACGTCTTAATGCCGGGGCAGTCCCGAACGCAGACTGTGGCTCGGTATTTTATCTACGAGTATATATAACACTAGCGGTCCGCCTTCGCAAGGGTATTTAACAAAAGTTTAATTTTTCATGGGATCCCTAATTTTTTTGAAAATAAACTTATAGCCTATGTTCACTAGAGATAATTTAGGATTCTAATGGTGAAAGAATTTTTCAAATCAGCCCAGTAGTTTCAGAGCCTATTCAATTTAAACAAGCAATCAAATATTTCCTCTTTATAATATTAGTAATAGACAACGCGTTTTCTGTTTTGTTTTTAGCCGTTTATCTGTTCTTTTCATAATTTTTTTTTATTAAATAGATACCGACATCATACTGGAAACATTCTACCACAAAATATACCAACGCGACTTATGTGTTTCTATCGTAAAGGAATTAATTTTAATTCCAAAGGGGATGAGTGAGCTTGAGGGTCCAGAGAGCATTTGACTTGAAAGTGGATTAAAAACTCTTTATTTTTCAATGACATTGACAGTAGGGGCGTTTACAAACTATAACTCGATGTTTCTCGAATGAGGACCGATATGGCGCGGTGGGCAAAGTTGCGCCTGCGTAGCGGGATGTTGCGGATTCGATACCCGCCTTTGCAAATGTATGTAATGTACGATCTGCATATTCTGTATTTTCTATGTATAACAAAAAATATCTATGATATATAATGTGTTATAAAGTGGGTATATCAGTCATGTAATACCCATAACACAAGTTCTGCTTAGCTTGGGGCCAGATGCTATATGCTATGTGGGTTGTCCAGAATTATTTATTTTACTAATAAATAATTAAATAACCCTGCCAAGTGTCTATTGCAAAATCTCTTAGATTTTGGGTTCTCTTGTAAGGTTGGGTTTATTTCTATTCGAGGAGACAAGACAAAAACCATAATCTGCTTTCTGCATAGAATATACGAACATTCTTTTTCCTTTCCACTGGATGGTTCTAGAACCCATTCTATCCAGCCAGGCGAGTCTAATTCTTATAGCTATAAAAATAAGAGTAATCACTTTAATAGTGAAATTACATATGATCTAAAAACCCAAGGCGTGTGGCGGACCGTGACGCACGCGACGCAGGTGTGAAAGAGACAGATGCATGTGTGGTTGATGCAAGACAAGGATAAGAGATGTTGAGAAAGAGTAATGTTGAAAAGATAAGTTAGAAGTTGGTTGAATGAATTAAATATCATAAGACTTTGTTACTTGAAGACAAAAGTGATGGTACTGTCAAACATAATGTAGGTAATTTAGGTAATAAAGCTTTTTCACTAAGTATGCCTTTTTTGAATGGGCTTATAGATTGAAAGGATAGAAAGTGTCGTCGCCAAAAATAATTTAAACCTACTTCAGGGAAACTCATTTTACAAAAACCTTATTTAATTCCAAACCGAATAGAAACAAAATTAATCTAAACATTCATTTAATGTACAAAAGAAAAGCAAGATAAATTAAATTTTCCAATATCTTACGAAAACATGAAAGTATACATTCTCAATTCAATTTTCGAACGAGATAAAAACAAATATAGACCAATCCCCGTGGGTCCCGCCATCTGTACTCGACATTTGTTAGAGTATTACTGCATTATCTATGGCGTACACCCCCGCAGTTAAATATTTTTAAAGATGGCGACTCACGCATAGACAATTGACATTATTATTGGAGGGAAAGTTAGGGGAGGCCTTGAACTTGTTTTAGATCAAGTTTTAGATAAACTAGTTGCTTGAATGACCAGCGATATTACAAATTGAGTATAGGAAAATTGGATATTTTCGGAAAAACTTAATTTATTTCTCTCTTAGTTCATTTTCTATAATTTTAAGGTAAACTAACCTGTATTTAAAGTCTCTGGTATGTTTGGAGCATTAGGGAAGATAAAACATTTTGAGCTAAAAATCAATACTTCCCCATATTTTCCCAAAATACAATTGAATCGAAAAAGTTGGGATCAAAGAAAACTGTTTTAGATTTGAGGCAAACAACTTTTCCGTAAGAATTTTTATTACTTGAACGCAGAAAAAAATTAAAACCAAGAAAATATTTGATTCTTGCGCCACTTCACGAGAGCTAAACTTTTAGTCTACCCTGAATGACGTTGGTCAGGTTAATAGTTAGCAATTATGGGATAAAAATGAATACTAGCAGTTAAATTATACGACCAAAATAGAACAAAACCGCAAGCCCTCGCCAGCATGCAAAACAAAAGCCTTGAATGAACCAGTACTAGTTGTAACTTGTAATAATCGATCTAAAAAATAGTAAAAACAAAATGGCGCCGTCATTCAAGCTGCGAGCAAAAAGACAATGTTTTCACGTGGGAATCGGGATGCAGCCCCGTTATAAGTACAGAGTTTGCGTCCTGTTTACTAGTTTAAAAAAAAACTCTGATGACGGAGGTTTGGTATTATAACCTCCTTGCTTTTTTAAATGCGAATATATGGAAGTAACTATACAGTAGTAATTCTGGCATAACCAAACTCTATTTTTTATGGACTTGATCTTAAAAAAGTTGTTATAAAATTATTATTGTTGATGAAACTAGGATAAACCTGGATCTTGGTTCCCATTTTTAAGCAAAATTATAAAATTTTATTTCATGAAACAGATCACATTCTGTTCTCGAAATTTATGACACTTTAGTACCTAACAAAAGCCTCACTAAAGTACGTAACATCCTCCAATATACATTTTGTAAAAAGGTCACAATAAAACAACCAGCCTCTTTGCACGCGAAAAGGTCTGACCTATCTCAATACACAAAAGAGGTAACAATAAAACTTAATCAACCTCTTTACGAAAGCGGTTGCACTTTCCCAACCACAGGATGGGGCGCGGCGGATGCGCTAGCAACCTATCTGGTTTTAGTGTACTAACATACGTGTTTGGATCTGACGTAAGCAAAGTGTAGAAGCTTGTGAAGATCTGGATTTACTTCCTTTCCTTCCGGACGATGATCAGTATTCTACGATCTATTTAATGTGACAAGCAGTCTTTCCCGCTTTCGCACGTATTTTATCATAATTTCAACAACTATTATTTTTTACGCATTCAATTGAATAATATCCGAATCTACATGACCGATTTGAAAAATTCCGTTAATCCTACATTATCGCCGATGAACAAAGACTGAAGAATATTTTCAAAGTGATTTGGATGAAAACATTAATTTAACCGAACGTGTATAAAAATTTATGATTTTCGACCTTTTGTCAAATATTTTTGTCAAATACCCGTTGGCAGCCGCTAGTATACATTATATCTAGTATCAATGACATAAGTACTCTTCACTCTCTTTACATATTGGGTACTATAATAACATAAATTAACTATAAAAATGACCTTAGTATACCTATAGAATGCAATGATTAAGTATTGAGGAGCCAAGCCATGATCTGGTCATGCAAAATTTATGAACCCTAAGCCTTTCAGGGTACACTAGCTTAAATTACTTTTCAAAAGCCTTTAAGAAATTGTCTGCGCTGAAATTACTCATCAACCAATTTAATAGGGCATGACTAGAAACTGAATGAGGGCTTTTCAATGCGACCTTTTTTTATCTAGCTCGATGATTTCATGACATTGACTTTTGTGCAGCGCCATCTAGTGTCAAAATAAAAAGAGTGATTGTTTTTTTTGATTGCATTGAAAAGCCCTCATTACGTGAAAAAATGTGAATACATTATCTTTAAGACCGCAGGTAAGACGCCAGAAAACGCTCGCGACTTAACCCTAAATGGTGTTAACATCAAACGTGTCACTCAATTTAAATACCTAGGGCATTTCCTTACCGACGATCTTAAGGATAATGTAGATATAGATAGGGAACGTAGGGCTTTGGCGGTTCGAGGCAACATGTTGACCCGTAGGTTTGCTCGTTGCTCTGACGAAGTGAAAGTAACTCTATTTAAAGCTTACTGTCAGAGCCTATACACGGGTAATCTATGGGTTAGCTATACCAAAAAATCGCTGGAGGCCTTACGTGTCCAGTATAATAACACCTTTAGGATGCTGCTGAGACTCCCTCGTTTTTGTAGTGCCTCAGAGATGTTTGCTCAATATCGAACGGATGGTTTTCACGCTATCATTCGGAAGAAAACAGCATCTCTGTTGAGCAGAACGAGGGCCAGCCAAAACAGCATCCTAAAAACCGTGGCGGAGCATTGTCTCTCTCCCACCTGGACACATCTTGCAAAATGTGTTCAACCTGTTTGTGGGTATAATGTCTAAATGATTGTTTTGTTAATTTAATCTAATTTATTTGTAATTTTATATCATTTCTTTAGTTTTTAATCTAATTTATTTCTAATTTATTTGGATTTATTCTAATTTGTTTGTAATTTAATTTAATTTATTTTAATTTTATTTTATTCTTTTATAATTTAATGTTAATTATTTTTAATTTAATTTGCATTTGTTTAATTTAATTTAATTTAATTTCCAATTGCCTTTTTATAAATTTAGAATTTTATTTAATTAAGTTTGTGTGAATGTAATATGGATTATTTTATCTGAAATAAATGAATACAATACAATACAATACAATTACTGTCAAATTGTCAGTCAGACTATAAATAGGCAAAAACCATAAATTACTAACGTTAAGTAGAAAATAAATTAATAAGAATCCATTATATCAAGTTATTAGTGTAAATTATAGCTCTCTTCGAAACGACTCGACTTTTAAAAGTGCATAAATCCAAATTCCTACAAATCAAATTTGAATAAGTTCTATCCGGTACAAATATTCAAACGTTTGAAAACGGACCTGCATTCGATCCTCAACTGCTATTGGTTGTTTCCGCTGCTACAGTTGAGCGTAGAGTTAGTACAACAGAAGCCGTTACAGACGCTCTTCACTTCGCAGATAGGTGGAAGTATACTATACAGTGAGTTCTCGCGTTCCCACACTAATGACCATAGAGTATAAGCATAATTTTTCTTTCTAAACGTTGCGTCACTAATGGGAAGCTCACGATTTGATTACGAGTAATGATTCACTATCAGATGATTTGTGATGAGACAAAGACCTTTGTTCAATGAATGCTAGTGGGTACCTACTAGAAACAAAGTGGTGTGAGAATGTCTTCGATTTTAAATTGTGTTAAGAATGAGTATGTTCTTAAACAAAGTTCTTATTCTACTATGACAGTTGACAATGGTGATTAAACGTTAAAAAAATGAGTACTTCGTGAAAGACAACAAACTCACAAATTTGATATAAAATACGGATAATTGGATAGAAGCTCCACTACCGACCAATTTCAATTACAATAAACAGTAAAACTTATTGACTAACCTAAAAAAATCGTTAACCAACTTATATAAACGACATTTTCATCCAATGACCATAGACAACATTTGAGATAACACATTCCAATTAAACGCAGAATCAAAATAGATACAGCTATGTTTACAAACAGAATCGATTCCAGTGACAAATCGATATATCGATTTATTCGATATGTTGCGACGAAAGGTGATGTTCCCACGGTACCGCGTGAGAAAACCCTCTCGAGAGCGTGCCAGAGAGGGACAGTAGATGAGTGATTACGAAATAACTGGTTGAGGGAGCGAGATAGGTGTAATGATAGCTTAGGTTTTTGAAGGCCGTCGAAAATTCGAAGTGAGTCATAAAGAATTCAGAGGTACGTTGTTCTACTTTGATTAGACATACTGGATACCGCAAGAAGAAAGTTTACTTTAGTGCTTTACCGAAATTTTTAGTTGAAAAGGCAACAAAACTATTTGAAGTACCCTAACGTAATTTTAAGTTGAGCAATTGAAGCCAATCAAGGCGAATTTGATTATGACATTAATATAAGATTGAATTTACGCGCAAAAACTGCCTATTTTAACAATGACAGGCACAAAACTTATTACAAATGAAAATAGAAATATGAATGCGGGTTATCACTTATCGATTACTATTGCTTACTTATAATAAAAAAAAATTATAAGCATGACTGAACAATAGAACAGCAAACTTCCGCACATTTTAAATTTCGAGTGCGCAAGGTGTTCTTGATTTGAATAAAGTCATCGACACATTCACTATGGTTTCCCAACGGAAACGGACAGCTATATTACAATCAGGTGCCATAAAAGGCAGGTGATTGGCTATAATAGATTCCAAATTCAAATAATAGATTCCATATTCATACCCCGGAAGCTAAGCATCTTGCAAATTAAATTTACTTAATATTCACATCTTGTGCGATTTTTAGGCTTTATGTCTAAATGCATAGCGTTCAGTTTACATTAGGGTCAATTTTAAAATACTCTGAAGTACAGAGTAAATTGCACTCTAATTTGATCAAGATAGGGTGTAATTCCAAACGTGTATTGCGGTTTACACCTGTAACTCCATGCATTTAGCGTGAAATTACCTGCAATCGAAATTCTTCTGTATCTCCTAGACAGCAAAGTAAAAATTTAAACCGACCATCGCGTTACATTTCCGCGTAAAAAAACAACCTTAGCCCGTTGCAGTAAGACGTTGGATGTTTCGAAATCCATACCGCGTTTCCCACGGTGCACCTAGTTAGTTCGAAATTTGAAATTGTTTTTTTTTTAACAAAGGGTTGCCATGTCACATCTGGTCACCAGATTTACTGTGATTTTATTGTCTATTAACAAATACCTGGAAACAAAAGTTTTTTGCAAATCTTTACAATAGTGTCGTTTATGACGGTTAGTATTGTATTAACTTTGTAATACATTCAAGTTTGGGCTTGTTCTTCTACTCTTTTTTACTTGTCTTGCATTTTCATTCGCATCACGAATATACGTAAAACGACTGAGTCTACGACATAGATCTTATCAGATTGTTTTTCTAAACAACCACGGTACGTCACGGCTTCGCACGGGTATTAAACAAAAACTCTAAATTTTTATACACACACGTTGGGTTACTTTATTGAAGTTAACCAACGGATCCCTAAATTTTTTGAAAATATTCTATAGCTTATGTTCATCCGGGATATGTATTCCCATTTTTGGTGACTACCTACCTATTCAATTAAAAAAACCAACGATCGAACCTTTCCTCTTCATAATAGTAGTATAGACTAGCTTCTAGTTCCGACTTCGCTCAGGTGGTATGTAGCCAGTATAAATCAATGTTTAATATTTATAAGAAAATTCAGATACCTATTTAATTTTCAAACTGATCACCAAAAATTTTCTCACGGAAAATGCTGAGCTAAATTTTTACAACCAAATTCATCCCACTTCTAAGCTCAATTTCAAAAGGCGCTAACTCCAAAAATATCAATAATAGGCCGTAAACCTTTGTTTAGTTCAAATCGATATTATAACCTTTAAACTGGTTACAAAGGCCGCGAGGGCATGAGAAAACACGAATGTAAGATATAACGAGATTGCGGGAGAGAGTATACTATAGCATTAGAAGATGCGCAACGTAACTGTTTAGAAAGAGTTGTGGTGATTCTGTAACGAATATAATGGCAATGAAAACGTAGTTACACATTTATTTCTGACGGACAAATATAGACATGTTTGTCTTATTTAGGCTTATTCCCATAGGTACATGACTCCATTGTTTAATATAAGTAAATTGCTTAAATCTATATTATAGTTTTAAACGTTCTTCCTAAATAAAATAAAATTATTAAGTAGTACATACTTGACCATCTTATACTGTTTTCTTTATAACGTTCCAAAAATAGTCGAGAAGATTCGCCATCATTACCAATTTTTACTCGTTCCAAAATAAGTCGGAACGTTTTGCCATAACCAATTTTTACTTTTACCTAATCGTGACCACCACTGTATAATTGGACGGACGGAACACCGAAAGGCAATTTCGTAAGGTTCCCAGTTCCCACGCTAGTTAGTGACCAATGGCGTCTTAGGGTCTCGGTAGTCAATACATCTAACGACGCGAAAACCGGAAATCTACGACATAGTTTTAAAGATGGTGATCTGCATCGACGCAAGACGTTTAATAAATAGAATGCTGGACAATCCACACAGCATCATTTAGTACCAAGCTAAGCAGACTTGTGTTATGGGAAATAGACTGATATATGTAAATAATAAAATATTACAAAGATATTCTGTAACTAGCGGTCTGTCCGGGGTTCGTACG
Source organism: Eupithecia pulchellata (assembly GCA_963931895.1). Lineage (NCBI taxonomy): Eukaryota > Metazoa > Arthropoda > Insecta > Lepidoptera > Geometridae > Eupithecia > Eupithecia pulchellata. Next base: position 951,510 of record OZ007550.1, on the reverse strand, counting down.
GATATTTAACAAAAGTTGAATTTTGCATGCGGATCCCTCACTTTTTTGAAAATATTCTACAGCCTATGTTCTTTAGGGAAACTTTAAGATTCTAATTTCTAATTTCTCTCTAGGTGAAAGAATTTTTCAAATCGATCCAGTAGTTTCGGAGCCTATTCGACTTGTCTTAGTGCTTTTGTAAGCCAAGATAACTAAAGTTATTCAAATCTGGAATCTAAATTATGTGATCTGACCCGTAGATGTGCGGTTTAGAATGGATCAATTCCTTTTTAGGTGAGCAGTGTCCGTTGCTTTCGAATTCCTTTGGGTCCTTTCAAATCTCCTGGTCCTTTATTCACAATGCAATAGCCAATCCAAACGCGTTACATATATACGATACCGACGATACGATAGCGGCGTGGAAAACAATGTCTTACAAAACAAGTGACGTCATACGGTAAAGGCAAGGAATCTATGAGATAGACTAAGGCGCCAGCAAGTACTCATATCAATAGATTTCTATGAAGTGGTATCGATAAAGGAAGTCTATGAGTTCAGAGATATTGCAGCACACAGACGCCGAAAATAGATTTACGAAAATGTTTCGTCTACGAATTTTTATGCTATGTTTTAAAAATGTTCACATGTAGGTATATATCGCGACTCGTTTAGGTAAAAATACATTTAGGGTCGTTTTGGTCTATTTTGCGTACCAAATGCGAGTATAACCATTAGACAGCCTATCTCCCAAAAGCGCAGAATCTGATTTTCCAACAAACTTTTCATCGCAATGCGTTCAAATATTTAATTTCATTGAAATTTCGGCCGCTTTGTGCAACCAGCCATTCTTCAAGTCAAACGACTTCGAAATCCAAAAGTATACCTAAAAATATACCCGTAGCTAACAAACACCTTTTTATATACCCAACACACACATTTATATACAAAAACACCCGCATCTCTGCATCTGGACCATAAATTTCATAGAAAATGCATCAGCCGGCCTCACCTTTCCGTAATTTTGTTTCCTTTCCTCTTTCACGTTTACCTGAACGTATCTTGCATCTCGTAAGCAGCTGTTTGATAATTTTTTGCTACATTGCGGTCTTTATTATTTACCTGATCATTAAATATATCTATTTGGAATTTTCGGAACAAGCTTCTGCATCTAGATGTCGCATATATATAATTTTCGTTGGATATTTTAACCCAATTCAAGCTTATAATATTTATTTAATTAAAATATATATAAATCAGACCCATCCTAAATTGTAAGACATTTGATAAGAAAATATCTCCTTGAAAATCATATATCTGCGCCACGGCTACATGTCCAGATTGCAAAAACAAGCGTAACGCCTCATTTTGTCTGTTGGATATATAGAATAATATATTGATGAAAAATACTGAATTTTTATATGATTACATATAAAAATTTAAAAAAGATTATAAAAATTTTGCCTACCTATTTACTACATATTTTTTGCAAAAACCGTTAAAATTGGGCTTCGTTCCACGATCAGCTGATAGATTGCGAAGAATAGACGTTTTCAAATTTCGAATTCAATGAAACTTCATGGAGTTTCTTTTTTTTCAGAAATTGCAAAGGCTCTGGCCACGCTCCATACAGCCTAGAGAAGGTCGAATGCAGAAAAAAGTTAACAATAGACCAGATGTTCGAAACTTGAATGCCAGCTGATTCTGGCAAATTAGGGTTCCCAGTCTCGCGATAACCAGATGGGTGATACTAATACAATATTTAAAAGTACTAAATAATTACCAAAGTTTTGTAAGCTTTGGTATTATGTGAGTCATAAAAAAATTTTGTACGTTGCTTACCCAACACTACAGGTATCTTCGTAACCTTTCCTTATCCCATTCAAAATTCATACATTTTGGGAAATTTACAAAGTCAGTCGATAACAAACCTTATTTTCCTTAACACAGACTTCAATAAAGCTGGACCAACAAATTATTATAAATTATTCCTCTTTAACATCTTCGTTTATCTTAGGCAAACCCCAATTAAATAAATTTCAAATTTAATAATAACTGATATCAAATTCAGCGATACCCAGACTTCAATCGATTTTTTAATTAAATTATATCAAAACTAACGTATAAAACTTGAAAATAATTTACTATAGACATTAATATTGCATATGTAAACCCCAATAATAAGGTATTATGTATAAATATAATTAACACGAGAGTGGCAACCCTAACACAAAAGCGCCTGGCGCACGCCCTCAAGATCCCGTTGCGAAACAGCTGTTCCAAGTTTGAAAATACGTGCGACAGAGAGATGCAATCTTGAGGTGAGACAGAAAGGGACAGGTAGAGGACATGTGTTTGTAAGTGATAAGCCCGAAATTTCATAAGAGCTAAAAATAAGTACCTCTTATGAGCTATATAGAGTACTAAATGTCTAGGTATAAAGTAGTAAAGTATATTTAGAGGAATTTCAATTTTGGCTTTTTTTGTTGGAGCGAGATTTGTCGTTTTAAATAAATAACAACGAATAAAACTAAACGTTATTTTCCCCTAAAACGTAAACCATTTTCTATGATGGGTTGATGTAAATAAATAATGATGGACAATCCAAACACCATCATCAAGATCTACGTTGCAGAGCTATGAGTACTAGAGGACTGATATACAAAATATTAAATAGATACATTTATTATACATAGAAAACGACCAGATCACCCTGAACAAATATCTGCAGATTATACAAACATTTGTTTTTTGCCATAATCAAACTCGCAACGAGTTTGCAAGAGTCCTGGTCTAAAGGAAATAAAGCACTTTGATTTTGATTCAGAGGTCGTTTAAACAAATTGTGATAATAGTGCCTACTATTTGAGATTTCGTACTCAAATTACGAAATACTCCAAAAATATAATTCATAGACGCATACGTTCCTGAATTTGAGTTAAAATTATAATTATTTTGTAAACAGCAAGCCAGTGTCGTTATCAAACTATTGTAATGGGAATTCACACAGTAACAATTACGAAGGAAACGATAAAAAACATACTTCCTACTGATAAATTGATAAATACGTGTGAATTATGAATTTTTGGTCAAGGGATTTAAGATACATAGTAGAGGTACTAGATATTGTCTAGGAGAGATTAACTTAAGCGATAAGACCCTCTAATACACAAATAAAAACAATAATTCAATTCAATTCAAATAATAAACAGACGCTTATTTTATTTCCCTAAAAAAACCTGATTGTTTGCAGTCAGCAGTTGGCTCAATTGTTATTATAAATATTACTACTTTTAATTTGGTTATTTAATTGTCATTTTCTTTCTAAATAAAGATTTTACCTTATTTAGCAAAAATTAACATATTTGTTTAATAATTATTATTTCTTACTACGGTGATATTGCAGCCAAACAAATGCAAACACTTAATAATACACAAAATACTTTCAATGCCTTTAAAATTGCCAAAAACAAAAGCCTTCAAAGAACCATAAAACTATATAATTTCGCCAAAACTATTTAAGTATTTTTTTTTTCACTTTTCCCTCCCTAATCTTTAAAGTCCCGCCAGATGTCGCGACCGGAACAGCGGAAACAAAGCGCCATCTGTTGTTCGTAAGAAAAAACTATACTAATGTGATAATTTCCGAGACAATAGACTTACTTTCATTTTAAAACTAGGAAAGCTAAAATATTGCCTTGACAGACTTATATCATTTTAAAAATCGCTAGCTAAAATATAATTTTTAATGTTGTACATAGGGGGTGGTGAAATTCTATGCCGGCACCACACGGCAGAATTGATAAAATTGATAAAATACATGAATAAAATGAACTATTACAAGAAACGTGAAGATAGTAGCCGTCCGGGATTTTTTTTGTAAGCAAAACCAAATCATCAACATCGGTCCAAAAGTTATAGAAAATACGCGAAAAAAAATCCTAAAACATTCCGACAAAGACTTTCCTAATTTTTCCAAGTCGGTTAAACACGACACCTATTACCAAAATTTGTAATACATTTACACAACTTAAAAACATATAAGCAATTATTAATAGGGTTAATGCCCACACCTCGTTTAATATTAAAATAATTAAGTTTCTTTGAACTTTTAACGCGACACTAAAAAAATTGAGCAACTTTTTATTTCGGACAATTTATTTTGCAATTCAAATTGTCTGAACAGCGGGGATACACGACCGATTAAATATTCAAATAAATCATCATCATCATCGTCAGCCCACATCAGTCCACTGCTGGACATAGGCCTCTCCTAATGAGCGCCATAGCGCCCTGTTTCAGCATTTATTTCTTTATTCAAATACATAAATGCTGGTAAATCCACACAGAATCGTCTAGATTCTTCCTGAGGCCGGAATATCCTATATCGGTCGTCAATTTGTACAAATAATCTATATCTTTACCAATATTATAGAGAAGAAAGAATTAACTGTTTGTTGGTTGTTTGTTGGGATTGAATAAAGACCGAAACAACTGGACCGATTTGAAAAATCCTTCCGCTATTATAGAATCGTACATTATCCCTGTTGAACATAGGCTATAGAATATTTTCAAAAACGTTAGGGATCCGTACCAAAACTTCAACCAACCCAACAAAGCAAAAAGCAATATATTATAATTATTGAAATGTTTGTTACATCTATACTATACCCGTCCGAGAAAATTTGAGTAAAATATCCTCGCCTATTTCGGATTTCCATACCAATATGGGCAATAACCCCCAAATGATGAATAATGCCATCTATGGCGCTCATTAGGAGGCCTATGTCCAGCAGTGGACTATCATAGGCTGATGATGATGATACCAAACAGGGTCTCGCTTATAGAGCTACTATTTAAATTACGACCAAAACTCTTTAAAGTGAGTATTTAAATTTAATTTAATGACCATCAAGGTGCAACAGGTGCCGACCAGAAAAACTGGATCATTTACAAGCAGATGGCACGCGCCATTTCGAAAAATTAATAATTTAACGAGATCCTTGTAGACAACGACGGCATGGATACCGAAGATATTATTTTTAGCTTATAATTTTTATTTATAGCTTGTTTAGTTGATCTTCACAACATACTAGCGGTAGCCCCGGCTTCGCACGGGTATGTAACAAAAAAAATAATTATGCTGATAATTATTTTTTTGCTCTTATAGCCTATGTTCATTAGGGATATTTTAGCGGTCCGAACGGTTTCGCATGGGTATTAAACAAAAATTTAATTTTCATGCAGATCCCTAACTTTTTGAAAATATTCTATAGCCTATAATCATCACGCAAAATATAGGATTTTAATTGTGAATTTTTTTTTCAAATCGGTCCAGTAGTTTCGGAGCCTATTCAAACAAACAATCAAATCTTTCCTCTTTATAATATTAGTATAGAAATCAAAGTCACTTCCCGCTGTCTGTCTGTCCCTATGTATGCTTAAATCTTTAAAACTACGCAACGGATTTTGATGCTGTTTTTAATGGATAGAGTAATTTAGGAGGAAGGTTATTTATATCTATAACAAATATTAGCATCAGCATTGCACCCGTGCGGAGCTGGGGTGGGTCGCTAGTTAATAATAATACTTTGCGATGGCAAGCAGCCCTCTTATTGATAACTAGCGGTCATTCCCGGCTTCGCTCGGGTAGGTATTTAATAACAATGACAATAAATATAATTTTTAACACACACAATTTGGGTTGGTTATTCATAATCATAATTGTCTGGTATCTTAAACAGTTAGGTACTAAGTACTAATATTTCTTTCTCTGATTTATGAACTCTCTCAATAGAAGAAGATTGTTGTAAATACCCGATCGAAGCCGGGATCGATCGCTAGTTATGGGGTTATAATAAGGGGGTTAGTGTTTAATACAATAATTAGATGACTTAGGGCACAAAAAATACTTTCTACAAATTAAGATTATACGAGACGAAATGATGATAATAACACAATAATTAATAATAATAAGTTCTTTACCAACAAAGACAATTGCAATCAAATAAGTAACAAATACATATTACAACCACTATTATACTTGAAACAAAACAGAATTAATACAAAAAAGAAAATAAACATTTTAATTAGAACAGTCTCGATGCAAATCATGAAACCGTTACAAAAACAAAATCATCTACCGTGAACCATAAACTCCATATTTAGAGTTACACATAAATCAAACGAAACAGCTAAGTAAAAAAATCGATCGTATGAAGTTGATTATTTATCGGAGATAGCGAAAAAACCGTTAGTAACGTACAATAGACAGCGTTATTGCCGAAGCGTTACGCGTAAAGGTACGTTATGGTAGTAATTTGAATTTTCATAAAAAATAAATAATATTTTATGTTTTTTTTATTAAATATTTTGTGTTTATTCTCTTACCATTTGTAATCCTAGTTTAAGCAACTTTGTGAGAGAAAATAAACTTTTTATTTATTTACTTTTCGTATAATTGTAATACTATTCGTAATTGCGATGAATATTGTTGTATAGCTATATCCGAAATTACTATGAAAATATGTTATAATTTTCAAACAAATACTAGATGTTGTCTACTATTGAATTTTGTATTAAACCTGTTTCGATTAATACACTCACCTAATCCAATTTTCTTTTTAATCTTCTTCAACACCTTCATCTTAGATCCTTTCTTATCCTTAACCGGGGTGATCTCGGGCTCCATCGCCATCGGAGGCAGCACCAGGGTCTGCGGAGGTCCCGACGACCTGGGGCAGGCGGGACACTGACAAACCCCCCTCGCCTGCCTCACACTCGTACAGCTTACACCCATCATTTGTTATATCCTTTTAAAGATAAACTTTAATTCATATCACAATAGAGTCACGATTTCACAGTCACGCTCGAAGTAACGCAAACCGAAGACCGAAGACGCGGGACGTCCGCACGCGACGCGTTCCGAACGCGGAGTGAGCGCTGTTGATTCTAGATACGCACTCACCGGCGCACGCATGAAACCAGCCCTTGCAGTTGACTCTCTCCCCCAAACGAGTTAGAATAGGACGGAGCGTCTGAATGTCAACAGGGGTAGCTTTTTCAGGAGCAGATGAAATTAAACAAAGGACTTTGCTGTGCTAATTTTGTAGCGGCATGAGCAATTATGTTTTGTCTAAGGTTTTCGTTTTGTTCGGTCAGTCTATTACCTTTAGTGGGTTGACTTGTTTAGGTACAAGGCGGTCTGTTAGACCTTTAGGGACTCATTATATAAACATGCGTTCTATATATTCCAATATTATTATATCCGACGATTGTTTGTATATAAGGTGTATCAATATTTAGTTTATAAGCACTGTTGAGATAAGTTACGTCGAATGTTTTTTTTTTCAAATGGCACCCGATATTAGTATAAAATATACTTTATTGCACAAAAGTTTTACATAGGCGAATTAGAACATAATGCTAGATAGATTCTCTACCTGCTAACCTTTGGGTACTGTGGTCAAAATTTTGTATGATATTAATCGGTTTGTATCAATTTTTATTGTATTTATTTACAAATAACTTAAAAGATTGTTACCTAAGTATTAGGATTAATATAAGTTAAGTAAGTGATAAGTATATACCTAGTAATACCTCTTATTGAACGGTGCGAAAATTCTGTGTCTAGTTAAACTTAACTTAGGCTTTAAGGAACTTTTAACCGAAAAGGAATAATTTCTTTTACATAAATAAATAAATAAATAAATAATTTTATTCTATTTTATTATTAGACTGATCTCGAAATTAATTAGAGCCTGCCTAAAACACATTAGTCTAGGTTTAGTACCATTACTAGTGTAATTTCTTATCCTAGACTAGCGGTCGGCCTGGGCTTGGCACGGAAATTTGACAAACAATTTCATATACATATTAAAATGTTTACATACTTTGGGTAACAAAATTCAAGTTTAAAACTAATATTATACATAGGAAAGATTTGATTCATTGTTTGAATTGAATAGGCTCCGAAACTACTGGACCGATTTGAAAAATTATTTCACCATTACAATCCTAAATTATTTCTGATGATCATAGGGTATACCCTATGTTCATCAGAAATAATTTGGATGCATATTCTATAGAATATGCATGCCCAGCGTGGGGATCTATATGCATCTATAGCGCTCATTAGGGGAGGCCTATGTCCAGCTGTGGACTATTATAAGCTGGTGAAGTGAGGTTACTTTTAGCGATCATCGCATAAGAGTCAACTTGGAGATTATCGAACTAGTGAAATGTGCATGCCATTATCCGTCTAGCGACAGATGCGGGCACACCTTGCGCCGGGGCGCAGAATTCTGCACGCGCGCGTTTTTGTACGCCTTCTTAACATCTGGGGTTTTGATGGTTCAAAGACCTTAAGTTCAATGGAGAATATAGTTTAATGCCGGATAATCCACACAGCATCTAGCGTCAAGCTAAGCAGAGCTTGTGTTATGGGAACTAGATGAATAATGCTGGACAATCCACACAGCCTATTCAATTCAAACAAACAATCAAATCTTTCCTTTTTAAAATATTAGTATAGAATAGAAGATATAGAAGATATATATCTGATATCTCTTGAGATATTATTCAGAGATTTGATATAGTCGTAATTATATTTCATTAAAATATTTAGAAATCTAAGAGTTGGTCGTTGACTTACCACACAGTTTGTAAAGTTTCGGTAGTGTCATCGTTTCTAAATGTATTTATGATGTTAATTGTAATAATAAATAAATAAAAACAAATTATTTCGAGTACCATGGACTCATACAAAAATTACATTTAAATACACAATAATACGTATAAAAGTATAATGAACAATTGTAGCATTGCCATACAACGTGGCAATGCAGCCAGCATCTTGGGTACACTTCCAACTGGTATTGATATGGATCAGTTGAGCTACCTGTAGTTTGTTCGCAACAGTCTGCAGTTAGCTCAATTGTTTCAATTGTTAATACTAGTTTTTATAATTAGATCATTGTAATTTTATTTGTTAATAAAGAAGGGGTCTATATCTCTATGATTAAAAAATAAGAATAATAAAATAAAGATTTTTTATTTTATTTTTTATTATTCAGAGATTTTTTACAGATTCTGTATGTAACGACGAAGTCACGGGCAAAAGCTACTTATTTTACAATTACCTAAACAAAGCGTCATCGAACCTGCACCTTCTCCTTTCATTATGTCCAATTACATTGCTTAATGACAATTAGTCAGTCACCAAGGGTTAATAGTTTCCGGCTAAATCGTTACATTCAGCCATTTAGCTAATGGTTGAACGTAATCGGTTGGCGCGAGATAATTTTTTTGAGGTATTTAATTCGGCGTTCTTCTAGGAATAAAACTATGTGCGCAAAGATTTACAGGTTTATAATTCACTAGCGGTCCCTAAATTTTTTGAAAATATTCTATAGCTCATCATCATGTTCATCATAAGAAATTTAGGGTTCTAATGGTGAAATATTTTTTCAAATCGGTCCAGCAGTTTCGGAGCCTATTCAATTCAAACAAACAATCAAATCTTTCCTCTTTATAATATTAGTATGAATAGAAAACTCTTTATTGCACACTTAAAAAAACAATTATAAATTTAAATATGAAATGACAATTGGCGGTCTTATCGCTCAAGAGCGGTCTCTACCAGACCGTTACAAAATACTTCTAATTTGATATGTCACTTAAAAACAATTACAAATCAAAATATTTACAAGAGATGTAACAATTGGCGGTCTTATCGCTCGAGAGCGGTCTTTACCAGACCGTTACATACCTTTAATTTAATATCTCACTCAATAATAAAAAAGCTTCACATCTTGCTAATCTGCTATCACATCTGATACTTTACCGTTTGTCAATCACCCTGTATTATAATAGTTCAAGATGTTACCTATTGGGTATTAACTCTTATGATCTACAGAATAAGGTATAAATTGGAGTAAGGATGTTTTTTTCTAGGGTATTTTCTAATGTACAGGATGTTTGACAAAGCAATTTTGGTAAAGTTTTTTTTACAGTCGTAAAACCTTTATTGTCACAGAAAATTACATAACAAAATAAGAGCTAGTATTTACAATTGAAACAGTTGAGCTAACTGCAGACTGTTGCAAACAAACTATCGGTAGCTCATTCTGAGTAAGTAATTAAAATATTGAGTCCATGAAACTGTAGAGAAGTTGAAGGGATTCATAATGGTCTGTTAACCTAAAACAGTTGCTAATTAGGATAGGATATTCCGCTACACAGCTTTTTTTTTCAAATTTATCGGTAGTCAGCCTACAATTTTTTTTTTCACAATTTTCTATGTATAATAAAAAATATCTATCTATTTAATAATATTGTATTAATGTATATCAGTCATCTAGTACCCATAACACAAGCTCTGCTTAGCTTGGGGCTAGATTGATGTGGATTGTCTTGCATTATTCATTTATTTATTTATACCTATGTCGAATAATCAATTAACTACGTTTCGTTAACTTATCCAAAGAAATATTTTAGTTTAAGATTCAAGTTATTAGGGACTAGCGGTCCGCCCCGGCTTCGCACGGGTATTAAACAAAAATTTCAGAAATTATACACAATAACATGATGGGTTTCACATTCACAGTCTTCATACGGATCCCTTACTTTTTTTAACTGCATTGGGGTTTTTGACATTCACTCGACTCCATTACTGACACTGGCCGTAGAGATAAAGCAAGCACCGTGCGCTATATATTCAACCTCTTTCTATTATGACGCGCTATAATAGAAAAAGAGGTTAAATATACAGCGCACGGTTCAATTATTGAATTTTTCATGCGGATCCCTAACTTTTTTGAAAATATTATATAGCCTATGTTCATCACGAAAAATTTAGGATTCTAATGGTGAAATAATTTTTCAAATTGGTCCAGTAGTTTCGGAGCCTATTCAATTCAAACAAACAAACAAACATACAAACAAACAAACAAACAAACAAATCTTTCCTCTTTATTATATTAGTATAGATAGATATAGATTTAAATAATATTAACGGAACACCCTGTATAAGCCAGCAAGATGTACGAAATATGTTTTTCTAAAATGACCCTTTCTTTGCAGATGTATCCTGTAACGATAGGGTATAGAAAGTACAAAAGGGCACGTGGCTAGGTGTATTTTATCTGTGGTGAATAATTTTGGCGATTTAATTTGTATCAAGGTGAAATTTTCAACTTAACTGTTAAAGTTTGTAAGGAATTTTTTCCATGTCATTGTAGTATTGTTAAATAGATTATTATGAAGATCAATATTAGATTTTGGCGTTACTTTTCGGAAATCTTGGTGAAAAAGCCTTTTACTCGATAGATGATTACATTGGCCAGATGTCGCTCCATTCCACACGAAAAATAGCATGTAAGAAACTGAATGTTGTGCTTAGTTTTTGGTACCAATTTAAATAATTATTGACATGTATCTAAATCAGATTAAACTTAGATTTAGATAGGCAAATCAAAAATTGTAGTAGACACATAAGTTATATATGAATGTACTGGTGGTTTCTTTTTCACTTCTTCCACTAGTGGACAAAAAATTGAAGTGAAGAGAAATCAATAACAACTTATTTTAATAATTATCTGTTTGAAATTTGACTTGTCTAAGTGCTTATTTTGTAAGCCTAAAGAAATAAAGTTATTGAATCTTAATCTAATCTGAATAGTTGTAATTAAGTAAAAAATTAATTAAATAAATAATTAATTATTAAAATTAATTAACTAGCTAAGGAAATTAAAACAACATACAATTTTGGTACATAAACCAAGCGATTTTTTATCCGATATTTATCGATTAATTTATGTCGTGTATCCGCACATTTCGTTTGATCAACGTTCGAAAATACGCATTGTATAGTTTTTTGCTGATATAAATGATTTAATTTTATTTATTTTTATGGTTTTTAAGGTTCCCGTTTATGACTATGAGCCGTAAATCAATACATAGAGAAGAGTTTTGAATCATTGTAGATAATAACGATCATTTACTATGTCAAAATTATTTACTATGTCATGAAATGTATGTACCTATATTATTGTTTAAATTAATGTTAATATTTTAAAATAATTTTTGATTTTAATTTTTCGCCCTTCCAGGGTGCATGTACCTAGTGAAAACTATACTAACCATTCAATTAGACCTAAGAATGAATGTACATGTAAGCAAAAATAAATGAAATATGAAATATGAAAATCTATACTAATATTATAAAGAGGAAAGATTTGTTTGTTTGTTTGAATTGAATAGGTTCCGAAAGTACTGTACCTTTTTGGAAAATTCTTTCACCGTCAGAATGATAATCATAGGCTATAGAATATTTTTTAAAGTTAGGGATCCCTATGAAAACTTCAATAATATAACAAATCATATATAAAAACTTTTGAAATTCTGTTAAATACCCGTGCGAAGCCGGGGCTGACTGCTAGTTTTAAATGATATTTTTTTTTCAATCAAGCCCCTTTAAGTTTCCACAAAATCAATAGGTATCGGGGGCAGGGCAGGAATCGAACCTGCACATGCCATCAAACAAAGCCAGATGCACTCGTGCCATGTGCCGGAAACGGGTGCGTTTGCCTTTGATAATCGCTGCTGGCGGGACTGGTCAAGGGTGAGGCACGCAGGCTTGAGAAAGGTTCAGTACATTATTATTATGTAAAAATGCTTGATTGTTTACTGTTAAGCTATCAATCTTTGAAAAGAAATAATGTGATTATCTTAAAAGTTTTAACGGACTGTTTATTTTCAATTCATTTTATTTTCTCTCTAGGTAAGCTGCAGCGCTTTTGTTAATTATAAATTAAAGAACTAATAATAAACTTAAAAATGCATTTGTATTATACATAAAAAAACATATAGAACTAGCTGAACTGATGAAATTAAATAAAGCTCAGTTGCAAATAAAGTCTGATTCAGTTGCTTTTTTGTAGGGGAACTTCTACCTCTTATTTTGCGAAAAAGCCTGCAGCAAAGGACCATCAAGGAGAACGGACGAGTATTTTTATACCACATTTATCAAAATCGCTTTATCCATTTTGATGGTTGAAGGACAAAAATCCGACAACAACCTATCTCGTGGTGTTAGTGATTCTACATAATAATCACTCGAAAAAACACACGTACATATGTCGCGTATCAAGCGTAGAATTAACAGCAATCGTTCGCACAAGAAACGAACACGTGTGTCGCGACGACGACGAAGCGACGCGAGTAACAAGATGACAGAAATCGTTCGCAGAAGAAACGACTGAACCCTAAAAACTAAGCTTTGATATGTCACGCAGGCGCGTGCGGTCAATCGCGTGCCGTCAGACACGACAGTTTTAATTTACTATTTATATTTATAACTAGCTTATGTTCCTGACCTCACTCGTTACCGTCACAGACCTGCAAGCCTTATTGTCTAACTTGAAATCCATTACCAGTGAACTTCAAACCGATCACCAGTTGTAGACCCAGTCAGAATGTTGTCAGTATTGTCTACATAAGTATTCAACTGGTGACGGTTTCAGCTATTTACATACGAAAGTGACAATCGAAGTCCAAGCTAGGTTTGAAATGCCAAAATGAAGCCGATTACGATTACCAGTTGAGTTGGACAATAGAGCCGCGGTTTAGGATGCAATGCATTTTAATGTCATCAAAGACAATATAAATGAAAATTTAACAAAAATTATAGGATGGTAAACAACAAGGTACTAAAAATAGGAACGTAAATTATAACAGCGCGTGTCATAATTTGCATAAATCGAAAAATGTGCAAATTCGAGTTGCTACGGGAGACGATTTAAAAATGAATAATAAAAACATACTCGTGGACCTTTGGGAATAAGCCACTAATATTATAAAGAGGAAAGATTTGATTGTTTGTTTGGATTGAATAGGCTCCGAAACTACTGGACCGATTTGAACAATTCTTACACCATTAGAATCCTACATTATCGCTGATGAACATAGGCTATAGAATATTTTCAAAGAGTTAGGGATTTGTATGAAAACTTCAATAATAAAACCGTGCGCGTATTCAACTTCTTTTTTACTATCGTTCCGCTGCTTGCGTTGCTCAATTATGTAACCCAAGCAACGTCGTACAAAAATATATTTTTTTTTAAATACCCGTGCGAAGCTAGAAGTACTTTTTTCACAGAACCCAAGCGAAACCGCGGGCTACAGCTATCATCTTGATAATCGACTACAGATGCTTGTCCACTAATTTGTGACCTTTGGCTACAATTTAATAATGCCATATAAAACTGGCCTAGACAGGTGATGAAACCTAACTTTGTTAGGCATGTGAGTTACTAATTATTTAATAATTAGGTACTAGTTATTACTAGCGATCCACCCCGGCTGCGCACGGGTTCAATGTTGATATTGCATATATATAACCTTAAATCAGTCGATCTAAAAATCCAAAAATCCTTAAAACTTTAGAAGTATCGTAGACCATTTAATTCAAATAATCAAACATCAAATATTTATTTTCCGCGATTCGGAAAATGTAGTGTAGGACACCCTCCAGCCAGGTGGGATGAAGATCTGCTCCAGACTGCTGGCAGATGCTGGATGCGACAAGCTGAAGACAGGGCGCTATGGCGCTCATTAGGGGAGGCCTGTGTCCAGCAGTGGACTGATACGATGATGATGATAATTGCTAACTCGGACTCTGAACACGAAGTTTCAGAGCCGATTTTGGAGAATATACTTTTTCTATCACGGTTTCATTGAGCTCAGGCTATTATCTATACTAATATTATAAAGAGGAAAGATTTGATTGTTTGTATGTTTGTTTGTTTGTTTGTTTGTTTGTTTGAATTGAATAGGCTCCGAAACTACTGGACCGAGTTAAAAAATTTTTTCACCATTAGAATCCTTAATTTTCCGTGATGAACATAGGCTATATAATATTTTCAAAAAAGTTAGGGATCCGCATGAAAAATTTAATAATTGAACCGTGGGCTGTATATTCAACCTCTTTTTCTATTATGGCGCGTCAGAATAGAAAAAGAGGTTGTATAGCGCACGGTGCTATACAACCTCTTTTCTCTACGGCCAGTGTCAGTTTTGGAATGTCGAGTCAATGTCAAAAACCCCAATGCTATTAAAAAAAGTAAAGATCCGTATGAAAACTGTGAAACCCATCGTTTTAGTGTGTATAATTTCTGAAATTTTTGTTTAATACCCGTGCGAAGCCGGGGCGGGCCGCTAGTTGGTATTAAAATTGTATTTATCTTGGCTACCACAAATTTTTTCAAATTACTTCACTAAAAAGAAATTAAACCAAATAAAAAATTTTCAAAGACACGTTTTCTTATTATTTGTGTAGATATGTAAGTATTATAAAATATCAAAAAAGCTTGTGGCAGGAACCTAGATATATACTATCTATACTAATATTATAAAGAGGAAAGATTTGATTGTTTGTATGTTTGTTTGTTTGTTTAAATTGAATAGGCTCCGAAACTACTGGACCGAGTTAAAAAATTCTTTCACCATTAGAATCCTTAATTTTCCTTGATGAACATAGGCTATATAATATTTTCAAAAAAGTTAGGGATCCGCATGAAAAATTCAATAATTGAACCGTGGGCTGTATATTCAACCTCTTTTTCTATTATGGCGCGTCAGAATAGAAAAACAGGTTGTATAGCGCACGGTGCTTGCTTTTTCTCTACGGCCAGTGTCAGTTTTGGAATGTCGAGTCAATGTCAAAATCCCCAATCAATGCTGTTAAAAAAAGTAAAGATCCGTATGAAAACTGACACCCATCGTTTTAGTGTGTATAATTTCTGAAATTTTTGTTTAATACCCGTGCGAAGCCGGGGCGGGCCGCTAGTTCTAATACAAATAATAACAGATCATGGTGAAAATATTCTCAAATTACAAATCATTTTGGTTTTACGTTTGTATGGGAAATTCATTTGCAGCCGTCGCCGGTGCATTTATCAAATCAAATCAAAAATGCTTTATTGTACACCAGAAATTGAACACAACAAAAGACATTACATAAGACAAGTACAATGGGAGGCCTTATCGCTTAGAAGCGATCTCTTCCAGGCAACCTTTGGATGGAAAGAATTATTCTCATTTAGTGTTCTGTATACACTTAATAGAAATAAATAAATAAATCCCCGTGCTAAGATAATATGATGGATTTTCATTGTACCATAGATTTTTTTATATCGTCCATTTTATAATAAAATAGACAAACGCCACTAAGCTAGATTATTATTGTTAGTTTCTAATTGTATTGTTATTCTATATTCGCACGTGCACCGCCTTCCTATTCTTCTATTATAAGCTTTGGTTGCCTGAAAGAAATAGCTTTAAGCGATAAGGCCGCCAATTCCGTTAACTGTTAGTTTTATTTTGTCTTAGTCATAAGTTTTGAGAATAAAGAATTATTATCTTAACCAGCCCAGCTCCTTGAAGTACCGGAGCAGTAGGCCAAGCACGGGGATTGTTCTCTAGGGTAGAATAGACAATAATGACATCGCATTGCCATACATTGCGTACAATATTGAAGTTGAAGAAATTAATTTCAAATAATTTACGCATTCGATGACAAAGTGACGTAATTTTTCTCTATTCTACCTTAGTCAAGAAAGCCTGTGCTTGCCCTACAGGACCTTTGATATTTACCTCTGTTAAAATAGGTCTTTACTGTCAGCCATTTTCTTTTTTCTTTACCATAGACAATAATCCCCTTCCTAGAGGCATGTTTATTATTTTTGACATTTTAATTTCACATTACCTAACGCATCTAGAGAAACAACTAAAGGCCTACACTTAAACGACAGATGACCGAGTCAGCTGTGATGAAAAAAGTGCATACCTGAGAGATATTTTAACTTATCGATCTTATTCCTATGCAGGTAAAGTTCATTTTCTTTCTAGGGCGCAAATAAAAATACCACTTATATGTCGTCCTTCTTTGTATAGAGTTAAGGTTCATTTTGAGAGCGGTTTTCTGTTGCTATGCAGCTTTTAAGAAAGTTTTTGTTTTTGTTCTTACGACTTGGATGTCGCCAACAATTGTATCGAATCATAATCATCATCATCATCACCATCCTATAATAGTCCACAGCTGGACATAGGCCTCCCCTAATGAGCGCCAATATATTTTATTTTTATTATAATACTCGTATTAAATTATTCAGCGCAAACAAAAAAACTCAAATAAGTAACTTAAACCTAAAACACTAAAATACTAACCACACAGCATCATCTAGCCCCAAGCTTAGCAGAGCTTGTGTTAATACAGGTACCTACTTTCGAATGTATAGAATTAGTATGCATATTGTACATTATACATCTTTACATCCAACGTGCATGGATGTAAAAATGTATAAGTTTTGAACTTCTGTCGCGCCACAAATGTCGTCATTGTTAAATGAAGTTATATCAAAGCTTTTATCGCTAACTGTACCAAACAATTCCATGGACCATGAAAAAGGATTTTTTTTTTATCGTGGACCTCTTGGTAATAAAAGTATGAACCTAAGTTTTTTGAAAACCATCGAGTCGTGGACCTCTGGGAATAAGCCTGTTAAATACCCGTGCGAAACCGGGGCGGACAGCTAGTTAGTAATATTTCAACTTTAAAAAAACAACTATCAAATGGCCATTTTCAGCTCAGTGTCCAAAAACTCAATTTACATTTTATAAGTAAGTTTTACATTAATTATTTACAATTATAAAAGAAATTAATTTTAAATAACTGGTATTTCTACCTCTGTCTCTGATCATAACTTCGAGCCGGTTTGGCAAAGTTACCATGAGGTTTCAGAGCCGGAATATTTAATAAATAAATAAATAATGCCAGACAATCCACACGGCATCATCTAGCCCCAAGCTAAGCATAGCTTGTGTTATGGGTACTAGATGACTGAAATACATAACATACATATAATGCTCATGAGCAGTGGAATATTTTAGGCTGATGATGATGATTTTAAAAGTGTTATACTTAGTTTTGCAGTGCAGTTTTGAACATTTTAAAATATTCACTTCCCACGCAAAATTCAACAATCAAAATTCGAATCAGCTGATCTGAAAAACATCAATCAGCTGATTTCGAACTCAGGTAAATGAAACCTCTTTGCATAACTTTTTTTTTGTTATAAAAACTGTCAAAATAATGTCCACACAGAAATGGGCTCTAACTACATTTGGCTTGGGTCTAAACTCAAATAAAACTGACAGCACTGCAGTAACTTTTTGAAAATGTTTGCGAATACTTCTTATTGACGCTGCATTGTAATCTGAGATGTGACGCTTTGATATAAGGTTAAGAACAGCTTGCAAGGCTTTGGTCAATTTTAGCATTCGCCATTGTGCAAGGCAGTATGCACGTGTCCATTGCGTTCGAAAAAAAAAGAAAAAAAACACAATGACAGGTAGAGTTACACAGCTGATCGTCAGCTGTTCACAATTATTATTCTTCCCTAATTATAACTACCTTTACAGCTCTAGACATAGAGTTCTCATTTGGACGAAAACTTCGTAAGCCGACGACGTTCTAAATATGAATTTTGTAATAAACTTTAGCGTCTATGGTATAAGAGCTTTTTCAGAAGCAAGGAGGTTGATTTTTTTAAAGAGAAGAGGTCGTGATTTATTCAGCCTGTAATAATTCAGGTAGAGAAAAGGATGTACTTTGTAAAGATACCTACTGCGTTATTTTCTCATGGCCTCAGGTAGTAGATTCCTGTGGTTTTAACACAGATAAAACGTATTCTTACATTAATTGTTTCATTTACCTTTAACTGTCACTCTAACCCGGTTTGTTGACCTATGATATGACTAAGCGAGCATAGTCTAAGCGAAGGCGAAGCTTAAATCAGATTATCAACGACCTGCAGCTCCAGTTGAGTTAGACAATAGTCTAACTCAACTGGTAATCGTATTCGGCTTCAGTTTGGCATTTCAAACCTAGCCTGGACTTCGATTGTCACTTTCGCATTGTAAATAGCTGAAACCGAAGACCAGTTGAATACCTTAGACAATACCGACAACATTCTGACTGGGTAAAACTGGTAATCGGTTTGAAGTTCACTGATAATGCATTTCAAGTTAGACACTAAGGCTGATGCTACCAACGAGTCCTTAGCTATTTCGAAAACAACCAGACAATCTTGAAAAACTGATTGCACTAGCTACTACTGCGGAAAGACAGGTCTGTCTATTTCGCCGCTGGAAGCTCGATACTTCTCTACTCGTTTGTTGGACTCCATAGAATAAGATAGAAAGTAAATCTAATTAATTGTCTCACACGAGAAAACATTAGAACAAAAATCTTAAAACAATAAACCTTAAAATAAAATAAAAAATACAGCGTATAACCAAAAAGGTTAGGTTATCATAATTTCCTGAAACCAAAAAAATCGAGGACCATAAACAATAAGCTGCGCTGATAAGTTGCACTTCTCACGCGCTTCTAGAGGTATGTGGCCAGATTAATCGGAATCGACCTTATCCGCGTTCTTATTCGACTGCTTAACGTACACATTAGGCACCTGTTAGTTAGCGCCAACACCTGTCGTCTCGTATCCATGCAAGATGTCTAGGCCAGCCCCATTTTATCCCTATGATGTGATTCCCAATATTCACCTTTGTTCCTCTTCAGACTTTATACACTACGAAATTTCGTGTTTTTCATCAGCCAATTGGTGGTCAAAGAACCAATTTAGACAAAAAAAAAACAAACGAAACAATTGTTTGCGCATTTTGACTGATATACATAATACAATATTATTACATAGATATATATTTTTTATTAAACATAGACCAGAACTCCCTGAACTAATATCTGTAGCTGCCCACATAGTCCTGGAATGCGAGGGGGTAACAGCACAACTAAAAGAAATCCTCATGTGAAGACCCCAGGAAGATTCTGCGCTTCAGGTAGAAGTTAGGCTGGCTATGCTAGCTTTAGGGAAGATTATTGGCGAAACAAGCCTAAATGCAGATACAAGAGTACTCAAGCTATAAACTTAACATTATTTTATAAGTGTGATACAATCGAGTATGTATCCAGTGTGATACAAAGCATGGCTTGCTCGCAGATTTCAGATTCCAATAACTTTATTTCTTTAGGCTTACAAAAGCACTTAGACAAGTCAAATTTCATACAATAATGGTTATAAAATAAGAAACAAATTATTATTGATTTCTCTTCACTTAAATTTTTTGTCCACTAGTGGAAGAAGTGATAAATAGCATTAGCTCTCATAGCAGACACAATTTCTCATACATCTGTGGAGTAAGCCACTGTGGTAGCTCAAGATATTTGCATCATCCCAATTTTTCCCATAGCTTTCTTGAGAGGCAACTAAGGGATATTAAATATTTTAGCAACAACTGATCCGCCCTGGCTTTACTTGGGAATTGAACAAAATTTCTTAATTATATTATTGAAGTTTTTTTGTACAGTAGGCCAAGCACAGGGATTGTTCTCTAGGGTAGAATAGACAATAATGGCATTGCATCGCCATACATTGCGCACATTATTGAAGTTGAAAAAATTTATTTCAAATAATTTACGCATTCAATGTAGGGCATCGAGAACCGGTCATATTTTAGGAACCGGTTCTTTCGATTCCTGTTTCAACGCAGAACCGGGTACCCGGTTTTTTCGGTTCTTTTGGTTCTTTTCTTAATTTATTAGAATTATATTTTTGTCTTACAATATCTATAGTGGGGACTAAATCAAACAGGGAATTAATAATCATAGCTATTTTAATTTTTTTATTTTATCTTTTTAATCAGTTACCTAGCACACAATCATCAGCAACAATCACTTTTTACATAATTTTTTTTTTGTAAACTATATAGCCAAAGCGAAGCAATTAAAACATCAGCTATTGCAATAAAACGAAAGAGAAACAAAATTATTGAGCTACACATAATTAACACAACAATAATAGAAACTTTTACTAATCAAATAAAATAAACATAAAAAATAAAGTAGGTTCCCATTGAAAGAACTTATATTATTCACATAAAAAAATTACACTTAAAATAGTAATAAATCTTGATTTTTAACCTAATAAACTAATTTTTAACCTTGAATATATTTTGATGAACGCAAAAATATGAGGGCATCTAGGGTTTTGGCACCCAAAGCTGAGCGCAGTCGGTTACATATTATACCAGCAGATGAAAATATGCGTTCCGGCTCCACACCACTGGTAGGTGGGATGGTGATCAAATGGTAAGCCAGCGACAGATATCGGCCTCGTTGACCACCATTCTCGAAG
This sequence comes from Eupithecia pulchellata, assembly GCA_963931895.1. Taxonomy (NCBI): domain Eukaryota; kingdom Metazoa; phylum Arthropoda; class Insecta; order Lepidoptera; family Geometridae; genus Eupithecia; species Eupithecia pulchellata. Next base: position 930,262 of record OZ007550.1, on the reverse strand, counting down.
AGTGCCATTTCTACTCTCACGGTAGTATATAAATCATCTGGCGTGGATGTTCTCGCAGTGGAAGCTTCTTTTAATTGCCTGTTAAGTTCCTCTTCATTTGTCAAATATTCCGCTTCCTGCCTTGTTGACTATGTTTGCAAATATTCAATAAATAATTAAAGAATATAAAACTATACATTCATCTGCTTATTGTCTTAGTCTGTAACGACTTCTGGGTTATAACGGCGATATCAGTGGACCCTTCATAGTCGTTATACCCGAAATCCACTATACTTACATTAAACAACTTATAAAAAAGGCAAAAAGTAGTGAACCAAAGAATAATAATGATAGAAGACGCACTTACCTATAATAACAGCGTTAATCCAAACGAGCAACTATACACACACAAACTATACGAGCTGGGAATGTCTCCCCGCCCCCAAGCCGTACCTCCTCCTTATTTTATGCAACACCTTGATGCGTAGTGACTTCGAAGTTTCATTAACCTACAATAATCAATATTTTAAGGAGAATCGAAAGAACCGAAAACCCGGTTCTGAATATTTTGAGAACCGGTTCTTTTTGTAGCCCCAAGAACCGGGTATTCCCGGTTCTTTCGATTCCGGGAAAACCCGGTTCCGATGCCCTAATTCAATGACAAAGTGATGTTATTTTTGTCTATTCTACCTTAGACAAGAAAGCCCGTGCTTGCCCTACTGGACTCTAGCTTTTTGTAAAATACTCTATAGCCTTTGTTAATCAGAGATAAAGTAAGATTCTAATGGTGAAAGAATAATTCAAATTTGGTCCAGTATTTTTTCGGAGCCTACCTCAATCTTTATACCTTCAATTCAAACAAATGAACAATAATATCTTTCCATATAACATTACGATAGATAGAGCGGTCTACAACTGAAACATACCAGAAGACATTATATACTTTCCGAGAACCTTGACAAATAGTAAGAAGAAAAATATCAAGCTTATAAGTTATGCAATGGGAATAAAAGTATAGACACATCAGCCAAAGTTTACTTGTCTATTAAATCAAATAATCGGGCAGGTCACTAGTCTTTTATTTAAGAGTCCCAGTAGTTTCAAACCTGCTTGCTAGCCCAAATTATTCATAAAAACTTAGTTGCATACCATTCCTCCTAAAAAAGTACTGTAAACATAACACAGAAAAGGTTATAAATAGGAAAACGCGTTCCAAATCCGATTAGAACCCAATTAGAACTAGTTATCAGTAATTAAGGGTACTTACCAGGTATAGCGCTCCCAGTTTGCCCCATTTTCGGAGAGTATCCCTCGGTACGGCAGGCCGACAAAATCACTTATTTACACAACTTATTTAGCTCACGACATGTTTAAAAGTCATTTAAAACTTTACACAGTCTTATTGGTACACTATTTGAACTATGCACCTCGTGTTTTCGTTGTTTACAATTAATTATTTGAATAACAATCCAACTTGAGATTCCAGTTATGTTTTCTAGTAGGAATTTTCTTTACTATTAGATTTGTACGTGTGGAATTGTAGTAGATGATACGTCACAGTTATTGCGCGAGATAAATGCTCTTTATTGCCGATAATTGCAGATAATTATTTAAAAAATGCGTTTGCTTTAAAAATTCTAATATTTTGCCAACCGTGTGTGCTTTGATCTGATCTGTCAATCAATTCTGACATGACATTTGACGTGTGACAGACAAATAGAATGGGAATGTCAATGTATTCTACTGTAAAACCAAAGATAAACTTTCAAGTAAATCGCTATCTATGTAGGCCTACTAAACCCTAGGTCAAGCAGTTATCTTCCGTAGGTAAAACATAATTGGAAATCTAGACACAAAACACACGTAATTAGAATCTAGATTCTTTTTTTCAGATTCTTGAAAGGGCAGAAAAGCCTTTATTAACAAAGAAAATCACAATTATCTTACTAAATAAAGCTAGTAAGTATTTACAATTGAGCTAACTGCATCTTTTTTCATTGGGTAAGGCTCTATTTATATTGAAAACAAAATGGGAAAGGACGCTACTGTGCCTGCCATTATGTCGGTTTCGTAATGCATTTAATAAATAATGATTATTTTAATAAACAAATAATTATGTTATATTATATAACATCAAGTACCTTGACTTAAACATTTATATTATTTATGGTTATTATAAATTACTCTCCTCTATAAATTTTCTATACATAAAATAAAATACTGCCAAATTATTTAAGTTTCAATTATTTATTGTCTACAATAGGAATAAAAAATAATTAAATATTAGGCAATATAATCCAGCAGCAGCGTAAATCCGCGACTTATATTATAATATAACAGATAGTTTGCACAGTGTAGTGTAAAAAATTACGGGTTAGAAAAGCACTAAGCCACGGCATATGGACGCATTCCATAGTATGTTAGCACCTTGGTTCTATTGGTTCCTTTGTACCTAACAGTTACGGAACCGCCAAAATACAGTTACAGTTATTTAATAATAAGAAAATACTGTTTCATGTCAAGTACATGCACTTATAAATATATTTTAGGTAATAATATAATTAAAGTTTCATACTGTACAAACGTGGATGACACCCGCTAGTGTAGCCCCGACTTTAAAATTAACTCTTTTAAGGGCCTCTGTGCTGTTGGCTACACGGCCGCGGCCCCACGCATGCCTCATGAGGCATGCGTGGGGCCGCGGCCGTGTATGGCCGTGGCCGTCATGGAAATGACATACAAAATAAAAATTCCTACTTTATTGTATGTAAAAATAAAGCAAGAGGTGCTCCAAACTAGATCCCATATAAGTTCTACTCCAAATGGTTAAAAATAGAGATGAAATAATGTAGAAGTCAAACAATAAATAAATGTAGCGTGATTCGCTCGTCAGTAGCATGCCTTCACACATAAGCGCCGCCGCCAGTACGAGTTGATTGTCTATGGTAACTACAAAAAAAAAGCAGAATGGCAGTTTGTTTTTGTTTCAAAAGTTTGTTGTGATTTGAAATTTGAGTGTGTTTCCCAAAATGTTGAAAAATAGGAACATAATCAACAAGAAAAAGGCTCTGCTGGCTAGGAAGGAGCAGATTCTACTAGACTTACAATACTACGAGAAGAGAATCCAAGAATATAATACCAAAACAACAATAAAATACAACTGCAGGTAATTCGGTATGCTATTTTAACATTGTTCTGATACTTTTACAACATGTAAGTTTATAATCTTTATACTGAAATGTAATGTTTTATGTGTGTTTAATATGTATACAACCAATCACGTGTAATGGATTTCCCAACGCGGTCACCAAATAGTATTTTTAACGATACAGACTTCATTGTGTGTCCGTTTGCAGAGCAGCTTATTTGCCTAAGACAATGGGCATAAGCTTATCAAAGGGTGAGCAATAATATTAAGGCTCCGGGCACGGATGAATTTCCCATACTAACGTAATACCAAAATCATTTGTAATTTGAGCATATTTTCCCCATGTACTGTTATTATTTGTATTAGAATATTATTTATTTGTCAAGAGTCAAGTAAAGTCTGTATTTGTCTATATTTTTCTTATTTTTACTTTCTTGTGTATGTTTTCATATGAGTTACAAACAAAAATATTTTATTCTTATTTTGTATTCCAGCTCGGACTCCGAAGATGACACACCCTTCCCCCCCTACACCCTGGAGGTGGGTCCCTCCCTCGGTGAGCTGAAGCAGCAGGAACTGCTTCTCAGGACCTGTCTGCAAGCCACGCAGGAGCTCAGCGGGCTCGCGGTGCTGCAGTCGGAGGTCAATGTGTTGGTGAAGGCTCCTCTTCTAGACGGGTAAGATACAAGTAAAAGTAAAGTAAAAAGAAAAATAAAAGTCATTTATGTGCAAAACATGTGTAAAAAGGTGGCAAATAGTGATTTTTGAGTCAAAACTAATAAACATTGATGTGCATATGAATTAGAGAATGGCATGAATATATTAATTTAATTGTAAAAATCAAAAGCAGATTTATGAAAAGTATTAATATATATACACTAAGGGAAACACACCGGGGGGTGGGCAGCAGCGCCCTCTGCAGCACAACTCCACCGAACTGCGATCCCCAACCCGCATGCCCAGCGTGGGATTATGGGCAATAACCCCCAGATGATAGAAATATCGCCACGCCACGCGCATTAGGGGAGGCCTATGTCCAACAGTGGACTGATATCGGCTGATGTTGTTGTTTGTTGATGTATTGAGATGTAGGAGCTCTATTGTGAATCATGTTTCAGGGAGAGACCAATGTCGGAGCCCGGGAATTGGCGCGAAGTGACGGCAGAGTGCAGGATTGACATGGTCCCGTTTTCTATCACCTTCTATACCTTCCAACCTGTGAGTAATATAAGTATAGTGTGCACTCAGGATTATCTCTAAGGAATTAAATATTTAGCCAAAAAAAAAAATTGGTGGCTTAATTTTCGGTGGTTAATTTTTGGGATATTAATTTCCAGTATGTGTTAATATTTAATATGGATCAGTTGAGCTACCTGTAGTTTGTTCGCAACAGTCTGCAGTTAGCTTAATTGTTTCAATTGTAAATACTAGTTTTTATTTAGTTAATTATAATTTTATTTGTTTATAAAGGATTTTGGCCCATTTTAATATTTGTTTATATTATTTTACAGCGCAGAACATTCGCGCCAACAAGCTACCGAGGTCTACACGTGCTCCCGGTAAAGAAGGGACAAGATTCCGAGCTCGCCAAGTCTGTTCTGAGTACTCTGAAGAGACCCAGTGATGTTATTGAGGTATGGTCTTATTTAAGGCTCCGGTGATGGATGACTTTCAGAAATATTATACAAACTTAACACCCAAAATGATTTGTAATTTGAGTGTATATTCATCGTGATCTGGTATTATTTGTATTAAAATTGTTTATCTAGGTTCCTAACACAGTTTTTTTTTCGATGATTTTGCTTTTTTGTATAGAGTTTTGAAGAAAACTGATTTCTCAATGCAAACTTTCTTGTTTTTTATTGACTTATTCTGTTCTCATAAAATTTCGGGTGTATGTGGACAACATACAGAAAAGTATTTGTTGCCTTAACTTCTGAAAAAGTAATGGAAAAAAAGATTAATAATAAATATAAAAGATTAAGAAATAAATGATTTACTATTACTATAGATAAACTATATTTATTAAATTTTAAACCTTTGCAATAATGTTATGTCAGAGTCAGAGACAATTAAATCTATACTAATATTATAAAGAGGAAAGATTTGATTGTTTGTATGTTTGTTTGTTTGTTTGTTTGTTTGTTTGTTTGTTTGAATTGAATAGGCTCCGAAACTACTGGACCGATTTGAAAAATTCTTTCACCATTAGAATCCTGAATTTTCCGTGATGAACATAGGCTATATAATATTTTCAAAAAAGTTAGAGATCCGCATGAAAAATTCAATAATTGAAACGTGCGCTGTATATTCAACCTCTTTTTCTATTATGGCGCGTCAGAATAGAAAAGGAGGTTGCATAGGTGCTTGCTTTTTCTCTACGGCCAGTGTCAGTTATGGAGTGTCAAGTCAATGTCAAAAACCCCAATGCTGTTAAAAAAAGTAAGGGATCCGTATGAAAACTTTGAAACCCACCGTTTTAGTGTGTATAATTTCTGAAATTTTTGTTTAATACCCGTGCGAAGCCGGGGCGGGCCGCTAGTTTTCTATATGTTTATCAGATTTCATCATCATCATCAACAGCCTATGATAGTCCACTGCTGGACATAGGCCTCCCCTAATGAGCGCCATAGAATGAATTACTCATCATTTGGGGGTTATTGCCCATAATCCCCACGCTGGGCATACGGGTTGGGGATCGCAGTTCGGTGTGGTTGTTCTGCAGAAGGCGCTGCTGCCCGCCCCCCGGTGTGTGTCCCTTAGTCGCCTCTTACGACACCCACGGGAAGAGTTGGGGTGGTGAAATTCTATGCCGGCACCACACGGCGATTATATAGACGGGTTATCAGATTTATCGTAATTCAATTTATTATTTAATTATTATGTTTTTTTAATTATTATGTATTATTTTAATTATATTCGTATATAAATCCTCAGGTGTTAAGAAGCTACGCGGTGGCGTTTAGGTCTCGTCGCAACACGCTAGCGCGCCTCGCCGATAAATACACTAACAAGCTGTTATTAGAACGTTTGGTGAGTAGACAAACTAGATCTGTCAAGTGTGAGTCAATCATCCGCCGAGGGTTTTGAACTTTTGTCGGTTATGTACACAAATAAATAATGGACAATCCACACAGCATCATCTAGCTCCAAGCTAAGCAGAGCTTGTGTTATGGGTAGGTACTAGTTAACTGATATACAATTACACAGATATATATTTTATTTATATACATAGAAAACGACCAGAGCACCTTGAACAAATATCTGCAGAAGGTACAAATATTTGTCCTGAGGCGGGAATCGAAACCGCAACCTCCTGCGTCGCAGGCGGACCGCGCCACAGAGGTCATCATCATCATCATCATCAGCCCACAGTCCACTGCTGGACATAGGCCTCCCCTAATGAGCGGCAAAGCGCCCTGTCTTCAGCTTGTCGCATCCAGCATCTGCCAGCAGTCTTTTACAAATACTATAGGTATCTTATTGCCTGCTTAGCTTGGGGCTAGGTGATGCTGTGTGGATTGTCCAACATTATTTATTATTAATTTTGCATACAGTGACCAGTTAAGCATGTTGTTTCTCGATTATATTAATTGTTCTTTTATATACACCTGTTTTTGCAAATCACTATCTTTACCTTATCCTTCTCTTTATTTGATTTATTTCTTAGGGATGGGATAGGAATGTACTTAAGAACCCCGCGACCCTCGCTCGCAACTTCAACTCGAGGCGCGTGCAAAAATCGCCCCGAATATCGCTATCTCTGTTTAGCTGGCGCGCGCGGGACGACGACGACGCGATAGCAATATTAGCCGTTTAAAATTTGGTATGAATTTAGTTGTGTTCCGTAATACCAAAAATGATGAATTAAAACTTTTTGTATTCTTCACATAGTATGGTTATTCTGTAACTAGACAATATAAGCTATGTTCCTTAACAAACAACACGTAAGATATTGTTGTTTTTAATAAGAAACAGATAGGGAGAAAACTTGTCAATTTTGGCATAAAAATATGCAAAACGCGATTGGCTTTCATTTAATTTTAGGTAAGTATTTTGAAAAAAAAAAACTATCTAGGAACCTAGATAAACACTAATCGAATACAAATAATACAATAATAAAGTGGTAATATGCTTGAATTAGAAATAATTTTGGTATTACGTTTGTATGGGCAATTCTTCCTCCGCTGGCCTCTTAAGTAAACTTATTTCTAAAAGTGTAACCAGCCCCGTTATCCACAGATTACTATAACAAAGGGGGTGATCTTATCCTTATCTTATTTCTATCTTATCTTTATCTTTTGTTACAGCCCGAAGGTGGGTTCATGCTAAAATGTGGAAATCTCCTCTCAATGTCCTGGACGCTGGAAAACAAACACTCTTCAGTTGCTCCGTTCCACCATAAGATGTGCTTCAACTTAGAATATATGGGTAAGAATAATGTCTTTATTATCAAAGAATCACATGACCACATCACCAGCATTTTAATAGTCCACTGCTGGACATAGGTCTCCCCTAATGAGCGCCATAGATGGCATTATTCATCATTTGGGGGTTGTTGCCCATGGCTGCATTGCCTCGCTGTATGATAATGCTGTTGCCCTGCGCCAGATACTGACCAGCTCTCGGGTCAGGCGTCGCTTCGACAAGAAGCTCAGATAATTTTAAAAACCCAGAGCTTCGGTACCCCTCGGACCTAGAGTCTCGACTCCTAAGGGTAGCAAATGCGTAGGCTATATAAAATTAGTAGGGATAGTAACCATAACATAAGCTTTGTTTACTTCGATTGTAGATAATGCTCAAATTGTCCAGCATTATTTATTCATTAATATATGGATAGCTGCTGCCCGTGTCTTTGCATGTGCTTTTTAGACAGTCATCATCCACTTACCTATTTTCAAATTTCATTAAGATCCGTTCAGCAGTATAGGCACCAAGACAGTAACTTTTGAATATAAATATTGGTATCTGCTCTAAAAACATCCAGTTTTTCATATATTTTTATTTTCAGACGAATCTTACCTGAAGAAAATAAAGCCAGAGCACAGAAAGCTCGCGGATCCATCGCTTCAAACAGACGAACGGACACTTATATTATCTGCTATAATCGCAATATGTCTTGAAGCGCAATCTCAAGATATGCACGAAAGTCTTGAATCCGACCAAGAATCTGTCAGAAAACTGGATAAAACTACTCTAAGCGAAGATATGGACGACCATGAAGATATGAATAGAAGAAAGACGGACCAAGAAGCCATGGCTCCACCTAAAGCGATCCCAAAGAAAGCTAAACCAAAAGGGAAGGAGAATACGGACGATAATCGTAAATCTGTTAAGAGGGCCAGTGAGACTGATGGTCAGAATGCTAAGAAAGCTAAAATAAATGCTGTTGATGGTAGAGGTAAGAGTATAAGTGATATGGTGAAGGAAAAAGAGAGTGAAGTTAATAAGAATAAAGTGAAGAAAACTACTGATAAAGAACAAATTAATCAGAAAGGTAATAGTGAAGTTGTTCATAAAGAACAAACCAATCAGAAAGGTGATAAAGTCGATAAAGAACAAAAGAAACAGAAGGTTATCGAAAAAGCTGTCGACAAAAAACAGGTGAATCAGAAGAAATCGGATAAAGTTGTTGATAAACCACAAACAGCGGAAAAAAACGCTGAACAACCTGCTAAACAAAGCAAAGCTGTCACTAAGAACGTCGAAAAACCGAAAAACGGTGACAATAGTGACAAACAAAAGAACATTGAGAGAATTGATAAAAAGACGGAAAAGGTTCAGACTAAGAGTAAAGTTACAGATACAAACGACGAACAAAAAACCAATGATGTAGAAAAACCCACAGCAAAAAACTCAAATACAGAGAAAATCTCTAAAAACGTAGATGATAAAGACGCTGGTTCGAAACAAGCTAAAGTTACAAAAGATAATGCTAAAGCACAATCAAAAAACACAGTTGCAAAGGATTTGAACACAAAAAAAGTAGCAAAAAGTGATACAAATGCAATAACCGTCAAAAATGATGTCCCTCAATTAAAGAACAACTTTGAAAAGGATTCAAACTCTAAAATAATGCCAAATAATGAAAAAACTACAAAAAATGTTCAAAATGATAAGATAACTGAGAAAAATAGACCTAAAAGCAACACAGACCCGAAAACAGCTAAAACTGTCACTCAAAATGCTAAAATAACTAAATCAGCAAACAATACAGAAAAGCGTGACAAAGAAAACAAAACCGATAATCAAACAACCAACAAAAAAAACGACAAGGCTATTATTAATAAGCCGAAGGAAACAAACACTAAAGAAAAAGCCATAAGCACAACAGAGAAAATCAAAACCTTAACAAAAAACAATCCGAAGAAGATATTTCAAAGCAAAGTAGACACAAACAAAATAGTCGACCCGAAAAACAGAATGAGTGTGCCGAAAGCCAATATACCTGACCCGAAACAGGTTGCCGCTAAAATCAAAATGAATCCTAGAATGGCGCTGCCAAACCACAGAAATTCGTCGATTAGTAAAGAACGTAAGATACCCCAAAAGAAACTCTCTCCTTATGCTAAAGTAAAGAATAATCCAGTACGGGCTAGCCCACGTAAGTAAACAGTAATTTACTATGCTTTTAAGGCTCAAATTTCCCATACAAACGTTATACCAAAATGATTTGTAATTTGAGCATATTTTTACCATGTACTGCTGTTATTTGTAATAGTATTTATATTATGTTCCTACAGCAAAAAAATTTCAAAACACTTCACTGAAATGATAATCAACGATCTCGGATTTTTGTAAAGAAGATACTTTTTCCTATTATTTCTGTCTTTTTCCTATTATAGGTAAGTATTTCTCAAAAAAGCTTGTAGCTTGATAAATACTATTCTAATACAAATAATAGCAGATCATGGTGAATGAATATTTGCAAATTACAAATCATCTTGGTTTTATTACAAATCAGTTGACTTCAACTTCTTTTTTTATAGCACCGCTTCCTTTACCTACGCCTCTGCCAGTGTCAGTTATAGAATATCGTAAACTTCAAAGTGACTTTTCTAACGCTGTTTATAATTTTTTTTCCAGGGATGATGTCGAAATTCAAGAGTAATTCTGATACAAATATCAAGACAAAAATCTTCAAGCCTTTAACCAACATTCCACGTAAGAAGTTTTACATAAACTAGCTTCGGACAGCGACTTTACATGCCCTTTTCATTATTTATCACATCATCATCATCATCAGCCTGTGTTAGTCCACTGCTGGACATAGGCCTCCCCTAATGAGCGCCATAGCGCCCTGTCTTTTGTATTTTTTATATAAATAATTTTTATGGATAAGAAGTATTATTTATTGTGTATTCAACTAGGTTCCTGCAAGCTTTTTTGAAAATACTTATCAATCTACACAAATAATAAGAAAACGTATTTTCTTCGACAATATCCGATTTGGTTTAATTTTATTTCAGTATTTTATAAAAGTTTGTTGTAGGAACTTAGATAATATATAATTTTAATACAGATTAGCCGATCATGCTGAAAATGCTCAAATGAAAAATCTTCTTTGACGACCACTGTGGCGCGGTGGGCGAAAGTCCGCCTGCGACGCAGGAGGTTGCGGGTTCGATTCCCGCCTCGGGACAAATATTTGTACGATCTGCAGATATTTGTTCAGGGGTTCTGGTTGTTTTCTATGTATAATAAAAAATATCTATCTATTTAATAATATTGTATTACGTATCAGTCATCTAGTACCCATAACACAAGCTCTGCTTAGCTTGGGGCTAGATGATGCTGTGTGGATTGTCTATTTATCTAACTTATTTTTACTTTTTTTCAGGGCTTTTGAAGCAAACACGGGAGCGATCAAATTAAGTTACACATATATTTTTACTGTATTAATTTGTTTTTTAAGGATATCGATGTTGTTTGTGTAAAATAAATAATAACTACATGAATTTGTTTTCTTTTATTTATTTAAACTTGTTAGGTACTGACCTTTATAAATGTGAATATAACTTGATTAATAATTTTATAAAAAGTCAAAGGTTATTTACAATAAAAATTAATATAGTTATAAAATGTATTAGTACATACAGTTTTATGCGCCATGATTACTTAAAATCCTGTTGTCAATAACTTAAGTGGTAAAAAAAATTAAGAATAATTAAAAAAATCGCTTATAAATTACATTCTCATTTTGGCTTACATTAGATTATTTTTAATATAAATATAATTATATAAATAAACATAACTACTAAACATATTAAAATGGTGCGTTGAATGGATAATTCTTGTGGGTGTCTCCCATTCTGAAACAAAAAACAATGGTTTAGTTAATTTCGTTCAAAAAATATATGATATGAATATTATCTGTTATATAATTTTTTCTACTAGATCCGCGTATAGCATTAGGTTTTAAATCGATTTTTAAAATTTGTTTTTTTTTCATCGAGTGACGAGGCAAGTTTAGAATAGAATATAAAAACAGGTACAGAAGAATCATAAACAACATCACCAGCCTATAATATCCACTGCTGGACATAGGCCTCCCCTAATGAGCGCCATAGATGGCATTATCATTTGGGGGTTATTGCCCATAATCCCCACGCTGGGCATGCGGGTTGGGGATCGGTGGAGTTGTTCTGCAGAGGGCGCTGCTGCCCGCCCCCCGGTGTGTGTCCCTTAGTCGCCTCTTACGACACCCACGGGAATAGTTGAGGTGGTGAAATTCTATGCCGGCACCACAGGCCATAAAAAACACAGAAGAATAAAAAAGTATAAAGTATACAAACAAAAACACGTATAACATTGAGTTAAGTACTATCATAATAGGGTGGTGGAGATAATAAAAGGTGACTCTGCCTCCATGACCCTGCGAAATAGGATTTGACTCAGCGTCTGCCGAACATCGCTGTTTTTCACCAAATACCATAAAATACTTAGGTAAGTAGTTCTAATCAGGTGTATTTCTCTGTTTTGTTTTTAAGTTTTATAATACTACTAGCGGCCCGCCCCGGCTTCGCACGGGTATTAAACAAAAATTTCAGAAATTATACACACTAAAACGATAGGTTTCGCAGTTTTCATACGGATCTTTACTTTTTTAACAGCATTAGGGTTTTTGACATTGACTCAACATTCCAAAACTGACACTGGCCGTAGAGAAAAAGCAAGCACCGCTATACAACCTCTTTTTCTATTCTGACGCGCCATAATAGAAAAAGAGGTTGAATATACAGCCCACGGTTCAATTATTGAATTTTTCATGCGGATCCCTAACTTTTTTGAAAATATTATATAGCCTATGTTCATCACGGAAAATTAAGGATTCTAATGGTGAAAGAATTTTTTAACTCGGTCCAGTAGTTTCGGAGCCTATTCAATTCAAACAAACAAACAAACAAACAAACAAACATACAAACAAACAAACAATCAAATCTTTCCTCTTTATAATATTAGTATAGAAGATATAGATTAGTATTATAAAAAAGTTTGTACCTAGATTGTTATTTTTTAGATGTAGTTACAGTTAACGTATGTCGTGTCAGTTAACGTATGTCGTGTCAGTTAACGTATGTCGTGTCAGTTAACGTATGTCGTGTCAGTTAACGTATGTCGTGTCAGTTAACGTATGTCGTGTCAGTTAACGTATGTCGTGTCAGTTAACGTATGTCGTGTCAGTTAACGTATGTCGTGTCAAATAAATAAAATAATAAAATAGTTTATTTCTTTAACTTAATCTATACAAATCTTTAAATTGCTTTGAAAATCCCCTTTGAAGTATAGAGATACTTGTGTTAGGGGATCAAACAAATATTCCTTTTCAAAATTGTCGTTACGGACGGCAATTAGTAATAAGTTGATACTCACCCTTTAAAGACAAAGGTCCGTTTATTCCTATTAAGGGCGTGTAGCGCGTCCATTTGACCTTCAGTCAGGGCGAAGGTCAGAGATTGCAGGTTCTCCCACAGCCTGGCTGCGGAAGACGCCTTCACCACCACGTTGTGACCGCATTGGATCTGGTATCTGGAGATTCCAATTGCAATTATCTGGACGTCTGTTATAGTTACCTATTAGATGACTGATAGGTATGTACCTACTTAATATTTTTAATTACATAGATAAAAAAATATAAATGGAAAACGACCAGAACAACCTGAACAGATAGTAAATATATCAGAACACCCCGAACAAATATCTGCATATATATTTGTCCCGAGTGAATCGAACCCGCAACCACCTGCGTCGCAGGTGGACCTTCGCTCACTAAACCACAGAGGTTATCTAGGTATATGTATAGAACTTTATTCTCATACAAACACAATGGTTCACGACAAGAAAGCCCGTGCTTGCCCTACAGATGAGTTATTACCTACCTGATAAGCAGCTGCGCGGGAGTCACGCCAAGTCCTGAAGCCATGACCTGCACCAGGGGGTCATCTATCACGGCTTCGCTGCTGTTCTTCAGCTCTGAGGGGGTTCCCTGTGACAAATAACAATAATAATACATTTATTTCAGGCAACATTAACTGTGACATTAGGCTAGTACCTACAGGATGGAGAATACTTAAAAATTAAGGTTCATATAAAATATTTTATTTCTTTGATTGTGATTATTATGTATGTTTTCTAGATAAAACACCGATTTTAATGGTATATGAACATCATACTTAATATTCCTGTGAAGTTTATAAAATTTGAAATCAAAACCGGCCGAAAATTACTTAATTAATAACAATAAAAATAATTTATTCGTTAGCTCTCCTTAGATGATGCAGTGTGGATTGTCTAGCATTAAAATGTACAGCGAGGCAATGTAGCCAGCGTCTTGGGGACGCTTCCGACTGGTGTTGATATGGATCAGTTGAGCTTCCTGGAGATTGTTTAAAACAGCAGTTAGCTCGATTCTTTCATCTGTTATTTTACATCTGTTTTTTTACTAGTTATTTTTCTCTACGGCTAGTGTCAGTTATAGTGTCATTAAGGAGTGTCGAGACAATATCAAAAAACCCAATGCTGCTTAAAAAGTTGGGGATCCGTATGAAAACTGAAACCCAATATATAAGTGTATATAATTTCTGAAATTATTGTTTAATACCCTTGCGAATACCCTTGCCGCTACCCTTGCGAAGGGCCGTTAGTAATTAATATTGATTATTATAATCAACTAAATTATTATATCAATATTTATTAATATAATCAATAATATTTTACAGACAAACTTACCTTAGATCCGAGAACTCCAAAACAACTCAGGGTGACGTTCCGTTCCGCGCAGAAGTTGTCCAGTTTCTGCTGAGTCAGGTATGGATGGCACTCCACCTGGAAAAGAATGGATAGGTAGGTATTAAAACTTTTTCCTTTTGTTTGTTTTCTATTCACACTCGTTTGACAAATTGGTTTTAATAGGTACCCGTAGGTTTGCTGTAAGAAAACTATTTTAGGATTAAGGTCTCCTTTGTATACATAATTATAATTATGTCCATAATTTTTTAAAACATTAGTATGATGTGTGTACATTAAAGATTTTATTAATTTATGACTGATTTATCGTCAAGATTCTAGACTAGACAATAAAAAAGTTTAGATCTAATTTTGTTCCAACTCTAAAACTATTTACCTCACATGGTGAAGATTTCTGGTTCCTTCTTTGCTTTTACGTACCTACTTAAAAACAACAAAAAAGATTGAACTCAACTGTCTCAAACTCTATATCAATACCAGTTGGAAGTGTACTTTTAAACTTAATTTTAAACTTGCAATCCTATCGCGTCTTACAAATTTTAAGATACGACCTAAATACCTCTGATTGAAGAATCGAGCGAGTTGACGACAGAAAAGTAGGTAAAATCAGAAGGTGCCAACTCGCGCTAAATAGCGTAAATCATTCGAGCGAGTTGACGAATAAGCCACCCAAGATACTGGCGTCTTATTGATTAGTATTAGGTATATTATTATACAGAACCTTACCTATTTTAAACTTACGCCATTTTGTTATCTGTGCTTACGCGATCTGAACATATAATTTATTAGTACTGTTATATTTTTCGTTTATTTACCTATTAACGCCATAAATTCCCGTTAAAACAGTACCTAGAATGAACCTTACCTGATTGACAACTGGCTTGACCTTCGCTCGGTCCATAACCCTGCGGATCTGGTGCGAGTTGAAGTTACTGAGGCCGAGCGCGCGGGCCTTCGCCCCTAGGGCCTCCATGCCGTACCAGGCGGAAAGGTAGTCGTGAGAGGAATACTGCAGGACTGTGGCTATGCGAGGGATGGGGGAACCGCCTTCCTGGGGGTAGCAAATTAAGTTATGAATGAATGAATGAATACTTTATTGTAATTTTTCCTCTAAATAAACAGTTACTTATTCTTATATCTAAATTATTTAAAAACGTACAATAGGCGGCCTTATTGCTCAAAGCAATTTCTTCCAGGCAACCTTATTAGTAGCTAGCGATATAAGAAAAAATAGAGTAGGTAGTACAACAGAAAAGAAATTAACTATATAAAAAACACAAAAAAAAAAACTGCTATCAATATTAACTATAAACTTAATGTTTACAAAAACTAAACTAGAAATAAACCAGAGACAAACAAAAAATAAATTATAACAATAATAACAAAGCTAAAAATAATAATAATAACTAAGCTGCAATTACAACAAAGCTTACAAGATAAGACGAATATGAGAGAGTGGAAGTAAATGTTAGACAGCTGAAGAGAGAAAATGAGACTTGAGTTGAAATTTGAAAGAGTTGATGGAAGGAGCAAGTCTTATAGCGACAGGCAGTTTGTTCCAAAGGCGTACCGCCTTTACACTGAAAGAATTGCCATAAAAGGATTGGGAATGAGAGGGAAACTTGAGTAGTAAGTTATCTGATGACCTAAGATGGAGGGAGTTGGAAGAATGAAGGAACTCGAATCTATTTTTGAGGTACGCAGGAGACAACGGATTAAATAGAATGGAATAGAGAAGAGATAGCACATGCATATCCCGGCGTGCAGTTATGTACCTACATAAGATCATTTATTGTCAATAGGTAAACAAATAAAAACAAGTACCAAAAGTGCGAGTGTAACTCGCGCGCCGAGGGTTTTGAACTTTTGTCGTTTAGATAGGTACGTATATTGACGACTGTTGGCGCGGTGGGCTTACAACGCAGGAGGTTGCGGCAAGGGCGTCGCCAGCCCACGGCCCAGGGGGGGGCAAGTCGAAGCCAGAAATATGTACTAATCGGCGGGGGGGGGGGGGGGGTTGCTAGAGCTTAAGAGGAGGAGAAGCCTATGTCCAGCAGCGGATAACATGGGCTGATGATTATGTACGCTAACTTTATCCAAGTAATTTTCAAAAAAATATAACAGACTGTAATGAGCGCCGATATTTTGTAGTGTGAGGCCGATGGAAATAGTCGAAACTGAAGAATATATAATAAACGGCGAGCGGAGCGAGCCGCGATTTTTTTTTGAGACTTTTTCGCACTAAAAAATTTTGAAGAGATTGTATATAATATCTAAAGGAATAACAGCAAACGGAGGGAGCAATTCAATAACCGCAAAACAAGAAAATATGTACTTAATACATTCATCGATTAACGAAATTAAAATTAATTGTGTGATCTGCCTTCCAAGATGGAGTCGGGCGTAAATGAATGTGATGCGTGCGCCTAGGTCACAGTACACTTGGTGAGGTACACTATGTAATACGAATCGAATGATACTTAGCGTGAGAGCAAGCCACCCGACGAATTTTGACGAACAAAATATTGAGTTTTTAAGACAGAACAACCACTTCAAGTATCCGAGAAAACTGTTCGGAGGGTGGCTTGAATCCCCAAAACCCCCTATCTCTACGGAACTGTTTGCCTGTATGGCGATTGTAAATAAGAATGGTTTCAACTTCCATGTGAAAAGCTTTACGAGCTATACAAAGCACGTACATATTACGTACGTACTATAATATTTTGTTACAAATGACCGACCGAAACATCCGAAAAAAAATTACTTTAAATACAATATTTTTTTTTAAGTTATATTATTGTACTAACTGTCACTACTTATTCCTAGTGATAGTGAATTTATGCGGGATTTATCGGCAAAGCAAGACAATAGCAGGACTTCCGTTGTTTTGCAGTTGGCTAGGTACATTTTTTTGATCTCTAGGAGGGGGGGGGCAGCTGCTCCCCCCCCTGCCCCCCTGGCGACGCCCTTGGGTTGCGGTTTGATTCCTGCCTCGGGACTAATATTTGTAGGATCTGCAGGTCAGGTTATTTGTTCGGGTGTTCTAGTCCTTTTCTACGTACATACACAAAAATAAATCATCTAATGTTAGGTATAAATATAATATGATTAATATATTTATTTATAACGAGCGGTACGACTCTGCTTCGCACAAATATTTAAATAAAGGTTAAAAATTATAAATTTTTGTCACACACTCTTAGGGTTACCTTATCGAAGTTTTCGTACGGAACCCTAACATTTTTGAAAATAATCTTTAGCCTATGTTGATCAGGGATAGTGTTGGATTCAAAATGGTGAAAGAATTTTAAAAATCGGTGCAAATTTTTAGATTTATGAAATCCTCGCTTTATTGATTCTTGTATATAAATTAGCGTGTTTTGATCCTTACCTTAAACGACATTGGATTGTGTATAAGATACAAGTCGAAATAATCCAACCCCATCGTCTTCAGCGAGGCTTCACAAGCTACCTTCACCAGGTCTGTGCGGTGGAAGGTGCTCCACAGCTTCGAGATTATGAACAGGTCTTCTCTGGAAAATATATAAATAAAATAAATAATGGACAATCCACACAGCATCATCTAGCCTAGGGCATGCAATATCGGAATGTTTTCGATTCCGGAACTGAGTTCCGATACTGGAGGCCTAATTTCGGAATTCCGAAACTGGTTCCGGTATTGGCACTTTTTATTTTGAGGAAGGGATTCGAGTCACCTGAATGTGTTATATTAACTGTCTTTTAATCTATTAAGGAATATATATCAAAATCTTACGATAAAACACGAATAATATTAGTTTATGTAAGTTATAGGTAGTGCAATTTGCCGAGACTTCATAAGGTTATCTTAACATGGACATGCCACAAGTCCCGAAAATTGAATGAGAAATTATTATTCCTATTTTTTGTACTATGTAAAATAATATTTTGAATATATAATAATAAGATTGATACTATCAATTCTTCATTATTATCAACGAAGATAAACTTGCCGCCATATTGGTAATTACCAGGGATCGGAATAGGTAGAGTTTTTAAGTACCTAATGACGTAAAAAGCCAAGGATAACATGAATATGCCTTTTAAATCCCTGAATCGGGAATTGATAAAATATTTTTGATATTTCAAATTCTCAAATTTCTCAAAAAGATAATTAAAGCCTCGTTTTGTGACTTGAATGGCGTGGATTCATAATTTAAGCACACTCAACGCACCGAAACAAACGGGTGAACAAAAATGTACCTATATATACAACCTCTTTTCAAACTGGTCGTCCCCAACGTACACCCCGCACCCCGCCTGCTACAAGGCAGGAAGGAATATACACAATTAGAAAGAGAAATAAAAAAGTCTACGCCTATACGCTGTGTTGAGAAACAAAAACCGCTATCCGACATATCGTGCAGGAATCAATCACTTTTTTTTATTATATTAATACAAATTATTATATTTTAAGAATAAAAATAAATGTTTAGTAATCGAAATGTTTACGTAAATAAATTGAAGAATATCGGGATTAATTTAGTATATGAATTTCGAGATTATGAGACATATCCATACTAAGCTATCGTTCTAGCGTGTATGACGTCATTTGGTACTTAAAAACTCTACCTATTCCGATCCCTGGTAATTACTTTTAGTTAAGGCTCCGGCGACACGGATGAATTTCCCAAATATTATTTTGCATATTTTCAACATGATCTGCTATTATTTGTTTTTAAAATTGTATTTGTATTATTGTATTGTACAATTTTTTTCATAATAATTAACTGAAATTAAATTGAACTGAAACCGGATTTAATAAAAAAAAAACACGTTTTCGTATTATTTGTGTAGATAGGTAAGTATTTTCAATATAGCTTGTGGCAGAAACCTAGTTAAATACTATTACAAATAATATGATCATGGCGAAAATATGCTCAAAATACAAATCATTTTGGTACCTATTACATTTGTATGGCAAATTCATCCGTCGCCGGAGCCTCAAACCAAAAATATTATGGAATGCATTGTTTCGACTTCACGAAGGCGGCTATAAGTGAAGAAGGGGTTTAGACAGTAACGAAGTTCGTTCGTTTTGTTTATCCTAATAATCTAACTTACGGTTAGTGAAATATTTACATTTTATAAAAGAAACACAAAATACCGACAGTGTAACATAAACGATTCTCGATCTTTTTCCCGGAATTCCGGGGCGTATCCATACTATTGATAATGTTTGAGGTCATTAACCATAGATTGCACTACTTATTCCTATCTCTGCTAATAATAAACACAACAATATTAATTTGGTAATAAATTGAGAAAAAGATTAACACTTGACTTATAGAATTTTCAATTTGAGAGGAAACGCTGTTCTTGGTAGTGCGTTTTCAAGAATAACAATGCATCTAGCATTTTGTCAGAGAGTGAGCTTCTAAGTCTATTACAAATGTAGCTTGCACTCGAAAATACTCCTTCACACTCGACACACAAACGCTACACGCTAGATGCACACCTCGTTGTCCTCCGTTATACAACAATACAATACAATACAACAATAACACATTTTTTTCTGTACTTTCACGAACCCTGCAAGCTCAAAATTGGTCCTTAGATTCTTGCGACTTTTGCATTCATCTAGTTCTTTGTCTAGCTGCTCTTGCAGAGTTGGTTCATCAACTGCAACGTCTTCGTCAGCAGGAGACCATGAAACGTTTATTTCGAGCTCGGAGGACACGGCATGTGTAGGTTTAGATTCAGATTCAATAACTTTATTTCCTTAGGCTTACAAAATAAGCACTTTGACAAGTCAAGTTTCAAAACAGATAATTATTAAAATAAGAAATAATTTGTTATTGATTTCTCTTCACTTCAATTTTTTGTCAACTAGTGGAAGAAGTGAAAAAGAAACCACTGGTACATTCATATAATATAGGATTAAGGTAGTTGGGATCACTGTTTTTATTAATATCGAAATTACGATATTCGTCTCAATTCCGGAATTGAAATATAGTAAAAAACTGTCCGAGATTCCGGAGTTGCGAAATTCCGGAATTTCGGAATGCATGCCCTAATCTAGCCCCAAGCTAAGTAGAGTGTGTTATGGGTACTAGATGACTGATATACATAATACAATATAATTACATATAAATACTTTTAATTATTCATAGAAAACGAGCAGAACACCCTGATCAAATATCTGCAGATCGTACAAATATTTGTCCTGAGGCGAACCCGCAACTTTCTGCGCCGCGCCACAGAGGTCGTCGAGAAGGAAATGTGCTGTATTATTTATTAATAACAACTTATTTGACATTTTATAATAATTTATTTTATTAAATTAGGCCTGTCTTGTCTATATGCTTATTTTGTATCAAGAAATAAAGTTATTGCAGCAACCTCTGTCATCATTGCCAGAACTACAAAGGCAAATGTCAACAGAGGTGCGCAAGAATCATCAGAAGAAATGGAAGCTAGCTATCTAAGCGCTTCAAACAGTATTCGCTAGATGGCGCTAAGACAATAAAACTTTCGGAGTGAAAAAAGAGAGGCAATTAGATCGCGCAAACGCTTCTTTCAGTAACAACTAACTGATATTCGACTATCCGACATCAATTGTCGGTCGAAAGAAGAGTTAGTGCGCCAGTTGGGCGAACTCCAGTACAGAGGAGATCGCCTCCTGTTCCCATTGCGGGAATTCCACCTCCAATTCAGATTCAGATTTTCAGATTCAGATTCAGATTCAGATTCAATAACTTTATTTCTTTAGGCTTACAAAATAAGCACTTAGACAAGTCAAATTTCAAACAGACAATTATTAAAATAAGAAATAATTGGTTATTGATTTCTCTTCACTTCAATTTTTTGTCCACTAGTGGAAGAAGTGAAAAAGAAACCACTAGTACATTCATATATAACTTATGTGTCTAATACAATTTTTGTTTTGCCTATCTAAATCTAGTTTAATGTGATTTAGATACATGTCAATAGTTATTTAAATTGGTACAAAAAACTAAGCACAACATTCAGTTTCTTACATGCTATTGTTGGTGTGGAATGGAGCGACATCTGGCCAAGCATTAGTATCATTAACGTAATCATCTATCGAGTAAAATGCTTTCTTATTTTCTTTCTTCAATCTCCAAAGCACCAGATAGCACATAATACCGTTATTGAAATCTGACCATTTTTAGAAGCGCCATCTATAAATAACACCGCAACTCACCGTTTCACTGTTCCATCGCTAATTTTATCTCTTATCGCCTCGCCGACCTCCTTCTCGTTGCCGTAGATGAATGCGCAATCAATCGCTCGATACCCTAGATCTATCGCCGCGCAGATCACGTGGTAAACCAGGCTGGGATCCAACTGGAAATTATTATTCGGTTTTACTAACTTTATTAATAAACTAGCGGTCCGCCCCGGCTTCGCACGGGTATTAAACGAAAATTTCAGATATTATACACATAACACAAATAATACGATGGGTTTCACAATTTTTATACGGATCCCTTACTTTTTCTATCAGCATTGGGGTTTTTGACATTGACTCGAAACTACATAAATTACACTGGCCGTCGAGAAAAAGCAAGCAGCGGAGCCATAATAGAAAAAGAGGTTGAATATATAGCGCACGGTTTAATTATTGAATTTTTCATGCGGATCCCTAACTTTTATGAAAATATTATATAGCCTATGTTCATCACGGAAAATTTAGGATTCTAATGGTGAAAGAATTTTTCAAATCGGTCCAGTAGTTTTGGAGCCTATTCAATTCAAACAAACAAACAAACAAACAATCAAATCTTTCCTCTTTATAATATTAGTATAGATATAGATATAGACAACACAAGTAGCGGTCCCCCGGCTTGGCTTCAATTAACAAATTTCAAAGTTATAAATTTATACACACATTATTAAAGTTTTTATACGGAACCCTGAGTTATTTAGAAATATTATATAACCTATGTTCATCAGGGATAATGGTGAAAGAATTTTCAAATCGGTCCTATAGTTACGGAGCCTATTCAATTTAAATAAACATTCAATTTAAAATCTTTCCTGATATTACACAAAGCCTAAATAAGAAGAAATAACGGCTAAATAAGAAGAAATAACGGTTAAACCCGAAAAAAAAAAACAAATACATTAGTTGTATTTGCAGAAACGGAAACTGGAGAGTTGGTACCAACAAAAGAGTCAAAATTCAATATAATAAAAAATATCTATCAATTTAATATATTGTATTATGCCATAGCACAAGCTCCGCTTAGCTTTGGGCTAGATGCTGTGTGGATTGTTCAGCATCATTTATTATTTATTCTATTTATTTGCGATTACTATAAAGGTAAACTAATTGTCACCACAGACAAAATATAAACTTACCAACGCCGTTCCAATCGCAAGAACCGGCATCCTTACTCCATTCGCCAGCTCTATACTTGGCACTTCTAAACTCCCATACTTCTTAGATCTACCAAGCTCTTCTATCTTCGCCTGGATGTCAGGAGTCAGGTCTTGAGGTACCGTGTCTTTGTTCTTGGCTGGCGGTGGTGACATCTCTTTTGCTGGTCTTAGTTTTCTCTGTAAATTCATATTCTTTACTTCAATCGACAACCCGCATAAAATGCCTTGCGTGGGGATTATCGGCCAACCCAAACCCAAACAAAGACCCCAAATGATAAATAATGCCATCTATGGCATTAGGGAGGCCTATATCCAGCAGTGGTCGAACGCGTGACCCGAGAGCTATCTGGCGCAGCGCATCAGCATTGCTATACAGCGAAACAATGCAGCCAGCGTCTTGGGGACACTTCCGACTGGTATTGATTATGTATCAGTTTAGCTACCTATAGATTGTTTGTTTATTTTTAGCTCAATTGTTTGAATTGTAAATACTAATTGTCTAATTTGGTTATGTATATACCTAATTGTTATTATCTTACTTACTAAAGAGTGATTATGAAATGTAAAAATAGCGGCGACGTGATAAATATTTGCATGTGAAAAATTGTTAAAGTTACAAGGGAATAAGTAGTCGAAAATAGTTTACATACAAAGAGGTACTTAATTCTGACGCGCACTGTACCTGGTTCACAATTTACATAGTTTGGGTCGATTTAAACAATATTCCACAGTTCACTAAAGTCATTTATGATTATGACGGGATGTCGGGATGTATACCATGATTTGAGATCACTGAACAACTAAAGGCACTGCGAGTTAGTTTTTAGTGTCGATATATCTATCTACCCTCAAATATTCCGTTATTTGTCTAACCATGATCGCTTCAAAAATTTCACAGTTCTGTTTATTATTTCCGGATATTAGTGTTCTGTGATTATGATTACTTCAATGAGAGCTACAGAGCCAAAACCAGTATGGAAAGCACGGGCTTTCTCGTCTAAGGTAGAATAGACAAAAATTACGTCACTTTGTCATCGAATGCGTAAATTATTTGAAATTAATTTCTTCAACTTCAATAATGTACGCAATGTATGGCAATGCGATGTCATTATTGTATATTCTACCCTAGAGAACAATCCCCGTGCTTGGCTTACAGCTCGTAGGTAACCAGCTAGCTATATCGGTTTATAGATTCTTTATTTCTCAAAGAACACACAATAGTAAAGTAAGTATTACGTTTTGCATTTTAACGGGTGTGCTTATGCTGCCTGTCATCATAGTTTGCTATACCATAAATAACAATATCTTTAAAAAAAACAAAATAAAATAAAAAACTTAATCTAACACAACTTAACACAGATACCTAGAAACAAAACCTATATACCTACTTAAGTATTATTCGATAATATTTATAGGCACAAATAGATACTTATAAACATAAACTATATACCTACTGATGTATTATTCGATAATATATATAGGCCCAAATTAAACCCACTATTCATCTTAGAGAAATAGATAATACCTACCTATATTATATATGTTTTCTAAGTAAGCGAAACCATACGCAGTAGCTTGTTATATAGGCTTGTTATACTATGTCATGGATGAATAAGAACAGGGTAAAACAAGGAAAAATACTATTAAATAACTAAATTAGAAAAATAATTTACAATTAAAACAATTGAGCTAATAGCAGACTGTTGAAAACAATGTACAGGTAGCTCAACTGATCCATATACCAGTCGGAAGCGTCCCTATGACGCTAACTGCATGGCAACGCTGATGCGCTGCGCCAGATACTGACCAGATCTCGGTCACTCGTCGCTTCGACCAGACGCTCAGATAATTTTTAAAACCCGGAGAGCCTCGGTACCCCACGGACCTAGGGTCTCGTCTCCAAGGGGAGCAAACGCGTAAGTTCTGGCGACACCAGCCTATTTACGCCTCTTGAGATCCTTGGCTAAATCCACCAGCCCCGAGGTCCTCGAAAGATGGGAGGGCGCAAGTGTGTCGACGCAAGTAGCGTCCCACACAATGGGCCTCCCCAACTCCCATGGAACAATTCATACCAACGGGCCTCTTAATTTGATTAATGCATTTGATTCTTATTATATTTGAATAATTATTCAAATTTACTTACCTCGAACAAAGCTATCTTCTCCGATACTGACCTCTTCCGTGGCAAATCTTTCACTATACTCTGATTCTTTTCTTCTAGTATATCGAATGAATTTATTCTACATATTATTTTATTTACTTTTCCTTTTACAGCATCACCTAGATCAAGTTCTGCGACCGACTTTGTTCTTCGGATATCGTCTTTAGCTTTTACATAGTCTTGTATGAATTCTAAGCTTTTGAATTTGTCATCACCGGAGTCTAGAGTTTTGTACTCCAGCTCAGGTTTTTTGAATGATTCATTGAAATCGTACAGTTTTAGTTTTGTTTTGTCTATTTTGCTTTTAGCTTTAAGTTCTTCGGTTTCAACTAATTCTGTTTCATTTATAAAATCATCTCTAGAGGTGTTTAAATTACCCTTAGTATTTTCAACATCTTTGTTTTTGTTAGAAAGCCCTAGGAAGAACACATTTTCTTCTTTATTTTCATTTATTATTTCTGACGTATGAATATCCTTCAGTATTTCACTAACAGGTTTTTCATGATGGACAAACATATAATCTAGAGATCTTTGACTGCTTTCTGTCTTTGAAATACCTCTAATTTCACTTATTGATCTTTTCGGTGTGTGTACCGGCTTTTTATATTGATTTTGTTCGCTAAGTGATTCGTACCTTTTCAAAACTTCTCGAACTGGAATGAATTTAGGTATGGCCATTGGATTTGTTTTATTTAAATCCTTGTTCGACGCTCTGTTATTTTCAATTCTATTTTCGTCAAGTTTAGGCTCAAATTTTCTTAGCATTGGTGTTAATACTTCCTCCTTTACTGCTTTTTCTACAGTTATGTTTGTAGTTCTAATTTTAAAGTTATCGGTATCATTATGTATGAGTTCTGGAGATTCAACGATAACCATTTCAGCTTTAACTATTTCAGATTCCTCTACATCGCAGGTCGTCGTATTACTGACATCATTGTCTTTGTTATTTATGACTGTTGTCGAATCAAACTTGTAAATTTCATCAACTATCAAAGGAGTATGCACATGTACTTTCTCAGTCGTGAGTGTGCTAGTTGTGAGTTTTAGCAATCTTGAAACCTTTTTAGGTATTTTATTTTTGACTGGTTCCTCCCGCTAAAAATATGATGGAAAATTAATTAGTTAGTAAATTTCTCAAAGCCCCTAATGAAGTTCCCCAGAAGTTTTTAGGAGTCATTTTTAAGAACTTACCTCAAACAAAGCAATTTTTGACATAACGGATTCCTTCTTTGGTAATTTATTACCGCTATCAATCTCAAGAGCATCTTTATTTATAGTTTCGCGTGAAAAACGTCTTCTTAAGTGCCTGTGTTCTCCCCGTAACAGTGGATCAAATATGCCATCTCTTTCATTCATGAGTGCATCTTCTGTATCTATTTGCTCTTCAGGCACTGCTTCAGGCTGTGAGCCATCAAAGTTATTTTCAATTGAATCAATATTAAGTTTTTCTTCTTCGGTAGATACTGGTTTATTTTCTTGATTAATTTCAGTAATTTCAATCATATTTCCAGTTGTATTGTCTATTTTATCAACAATATTCACTATTTCGAAGTTATCATTGTTGGTTGTAAACACCTGTGTATTTTTAACTTCAATGGTTTTTTCTCCTTCAATTCTATCCGTGGTTTCGAGTACATGAGACTCAAAAACTGGTATACCTACCTTGACAAAATCTTTTAGAATATTTTCTTCAATCATGCGACCTTTTTTTGGTTCAATACTATCAATTTTATCACTAGTTTCTATTTCTGTGGTTGTACTGATAACTTTTATGGTATTATCTTCCCCATTAGCTCTTGATGCAATTACAGTTTTTGTCTGTGTTACCGCTAATTCATTATCTTTACTGTTCTTTATTTTTGACTGTACTGTACCATTATTTTTGAGTATACCTTCTTTTACTTCCTTACCATTGTGATCAACCTTAACTTCTTCATCATTCGTATCAGTATCAGACTTTGTCGAATTTTTTCTTAGCTTAACTTTATCTCTAGCAGCAATAATTTTACTATTTCTGTCCTCTTGCAGGCTTTGTCGCTTCAAAAACGGTATTTTTGACTTGTTTACCATCTCTTTATTTATCGGTTTCACTTTATTATCGTCATAATCATGTATTATTTCTTCGAAGGTATTTTCTACTTTTTCTGGGTCCTCTACTTTAGGGTTCAATAGAGATATGTCAATATTTACTGGACTATGGACGACTTGTTCGTACAGTTTATCAAATTCATCCTCAGGTTCAGCGCTTTCTGGATTTTTGGTTTCTTTAGATGTTAATTTTATGGCAAGTGCTTCCTTTAGTTTTAGTTTTGGGATCGATTTTCTTTCTGGTTTCTCTGGTGCTATTCTCGTTGGTATAGGTATTGATGATCTTCGGTTATTCAGTGACTGAAAAATCAATAAAAATCCTATTACAAATAAGAATTGCCTACCTAGATAAGCAAATAATGAATAATTAGTGCTATGTCCACGAAGCATCATCTAGCCCTTGCTTAGCTTGTAGTATGGGTACTAGATAACTGATATACTTAATAAAAATTATATTATATCGTTGACAGACACTTTTTATTATACATAGAATCGACCAGGAATTTTTCCCGACAAGTCGTAATTTCACCGCTGCACGGTGCTATGGATCAGTTTAGCTAGTTAGATTGCTTACAACTGTGATTTGACGACCTCTGTGGCGCCTCTGTGGCGCGGTGGGCGAAGGTCCGCCTGCGACGCAGGAGGTTGCGGGTTCGATTCCCCGGGACTAATATTTGATCAGGGTGTTCTGATCGTTTTCTATGTACCTTAGTAAAATGTATATCTATGTACTCGTATGTATATGTATATCAGTTATCTTGTACCCATAATACAAGCTCTGCTTAGCTTGGGGCTAGATGTCTGAATTGTCCAGCATTATTTATTCACTTTGTTACTGAAGAAATTTACTCATCGGTTTATTTTCAATTAAAAACTTTAAATATATTTTTACCTACCTCGTCCTTGGCATTTGATCCTCGCCTATCAGCCGTCACTTTCTCTACAGTTTGCCTGAACTTGGATATAGGGATCTTGGTTTTTTTCCTATCATCGTTATCATCACCGCTCTGTGGCTGGTTTCGTATGATTTTAGTAACGTCGGATTGATTGTCTTGATGATGCTGCAAAAGGTAGATAAGGAAATGATTTATACAACTATCGAATTAGTTTTTGTTTATTAAAGTGTAATATAATGAAATAATACATCAAAAGCGGAAATTTATAGGTACATAATTAAAATAGTACTGTAAACAAACTTCAGGTAGAAAATATCGTAGCTTGACGAATTCATTATGAATGAAAGCGGGTTCGAACCTATTTTGTGTTGGCGCCGGGCGCGACGTGAGCCACACTCACCCTGATTAATTTAATTTTTAATAAGTAAAGTTGCCCTTGGTGGCCACCAAAATCTATTTTCGTATCTCTTCCTAAACTAAATAGAATAAAACATTTAGGCATTAAAAAAAGCTTATGATAGGTATCACAAACTGGACGATGGATTTTTGAAAATTCCTTTGTTAAACGGAATAATAAGATAAATAAGGTGCCGGCGCCACTTTAGGTGGGGTATGGGCCTAAGGGATGAAACGTTGGTGTTCTTACAACACAAAGTAGGTTCGTAGTTAACCCGCTTACATTCATGATGATAACTACAGGTAGCTCAACTGATCCATATTATCACTCAACTGATGCAGCCAGCATCTTGGGGACACTTCCGACTGATATTGAAGTGTCTCCAACATGCTGCCAAATAAATTCAATAATTATTAAACGGTTCTAAACATAACAAAAAATCATCAATGTTGTATTTTAATATTTGTATTCAAACTTCTGTATCTGCGTAACCACAGTTTTCCCAGGCATCGTCTGCTTCTTGAACAAATGCTGAAACTTCATCGATATGTCCTCCGTAACTGTCACTTTCTGAAGTTTCAAGTCTCCCTTGGTCAACGTCACCTCTTTTTTCGTCACTTTTATCACTGGTTCTTCGTGAAAAGTGTCAATACTTACTTCGCGGTCACCATTTTCACTGTTAGGCATTCTTATTGTCTGTACTACTGGGACCTCAGCTTTGACGTTTGAATCGGCGGCCATGTTCTCAGGGTCCGCCATTTTTGTTTTGTAACTGAAAAACAAATGATCAATGAAGGAAACAATAGAAAAGTGCCAATGGACACGTTCTTAGTACCTAATATGATTTTATAAAATTGAGTTAAAACTAAATTACCTAACTATCCAAATTTATGGCTAGATTGTAATTATATTCTAGTATAACTAACATTACCTTTTAAATGTGGATACTAGTCTACAATAAAAAAGTAATAATAAAGGAGTACTAAACACAATCGTGACAGTTGACAGTAGAGTAAGTACCGTCATACATAGTACAATCTTAAGGCCCTGTATAAAGACAATATTTAGGTATAAGTAGTATTATTTAGTAGTTCGTAGCGCTTGACAAATAAAGTTGAAAATGGTGATGCGTTTGATTTAGTTGAATCTCTTGTTCGACAATGTCAACATTATTTATCGGTTTTAATTTATTTTAAAAGTAAATACACCAGTAAATTAAAATCTTTATACATAATTCTCTAGATGATAAAATTACCTTTCTTACAGTAACAAAATTATAAAATGTTATCACTCAAAATATTGAGCATTTCGAGACGAAAAAATATTTTCGTGTTCTTTCTTGCGATATTTTTTCCAAGTTTCTAGATGGTTTTTATGAAATATTTTTGTATAAGTCTTTTGTCCATACACTTGACTATAAACTGTATTTTTTTTGGGCTTGTAATATGTCGCAGTAAGCCTAACTGTGCGACGAAAAAGTGGTCGTTTTACGATGTCTGTCGTATGGCAGCGCCTTAACGAGTACAACACAGTTCGGCGCTATAGCGCGGCGTCAATTAGCGCCCTGACGCGGCGTAATAACGCGTTCTGTTTGGCAAAGCCTAGAGGTTATTGATCAACTTATAAGCCTGTATAGGTACTAACTGTATTGTTTATATTCTGTTAACCTACTAACTGTATTGTTTATATTCTGTTAGCTACCTATTGTTAATAGTATTATTTTCTTTGTTAATACCTGAATTCTCCTGAAAAATAGGTACACTTACCTAAACCCTTCCGGCAGAAGAAACCTCAACAGTCTACTATGTTCGTGATCCATTTAAATGTTATCTACATGATAATATATCTTCCGATGTCTATTATCGTTGAGTTTTTATTGGCTGAAAATTGTTGCATGGATTACTAATTGATACGTTAATGACAGTGGGAGCATTGACTGGTGGAGCAGTGAGTCTACGAATTTAAAAGATTTTTTGTTTGTATTTATTTAAAAGCGTAAGTATTTCTTTGCAAAATAAATAATGTTGGAAAATTTACACAGCATTATCTAGACAAAGCTAAGCAGTGCTTGTGTTATGGGTACTAGATAACTGAACATACTTAATAATTTAAGAATACATACATAGATATATTTTATTATAAATAGAAAACGACGAACACCCTGAACTAAAATCCGCAGATCGGTAAACATTAGTCCCGAGGCGGGAATCGAACCTTCAACCTTCTGCATCGCAGGCGGACCTTCGCCCACCGCGTCACGGACTTCGCGATACACTCGCATTTGGCGAATCATATTTTCTCTACAAGTTATTCTTTACTACCAAGAATATCACAACCAAATAATATAAAAAAAATCTATTGAAACACATGAGCAAACTGCAGATTGTTTGCAATCTACAGGCAGGTCAACTGATCCAATACCAGTCGGAAGCGTCTCCAAGACGCTGGCTGCAGTCTCGCTGTATGGCAGTGCTGATGCGCTGCGCCAGATACTGACCAGCTCTCGGGTCACACGTCGCTTCGACCAGATGATCATATTAATGCTCATTTATTTTTTAAGACTAAGTTTTTGTAAATATTTTATAGTTTATGTTTATCAAGGAAAATTTAGGATACTAATGGTGAAAGAAAAATATTTCAAATCGGTCCAGTAGTTTCGGAGCCTATTCTAGTCAAACAAACAAACAAATAATCAAATATTCCTCTCTATAATATTAGTATCGAAATCTTCATCTTCATCATCATCATCATCATCATCATCAGTATATGTATTACAGTCCACTGCTGGACCTAGGCCTCCCCTAATGAGCGCCAGAGATGGCATTATTTATCATTTGTGGGGCCCATAATCCCCTCGCTGGGCATAAAAATCGGGTCCGGTCTGGTATGACTGAATGTTAAAATGTACAGATTCCAGAAAGAACAATTCTTAAAACGTACTTTTCCCATAATGTCTGAAATCCAAATAGACTGATTTGTAAAATGACTCTACTTACCATAATAAACGTTCAAAAACTCACAAATATACAAAACTTTATATTATACGTTCTTGAATATTCTCCACGAAATAAAATTTTTCAAACTACTTATCAGTCGATATTACTTTCTTTACTAATATATCAAAATTTTTGTCTAAATTAAAACAGGTTAGCGAACTGTTTTACCGGCAACAAACTAAAAGTAATTCCACAATCGTTATCTCTCCAATTGATAACGATAGATAATGATTGATTGTGAGTGATATCTGTTATCATTGATAAGGGGCTTAGTCATGCCAACACCTTTTTCAATTTGGGTTTTCGGAATACGTTACAATTGTTAGTAAAAATATAAAAAAGAATACCTCTGTGGCGCGGTGGGCGAAGGTCTGCCTGCGACGCAAGAGGTTGCGGGTTCGATTCCCGCCTCAGGACAAATATTTGTACGATTAAATATTTGTTCAGGGTTTTCTGATCGTTTTCTATGTATAATAAAAAATATCTATAGGTATATGTTTGTGATAATATTGTATTATGTATATCAGTCATCTATCACCCATAACACAAGCTCTGCTTAGCTTGGGGCTAGATGATGTTGTGTGGATTGGTGGCATTATTTATTATTATTTATTTATTTAATAATGCTGATAGAACAAAAGTTGTTCGTCTTGGTCTACCCAAATCGCCTTTAAGACGTTATTGATCAAGTACTACAAACCTGTATATTTAATCAAATCGACCACAGCACCCGTAAAAATCTTACAAAATAAAAGAAATATTAAATTACTTAAAATTTTAAGTTTTTGGGTACAAAAAAAAACTAATTATTAGTTCATACACCCACATTTTATTAAATCAACAAGTTATAACCTTAAACAATATTAACACAGATATATTTAATTATATCTAATTAAATTAAATACAGGACATCTTCGGGGCAGGAATACTAATGATTAAATATTTTATATCGAGTACATTAACTTCACTTAAATATAAATAATTATAAACATATTAAATTGGGTAAATTAAATCACAGACTTGAAAATTAATCATATTTCAACATAATTATTGTACGCTGTAATATTTCAAAATTAGAGTAATTAAATATTGATATTTATTTGGTATTGATATGGATCAGTTGAGCTACCTGTAGTTTGTTCGCAACAGTCTGCAGTTAGCTCAATTGTTTCAATTGTAAATACTATTTTTTTTTATTTAATTAGATCATTGTAATTTTATTTGTTAATAAAGGTTTTTGCCCTTTAAAAAATAAGAGTAATTAAATAACAAATAATAGAATTAATTTAATAATCAAATACCTTACAGTAAAATATATTTTCTAAGCACAAGTTTAGATTGCAGTGTTCCTACGATTCTAAAAGCTTCAAAATATCACTAAATAACTATCACATTTAATATTTTAATATTCAGTTTAAATTATTTATAATATTTGTCTTATCGCTATTTATTTTATATGAGTAATGAGATAAATAGTTAGGTTTTTTATTTAAATTACACGCAATATCATTCCACTAGGTTTTTCTTAAGTATTTGCGAATTATGAACATCGAATGCAATGAGTGGAAATATTGGGGCCTTTGCCGAGCAGTGGGATGTATTATGCTACTAAAAATGAAATTATGAAAATTGATTGAACTTAATTTAGTTCTGAATAATTTTTGATGTAATAAGAGATGTGTTATTTTCTCAAAAAATGCAAGTAGCCATAATATTATTATTATGGCTACTATAATTATACTTTGTCATTTAAGCATTATAGCGATAAACCCACTACTTACTATAAATATTAATATTCGAAGAAATATTTACGTTGTTTATTATAATTATTACTAGGATACACTTTTAGCTCTTTTCTTGATTATACTAAATTAATATATTATTATACTAGATATAGTATTAATATTAAATTAATAAAATTTGTAAATTATGTAATACTGCTAGAAAATTATATTTTTAATGATTAAAGTACTTTTCGAGGACCCAAACCCAGCTATTGTAAATATCTAACTGTTATTGATATGTTTAGAACATAATATTAAAATAATAATAATAATCATCAACTATGAGTGACTGTAATGAGTTTAATATATAATTATAAGTTATAATTATGCTAAGTATAACTACAACTACAACATGAGATGAGATTTTAATAGGCTTAATTTAATTTTTTATTGGAAGATTATGTGAAATATTCGTATTATTTTGAAACGTACACCGAGAAAATTTCGATTGAAATTAATTTTCCTATAAAACTCAATGTTTTTGTTATTATGTTTTAAACCAATGATTTCATTTTATTTCAAATTATTTAATCGGATTTCCAAGACTGGTATTGTAGATTCACGTAAGTATTTTTCAACATTTTTTAAAAACACCGATTTAGCAGCCATACAAAACCGGGTTCCTTTGTGTCTTTGTAAAGGTACGAAAGTATAAAAGACTTGTCTATACAAGAACTTAATATAAAAAAATCTATCATAATAAATCATAACTTAAAAATATATTATAATAGGTATGTTATAATATATTTTTAGGTACCTACCATAACCTAAAAATATATTATAATATGTTATAATTTATTTTTAGGTCATGAAAATTAAAAGACAGACTTTGAAATAAATATAGTAGGTATTACTTTTTTACGTATTTGGGTGACAAAGACACAAATGAAGAAAATATATCCAACGTGATTCTTATTGATTGATGAAAAGTTTAAAATTCTTAAATATACAATAAATATTCTACTTCAAACATTCTTAAGGTACTAATTTAAGCATTTTATAAGATTTTGCTAGACGACAAGACGATATTTTTAAGATATTAGTATTAGTAAACATTAATATGTATTAAAAGAGAATATTATATGTAATTAGATATTATGAATGTGTATACAAACGAGATATTGTCATAGAAAATTAATTATTTTTAATTTTTTTTTTAAAAACAACGTGTTTGTAGTTAAATACAAAAAATCAAAGCAAACCAAATTATTTCTGAATATGTTCTGAATAATAATGAATTCATGTTATGAATGAAAAGCATGAAATTCGACTGCCAACTCCTTATTTCTATCTAGATTAAAAGTTTACTAAGGTATTACAATATATATTAAAACACTTTTATATTAAAATAACTCATTATAATCACTCAAAATCGCAGATTAAAGAATATTTTCGTAACAATATAATAATTTCATCATTAAAAAGGAAAATAGTTAAGCAAGCACAAAACCTTAATATAAGATCTATAGTATGAAGAAATATACGACTAATATTGCATTTATTTACATAATAACTAGGTTTATACTTAATAAGCTTTCGAAAAAATAAATTCTACACAATTGGTCCTATAATCAAAAAAACTGGTCAAAATTGTTCCAAATGTGCAAGAAAAACATGTGTTTTTATTGTCATAATATTTAAAATGAAAAATATCCAAAATTATTGTCTATGTCGTAGACTTTACATATTGTAAAAAACAATAAAATATATTGTCAAAGTCACATTTGCTAATTATGACTTAAAGTATCGCAAAACCCGTTAAATATGATAATATAACCCGTTTTATACATGAAAACGGTAATATTTTTTTATTTTTTTTGTAAACCCTTTTGGTTTATACTTGTTTATATGATTATTAATATAAGGTAGACACAGGTTAATAAATAGTATAGTAAGTATATGTAGACAGTATATAAATAAGATTAATTTAAAATACTACACACACCCTGACAAAACGGCATATTTACCTAATATACATTGAAATATAAAATATATAATGTTGATAAGTTGCATAAATCTGAAA
Source organism: Eupithecia pulchellata (assembly GCA_963931895.1). Taxonomy (NCBI): domain Eukaryota; kingdom Metazoa; phylum Arthropoda; class Insecta; order Lepidoptera; family Geometridae; genus Eupithecia; species Eupithecia pulchellata. The sequence goes on along the minus strand of OZ007550.1, from coordinate 895,155 downwards.
ATTGGTCAGGAAAGAGTATACATAAACCAGTTTCATAACATAATGTTGAGGATATGCGCGAAAATATACTTTGACAGCTACAGTATAAGGTATAATCTAAGTTTAATATTGATTATAAATATAATAAGATTAATATAGAATATTATTATTTTTTATATCTAAATTCGGCACGATACTTTTTGGCACTCTTTACTAAGCAAACCTCTTTAGTCTATACTTACCACTCCCAAGTTACGAATAAATAAAATGGCGGTTTTCAAGATGGCGTCGTCGTTTTGGCGGGCTTTTATTCTTCCTCCTCGTTTTGGTAGCTTACGTAGCGAACGGATGACTTTTCGCCGACAATCAGACTCTGAAATTAAAATTGTTAGGAAGTAAATCATAAGTAAATATTAACATTCGAGACATTAAGGTCGGATTCACACCTCGTATTGCCTATAGAGTTATTCTGTGTTGTGTGATACCTAAAATGATAACAGACGGTTGCCTCTGCTTAGCATTAGGATTTGGTTGCTGTAATATTTATCGAAGGCTGTGCTATACATAAGTGATTTTGTTCTCCTCCTTTTACAGCGATTCATTCACGGCACAAGCTGTCAGGCTGTGGAACGAACGGGTTCGTGGCTTAGGCCCCCAGTGGTCGACGCACCTGTGGTTGACGCCCCCGATTCTATTAATTGTATTATTATTATTATTTGCACTTTTGCACTTAGTACAGTAAATGCCAAAAGTGTTTTTGATTCAACATTGATTCAAATTTTTCAAAATTTGATTCAACATGGTGGTTAGGTAATCTTAACTAAGAGTAAATCAAGCGTAGTTTTACCTATTACAGTCTTATAAATGTCTTGATAAAGAGCTATTTTTGAAACATGGCGAATGATCAAAAAACAATTATGAAGTGCTTGATAATATTGTTTCACTAACAGGCTTGACATTCAATTTATGTAAGCGCGTAAGAAAATTAGCGCAAACACTGTACACTTATACATTAAAAATAGATTTGCCATACAAAATTGCATTCGTACTTAATTCTAGATAAGCATTTTTCATTCAAATATTATCAAAGAAAATAATGATAAAATAAATTAGTGTTTATTAAACACTGCAAATACATATTAACAAAACGAACTAGAAGTAGATAACAAAAGGAATACTGCTACCAGTAGTAATCTTCTCTAAGGCAATTATAGGGAGTTCAAGTCCCTCCAAATACTAGCGCAAGGCAATAATTAGACTTAGCATGCTGTAAGCTCATAACAAGAACTTGTGCTCCAATAAATGCGCCCAAATCCAGCTTTGTAGTTTACTACTAGAATGTTATAGGAGTGTTGAAATGTAGTCTTGAAGACTGTTATAGGATCTATTTTGCTACTTGGGTAATTATTAACGAAGTAAATAAGATGATTTTGGTTGTTTTCTGTTGTTAGTAGACAATTTTAGTTCATGTGTCTTTATTTATATTTTTCATAGTAGATTATTTTTAATAATTATTATTAAAAAGTTTAAAATTACAAGTTTGTTTGTTTAGATGTTTGTCCGTCTAAAACTACTGAACGGATTTTGATGAAATTTGGTATACAGACAGGGTATGAGCTGACTTGGGCTGAATGCTCCCTTGGGAATATTCCACGCGGGCAAAACCGCGGGTACAAGCTAGTACAAAATAAAAACATTTCTAATAAAAATAGTTATGGTTATGATATAATATATTAAAAGCTTATGCCTTTTATGCCTGCCAGTACATTTGATAAAAAAAATATTCGGATTAAAATAAACTGACCGGGGGCGTCGACCACAGGTGCGTCCACCACTGGGGGCCTAAGCCACGAACCCGAACGAACGGGTTTACCAGTTGATATAAAAATGGCTACATCACAGCACACTTTCAAAAGGAAAGCGTACAATCACTATTTAGCTCTCACATCAGATTAGGTTATACTTAAGCATGTCCGTAAATATCACAATAATTTAGTTTTTTATGTATTACTTTATTAATTTTATTATATGTGTATAAGTATATTTCGTTTAGGTTAGTATTTAATATTCAGGTTAGCTTAAGCACCGCCACATAATGTTCTCCTTTCCCCTTGGTCGCCTGGAAGAAATCGCTATAAGCGATAAGGCCGCCAATTCCATAGCCATAGATTAAGTTAAGTTTTAGTACCCATTGTACTCTTTGTAAGGTTATGTAGGTAATAAAGAATTATCAATCAATCAATCAAAATATGTAAAAAAAACTGTTAAGTACTTGTTAAAAAATCGCAAACGCGAGGTTAACCCTAAAACAGTTCTCTTCCAGCAAACCTTATTGGAATATAATACCGTTTAATTAAATAAATAAAAAACATTCATAGGTTCATGTAAATAAACTAAATTTTCGTTGCATACTTAAAGTACTTGAGACAGACAGCGAGAAGCGACTTTGTTTAAAACTATGTACCTACTGATTTTCATAAAAAAATGTGTTAGGTAATTCATTACATGAATTGAATACCCTTATCTAATCAATTAACCCATTTTACCCGACGAGTCAAAAGTCCTACACGTCGTGATCACGGGTTTCTTATAACTGAGAGAGTCCATTATGAATTTAAGCGGGTTAACTACGAACCTATTATATGTTGTAAGAACACCAACGTTTCATCCCTTAACGAGGGACTTCATCAGTGAGTGCGGCTCACGTCGCGCCCGTATCGCCTCAATGCGCTCACTCACACATAGTCAATTTGTCGTTTTTTAGTTTTTATAGTAAAACTGAGAGCTACGAAGCTTACCTGCTTCTCATTGGTAGCTGGTGGAGACCGCAGCAGTAGAAGCAGAGGAGCGTACGCGAAGTTCATGATAGCGATGATGACCAACATCCATTCGAAGCCGATGCTGTTCATCAGAGCTCCGGAGAATGCTGGGCCTGGTGGTAGGGAAATTGTCTATGGTCAAAGTAGAATCAACAGAAGACCAACAAAACTGGAAGCATCTGTGGCGCGGTGGGCGAAGGTCCACCTGCGACGCAGGACGTCGCGGGTTCGATTCCGAACACAAGCTATGCTTAGCTTGAGGTTAGATCATGCTGTGTGAATTGCCCAGCATTGTTATTATTTATTTTAAAAATGTTTCAAAAATCTTTCCCCTTCAAAATATTAGTATATAGACATGAACGCAAATAGCAACATCGAATCTTGAACAAGCATCTTACCAACAGCATATCCAAGACAAAACGCAGTATCTCCGATAGCGTAAACTGATCCATAAACAGCAGCATGGCGGATGTCAACCAGGAAACCCAGTTCCGGCATCATGGAGGAGTCTACCATACCGATTGCGAAGCCGAGTCCAGCGTTGGGGATCACGAGGTGCTCCATCTTACGAGCCATGGGGATCTGGAGGGGGAATAATAAGTGGAAGTTGAAGTTTTTAGAAATTCTCTGGCATTGTGATTGATGAAGCTAGTACCTAGATAGAAAATAAAGTAATAAAATTATTTTTCGTTACTCATGTTCGGAAAGTAGGTCTTAAGTTGCCTGAAGAGCGGGTCGAAAGTGATACTTATCAAACCTAGGGAAAATCGTTTTCAACTGACAACTTGAAATGACTGATACTAAAGAATAAAAAGCGGTAATCCGAACTTTATTTGTTTTCTGGTGTTGTTTTTTTTGTATTAGAATGAGTTGATCTGATTCAGATATGAATTTAACGCTTGATGTCATAAGAGGCTAAACCAGTAGTGGAAAACCTTTAAAACATCACCTAAGATGTTAGTTTATGTAAAATAAAATTCACTCTGTTTTTCTTTACAACAACATCAGCCTATATCAGTCCACTGCTGGAAATAAGCCTCCCCTAATGTGGGCCAAAGGTGGCGTTATATCATCTAAGGTTTTTCTTTAGCTTACTTGCATTTAAATTTTTGATTCCTTGTATTCGTAATGAGAAACACAGTGAAACTAATCTCGAACTATTCGCGCCCTCGCTATGCTCGGGTTCCAAACCACGTCTCGGAACTAAATAAGTTAATTATATAAGAATGTACTATTGTAATATCTAAAAGCTTCTCTGTGCCACCATAGGATAGACTGTGAAGTGTAAATTTTACAGTTATTTATAGTTAAATGCAAAATCTAGACATCATTTTAGACATTTAGTCTGTTGTAAAGGAACATATCATTTTAGAAGTTATATATCTCACCTATGTATGTATGTCCACTTACCAGGATCAGACAGATGCCGATGATGACGAGGCCGGAACAGGCCGCGAGCCAGCGACCCATCTTGTGACCCAGCGGCCCGAAGAGATTGGTGCCTGGTGAAGAGTAACATTACATACAATCACAGAAAAGAATTCTTCGCACCCCCTGCCCCGCCGTTACCGTGGCCGCTACCATGGCCAGGAATAGCGGGCGGGAACTGGGGGTCATTCAATGGCTGTTACCTTCATAAGGGGGAGGGGGGTAGTGCCCATAATCGAGAATAGAATAAAATACATATTTATAAAGAAAGTTTAAACAAAGTATATATGTATTACGCCATTACTACTTATATAGATATTTTTTATTATGCAGACAACGGGTTGAAAGTCGGTATGTTTAGGTACATTAAGAGGTATGCAATGACTTACCAGCTAACTGGTGTGCAAATTTATATAATTTTGCTAAACCATTTATCTATTTTAATTACAATTTTATAATTTGATAAAATAAAGTATCAATCGCCATCATCATTGCTTTCGTTAAGTATCTTCCAAATAAATAAAACCGTGAAATATCATTCTTTTTTTTTGCTATCGATGCAGTTCAAGTACAGTCCGCTTCACATATACATAAGTACCTCCCTATCTCAATGTACCTATGTGGGACATAGTAGTTGTTATTGCTGGGAATTTCAGACTTTGAGTATTATGGGTGGGCGGTTCGATACTGAGCGGCGCGGCGGCGTGATAAATTTTTGCATGTGAAAATTTGTGACAAGTTACAAGGGAATTTTAGGTAGTCGACAATATTTTGTAGACAAGGGGGTACTTAATTCTGAGGCGCACTGTATATTCGCTAGATGGCGTTAGTAAACTCACCGATCAAGTAACAAATGCTGGCGGGCAGGAACGCGACCCCCTGCTGCCATCTGTGAGCCTCCATCGTATCAGCCATCCAGATGGGAAGACTAGGCTCCAGCATTGCTATGCCCACGTTTGCGAACGTTATTGCTCCTGTAAAAGTATAAAGATAATTCTTTATTACAAACTAGCTGTACAACCCGGCATCGCACGAGTTTTTTTTTATTATACATAGGAAACGACCTGAACATCCTGAACTAATCAAGAATCATCAGGGCAGTACCTAACGTTACGTATCCTCTTAAACATCGCGTTACCTCTCCTTAAATGATTGTAACTTATCAGCAGCCACAAGGATGTAAGGATCAGTGACCAGCGCCTTCAGAGAAGGTGGCTCTGATTCCTGACGTGCCGCTCCAGGCTGCAGGATCATTAGGGCTGAACATAGCGTTAGCTCTCCTCTTAAACATCGCGTTACCTCTCCTTAAATGACTTACTTACCAGCAGCCACAAGGATGTAAGGATCAGTGACTAGCGCCTTCAGAGACGGTGGCTCCGACTCCTGACGCACCACTCCAGGCTGCAGGATCATTAGCTGCAGTACTGGAAGATAAGTTACATTATTAATAATAATCATTTATTTCAGGCAACATTAGTCTAGTACAAGATATTAAATACTTAAAATCTACGGCCTTTTATACCTTAATATAACATATACAAAATAAACCTATTTACCTACTAACAACTACATAACAATCGGCGACGTGTGTCTCGCGATTGTGCTGCGACCGGTAATCGTCCGAGAAAACTTCGGAACAGCACACTCTTCGGCCAGAATTCCTACTTAGGAGGAAGGTTATTAGTACTAGTTACGAACGAAACAGAATTTTTGTTTTACCGTAACCAATTACGAACTTGCGGTTTCGTATGCGGCCATTTGATACTTATGATTACAGACAGCTAAAGTAAATCATGTACTTATATGTTGCAATAGTCGACGAGGTTTGCTTTGCGTTTGACGGCTAAGGCGACAATTTATTTATTTTATTTTATTTAATATAACCAATAACATTAATTAACAGAAGACAAGCTTGATCTACGGCTAGTACTATTCAACTACCGAGCCGACTGTACCAATGACCTTGAGGCGAGCGAGTCGATTGTCGACGCACAGTCACGTCGACGCAGGGGAACTATTCAATTATGTCGTACTCACATCCATCTCCGAGAGCCAAAGCGGACAGCATGCAATGACCTTGAGACGAGCGAGTCGAGTGTCGACGCAGAGTCACGTCGACGGGGGAATTCGTCCAGTCGACTAACATAGGCTGTTGATGATGATGACACTCACATCCATCTCCAAGAGCCAAAGCAGACAGCATCAGGAAAGGCGCGGTCTTCCCCACGAACTCGTACATCAGCCCGCCGAAGGGAGGCCCGATCAGCACCCCCAGGGCAAGGCCTCCGAGCGCGATGCCCATCGCGTTACCGCGTTCCTGAGAAGAATAAAGAATAAAATAATGATTAATACACGTCCAACTGGTATTGATATGGAAGTTGAGCGGAAGTTGAGCGACCTGTAGTTTGTTTGCAACAGTCTGCAGTTAGCTCAATTGTTTTAATTAGGTACCGTTATCTTATCATCAATGCACCGTTATTCCATTAGCATCAATATGCGTGTGGCGTGTGGCGTGGTGGGCGAAGGTCCGCCTGCGTCGCAGCAGGTTGCGGGTTCAGTTCCCGCCTCAGAAAAAATGTTTGTTTGTAGATCTGCAGATATTTTTTCAGGGTGTTTTGGTCGTTTTCTATGTTTAGTAAAAAATATATATCTACTATACCCATAACACAAGCTCTGCTTAGCTTGGGGCTAGGTGATGCTGTGTGGATTGTCCAGCATTATTTTTTATTCCATCAGTTCACCGTAAGTCCGTTACCTTATCATCAGGGTATCTCTCCGCCAGCATGCCCATCCCGGAGACAGAGGAGCAGGAGGATCCTATCCCCTGGAGGGCTCGGGCGATGAATAACACGCTGTACGAGCGGCCGAATGCAAAGACTGTGGACATAACAATGTTATTTGTTATATTGCAGAGATAAAACGTTGGGAAGAATGAAACAAAGCCGAAGAATGAGAAGTCTGTGGACAAATTAATATGTATTAGTTCATTATCATCATCATCATCATCATCAGCCTATAACACATAGCTGGACATAGCCCTCCCCAATGCCTCAACTCTTCCCATGGTTCCAAATCGCTGACTGTAATTTTTTTCCAAAAACAATAAATGCCGTTCTGACTATCTTTAAAAATTATGGATAGTCTCCTTCAGTAACTACACCGGTTGCCCTTACTCTCCCGTCTCAAAAGTTCATACGGGTTGAACTTTCGCTTAGCTTATTAACATGAAAATTACAGTGTTTAACAGAATAAGACAATGATAACTAGTATTTACACTTATGTAGGTATATCTATTTAATATAAATCTTGCATTGCCAAGTTGGATGGCGATACTAATTCGAAATTAAACCAGCATTTCGATCACCTGTGGACTCTATAAATATCTTATATTTATATTTGTGTAAGATATTTATATAATTATGTGCCCTTTAAGTTAATAATAACACAAGGTACCTGGGAACCCAATACCTTGTGTTTTTATGAACTCATTTATTTCAGATTCACAATCAAACATCGTCCTATAATAGACCACTGATGGGCATGCGGCTTGGTGATCGCAGTTCGGTGGAGTTATTCTGCGGAGGGTGCTGCTGCCTGCCCCCCGGTGTGTCTCCCTTAATCGCCTCTAACGACACCCACGGGAAGAGTGAGGGTGGGGAAATTCTATGCCGGCACCACACGGCAATAAAACAACAATTCATAAAAATAAAAGCTGTTTCTTGACTTACTCAGAGTCGAGAGGAACATCAAGATGAAGCCAGTGAACATGGGGATGCTGTATCCAATCCTGCAAATTAAAGAAGATTCGTCAAGAGCTAGTGTAGCTAAATAAAGGTAAATGTTAATATTAAGAAAAGTATAAAACCTACCGATATTTCTTAGACTGTTGGTAATGGCACACACAACATTTTTGACTTATTAGGTCCCTTTTAAAATTTCGATTTGTTCGATCTGTATAGGCGCACGAAATGCAAGACTTTTGACACCTTAATAGATTTAATTTGAAAAATACTCAATACTTTTTAATGGTTTCATCCGCTGATCATCTCAGCATCTGTGATCAATAACTTCCTATTTACTTAATTATAAGATGAACTGTATTAAATTTTATGTTTAAGTGCTTATTTTGTTGCTTAAAGAAATAAAGTTATTCAAATCTAAAACTGCTCAAACTCAATGTCATCTCCTTTTACTCGCAAAACTCTACTTTTAGCGAGTGGAGGGAGATGACATCCAGCAATTGCAGCTGACAAGTGGAATATTCGAGAGAAGGTAAATCTTAAATAACACTCACTTGTGTGTAAGCGGTCCTACGAAAGGGTTCGCCAGTAGCTGCACGAGAGCCTTGCTAGCGAACATGACTCCAACGGCCACCGTCTCGTGGATCAACTCCTGATGGCGCTCCTCCTTCTGTGCTGTGATGTTTACTGCGAACGGAAGATTGTTTACAATCGTTATGTTGAATATTTTCGTAACATCTAACTGAGGAGGCACTCGATACTAATATTATAATCATAAACATTTATTTTGCGAGTGTGTATATGCATTAGTTCTTATCTTCTTAATATAAAGTATGTCCAAATTACAATCTACCTAATAAGGCATCTGCTAGCAGTCTTTCGCAGATCGTCATCCCACCTGGCCGAAGGGCTTCCTACACTACGTTTACCGAGTCGCTGTCTTCACTCAAACCTTTTTTTTATTTTTGTTAAATATCCGTGCGGAGATGGGGCGAACCGATACTCATAGATAATGTTATTGTTACATACCATGGGTGATATTTTCCGGAACGCTGGTGATGTTCTTCTCGAGGCAGGGGCAGTAAGGGGTGGGAGGGGGCGGAGGCAGCGTCACCTGTCAATTTAGGGCCTCATTAAAATATGCTTAAGTTTTTTATATGAAACATTTACATTCTATTTTTTTTTAAATGGGCAAAAAGCCTTTATTAACAAATAAAATTACAATGATCTAACTAAATAAAAAAAACTAGTATTTACAATTGAAACAATTGAGCTAACTGCAGACTGCTGCGAACAAACTACAGGTAGCTCAACTGATCCATATCAATACCAGTTGGAAGTGTACCCAAGATGCTGGCTGCATTGCCTCGCTGTATGGCAATGCTGATGCGCTGCGCCAGATATTGACCAGCTCTCGGGTCACACGTCGCTTCGACCAGACGCTCAGATATTTTTTTTTTACATTCTATTGTGTGTGTGTGTGTATCTTATATAAATCGTTCATGCATTTATTCTGATTTTTTTCATTGATTCGTCTTAAACTCCCAAAACAGTAAGGTGGAATTATTTATGAAAACAAACATCTACTATTATTACAACCTTTCGCGTTTATAATAATAGTAGGATTATAAAAATGTTTGTTCGACCTAACGTCGCTTTAAACATTTATTGCGCCACGAAATCAAGTAGTACATATACTACCCGACTGTTAAAATTTAGTAAAAATTAAGTACTAATATCAATAATTTATTTATTTATTTTTTAATTTGTTCAGGGTGTTCTGGTCGTTTTCTATGTATATGTTATAGTAAAAATATCTATATATGTAATAATATTGTATTATGTATATCAGTCATCTAGTACCCATAACACAAGCTCTGCTTAGCTTGGAGCTAGATGATGCTGTGTGGATTGTTCAGCGTTATTTATTTAATGTTGGGATATTACTAAATTTCCTAATCGATAGCAAACCATGTCACTATATAGCTTAAATATTGTGAGACCAAATGCCATTCATCATCAGCCTATAATAGTCCACAGCTGGACATATGCCTACCCTAAAGAATTAATGTTGAAGCAATATTACCTCATCCAAAGACATGGAGAGTGGGGCGTCTGGATGCCGAATGTCGTAGAGGAACTCCGGGATTATTGGCACTGTGGAAAATATAAACAATTATTAAATTACTATTTAACTAGCTACCCATATTAACGTAAGTGACGTGTGACCCGAGAGCTGCGGCTCTATTGTTTATCTCAACTGGTAATCGTAATCGGCTTCAGTTTGGCATTTCAAACCTAGCCTGGACTTCGATTGTTATAATTACTTTCGTATTGTGTGAATAGCCGAAACCGAAGACCAGTTGAATACTTAGACAATACTGACAACATTCTGACTGGGTCTACAACTGGTGATCGGTTTGAAGTTCACTGGCAATGGATTTCAAGTTAGACAACAAGGCTGCTGGTCAGTATCTGGCGCAGCGCATCAGCATTGCCATACAGCGAGGCAATGCAGCGTCTTGGGGACGCTTCCGACTGGTATTTATAAGGATAAGTTGAACTAACCGTAGGCTGTTTACAAAAGTCTGCAGTTAGCTAAATTGTGAGAACTAGTAGTCTATTTGTTGTTATTAACAAAGAAATTAAATAGGAATAGCTCTGATCTATATCAATACCAGTCGGAACCGTCCCGAAGACGCTGGCTCTTATTGACACTGTCTCAGCTCCGGATTCTAGACTCCAGCGACGGATAAATTTCCAAAACAAATACAAGCGTAAACAATGTACCTAATCACCAAAATGATTTGTAATTTGAGCATTACGTTTAACCACGATTTACCTGTTAAAATTGTATTATATGTATTATTGTATTTATGTGCCTACCAAAAAATTGTTTGCTAAATTCTTTGCTAAACTGAATTTAAACCAAATCGAATTTTTTTCGAAGATAACAGTTTTCTTATTATTTGTGTACTTATAGTAATAAGACGTAGAGCGATAACTTCACACAAAAATTTCGCTCGAAGTTGAAGCAACAAAACAACCAATGTGTGCGTAAGCAGCTCGTGATTACATTAGCCGACACGCACACAAGCGCACAAATAATGTTGCAAGCTATCAACATTTACCCCATAAATTAGGGAAATTGTAATAATTGTAAGGAGTTTATGATAATCATTTTTCTGTTAATATTACATACTCTATGGGCGTTTATATAAAGGTTAAGTAGTTAAGTCGAGTAGTAAGTATGACAAAAGTAAAATCATTAAATTAAACAATACAATAACAAAATACTTTATTTATAACACAAGAAAAAGAACATAATAACAAAAAAACAGGTACAATGGGCGGCATTCGGATGAAATTAATTATGTTAATTAAAGATCGTCAAAAAATATACAAAACCTCTGGTTTTAAGGATGACACTGTTTACACAGACACCCTGTATTAACTTAAAAATCCAGGTAAGATAAGAAGTAATCAAGTAACCCTTATAATATTTGGCAAATAAAAGTACCTACCAGTGGAAAGTAGAAATAAATAATGCGGGACAATCCACACAGCATCATCTAGCCCCAAGCTAAGCAGAGATTGTGTTGTGGGTACTAGATGACAGACATAAATACTTAATACAAAATAACTATACTTAGATAGATATTTTTTTTACTATACATAGAAAACGACCAGAACACCCGAAACAAATATTTGCAGATCTTACAAACATTTGTTTCGAGGCGGGAATCGAACCCGCAACCTACTGCGCCACAGGCTGATCTTCACCCACCGCGCCACAAAGGTCGTCAAAAAATAGACAAAACCTCTAGTTTTAAGGATAACACTGTTTACACAATCACCCTGTATATTTTACTTAAAAATCCAGGTTAGATAAGAAGTTACCCTAATAATATTTGGCAAATAAATGTGCCTACCAGTGGAAAGTAGAATAGACAAAACCTCTGGTTTTAAGGATAACACTGTTTACACAAACATCCTGTATATTTAACTAAAAAAACCAAGTCTGATAATTAGTATAACCCTAATAACATTTGGAAATTAAAGTACCTATCAGTGGAAAGTAGAAATAGACAAAACAAATAAGTACAGGGTAAAATATTTTTCGCTCGTAGCTAGCAACATTTTTATGTAATGGCGTCTGTTTTGTTTACAATTAGTTTTTGTGCCTAAACGGATGTTTTACTCGATAATGTGTTGTACTTACCTGTGAAATGGAATCTTTAATTGTTTCTGGTGATTATGTGAAGAGTTGTGACACCCTTTCACTGCACAGTATGTCATTTTTATTGAAAAATTACGGAGCTCTTCCCAGTTAGTGTTGACCTTGAGCACTGACGCGTCGAGCGATGTAGGAAGCCTTTAAAGGCTCCCTTGAAACACCTTCATTTCGCGTGCGCCTACTAGGGTTCTAAGTTTAGTTATTCTAAGTTTGTGTAGATATTTTAAAAAAGGCAGGAACCTAGTTAAATACTTAAAAATAATAGCAGATCATAGTGAAATTATGCTTAAATTACAGATCATTTTGGTATTACGTTTAATATATTCTACCCTAATAATTTTCTCGGTCATCCAGCCATTATCTTTGGTACACCACAAAGGCGCTTGTATAATGCCATCGAATTTAACATTGCCGTTATCTTCGCACGGATCGTTGAGTTTCATGTGGGTACGTAGATGTCTACGTAGGTATAGTATATAGTAGGTATACCAAAGATTAATAGTCATCTTTGAGGTATACACATTGTTGAAGCATCTGTGGCGATAAGCAACTTCAAGAGTATTTTAAAAAATCCGAACTTTTCATCATCGTCAACGGCAGCCTATATCAGTCCACTGCTGGACATAGGCCTACCCTATTGAGCGCCATAGGATGGCATTATTTATCATTTATCATCGTAATTCCGTTTATTTTAGTTTTATTTTGTCTTAGTCATAAGTTTTGAGAATAAAGAATTATTATCTTATCTATTTGGGTGTCATTAGCCATAATGAATTTTTCATGCGGATCCCTAACTTTTTGAAAATATTCTATATTCTATGTACATCAGGGAAAATTTAGGATTCTAATGGTGAAAGAATTTTTCAAATCGGTCCAGTAGTTTCGGAGCCTATTCAATTCAAACAAATATTTCTAATATTACAAGGCAGCGAGCCTTGTAGCGATAAGACCGCCAATTGTCGCTTATTCTAAGGCTATTTCATTTGCTTACTCATAAGTTAAGTGTGTAATGTATATAATATTATCATTATATTAGTTTAGATAAAGACATGTTAAAGCATCATAACTAACACACCGACAACATATAAAAACACCATAAAGGTAACATTTATTTTCTATGTAAATGACTAAGAAACACACAACCCACCTATCCCGCAGTCGGGTAAACGGCTCGGTTTGAGCCGAGTTTACCCGAGAGCTCTCGAACCCTGCGGTTGACAGGTCGTTCTAGTGAGGGGCGTTGAGTGCTTGTCGATACTCGACGATTCATGTCGATGATTTGCTTTTTAATAGGCGAGGTTGGAATTCGCTTTTTAGAGGATGTTGATTAATATTCTATGTGAAAGAAAATTGTTTTTTTCTGTATATTCTGTATGTTTTTTTCAGTATATTACAGTTATATTAAACATCTTACTTCTAGTTAACATAAGTATTTATTTATAATACGTACTAATAATATTATAGAATACTTCTGCTCCAAAATCATTCCCGGGGTTCACTAGCATAGAATTCACATTTTCATGGTTTTGTTTCCTTTTGCGGAACTCTAATTACTTTTCCTAATAAAAGAAGGTATGCTAATGCTAATATGTTACATGTAAACAAAGATATATCCAATATTTTAGCAACATGAAATACATAGATTGGGTGAATTTTCAATTTCAAAGACCAGAATATAAATTTTCATTCTTGTAAATTTATACGCTTTTCACGTAGAAAGACATTACTTGCTTGAATCAACTTCTTGTCGAAACAATATTAAATATTTGTACGATCTGTAGTTAAGGGAGCTGGGCGTTTTCTGTGTATGATAAAACATCTTTTAGTTTAATATTATGTAGGTATATCAGGTATCTAGTACCCATACTAGGACTAGATGATGCTGTGTGAATTGTCCAGCATTATTTATTTATTTATATTAAAGCAAGGCTCCATTAATATAGCAATTTAGGTAACGAAATAATTTAAGAAAGCAACGAGTTGGGTCATAAGTTAAACATAACCATAAAGCATAGAAATTCTAGGTTAGAAACTCCTTTGAGGCTCTCTACTTTGTATTTTACGCCTGTAATTTGAAACTGAAGAGTCTTCTAACGCGGTTAAACGCAAAGGCTTTGTGTAACTGACAGAAAGGCAAGCGTACCTACAGTTTAGAATACAATTCAAGACCTGTAGGCCAAGCACGGGGATTGTTCTCTAGGGTAGAATAGACAATAATGGCATCGCATCGCCATACATTGCGTACATTATTGAACTTGAAGAAATTAATTTCAAATAATTTACGCATTCTATGACAAAGTGACGTAATTTTTACTATTAGTATATTATTAGTAAGAAAGCCCGTGCTTGCCCTACTGAACTACTATGAGAATTATATGAGACTTTTGAAACCATGTTAAGACCTTCGTACCTTCGTTTAACGACAAATGGTTATGAATTTTGAATGATTTTTTTTATTACTGTTAACTTGTTGGTAATTTGTACGTACATCGGTCTTATAAATAATCTATTTAGTATTTCTAGTCTGCCATGGTCTGGCTTACAGCATTAGGTACCTACTTAACATAATATACTTTTACCGGTAAGTAGTAGGTTACCTTCGACCTTTTTGCTTGGATTTGGACCTTCGTGCTTGACCACAACAACAGCTGAAGGTGTATTTTGAAAAACGAATTATGACTTTGACCGCATAAACGAAGGACGGCCAATCCGTTCCTTGGATTAAAAAGATTCTGATATTTTATTGGTTGGATAATATCCGATACGAAAGGTTTAAGTGAAGCGCCCAAAGCAAAGTTGGTTTGTTCGTTTCGTACGATCCGTCAACTGATTCTTCGTATTTCGACTATATATAAATTTTGGGCTTTGTCAAGAGATCATAGTGTTTTTAGGAATGTTTGGGTTATAATCTTAATACAATTTAAATTAAATACCGATCATCATTGATAATTAACAAAATAAAACAACACTACAATAGATGATATAAAAAATATTTATACACAGCTATTTACTTTGTATAACAAGATACAAGTTTTAAGAAAACTCAGATATAAGGGGTGCTTTTGCAGACTGATACATAAAAAAATCTATTACTAATAAAATAGATTGCCTTTATTTCATAAAAAAAAATACATACTTAAGTCTCAAAATAAAACCTAAACGCTAAGTGCCAAAGTTCATTATCGCCCAGCAGCTGATTGCCCTGACAAAGCTAGGCGGGCGGAAGGGCGGCAATTTCCTCGCGAGATCAAAGTGGAATTCACTTAGCCGCCTCATCAAAGGCAGGCTAGGGAGGGGATAAGATCTATCGATGTTTTTAAATTTAAATGTCTTCTGTCGATTAATAAACAAATCGCATTTAAATCCGATATAAAAATTAAAGGGAATCAGTTTTGAAAGTACATATTTCAAGTTTTATAAATGGAGTCTACATACTAAAGTTGGCAACACAAGGCGGGTTCGGGATTAATTTTTGACATGAATAATTGATTTGTTTTAATAGTTAGTAACTGTAAATGTACTATACATTGGTAGGCGTACCTACAGCTAATTTATGGTGGATAATATTTTTATAACCTACGTTCATCAGGAATAATGTGGGATTTTAATGGTGAAAGAGTTTTTCAAATCGATCCAGTAGTTTCAGAGCCTATTCATTTCAAACGAACAAACAAACAATCAAATCTTCCCTTTTTATAATATTAAGTAGAGTGAATACGATTTTCTTTCACTTACGTAATCGTACCATTTGTGTTTACCAACTGATTAAAACAACTGATTAACTGATTAATATTTTATTCAATCCTGAGGTCTGCTTCCATTAGTTTACCAGTAGTTTCGGACTCTTATTTCAAGCCTTATCTAAGAGTAGAAAAAAAACAAAAAGTCGATAAAAATATCGATATCTACGAAACTCTTTCACAACCCTACACTGAAACACAACTCGGGTATCTCTAAATCAGATTTAGTCCAGTTAAAGTTCAATTTAGCGTGTTTAGAATATCGTGTCGGTTAATGTAATTATAATGTTCGCGTCTCCTTAATACCATCTGAAGTGGCTGTGAAATTAATACGGGTCTGTTGAAACGACGTTTATGGCGCATTGGGTAGCGATTTAGATGCAGTTGGTTCTCTTCCCAGTAAATGTTACTTTTTATAATTGTTCTAAATGGGTATTTTCTATTTAAGCCTATTTATTTTATAAAGTTTCTGGCATTATTTCAAATGAAATGAAACCATTTATGTATTATTGATTAAGTTTTTATATAAAAAGTAAATATTACTTCGTCTGTAAATAACTACATACGATAAATAAATAATGCTGGACAATCCACACAGTATCATTTAGCCCCAAGCTAACCAGAGTTTGTGTTATGGGTACCTACTAGATGACTGATTATGAACTGTGTTCGTATTTTCTATGTATATAAAGATTAAAATCGTATAAAAATTGTGGAGGCCTAAGTAATATTATCATTATCTTGTGTTGTTAGGTAATAAAATACTAATTTATGTTGTTTTATTCTGTTAAGTACTGTGATTTTCTATGTTAATAAATATTTTAACCGCATAAAGCGCTATTATATTATTATATACATTATATACATTTAGCATTGAGCTATTATATACATTTCCGGGAACTCGTCCCGGCCGTGTTCCGTCAGGGACGGGGAAAAAATCGGTTACGTACAAATTGTATGAACTTGTTCACACAGCTCCGTGTCAGGCGTCAGGGAATTTTATAAACTTGTTATGTTATATGAACTTGTTCACACAACTCGGAACACGGATAGCCCTGACCCGGAACTGACCCGGAAATGTGTAGATAGCGCTTAAAAAAGTCTATTTGTTATATCTACCTATTTTAAACATCGTAAACAAAGCTCTTGTTTCTAAGGGAGACAGAATAGCACTCTACAAATAATAAAGTAGAGAAGAACGAAACATATATGCCTCCGTTGACAATGAAAACCACAAAGAAATAAATTAAACTCGACAGAATTTACACTCGCAAGTAGAGTTACTCGTACCTTATATAGATAGTCTAGCCCCAAGTTAAGCAGAGAGCTTGTGTTATGGGTACTAGTTATATAGATAGATAGATAACTGATATACACATAATATTATATTATTACATAGATATATATTTTTACTATACATAGAAAACGACCAGACACCCTAAACAAATAATGCAGATCACACAAATATTTGTCCCGAGACGGGAATCGAAACCGCAACCTATTATACTGCGTCTGCATGCGTCTATTACATGTAATGTATATTTATATGTGACTAGCGGCTCGTCCCGGCTTCACATGGGTGGTTATTGTGTATATTATAATACTCGTATAACCCAAAGTGTAGATATAGCTGTAGATATTGTAAAAAAAATCATAAATACCCGACCGAAGCTGGGACGTACCGCTAGTTACAAAATAAGCGTCGAATCAAAAATCTCGCACCTATTCAATACTTCCCAAAGATTTCCTACATTCACTTAGATACAGGGTGTTTGTTTCCCTCGTATTTTAGATAAGCAATCTTCTGAGTGGTTGATCTGCAATTCATGACTCTAGAGGCTGTACAGTGCCCACAAGATATCTGTGCTAGTAGGGCGGCCAATAGTGATTTTTTAGGGTTTTGACATCGTTTTTAGGGTTTTGACATCGGTTTCAAAACCCTTATGGGATCGCTTTTTTCTATTTTGTGTTTTGAATCACGGAAACTACTGCAGCTATTGACTTGAAATTTGAAATATTAATACATTTTCTGCGCCCGCACAGATTTATTTTTTATTTGAATAGACATGATTTTATTAGTTTTTGACTCATGAGGTTTTTTTAGGATGACTAATGTGAGTAGGAGAATATTTTTTTTTCTTTGATTTTCTTTTTTTCTGCCATTTATAAGCAACTAGCGGTTCGCCCCGGCTTTTGCAGGATACTAGAAGTGAAAGAATTTTTCAAAACGGTCCAGTAGTTTTGGAGCCTATTCAAATTCAATTCAAACAAACAATCAAATCTCTCTCTTTATAAAATTAGTATAGATATAGATAAAACTAGTGGGAAAATAATATAGGTACCACAAATTTGAAACTACGATATTGTTCGACTTAGGGAAGATTGCAAGTTTCATCAAAATTGGTTTAGTATTTTTTGGTGCTTTGTCCTCACGTATCAAACTACAAGTTAGATTTAAACAATTCTTTTTTAATTGTACTAGGTATTGTTCAACATAGGAAACGGCGGAAATGATTTTGATGTTGGTGATTTTTTCTTCTCTTCAAAGAGCGGCCTTATAGCTCAGACGCAATCTCTTCAAGATATCATATTGAATCAACGCGAAGCGTTTGCCGGATAAGAACCCAAAAATCTCCAAAAATTAATTCTTGCATAAAAAAGTCGTATTTTCCAGGTGGTTGGATGTCGGTCAATAAATGTAAAAATCTATTGTCAGCAAATAAAACTGCCTGAAGTAATACAGGGGCGGAATAAGGACGGAAACATAGGGGCTTCGTGATTTATTATTTTTGTAAGTAGTTAACTACTTGCCGCCGTGGGGGCCGCAGCGTAGGAATCAATTTGTCCAATTCAGCTTTCACATATTAGGTACTTGATATTTTACCTAATCGTAAGATTAAAATAATCATTATTGATCAAACATAATCACGCGCCATGGGCCCGTCAGAAAACCAGCGTTGCTCTGCTTTTTGTGGAGCAACTTGACGCTGAGACACGACCTATTGGTTATTAGACACTTGTTTCTATTTTATTTAGATATTGCTAATTTTTATTCTTATCATAAATCACGTAACTATAAAAACTTTATGGCATACTAGTTTCCGCTTGCAGCTCCTATCGCGTTCTTCAGAAAAAAAAACCTGTTTACCTATGCCTAGAACTATCTAGATGCAATTTCCTCCTTTAGTTCTGACGTTACGTTGTAACTGACAGGTGAAAATCCAAACTTAGTTATTATAAAAAAGGTTCTGTGAATAAACTATGAAATTGTGTTAAATATGTAAATACCTGTCTAGACTTAGGAGATTAAAAAGGTCTATCTAAATATTGTACTAAGAATATCAGTTATTTAAAACCCATAACACAAGCTCTGTTTAACTTGACACTTGATAACGTATGGATTGTCCAGCATTATTTATTTACCTTGCAAGTCGTTTAGTAAATAAATCTGAATGTGAAATGGTGCCTGATAACGTGTGGATTGTCCAGCATTACTTATATACCTTGCAAGTCGTTTAGTAAATAAATCTGAATCTGAAATATTCGAAAGTAGCCCCAGACTGTATCCTGAGTACGTCCACCAACCTTTGACTTGCAGATGAGTTAGGGAGCTTCTCACTGTAAGAGCAATGATTTTGCATTCCAACAATGAAGTGGTATAGACAACTTTGAATAGACTTCTACAATAGAGGAGGTGGTCTATGGTAGAATGGAAAACAAGAAGTGTTTTTCAATTGGGTGGACCGATTGTTATAGTTTTATACTGTACTAGCGACCCGCCCTGGCTTCGCACGGGTAATTAACAATAAAAAATTGAATAATAATAAACATTTAAAATTCAATAAAATTCAATAATGAATAAAAAAACATAAATTGAATTTTTCATGCAGATCCCTAACTTTTTTTAAAATATTCTATAGTCTATGTTCATCACGGAACATTTAGGATTCTAATGGTGAAATAATTTTTCAAATTGGTCCAGTTGTTTCTGAGTTCCAATTCAAACAATCAAATCTTTCCTCCTCATAATATTAGTATAGACCTATCTCAAACCAAATATTTGTATCGACACGGGACTCAAACATTTCTGTAACGTATCTACGTTTGAGTTTGGTTACCTTCGCGCACCACGCCACAGATGTCATCAAATTAATTTAAATTTGCATCAATTTCAAACGTAAACGAAAAGCAAATTGGGAGCAAAATTTAGTAAGCTAACTTACTTTACGTTAACCTAACGTAATTTACGTTCGCTTGCGGAACCCAGACACAATTTAAAAATTATTTCTACGTGCCCCAATTTTGCGACCTCGTGTTTCCAAGACGAGACATTTCACGTTTTCAACTAGTTGTTGGCATTTATTTATTATTTAATTAATAGCACTGGAATGCTGACACTAAAGCATATAATTCACTCTTAACCATTTATTCATCTCTTTTAATAAACCTACTCGAAGAAATACTTTACACAGAAATATTTCATACTAATAATAATGTCACAAAACGGAGACGATCAAACAGTATACATACTGACACGGTGTCAGTATGTATACTGTTTGATCGTCTCCGTTTTGTGACATTATTATTAGTATGAAATATTGACACCTCATAGCACCAGTTTCATATTTTATCGGAGATCCTTTAACTCGCCGACAGTGATTAAATCCGTGTCGTCGAGCCGAGCAGCAGGGCGTGCGACTATGACTAGCACCAGTTTGCGGGTTTCGGTTTCACTGACACTCATTGAACTCTTCAACGGTAATGAAACTCACCGACAGTGGTTAACAGCATGTTGGTGATGCTTCAGCCGTCTACAAAACCGGAGTTTCAGAACTGGTTCCATACGAGGCTTTTAAATTACTTGTACGGAACTGGTTACGATCGTGGCTATTAATTTACTTTTACGGAACTGGTTCCGATCAAGTAATCATCATATTCCATCGGCCGTGAACGGAACTGAAGTAAAGACACAGCGAGGTCAAATATCACTCGTTCTTTATATTCACGGAATAACTATCGAACTAATTTTAGACAAAACTTGGTGTCCTAAAACTTATAAACTTACTTCGATGCCATTATATACTTTGGCCACTGCTTTCATTGCAGCCGTTTCGTAGTCCATCGTTACTTTCAATGGCTTCCAGTCAGGAAAGACTGATTTTATGAGTTGAAATAGGATCTCATATGTTTTCTGGCTTTTATCAGGTAGTAAACAGAAAGTTATCGGAGTAACAGATTCATTATTCTCTTTATAAGCATGGATTGAATATAATTGCCTAAAAACCTTTGGGCAGGATTTGAAAGTGCCATCGCATAATATATGTCCGAAGCTTCCAACCATGGATCTTACATCTTTACGACAGAATATAAGTATTCTTTTTCCATCGCTTTCACTATGTGTAGTCAGCAAGCAAGAAATGTTCAACCACTAGCGCCATCTTGCAAGTCTCGCTGATACTCGTGAAACTCTTCGAAAGTAGTGAAACTCACCGACAGTGGTTAACGGCATGTTGGTGAGCAATAGAGCAATAGCGCCATCTTGCAAGTCTCACGCATACTCGTTAAACTCTTCGACAGTAGTAAAACTCACCGACAGTGGTTAACAGCATGTTGTCGAGCAGTAGGGCGATGGCGACTATGACTAGCACCAGCTTGCGGCTCTCCCTCATGGCCGCGATCTTGGCGCGCCAGCCGTAGCTGAAGCCGTCTGATGCTGCCCCCATGATGATGCTCTGATGACAAAATAACTTATTTTTATACTATACTTCTATAATAAAATTATAAAGAGTTGTTTGTTTGTTTGACACAAGTTGTTTGAAAGCTGCTTAGCTTGTGGCTAGGTGGATTACCTACTATGCTGATGCTATGTGGATTGTCCAACATTATTTATTATTATTATTTATTTATTAAATTGAACAGGCTCCGAAACTACAGGGCCGATTTAAAATTCTTTCACCATTAGAATCCTAAATTTTCCCTGATGAACATAGTCTATAGAATATTTTCAAAAAAGTTAGGGATCCTCTTGAAAAATTCAAAGAGTGTGCGTAGGCTTAGCAGCCATAAAATTGCCAAAAAAAGTATTTTTTTTCTGTAATTATTGGCCAAGAAATTCGTCCTCTTACACGACTTTTAACATAGATATTTTAGCAAATCCCATAGCCGATAGATTGCTCAATTTATTCAAATGCTTTAGCTTACAACATCTTTTTAATGACCCTACTAGGGTAACCCTAACATCTGCCACTTGTTTAGATAATATTTACTGCAGTCAATCTCCAATCTACAAAGCAGTAATCACTCATTTCAAATCAGACCACTATGGCCAGAGTGTTAAATTTAGTTATAATTTGAAAGAGAGTAACGATGTTGAAAAATTTACCTACAGGCCTATCACAGAGAGCCGTATTAAGAATTTTCAAAGCAAAGTTGAACTAGCTGTAGCTAATATATCATGCTCTGATAACCCTAATAAACTACACTCGAGAGCAATGAATCCGGGTCACTCAAAGAATCCAAAAAATCTCGGAAAGTAAGAATGCTAGGTTAATGCAATAAATTGTTCTCCGACGAATCAAAATTTATGCTCTACAAGCACGATGGAAGACACAGAGTGTATAGAAGACCAGGGGAAAGATTCAAGCAAGCATGCATCGAAGAAAAAGTAGCCTACGGTGGTGGGTCTGTACTTGTGTGGGCCGGAATTTCCTCTGAAAGTCGCACAGAGCTGGTGATCATAGAAAACGGCTCTTTAACTAGCGTAAGATATGTGGAAGAAATCCTCAACGAACACGTTGGTCCATTTATGGTCAATTTGGGTGAGGATGCTATATTTATGCATGACAATGCCCGACCTCATACAGGTAGGATTGTGAATGACTACCTTCAAGAGATGAACATTACTTGTATGGAGTGGCCAGCGCGCAGCCCGGATATCAACCCGATCGAGCATGCTTGGGACGAGCTAGGGAGATGCGTAAAACAACGAAACCCTCCCCCAATCACGCTTCCTGAGCTCAAAATTGCTCTCACAGAGGAATGGGAGAATATTCCCCAAAATCGTATAAGGAACTTGGTGTACAGCATGCCAAACCGCGTAAACGCAGTAATGGAAGCACGAGGAGGTAATACGAAGTATTGAAATTCAAGAAAATCGTCCTAAAGTTCAAAAATTTCATGTTTCCTATTTTTGTTTTAAGGAGAGATCAGCAGTTTTTTTTCTTTATGTAATTTTGTGTAAATAAAATGTATGGTGACTCATATTTTTTTAACTATCATTTAAGGAGTATTAAATTGTCTATTAAATACAATTTATTGCATTAACCTAGCATTCTTACTTTCCGAGATTTTTTGGATTCTTTGAGTGACCCGGATTCATTGCTCTCGAGTGTATTTACCAAACTTTTTGATGCCTTATGCAAAGAACACAATGAAGTATTTAAACTTAAAACTTGCTCAGTGAGAGACAGGGTCGGATTTACTGATTGGGCCACTCCCGGCATTTATAGAAGTAGGGATAGACTGTATAACCTTTATAGTGATAGGAAAGCTATGTTACATGATCCTGCGTTCCTTCAGTATGTAACCAACTACTCGAAAACATTTAAAAAAGTCTGTAACACAGCCAAATGCCTATTCTTGAGGAAAAAGATAGTAAACTCATCAAATAAAATAAAAGCAACGTGGAGATTAATAAATAACGAAACCGGTAAAACAAAGCCACATAATAGAGAAATAAGGTTAAAAATTAATAATTCAATTCTTATACATGCAAAAGATATCGCCGATGCTTTTGATGCTTTCTTTTCTGATATCCCAAAAGTTGTCACCCGATCTCTAAACTCCTCTACTTCAATGGCGGTTGAATTGTTAGAATCATCTGTTGTAAAATGTAATGAAATCTTTATCTTTAGTCATATAAATGCTAATTATGTAGTTAAAACGTTTAAATTAATCAACGTCAAAAATACTGAGGATCTCTGGGGTATTTCCACCAAAGTACTAAGTTCAATCATCAGGGAAGTGGCTCCCTGTTTGGCCTTTATTTTCAATAGTTGCGTTGACGCAGGTGTTTTTCCTGATCTCATGAAATATAGCAAACTTGTTCCTCTTTACAAATCTGGTAGCCACACTGATCCAGCCAATTACAGGCCAATTTCCATACTTCCTGCTTTTAGCAAAATCTTTGAGAAAATAATTCTTACTCAGTTAACCTGCCACTTCAACGTTAATAGGCTATTCCATAAAAATCAATTTGGATTCACTAAAGGTAGATCGACAACAGATGCAGGTACAGTTCTAATAAAGCATATATTCGATGCCTGGGATAAAGCAAAAAATGCTATTGGTATATTTTGTGACCTTTCTAAAGCTTTTGACTGTGTAGATCATGGTACTCTAATTATGAAATTGAAACACTATGGTATTAATAACAAGGCACTGGACCTTATGCAATCATATCTATCTGATAGAGTTCAAAAAGTTGATATTGGTAAAGAAAGATCTAGGGGTTCAAAGATTGAATTAGGCGTTCCGCAAGGATCAATATTAGGACCATTTCTATTTTTAGTATAATATGTAAATGATCTCCCTTTTTTAGCGAAAGATCTTTGTGATATAGTCTTATTTGCTGATGATACTTCGTTGATTTTTAAAGTTGACAGGAATAAAAATAATTATGACGATGTAAATAGTTCTCTTTCACAAATACTAGATTGGTTCACCGCCAATAATCTCTTACTAAATGCTAAAAAAACCAAATGCATAAAATTTATGTTACCCAATGTAAGAGATTTCCCTACTAAAATTATGCTTAGGGATGAGATCATTCCTCTTGTAGAGTCTACCATTTTCTTAGGGCTACATATTGATTCCTCTCTTCAATGGAGACCGCATATTGATGCTCTCGCAGGCAGACTTAGTTCAGCTGCCTATGCAGTTCGAACAATTAGATATATTACCGACGAAGATACAGCTAGGTTAGTTTATTTCAGTTACTTCCATAGTATTATGTCCTATAGTATTTTGCTATGGGGACAGGCGGCTGACATACAGACTATCTTTGTACTACAAAAAAGGGCGATCCGTGCGATCTATAAATTAAAGCCACGCGATTCTTTGAGATAATTATTTAAAGAAATAAATATCTTGACAGTAATATCGCAATACATCTATGAAAATTTAATGTATACGCATAAAAACAGAGATATCTTTTTGAAAAACTGTGATGTTCACGCTAGAAATACAAGAAGTAAAAACAAATTACACATTCCATCATACAGATTACATAAGGTAGGGAAATCATTTATGGGAAATTGTGTGCGCTTCTATAATAAGCTTCCATCTGAAGCAACTGAGCTCCCTATTCGTAAATTTAAACAATATATAAAACAATATCTTATTAAGAAAGCCTTTTACTCTATAGATGATTACGTTAATGATACTAATGCTTGGCCAGATGTCGCTCCATTCCACACCGACAATAGCATGTAAGAAAATGAATGTTGTGTTTAGTTACATATCCATATGTATTTTAATAATTATTGACATGTATCTAAATCACACTAAACTTAGATTTAGATAGGCAAAAAAAACATTGTATTAGACACATAAGTTATATATGAATGTACTAGTGGTTTCTTTTTCACTTCTTCCACTAGTGGACAAAAAATTGAAGTGAAGAGAAATCAATAACATATTTTATTTCTTTTTTATAATAATTTATCTGTTTGAAATTTGACTTGTCTAAGTGCTTATTTTGTAAGCCTAAAGAAATAAAGTTATTGAATCTGAATCTGACTTTTACGTGTGAACCACACGTTCGCTTTACAAATCCTTTAACGGAACTATGAATGTGAATATGAATGTGGATCCCCGTTCGCGTGGCTTGTTGGTTCATGGGACTATGAACCAACAAGCCACGCGAACGGGGCGCGAATGCGACGCGACAAATATGCGAACGGGATCCACATTCATATTCACATTCATAGTTCGCGAATCGACCTACGTATCCTCGTGGGTACACTAACAGGGCATTGAACACCCACTGAACAAACACCTTCACCATCGGAGCGACAGACAGCCCTCTCTGCACAATGCCTCAGTGACGACGAATCAGCCCACGTAGTCCTGGAATGCGAGGGAGTAGCAGCACAACGAACAGAAATCCTCAACTTGCCGAGGTCACGCGAAGCCTGTGAAGACCCCAGGAGGATTCTGCGCTTCTGGACGGAGTTAGTCTGGCTCTGCTAGCACGCACTCACGCATAATGGACCAATATTATTATTATAATTATAATTAATATTATATATAATAATATTATAAGAGATCTTACCTTTTGGCAGGATATTAAAATAATACGAGGATATCAGCTTACTATTTGTATTGATTAAAATAACTTGTACATCGGATAAATCTATTTTTAAGCTAGTTTATTTACATTGCAATACACGTAGGTGCCGCGCGCTGGTCGCGCTCCGAATGAATGACAAACCCCCGCATTCGATTAGAAGCGGGCTTTTTTGAAATACGCATAAAGACGCAGACCAAGTATATTAAAAATATCAATTATATCTGCTGTTTTCAGGCGAATCTAATAATATGGAGTCCAAATGAGGGAACAAGAGTTCATTGCTTTCCTATTTAATCTTTCAATTGAGACAGGAACATTCCCTAGTTCATGGAAAGAGGCACAGGTTATCCCTCTCCCGAAAAATCCTAACCCCTCTTCGTTTTCTGAGTTCCGTCCAATCTCTATTCTTCCTTTCCTCTCCAAAGTCCTAGAGCGTCTCGTACATCAACAGCTAAGCGTTTTCCTTTCTTCCAACCATCTTCTTAATCCCTTCCAGTCCGGTTTCCGTCCCGGCCATAGTCTCTGCTCTTGTCAAAATTACTGATGATATCAGACATGGCATGGACAGCCGCTGTCCATTATATTCTGTCCGCTGCGGACAGAATATAATAATTATATCCGAAACCTAAGTTCGCGGAACCGCGCGCGAGTTTGGAGAATTACAAATGGAGCTAGCGATAATTCCACGGTAATGGCGAATAGAAGGAAGTAACTAATAAAGATTTGGATTGTATTACAGTGAGGAACGCGATACAGCACTCAAGGATTCACTTTGTTAATAGAAGGTCGGAGATTTCCATGAATTTTCTTGAACAGAAAAGAGTATCGTTTTAGTGGATTCACTGCGCAGCAATGGATGATAAAATCAATTTGATTTTTATTGTATTTTGTAAGATTTTAGGAAGATATTTTGGCCTAAAGTTTGGTATTTTCCCATTTTAGTCATTAAAAATATAAAGTGTCATTTCGGACAAAGTGTCCTAATTTATTTTGTCGAAAACGTCTAAAAAACTACCGAACGATTACTTATATTTTAATATAAATAACGTCGGACAAATCACACATTATCTAGCCCTAAGCTAAGCAGAGTGTGTTGTGGTTACTAGATAACTGAATAATAAATACAAGTACATAGATAGATATATTTTATTATACATAGAAAACGACCAGAACACGCTGAACAAATATTTGCAGATCGTACAAATATTTCGCCGGGGAATCGAACCCAATAGAAAAAAGAAAATGGTTTATTTACGGCATATTACTTTTTGTTAGTTTTATTTCTTGTATAAAGCAAAAAAACCTTGTCTTTACATAAATATAGATAACTCTTAAATTTACATCCTGAATAAACAGCCTACGTTCCGTAGATCCTGACAATAAATAACATTTAAAACCCTCTAATTAAAACTACAATAGATTATACTACAATAACCACAGACAATACAAGATGGCGACCGGAAATGAGGCCGCTAACGACTCGCTTCCACGCAATATGGCGACGGTTCCGGGTGGTGCCTTTTGTGCTGGTTTTATTATTTTTCGATTTTCGGTTGCGTTTATAATAGTTTTAAAAATTTAACCTAATATTTTATATTGTTAAAAGTTTGATATATTTGTTTAGGATGTTCTATGTATAATAAATAACATCTAACTAAGTGGACAAAAAATTGAAGTGAAGAGAAATCAATAACAACTTATTTCTTTGTAATAATAATTAACTGTATGAAATTTGACTTGTCTAAGTGCTTATTTTGTAAGCCTAAAGAAATAAAGTTATTGAATCTGAATCTGAATCTAACATATTGTATTAGATATCAGCCATCTAGTACACAAACACAAGCTCTGCTTAGCTTAGGGCTAGAATCATCTAGCCTTGTGAATCCTCCGGTATTGTTTTTTTGAATTAATTAACTTATTTATTTATTTTTCACGCCAAAAAAATTGAACGGATCGAACTATATTCGAAACTTTGTAATTAATACTCAAATTTTACTTATGTACAATTGATATACTTAATAAGAAACTAAAAGCACCAAATTTTATTAACAAAGACAATTACAATGAAAAGAAACATTTAGGATAAGTACAATTGAAACAGAGCTACAAGTATCTGCAGACTGTTGCAAACAATCTAGCTAGAGCTGGCTAAATCCATAAAAACACTAATTGGAAGCGACCCGAACATTTTGGCTGCGTGCGACACACCCTAATTATAATAATAATAATGCCGGACAATCCACACAGCATCATCTAGCCCCAAGCTAAGCAGAGCTTGTGTTATGGGTACTAGAAGACTGATATACATAATACAAGATTATTACATATAATTCAACGCAAAGATAGGAAAACCAAGCATAGAAGAAACAAATACTGGACTATTCGGCAAACACGGAACTGAGCTGAGAAATGAAAGAGGTCAAAGGCTTATTTTTATTATACATAGAATTAATTTCGGTTAAATACGTGCAAAGTCGCATGCGGATACAAGCTCTAAAGCGATAAGCCCGCCTCCCGTTATATCCGGAATTATTTCTCAATATTGTCTGTAAAAAGTAACCTCTATTACCAACCTCAAAAACTTTTTCTTTTTTACGTAAATTGCCTGAATTATTGGAGAACGAAAGCTTTTAAAAGATAAGCACTTTAGATTCTTCAATCAAAGTCTAACCCCCGGAGAAATCACGGAACCCGGTACCCGGAACTTTAGAGATCCGCAAAGACGAGACAAAGCCGTGAAGATGGAAGATTATGGTTAACGATTGGAGTTCTTTTGTTACAATCGTTAACGACTTTCGTATTAATTGGACTGATAAATGTAGAGAAATTCATTCTGTTCTCAAATGTTGTAGGTTTAAGAAAAATTATTACAAAAAATGGGTTGAATATTAAATCTTTCGGAATTAGTTAACATATAAAAGTCTTTTTATGTATTGGATATTTACTCGTATTATTTTATTTTATTTTCCACGATTTTAACGTTTCCATCGCATTGCAGCGATCGTATGATAAATATATAAACTAACCTACCTTATTTCCACGAATATTTTTTTTGCATTATTGCCAATCTCATTGGCTTTTTCTAGAATATTCTTGTTTAATTTCTTCATTAAAAAAATTGAAAAATGTTTTTTTACTGAATTTTTTTTATTCGGAATCGTTATTTTTTATTTAAGTTTTCGCAAAAATTGCGCAAAAATAAGAACGTAAATTTTTAGATTAGGTAAAGTTAGCACCATATTTAGTTCCTTTGTATTATATTCAGTATTTTTTGTTTATTATTATTACTCAAACAGTCTGCAGTCAGCACAACAGTTTCAATTGTAAATACTTCTAATTTAGTTATTTAATTGCAATTTTCCCCCTTAATTACTAAATATAATTTACCTGAACATAAAAAAATCTTGCAATTTGACGCAGCTTCTAAAAAAATCTCGTAGCTAGAGTTAATAATAAGGGCAAATATGTTTTTTATTAAGAACAATGAGGCTGATTCTTTATTTTTAGAAAAGTCGCGGAACAGCCAACAGGTTGCCTCTTTGAGCCACGATAAAAATAGACTTCTTCATGTTTTGTGAAAAACTTTTTTTTTAGTTTTTTTTAGATTTAGTAACAAAATGGCAATCTCTTAATTCAGATCAATTAGGTAAATTCAAAGTCTTTTAAATATAATTTCACGGAATAAAACAATTACAAGTTTATATTTTTTTATCGTATTTTTTTTGTACCTTATTAGTTTTTTTTACTCGCTATTTTTTGTACTTGTATCTTATATATTAAAATACTTGTATTTGTTGTTTTATTCTTCAAAGTACAGTGATTTTCTTTGTTAAATAATTGACCGGTATGTATTTCATCTAAGAACGTATTGGAATATTTTTTATGTATTTACCTAAAAAAATACGCTTTACGAGTTAAATAGTAGTTACTTGGTTTAAATTATATTTTCCTTTTTTATTTTTTACAGCGGTAGACTGGTTAGGTCTATAATTTTTTTTATGAATTCCCAGTTTTGGGCAAAGTTATCATGATGAAAAAAGGTAGGTCCTAAAAATTAAAAAAAGTAATTTACGGATTCGAATAAGCATATTATACCTACTTATCCGTTTGGTTGGCACGAATTAGGTCATTTTAGATTTTAAAACCAGATAATTATTATTTTGTACCTTACTTGCATATTTTTTTATTATCTATAGACGAATAAATATCATATTAAGTTAATCTACCAATTTAATCCTATTTATCTTAAAGGATATGAATAATATTTAGCGATTTTCTGAAATTCAGGATCAAAATTGATAACAAAAGCTCTGGCGCGAACCAATAAACCTAAATACTAAATTAAATACTCACTTCACTAAATCTTCAGAATCTTCATCTTCAACACGTCTGCACACCACGAGCGTTAGAGCCCGACTGAAATTCACTTCCCTTCAGAAGTCTTCGCGCACGGCAGCCATATTGCTTTGACCTATGACTTTTACTCCCCAACCCCTTATATCCGTGCGTTTATTTGAAACCACGCGGGGTGGGGGAGGTCTATCTAATTTAGTCAGGCTATGCTATCCAACGCGGAATGTCTGAGTCTTATTTGTTAGAGATAAGGTTCCTTTTACTCTTGATGGAATATCTGTAAGTAGAGAGTGAGTCAACGTAAAATGGGCGTTGTGATCATAGTGATAAAGTTCAGTTTATAATGGTTGATGGTGAAAGCTACAGGTCTTCGATAAGTTCGCACTGAAAATGCTTGTTTGATTTCGGGATAAGGCGGTAACTGCGTTTTTATCTGTTATTACGTTTTTTTATGATTTTTCTTTTATATCTTCTACCCTTATTGTCACATCAATAACTTTAGCTTCCTTTTTTGTTGCCGTGCGAATCTAAATCTCTAAAAATACTTATGAAAATCAATCTTTTTCATGCAAAAAACACTAGGTATTTATACTATGTTTGCTTGTAGCTGTAAGAATTTAACGTCAATTACAAGAAGTATTTGATTTTAGTAAACATTTTCTCTTTAGTTTTCATTATGGCCATCCATAATTCCATTGAAATCTAATTAATAATCATTTTCAAAAGCAAAATCGACTTACTTTTAAGATTTCACACATTATTTTACTTCCCTTTGAAAATCACCTAACACTTACAACGCTATTCCCCAAGACCGTCTGAGAGATCCTTAATTTATGTTTCTATCTCTGTCTATCACACAGAACTTCGTATATCTGTCTCTGTCTACTCTTGTGAGTGCAAATTCCAGCCTTTCCAATACAACTAACCTCGTACGACTTTTCTTATTTTATTGCTTCTACGGACAATTTAGTTTTTTAGTTTTCTTTATTTTCAGGACGTTTATGACGGAGTAGAAGAAAGATTCGCCTCGGATTTCGTTGGTAGTAGGTCCGATTCTTGTGTGGGTAATAATTTGCAGATTCTGCAAATATTTGGAGATAAAAACACACTATTTGAGGTGTTCATTTTATAATTTTTCTACGAGTGAATAAGAGAGCGCGAAAATAATTTGCAAATCAGAAATCATTATAAAATAAGAAACTGATGGTAGAGCTAAATAATAATTTTAGATTCAGTTGAAAACAAAACATTTTCGATATTCTTGTCTTCATTTTTAATCTTAAGTGTTATAATGCTCGAAAATTAACTACGAACCTAATTTAATGTTACGCGACGTGAGCCGCACTCACTGATGAAGTCCCTCGTTAAGGGATGAAACGTTGGTGTTCTTACAACACAACAGGTTCGTAGATAACCCGCTTACATTCATAATTCGTTAAACTACGATAGTTTTTATAGTAAAGTAGTTCTAATTTGTTTAAAAAGTATAATGATTCGAATTAAAATAAATACATAAATAATCTAGACCCAAGCTAAGCAGAGCTTGTGTTTTGGGTACTATTGGATGAAAATCAAAAAAAAAATCAAAATCAAAATGACGAAATGCTTTTATATTTTGTTCTGCGGAGTAAGCGATCGACCTTTAAAGTATTTGTTTGTTTGTCTGTGAGCAACAGGTTATGAAAACATGTGGAAAAAACTACGCCACTATCTATACTAATATTATAAAGAGGAAAGATTTGATTGTTTGTTTAAATGATAGGATACGGAACTAATGAAAGATTTGGATAATTGTTTCACCATTAGAATCCTACATTATCCCCAAATTATCCCTGATGAACACAGGCTATAAAATATTTTCTAAAAGGGGTTATTTGTACCAAATTGCAGCAAATAACTAATTAAACAATCGATTTTTAGAGAATATACAGAGCGTAACGGTTAATTTTGAATGACTTTTCAATAAAGAGCGCGAAATTAAAACAATACCTACAAAAAACACTGGTCGGTACATAATTTTTTCATATGATCGTAATTTTTTAAGAGCCGGCTTTGGTTTCAAGATGGCGGCAGATGGTTAGATAATAAAATGGCCGAAATATCATATTTTATTGTTGTTTTACTATCTCTTTGATGTTATATTTTATGGGTACCGGATCCTGTTATTTAAAAGTTATGTAATTATATAAGTCTGGAACCTATTGCTATATAATTCACACAGCATCAACCAAATTGAAGACATGATAGCGGATCGATAGATGATTACATCATCTGCATCATCATCGTCAGCCTATAAAAGTCCACAGCTGGACATATGCCTCCCCTAATGAACGCCATATACATATAACTTTATTTATCATTTGGGGGTTATTAGATGATTGCATCAATGATGTTAATGCTTGGCCAGATATCTCTTCCATCCATACCGACAAAAAAATGCAAGAAATTTAATCTTGTAAATATACATACTTTATAAATAAATATTGACATTTATCTAACTAAATCACATTAAATTTAGATTTTGATAGGCAAAACAAATTGTATCAAACACATAAAGTGATATACACAAGGGGGACCAACTTTTGTTCAAGTGATAGATAGATAGATTAGGTAGTCTCCCGCCCCGCCATAGCTGAACTCTACGAAGATAAATAACTACCTACCTGCAGTGGTAGTAGGTATGTATAGGTTACCCGGATAGGGTTGTTACTTTTTAAAGGCACTAGTAAATTAAAACTTTTAATAGGAACAGTAAATTAAAACTTTTAATAAAAAAACGAAAAATAGGAATTTTCAATTATCTCCCCCCACAACTGATCACCATTGGGGTCTGAAACCTCCCCCTTCGGCTTAGTACACATATTTTGTTACACCTTGTATAAACGTACGGTTTCTTTTCACTTCTTCCTCTTGCGGACTAAAAGTTGAAGTGAAGAGAAAATCAATAACACCTTAATTCTTATTTTATAATAATGAAATTTTAGGCCCGGTAGACTTAATTCACCTGAAGTAAAT
Source organism: Eupithecia pulchellata (assembly GCA_963931895.1). Taxonomy (NCBI): domain Eukaryota; kingdom Metazoa; phylum Arthropoda; class Insecta; order Lepidoptera; family Geometridae; genus Eupithecia; species Eupithecia pulchellata. The sequence goes on along the minus strand of OZ007550.1, from coordinate 861,493 downwards.
CATCTGGTCGAATTAAGTGCTACGCAGTGTAGACTTACTTGTCTAAGTGCTTAATTTGTAAGCCTATTCTGTTAAGTATTGTAATTATGTTTGTTATTACGAAAATACATTAAAATAGCCACTAAATTTACTTATCTCACATAATTTCAAAAAGAAAGAAGCAGAAAAGTGAAGTGGAAAACTTACGATATTTTCTCGGACGTTTTTTTCTGCGTCTCGAAAAATTCACCTTGATAATTATGTGGGTTGTGTCCGAGGTTGTAGGTTATTCTAGCTAAAGGCTATATATCAACTAAAGCAGTGATTCTATGATTGATTGATTAAGTACCTAGCTCTTGTGACGTCTATTAAGCCTATTATACACGGTAGCTAGAGGGAAAACCAAATTATACTGCTGGAGAACTAGCTGTCTATACTAAAATTGTAGAGAGGATAGATTTGTTTTTTGGATTGAATAGGCTCCGAAAATGCTGAACTGAAAGATGATTTTTTTAGAATATTCGTTAAGCAATGACCCCGCCGGATGCGGGGTCGAAGAATTCCCCGCTTCCGCCCATAGGTGCACTCGTGCACCTAGGCGAAACCTTTCCTCCTTGTAGCAACCTCTGGCAACAGCCCAAGCCGAGGTTCGCACCTAAGTGGTGGCACTTGCGCGTGTTGCCACAACCTCACTTTACCGGTGTGGCGCCCTCTGCGCCCGCAAAAAGTCCGGTAACGCTGTCATGGCCATCTGCGGTCAACAGCATTATATTCAATTCGAAAAAAAGCTCCGCCTCACCTAAGCCTGTCACCTAGACAGATGTTACTGAACCCAATAAATTCTGATTTCTCTTCCTGCATCTTATACTAGGAGATGTGTTAATTTGCGATGTGAATGATGATGATGCTCTCATGGCTGTGTGGACCCTCGTCCTAATTCGAGTGGGTATAGCAGAGTGCAGAGCTGTGTCGTGGTGCGGGTTCGAATCCATGGAGTCGACTCGTTACAGATTTATATAATTAAATAAGGACTTAGACTTAGAGAAGTACAATTTTATACAGCAATCACTGTTTTTAAAACACCAGCAATCTTCAGTGACCAGCAGCCTTATTGTCTAACTTGAAATCAAACCAGTGAATTTCAAACCGTTCACCAGTTGTAGACCCAGTCAGAATGTTGTCGGTATTGTCTAAGTATTCAACTGGTCTTCGGCTTCAGCTTTACAGAATACGAAAGTGACAATCGAAGTCCAAGCTAGGTTTGAAACGACAAACTGTAGCCGATTACGATTACCAGTTGAGTTAGACAATAGAGCCGCAGGCTTAGCATCATCAGCAGAAATCTGGTCACTGACGGTTGCTGGTGTTTTAAAACTAACCCTGTATATTCCTAGCGGTCCCCGGCTTCGCACCTGATTTTCTTTTGGTCAAGCTTGCTTCTGTCTAAAAGAAAAAGAAAAATTCCTTTTTTCTTTTCCTTTACTTCCTTTAGAAAAAGAAAAATACCTTTTTTCTTTTCCTTTACAAAAAACATGGCGAAAAAGCCTTTATCAACAAAGTAAATTACAATTAGTTAACTAAATTAGAGCTAGTATTTACAATTAAAACAATTGAGCTGCAGACTGTTGCAAACAAACTACAGGTAGCTCAACTGATCCATATCAATACCAGTTGGAAGTGTTCATTTTTGTCGCATCCAGCATCTGCCAGCAGTCTTTCCCAGACGATCATCCCACCTGGCCGGGTGAATTAATTACTTAAATAGATTGATGATAAAATAGATTCTGAATTCATACATTTTCTATTGTTTTAATATTACTAAAGTAGCAACCAAATTTTCGGAAATTCATTTAAAATACAAACCACTCTATAGTTTTCTTGTCCTATAATCTTCAAAAAGGTCGTGTTAAGTGTTAGAGCGAGAAATACATCAAGCGAGAGGGACAGTCTGATAAAAAGAAGATGGCTACGACAGTTCATTCAATTTGTATTCGACTTATTTAACAACAAAAAGACAGTAATTTTTCAACGAAATTAAAATCTATCTATGGAGTACTTAAAACCGATGTTATATAACCTATCCCAACTGCCGCAAAATCAAATGAATGTTTATCAACTGTCAAAACGTTTAGATAAACCTAATTGATTGAATGAATGAATGACTGAATATAAATTAAATGATAATTGAGGATTTAGGATTCTGCTTACCACAAAAAAGCAAGCAAAATACAAGCTCTGTTTATCTTAGGGCTAGGTGATGCCATGTGGATTGTCCAGCATTATTATCATTCAAAAAAATCATCGATTACTTCACTAACTCAGCGTTGTCTGCGAAACTGTATCGACTAAAACTTTCATGTATTAGTTCAATACAGTTTTGTCACGATTCTCGTAAGAAGTCTACACATCAAAGTCACCGAATAACGCCGGCGAGTTAGATGTTGGCTTCGTCGCTGACTTTTTAGGTTCAGGTGAAGTCAAACAAACAGAGTCGCCGGCTTGTGTCGCCGGTAAAGTCATAAAAGTCATTTATTTCATCTTTAAACTTATACAAAGCACTTAGACATGTCAAAAATTATATAAGTAAACATAGTACAGTACAATGTACCCAGATTTTATTTATTCACAATCGGAAATATTTTTACAAAATAAAGATGTGTCGGCCATAGTTTCGTCAATTGTATAATAACATTTGTTCATTAAAAGGTTCTTAGTACATGCTTAGTAATAAACATTGATTATCTAATTGGTTTTATTTGTTAACTGTACTTTTCCCTTTGTACCTTTTGTAATGTGGGGCGAAACCATAAATATTTTTGAAATAGATTTTGTTTATAATTAGGTGAGTATCTAACTGTTTTTGAAAAGCTGATTTAATAATAAATTCGTACCTGACCTGGCGGCCACTGTGGCCACTCATTAAAGTATGAAACGTTGGTGTATATAACACAGGCCTACAACGATTTTGGTGCCGGGGATTTAAGACCTGATTTTAAGTATGTCTTACGTGGTGATATCAAAAATGTTAACGGTTTTTTTCTATCAGCTCTAGTTTCAGAGATAAAAAAAATACAGTTTTCAAAAAATATGTATATTTTATAGTATTAAACATCAAGAAATTGTCTTTTAAGTGATTTTCTAGAATGAAACTGACGTGAATAATCTCGCATTATTCCCCAGCAATAGTCGGCCATCATATTTATGAGTGTTCCCACCTTTCTTGGTATCTATTCTCCATCGTTTCTATGTCTTGGTGGAAACGTTCTCATGTTCTTCGCTTAAATCTCCTAAATCGTGTTGGAAATGATCTAGATGACTATCGAGATTGTGTAATTTTATACTCATATTACAGCCTAAAGTTTTGAAACAAACCAGCATTTCTTCTACTAGTTCCACATAGTTGTCAGCCTTATGATTTCCATGAAAATTTTGTGCAACTGCTACAAAAGATTTCCACGCAAACCTTTTCAGATCATTCATAGAAGTCTCAAAAATTAGTAGTGTCTTTTATTAATTTTCTTATTTGAGGTCCATCAAAGATATCTGCTTTTATTTTTTTAGTACTTAAACTAGGAAATTTCTGTGAAATAAACTGAAAACATTGACCATATCTGTCGAGAGCCTTAACGAATTGCTACATCAGCCCTAATTTTATATGCAATGGCGGGAAAATGATTTTTTTTCTTGAAACTAAAGCTTCATTTATAACATTTCTTTCTCCAACAACAATAGCATCTCTCAATGGCCAATTTTTTGTGTCCAATGATGTGATTTGGCTCGACTGTCTCAAAAACAAATAAAACATGGGTATTTAGTATAACCGCTCTGTTGACCTAATAAAAAATTAACTATCTTCAAGTCTTACTTTAAAGACATACGTGCCCCTTTCTCCTATTGTCGCAAATGTTCAACGCATAGTTTAGATACACTATGAGGCACCCACACTTTATCTAGGTGTCAAATTTCAATACTGAAGTAAGCAGAATTCGAACGATTTACAGTGTCTGTAATCTATTTACGCTGATCTTTCAGTATGTATTCACCACAAATATAACAAAATATATCAGGATTGTTAACACAATTTCTGGACTTACTAGCCATAATGAAATAGTAACATATTCCTTTATTGATGTTATTGTAATAATGACTATTTCCGAACCAGAACGTAAAAAACTTTAAATGAGGGTAGTAAGTAAACTAGAGCTGATGAGTTAAAATGACGTATGACAGAATATTGTACATTACCTACTATATCGATCATAAACACAAACAGAGCCGCACCAAAAAATTTTTTTTTTTTGTAGGCCTGTGTAATATAATATTATGTATATATATAACACAAACTACGTTTATATTTAACGCTAATAACGCAAAATAAATTCGTGAAGCCACGAAAGTTTACGTAAGTCGTTTCCCCTCTACACCGTATCCCATCTACGCCGTAGCCCCTCTACGCCGTAGCTCCTCTACACCGTAGCCCCTCTACGCCGTAGCCCCTCTACACCGTAGCCTCACTACGTCGATGCCTTTCTATCAATGGCATAGGTGTCCATAGTAAACACAGTTTATAAACTTTAGATATTTGTTTCTTCTAAAGTAACAAAGTAGAACAGTATTTACAATTAAAACAATTCAGCTAACTGCAGACTGTCGCAACTAATCTACAGGTAGCTGGACTGTACCATATCAATACTAGTTGTTACTTCACTTAAAAGAGAAAAGGTTCTTTATTCAATATTTTATATAGTTTTCTTCTAACTGGTATAAGATATGGATCAGTTGAGCTACCTGTAGTTTGTCTGGAACAGTCTAAAAGAGTTTACAATTATACATCGTAGTTCCATGTTTACCTATATTATAAAGCGGAAAGATTTTATTGTTTTTTTTGTATATTTGATTTGAATAGGCTCTGAAACTACTGGACGAATATTTCCTTCACAATTACAATCCTAAATTTTAAACTTAGGTTAGGCTTTAGTTGTACTATTGTTTTAAGTTATTTTAGTTTTTTTTACATGTTTGTTTTCCACCTTAATAAATAAACTTTCTCTGATGAACATACGCTATAGAATATTGACCAAAAAATTGAGTATCCACACAAAATTAAATTTTTGTAAATTGCTAGAAACCGCTAGAGATTCTTATAGAAAACTATATGTAACATGGAAATAAAAGTTAAGTTATTTTCTTTATCAATAAACTTATTTTTCAAAATAACAAAATGCATGTTGTACAAAAATATCTCTAGACAAAACCTGCAACTTTCTCAGCCAGTCTCTATGCCAAAAAGGTCATCCGTTCATCGCTTAAGAATTAACCTTATTCTACAGGGAACGGATAAAATGGATTCCAATTTAATAGAAGAACCTTTCGGAGATGCCTGCTATAGTGAACTGGCGGTCTGCCCCGGTTTCGCACGGGTATTTAACAAAATTTCTAAAATTATAGACACACTGACACGTTGGGTTGCATTATTGAAGTTTTCATAAGGATCTCTAACTTTTTTGGAAATATTCTATAGTATATGTTCATCCGGGCTAATGCAAGATTATTTCAGTTTATATATACATATAGATACTAGTCTATATAATTATTTCTTATTTTAATAAATTATCTGTTCCTTTGACTTGTCTAAGTGCTTATTTTGTAAGCCTAAAGAAATAAAGTTATCGAATCTGAATCTGAAATGGGTATAATAATCTGAAATGGGTATTATTATACCCATTTCAGATTCAGATCCAGATTTTTATAATGAATAAAATAATGATTTTTTTATAAAGAAGAAAGATTTGATTGTTTGTTTGAATTAAATAAGCTCCGAAACAGCTAAACCGATTTGAAAAGTTATTTCACCATTAGAATCTTACATTATCGCTAATAAACAAAGGCTTTAGAATTTCTAAAATAATCGCTTTTATTAAAACTTGACAACTGTTTACGAGACAAAAATATCAAAATTCAACACTGATACAAATCAGCCATACAATTTACAGTTAACTCTAAACTCAATGACGGTATAGAGTTTTGTCTGTTATATTTCTATAACCTACGCTCTCAGAATGCTATCGTAATGGTGTGAAGGAATTTAATAAAGTACATAGCATTTGGCCAAGCTCGTGCTGGCATTTCTGACCCCGATGCGAAGCGCGCCTTACCAAAGAGTATGCGGTAGATAGACCCTATTTGAAAATATTCTTCTATTGTTAGATAAATATTGATTGTAACACGTGTGATGACTTACACTATTTTAATTCCTGGACATTCAAGAATTGCTTTTATAATTATATTTAATTGAATACTTAATAATACCTACAAAAGCGACTACACACGACCCTAAAATCACAGGCGATATCAGGACAGCGGTAGTGGGGATGAAATCTGCTACTCTACACACGTCCCTGCCAGTGAGTAGGTACGAAACCGACCGTGCAACAGACTGCTTGCCGCATGAACGTGATGAGACATTTAGAAGCAGATGATTTTAGAAAATTTTTACTTTTGACTGCGTAGAAATCAATCCTGATTTCGCTACACACGTACTGACAACGCTCCCTAGACGATAATTGTCCCTAAATCGTGAGCTCGCTCGGAGCGATTTAGGGACGATAAAAATCGGGTAGGATTTGCCTACACACGAGGCGATTTATGATACGATCTAGGGTCCTCCCCACCACTGTCCCAATATTGCCACTGGTTTTAGGGTTTTTAGGGGGAATTTTAGGGTGTAGTCGCTTTTAATATAATATTTTTTGACACCGATTAACATTCAACATTTAAGTATTAAATGTTGAATGAGGGAATAAACGTATCAAATTGTACAACTAAGAACTCGGAATGATGCCACGCCCTGACAGGGTTCATGTAATTTCTACCTATTAAAATGTAACACCTGCGTAGAGGACATGAATGCAATAAATAAATAAATATTTGGCCGTGTGGTGCCGGTATAGTATTTCACCACCCCAACTCTTCTCGTGGGTGTCGTAAGAGGCGACTAAGGGACACACACCGGGGGCGGGAAGCAGCGCTCTCTGCAGAACAACTCCACGGAACTGCGATAAAATGGTAAAACAGAAATAGTCAGACTTCGTCTAAGACATTATGGCTTAAATGGTTCCAAATAGTCCGCACTACCTTCGCCCACCAGCTTTGCACCCACCTGCCAATCACCTTGTATAGCTTCACAAGGCGTCCCCTCTGTCCGTTTGTCTATGACACTCGATATCTCAATTATTCGTCTATTATCGGGTTCTGCCGCCTTCTGCGCATTTATACTGCGCTGATAAATAAATTACGGCCTCAGAGCTTTGTAAAGAATCCTTAAAACTAGACGGTTAAATACTAAAGTATTTAAAGAAAGAAATGAAAGAAAGGTGAATTGTTGCGGGTTTGTTTCCCGCCGGGATGAATATTTGTATGATCTGCAGATATTTGTCGGGGTGTTCTTTTATGTATAGTAAAATATCTATGATTTCAAATATATACTAGGTCCGCCCCGGCTTCGCACGGGTATTTAACAAAACTTTCAAAAATTATACACATTAACACGTTGTGTTTCACTTTAAATATTTCATACGGATCCCTAACTTTTTTCAATCCCAGCATTTTGACATTGACTCACATTTTATTTTTTGACTATTGACTTGCCTCCCTCGCATAATTACTGACACTGCCAAAGCGGCACCGCCATAATAAAAAAAGAAGTTGAATAACATATAGCGCTTGATTTTATTATTGAATTTTTCATCCGGAACCCTATACTCAAAAATATAGTTTGCGGGTATCATGGATTAATTTCTAAGGCTTTAAATTATAGAGCGCCATCTAGTAGGTTTCTTTTGAAGCTCTTAATAAAGCTATTTCAGATTCGTTCCAATGGTTCTCATCGCAATGTTCACAGCTGCTATCAAAGCATTCTTAGTAGTTCAGTTACTTTTGGTTAGATGTCACTGATGTCACACACTTAGGTGCCTAGTATTTTATGTACGTAATCAGTTTTTATTTATCTTATGTACCTACTTTTCTTAGCTAAATAAGTAAAGTAAAGTAAAGTTTATTATCCAGAAAAAGGCTTATGAAGTACAGTACATTTTAAACTTAAAGTGCGCCTGAAATATAATATATTGTCAGCCTATGTAAGAGTTTAATAGAGAAATGCTTTATTTAATGAAAAAAGAGTAACTAGCAAGCAGGAGATAGATAACTTCATTAAAATACAATCTATGACTTGATGGATAAGTGTGTTTGCCTTTTTTTTTTTTTTTTTTTTTTTATTTCTTTATTTATTATATGGGAGTTTAGTCACTGTAATGTTTTATTTTGCTGTCGTATTGAACTAACTTTGTGTCTTTTGTAGGTTTTGTCTACTAAACTATGTCTTGCAGATGGAATCGGAAAACCAACGTGAATTACTGATTTGGAAAAGACAAGGAGCAACATAAAAAAACACCAAACATATCTTTTAATAACGTTTATGTAGCGGCTGGATCGTACAAAGAATTCGTTGTTAGCTTTACAAACTGTCATTTTGATAAATTTATTTATTTATATTGGTATACAAAACAGAAGATAATCGAATCATGATGGCAAGTAAAAAATTAATATACGGTTCTTATACTAGATTGAACTTCTAAACATGCGTACCTACACAAGATAATTATATGATAGAGCAGTGAAAGCATATTAACATACAAAACACAGTTTCAAGGTTGTATACATACTAAACAAAATACTAATACGTAGGTAATAGTAAGTCATCAAATATACAACACAAATGCAGAAATTTAAACAATTAATAAATTTAAAATAAAGATTAAATTTATAATGACGATGTATGTAACAAACATAACGGATATTAACTACAGAACCTAGAGAACATTATGACTACATTAGCTATATTCAGGGTAGGCTTTGACTTAGGTGGTATGAATAGTTTTTATTATTTATCCTTGGAAAGAAAACGCGTAGCCTCCTCCGAAAGAATGGGGTCCTTTATCTTGGCCATCGATTTCTCGATACTGAAAAAGAACAAAATATATTTTCACACAGTAATGATAAGTGATGTGATGACAGTAATATTTAATGCAGCGACCTCTGTCATCATTGCTGGAACTACAAGGGCCAATAGAGGCGCCCAAGAAACATCAGAGAAACCTTTATAGGTAACTAAACTACCAACCAAGCTAAGCGCTTCAAACAATCTCCGCTAGATGTCGTTAATACAAAATAAACAAACATAGATCGCGAAAACGCTTGATTAATTTACGACTGATGTATATCTAGTCGTATATTCATCCGCGTTACTCCAAATCCCGTTTGATTTTCGGGATAAAAAGTCCCATTATGTTATTCCCGGTCATAAACTATCTGTGTACCAAATTTCGTCAAAAACCGTTAAGTAGTTTCTGCGTGAAAGAGTAACAAACATCAGATCAATCCATACTTATAAACTTTCGCGTTTATATTAGTAGGACGAAGCGACCTCTATCAGCATTGCCTGAACTACAAGGGTAAATAGAGGCGCCCAAGAAACATCGGAACAACGGAAGCTAGCTACCAAGCTAAGCGCTTCAAACAATCACCGCTAGATGTCGTTAAGACAAAATAAATAAATCAGGGAACACAGAAGAGTGACTACTCATAATAATAATAACTAGACACAAAAAAAATACAGAAATAAAAAACACAATGTAAAAAAAACATACAAGTTGTCCAAATAGGTCCCTGTCCCAGCATTATTCCGATAGAAGCGTTAGTAAGCCAAGCGCTTCAAATAATCTCCGCTAGATGTCATTAAGGCAAAATAAACAATCATTTAGAGTACAAAAAGAGAACAATTCTAGATCGCGTGAACGCTTGATTCATTTACGATTACGACTGAGGTATGTACGACTAGCTGGATGCCCGCGGTTTCACCTGCGTAGGAAACTCCCGATCCCGTCGAATTTTCGGGATAAAAAGTGCCCCGTAGGTTATTTCAGGTCATAAACTATCTATGTACCAAGTTTCATTGTCTGAACAACAAAGGCAAATTCTAATAGAGGTGCACGTACCACGAGATGTTCGCTTTCCCACAGTTAGTGGTATACAAAAGATCTTATAAATGAGGTCATTGTATGACCTCATTTATAAGTATTTGTGTCAGTGTGTTTACGCCTTTATTTTCCTGAACTACCCTTACCTTTTTGATAATTAATTTGCTCGTACCGAACTACTAACAATAGATAATAAGCTTATTTTCTTTCTCACGTGATTATTAATCTTTTGAGAAGTAAATAAATATCTTAAACCTAAAACATCCAAATCCGTTTCGTTGCGGCGAATAATGAACTAACTAATCATCATTATCATCATCAGCCTATATAGTCCACTGCTGGACCTCTAATTCATTGTGGATCTAATTCTAGCGCCAAAAATGGCATCATTTATCATTTTGGGGATTATTGCCCATAATCCCCACGATGGACATGCGTGATATGATAACGATCGCATTTCGGTGGAGTTGTTCTACAGAGGACGCTGCTGCCCGCCCCCGGTGTGTCTCCCTTAATCGCCTCTTACGACACCCACGGGAAGAGTGGGGGTGGTGACATTCTATGCCGGCGACACACGGCGACTAACCAATCAAAAAAATAAATAAATAAAATAATAATAATAGATTATAAATCACTTACTTGTCCATCATCTTCCGGTCCACCCTGCCCTTGGCTCCAGTTCTGGTTGAAATACTGCCCACCAGTGGTCTTTTGGGCATCATCTGAACCCTGTAAGAATTGTCATAACATTAATTGAAATATGGCCAGCGACGGATGAGTTTCTCATACAAACGTTATACCAAAATTTGTTATGTTAGCATATTTACACAATTACCTAATTATGCCGTGTGGTGCCGACATAGAATTCCACCACCCCAACTCTTCCGTGGGTGTCGTAAGAGGCGACTAAGGGACACACACCGGGGGGCGGGCAGCAGCGCCTTCTGCAGAACAACTACACCGAACTGCGATCCCCAACCCGCATGCCCAGCGTAGGGATTATGGGCAATAACCCCCACATAATGATGCCATCTATAGCGCTCATTAGGGGAGGCCTATGTCCAGCAGTGGACTATTATAGGCTGATGATGTTGATGTTGACACAATTACCAAATAATTTAATTTTTCAATTTGTTCTAAAAGGTTTGAATAAATTAAGGTTTGATCATTTGGCTATTTGATTTGAAAAGGCTCCGAAACTACTGGACTGATATGTAAAATTCTTTCACCATTAGAATCCTGAATTTTCCCTGATGAACATAGAATATAGAATATTTTCAAAAAACTAGGGCTCCGCATAAAAAATTCAATTTTAGTTAAATACCTATGTAAAGGGCGGATCGCTATCTATATCTATACTAATATTATAAAGAGGAAAGATTTGATTGTGTGTTTGTTTGGTTGCTGCTAGTGTTGAAATAAACATACCATAGCTTGCGTCCACCTGCCCTGCGGTTGTTCACGTGGTTGCTGGTTGTATTGCTGCTGCAGATCGTATTGCTGCTTCTGTGCGGCGTACGCTTGCTGGTAGTGGTTGTCTGGAAGAAAAACACATATTATGGCAATACTGCTCGACAGAATGCGGTTATATCACAGATGATGATGATGACTGATATACCGGCTTTATATTATACTCAAACCGTTTAGTGTGTTATTATTGTGTGTATTATTTATTTATTTATTTACATTGTTGACTTTACAGAAAACCCAAAGCGTCAGAAGTTATACGTTATTAAAATTAAGTAGGTACATACGAATAAAACATAATCTAATAATTATATATATATATATATATATATACTTACCTACTTATATTAATAAAATAGATGAAAATAAAAATGTCAAAAGAATACATTACATTTCAGATTTCAATAACTTTATTTCTTTAGGCTTACAAAATAAGCACTAGACAAGTCAAATTTTAAACAGTAAATGGTTATGAAATCAATTTTTATTGATTTCTCTTCACTTCAATATTTTGTCCTACGTCCTACTAAGTGTAAGTGTAAAAAATTATATAATATAAATATTTAAAAAATTAAGTTGACAAGAAATTTACCTTGTGTTGGCGGCGCTACAGGTTCGGGACTCTTTGGTAGGTGGCTACCTTCGAGGATCTATTAAAAAGAAAAAATCATTCAACATATAAATCATAAAAATATTGAGGCTGCTTGGATTGTCCAGCATTACTTATTGTATAATTTCCATGATCTCAGACCATAGAACCCGCAGCCTTATTGTCTAACTTGAAATCCATTACCAGTGAACTTCAAACCGATTACCAGTTGTAGACCCAGTCAGAATGTTGTCGGTATTGTCTAAGTATTCAACTGGTGACGGTTTCAGCTATTAACACAATACGAAAGTGACAATCGAAGTCCAAGCTAAAAAAAAAAAAAGCGTTTGAAATGCCAAACTGAAGCCGATTAGATTACCAGTTGAGTTAGACAATAGAACCGCGCCGGTCCTTTGGGAGGCATGCGTGAAGCCGTAGCCTTCGCAATTTTCGCTTATGTCACAATTGTAGCAATATCTCAGTTTTATACCATATCAATTTTTAAAGTTTCTAATTATCTAGTGCCCATAGCACAAGCTCTGCTTAGCTTTGGGCTAGATGATTCTATATGGATTATTATTTACGAGTATTAACCTGAAACCCGTCCTTCCCCGCCCTGTACTTCAGTTTGACGATCTGCCCGCTGGGGTCCTTGTACTGATAGGCCCCGACTCTGGAACCGTCCGGCTCGATCTGTTCGCCCGCAGCGAGGCCGTTGTCGGACGCGTACTCGAAACGGAAAGCGCCATCTGGTGGTGAAAAACGTAATATCATTTGAGATACTTTTGTTTTGTCACTTACCCATACTTTCTGTAATCTGTGCACACACCATTTTAATTTCAATCATTAACGTATAGGTCACGAGTCTGTCAAACGAAAGTAGACACTCGCATTTTTTCGTAACTTTTTAGATGGCAATACTAATGTGTTTCCGCCTACGGACGCTATGTTCTACAGCTGGGTAAATTTAGGGTGGTATAAAATAATAATTGCACGTACTATAAATAACTATAATAATAACGAATCGTAACCCACTCTTATTAACTGCAGACGAAAAGTATTGTATTCTATTATGGCATTTCCCGTACTCGATGGCATTTCCTCAGTGGTATTCACCTTAACCATAATTTATCCATAATAGTTAGTAGAGCCTAACTAAAATATTGTGATTTTATCAATTGAAGTTAAAATTTAAATAATTTTCTTTCATTTTCAATCTATGTATACTAATATTATAAAGAGGAAAGATTTTGATTGTTTGAAATGAATAGGCTCCGAAACTACTGGACCGATTTGAAAAATTCTTTCACCATAATAATCCTAAATTTTCCGTGATGAACATAGACTTTAGAATATTTTCAAAAAAATTAGGGTTCCGTATGAAAAATTCAATACGGGCTACCGGCTTCGTACGGGTATTTACCTATAAACAAAAATTTTACACTATCGGCATACTTAAAAGACGGCGCTATGGCGCTCATTAGGGGAGGTCTATATCCAGCAGTGGACTAGCATGGGCATAATAATGATGGCATTATGAAAAGAAATATTTATATTTTATAATATTTAACTGTATAAAAATTGACTTGTCTAATTGCTGAATATTTTTAAACTTACGCGATCTGAACACGTAATGGTTAGGACTATTTTAAAGGGTAATCGCGTTATTAAAAAAAAATAACGCGATAAATACCCGTTAAATAATATTAATCATTATGTTGTATAAGTGCTTATTTAAAAGTTATTGAATCTGAATTTGATGATGATATGAAAACCTTGTTATGTCAAGTTATATTATTATAATATTATTATAATTGTCTATTTATGTCCAGCTGTGGACTAATATGGGCTGATGATGATGATGAAAACCTTACCAGCAGAAAGTGCCTGTTTGTGATGCAGTATGTTGGCCTGCTGTTCCTTGGAGGCGGAAGCCCCTAGCCTCCAGGGCTCCTGGCGGGGGAAGACAGCTGGGCCTGTGGATGTTGGACCTGGGGAATAAGATTGTGTAAGTAACGATCTCTGGCGTAGCGGGGGATGTCCGACAGCCATTTGTAGTTACAAATTTTGGAAATTTCATTCGAAAAATCTCTGCGACGCCGTATTCTAATATCGTCTCGGGCTAAATGTTACATTTTCCCAGCAGTGGGATATACCAGGCTAATAACTTACCTCCCCAGACCTCCTTAGCCGCTTGGCCGAAGTCCTTCTGATCACTCCAAGCCGGCGTGTTCTGTCCGGTCTGTGAGACCGCTGCTGGCACGTCGCGTCCCGCCGGAGAAAACAAGCCGCTTTGGTAACCATCACCCTGAAATCATCACCTTGTTGTAACCATTACCAGTAGAGCAAGCACGGGCTTTCTTGTCTAAGGTAGAATAGAGAAAAATTACGTCACTTTGTCATCGAATGCGTAAATTATTTGAAATTAATTTCTTCAACTTCAGTAATGTACGCAATGTATGGCGACGCGATGCCATTATTGTCTATTCTACCCTAGAGAACAATCCCCGTGCTTGGCCTACTAAGGCAAACGGCACGTGCCTATGGCCGCGAGGTTACGAAGGGGTCGAAAGTTTATAATTGTTGTCATAATCATTCATAATCATCCCACTGGACCGTTACGCGGGTGAAACCGCGGGCACCCAGCTAGTTCATAATAAATTTACTTCCATATTATAATAAGTTAGTTTATAAGTTCTGTAGTCTTACTTTATTCGCAGCGGAGCCCCACGCGTTGTACGCTGGTTGGAATAGCGCCGAGCCTCCAATTCTGCCTACCTGCAAATAATAAAATAATATTAGTCACATCATCAATAGGCCGTGTGGTGCCGGCATAGAATTTCACCACCCCAACTCTTCCCGTGGGTGTCGTAAGAGGCGACTAAGGGAAACACAGCGGGGGGCGGGCAGCAGCGCCTTCTGCAGAACAACTCCACCGAACTGCGATCCCCAACGCATGCCTAGCGTGGGGATTATGGGCAATAACCCCCAAATGATGAAGCCATCTATGGCGCTCATTAGGGGAGGCCTATGTTCAGCAGTGGACTATTATAGGCTGGTGATGATGATGATGATGACATCATCAATAAATAATAAAATCATTTATTCAGTACCGTTATTGGTACATCACAATGTATTATAATTATTGTGTAGCTAATACAAATTCAACCATTCATCAGCGAAACAATGCAGCCAGCGTCTTGGAGACGCTTCCGACTGGTATAGATATGGATCAGTTGAGCTAACTGTAGATTGTTATAGCAACTGTGCAGATAGCTCAATTGCTTCAATAGTAAATACCAATCTAATCCTGTTATCACATCGTAATTTTCTATGTTAATCCACTGTCCAATGTAAACAAAAACATTCAAAACTCTACAAGTAATTGCCCCATTATCTATTTGAAGAATACATCCATTAATTGGGGCTCAAATGCGATACGACATCAATCTCTTACGATACGACATCCAGTGTTGGAGGGTGTTACGATACGACCGTCACAACCTATCACATCACATCACATCACCAGCCTATAATAGTCCACTGCTGGACATAGGCCTCCCCTAATGAGCACCATAGAAGGCATTATCATTTGGGGGTTATTGGGTTATTGCCCATAATCCCCACGCCGCCTGGGGATCGCAGTTCGGTGGAGTTGTTCTGCAGAGGGCGCTGCTGTCCGCCCCTGGTGTGTGTCCCTTAGTCGCCTCTTACGACACCCACGGGAAGAGTGGGGGTGGTGAAATTCTATGCCGGCACCACACGGCAGTGTCACAACCTCTGCCAATGTGTAATTGGTCATTACTTGCCCTAATAAATCTAACTAATTATACAAGAAGCTAGGCGAGGTTTCGATCGCCATGTTCACTAGACCACGTGCAATTGTCGGGCGTTAATTGGTTAGACTATTATGTTACAGTGTTGAAATTAATCTATTTCTACTAACACAAGGGATCGCTTCTAAGCGATAAGGCCGTTGTACTTGTTTTATATAATGTCTTTTGTTATGTTACTTAATAACTATTTATTTATGTAAGTACATGAGTCTCATACGCCACCGTCTATACATGTCCATATTGTCCATCCAAAGGTTGCCTGGAAGAAATCGCTTTTAGCGATAAGGCCGCCCATTGTGCAACTGTTTTTGTGTTTATGTTTTCTGTTCTGTTTTACTTATCTTAGTGTGCAATAAAGAATATTTGTATTGTATTGTTATTTTTCTGGTGTACAATAAAGCATTTTTGTATTGTATTGTATTGTAATATTACTGAATTGAATAGGAATTGAATTGATCCGTAAGGAAACCTCGCTCCGGCCAGGTGGGATGACGATCTGCGAAAGACTGCTGGCAGATGCTGGATGCGACAAGCTGAAGACAGGGCGCTATAGCGCTCTTTAGGGGAGGCCTATGTCCAGTTGTGGCCTGATATGAGATGATGATGTAAGGAAACTTCAAAAACCCCAATGCTGCTAAAAAATTTAGAGATCCGTATGAAAACTGTGAAACCCAACGTGTGTATAATTTCTGAAATTTTTGTTTAATACCCGTGCGAAGACAGGGCGGACCGCTATATAGTCTATACTAATATTACAATAAGGAAAGATTTTAATGTTTGTTCGATTGAATAGGAAATGGATTGATCCGTAAAAGTTAGAGATCCGTATGAAAACTGAAATCCAACGTGTTGGTGTAAAATTTCTGAAATTTTTGTTTATTATTCGTGTGAAGCCGGGGCTAGAGTGAGAAATACATTTTTATTTTAACTGGAAATGACTCACATTTTGTCTGAAGGTTTGCGGCGCATAGAAGTCACTCTGCGCGTGCGCCGCCGCCACCACGAAACACCAGAAACATATCAACTGAAATAAAAGTTTGTATTTATTAGTTTATTCAAAATAATAATATTGGACAACGGAACTAATACAGAATAGAGTAACGGAATGTAGCTTACACGGTCCATCTATACTAATATTATAAAGAGGAAAGATTTTTTTTGTTTGTTTGTTTGAACTGAATAGGCATAATTTGAGCGGTGACGAATTTACACCAGATTTTTGCGATGTCAAATTTACCCGGTGAGTGGTGACTCTAACCCTCCAAAACTAGGTACAAGACCGATTTCAAAAATTCTTTCACCATTAGATTCCTAATTTTTCCCTAATAAACATATAGGATAAAGACTATTTACAAAAAAAATAGAGTTCATCATATTTATGTTTAATGCCCGTGCGAAGTCGGGGCGGAATAAATAAATAAACACATTTTCACTTTCCATAAAAGTCAGATAAAACAAAAAACTTACCCTCATAATGAAAAACCACACAGCACTCGAGTTACACACAGAATGCGTTCTAAATACCAAACATAACACTTTTATGTGGTTGTGTAAAAACGCGATCGACCGAAAACTAACTGGTTCGCAACCAACATTGTCCTACAATAGGTCGACAATTAAACATAAGTAGTCGGGTAAAGCAGGGTAATTGAAGACTAGGCTGTACGCCTATATCTACTTAATGAACAGACTTGGACACCTCATTAGTATGATCGTAGGAACAAACGGGATTTTCCCGATAGTTCCTAGTAGGAACGTATGGGGGTAGGGGCAATCGGGAATAGGCGCCTTTAAGGATAGGAAGGTTTATTGTATGTTATTTTTGTACATATTCTGCATATATTTTCTTGTGTGAGCCAAAATAAACGATTTTCTTTCTTGCCTGAGCTTCCAGACGACCTCTGTGGCGTGGTGGGCGAAGGTTGGCCTGCGACGCAGGAGGTCGTGGGTTCAATTCGGGACAAATATTTGTACGACCTGCAATTTGGTCAGGGTGTTTTTCTATATAATACCTTTATAATAAAAAAATATCTAGTTATTTAATATATTATATTAAATATATCAGTCATCTAGTACCCATAACACAAGCTCTGCTTAGCTTTGGGCTAGATGATGCTGTGTGGATTGCCCGGCATTATTTATTTATTGACTTACGTGAACCGCGCGGTTTACTAGAGGTCGGGACGCGGCTCTCTGCGTTCGTTCGGATATTCGTTGACCACGCAAATTCCACTCGTTTATCATTATCATTACACACATACCTAGAACTCATTGACCACGCATAGTTAACGCGCGTTGACCACAAGTGGTCGCCGAGCCGAGGCGGTGCGGGTTCGGTGCCGACTCGCTAAAATGAGCCGTGTTATGTGTTAAAAATTATCAAAAACAATGTCAGCATTATTTATTAAATAAATAAATAAAGCATTATTTATTAAATAAATAAATAATGCTGACTAAATCCCCACTGTCATCTATCCCAAGCAAAGCAGAGCTTGTGTTATGGGTACTAGATGACTGATGTACATAATACAATATAACTACTACTTAGGTACATTTTTTTTTATTATAATATATAAAATTATTATTTATAAAATTATAAATAAATACCCGTGCAAAACCGGGAAAGACCGCAAAAATAAAACAACCGCAAAAACATTTATTCAATTGTTTAATCATTTTCAATTTCTTTTTAATTCTCATCAATCTATCTTCATTCGACATAGTACGTTTATTATCTTGATAACTAAAACGCCGTCTCGTCACCAAATTTATCGAAAAATGTTGATTTTTACATCGATAACACTTCTGAGTTGCCCCTATCTTGCTATGCGTACCAATTAATTTATATAAGTCATCATTTTTACACCAATTTAGACACATATCGCACAATTTGAAATTCCTATATCTATATCTCCTGATGAGTTCGGATTCTTGGTTTTCTTCTGTTTTTTTGTGGTAGAACAGCGCGTGTCGAGCCATGTTGTAGTAGCTGAGTTTACAGACTTTACAAATCTGTGTCTGTAAAGAAAAACATAGTTAAGAAATTATATATAGAGATAGAGAAACATTAATTGACACAACCCAGTTACAGCACGGAAGAAAAACAGTAATAATCATATGAATGCTTACAAACGAATACTAAATACTAGAACAAAGTAAGCTATCGAGTGCAAGACTTGACTCAGTAGCTTACGCTTTCTCATGCTCCATGCTGTGACGGCCGGGCCAAAAGGTTCCACCTCAGCTTAATATTAGGTCCTTACATATGAAATTGGCGTTTTGTATGGGAGGAACAAAAAGTCGAATATTTTTTAATATAATATATTTAATTAATCAAAGTATGAACCATTATTTTCTATGCACTTTTGCCATCTTATAGGTAGTTCATTGATCCCTTTACTAAAAAAACCAGTCGGACGGGAATCAATAAAATCTTTGAAGGCGATTTGGACTGCCCCATCGGAGTTGAATTTTTTCCCTTGCAAGAAGTTATCCAAATTTCGAAAAAAATGGTAATCTGTTGGAGCAAGGTCCGGGGAGTACGGAGGATGTCTTAGACTTTCCAATTGAAGCTCTTCTAATTTAGTAGCCGTCTGTTGCGCAGTGTGTGGTCTAGCGTTGTCGTGAAGCAGCAGTGGCGTGGAGCGATTGACCAGCCTAAGTTGTTTAGCCGCTAGCTTTTCCATCATGGTTTGCAATTGCTGACAATAGACATCAGCCGTAATAGTCTGGCCAGATTTGAGAAAACTGTAATGAACAATACCGGCACTAGTCCACCAAACGCTTACAAGTAACTTTTTTGGGGTTAATTTTCGCTTGGGGCAGGATTTGGCTGGCTGGCCAGGATCCAACCATTGCGCTGAGCGCTTCCGATTATCGTAAAGAACCCATTTTTCATCACAGGTAATGATTCGGTTTAAAATACCTTCATTATTGTGCCGGTTTAGTAATGTAACGCAGCAGTCGACGCGCGTTTGCCGGTTTGCTTCAGTCAATTCGTGAGGTACCCACCTTTCAAGCTTTTTAATCTTCCCAATTTGCTTCAAGTGAATTAAAACAGTTTTATCACTAACACCGCAGCCTGCAGCTAACTCGGACGTGGTTTGCGATGGATCCGCTTCCAAAGAGGAGAAATTTGTGATTAAAGTGGCCAGTACGAAAAACGCCAATTTCATATGTAAGGACCTAATATTACTAATACCTACCTATACAAGCTCTGCCTAAGTTAGTTAAGTTTGTGTAACATAATAACAAAATGTTTTGTAATTTGAGCATATTTTCACCATTGTAATTAATGCAATTTTAAATTAATTAATTCAATAAATAATTTAAATAATAATTCAATAAATTAATATAATTAAATTTATTTAATATTTTTTTTTCAATTATTTATTTTTAGTGTAATGTTTTTTGTTCTGTTAAGTACTTTCTCTTTGTTTTTAATGTGTGTCTAAAAGTATATTTATATATATATATTAGAAGTATAAAAAAATTTAACTTGAAATGTACTCTAGCCTAGGTGGCAACACTATCTTGTTCATTGTAACCGAGTGTTCTTGCAAATGTCTGTACAAGAAGTGAACAAATAACTTTTTCTACTGCATACCTACAAATAGATTGTTTTCAATTAGAAACCCATAAACCATCAATATATTTTTATTTTATTTATTTATATAGTGTTGTATTTATTTATAATAATGTCATGCACTATTGATTGTAGTATAGTTTTCTATAATATTAGTTACCTAGCTACCTACAAAATTTTGTCCGCCAACCCAAAGGTTAGCAGGTAGAGAATGCTATCTAGCATTATGTTCGCCTATGTACAACTTTTGTGCAATGAAGTACCTATATTCTATTCTATGAAAAACAACATCATCAGCCTATGATAGTCCACTGCTGGACATAGGCCTCCCCTAATGAGCGCCATAGAATGCATTGCTCATCAGTTATTCTATACATAACTAGCAATAGTTATATTCTGTGCATTCTATTCTATACATAAAATCAACATCACCAGCCTATAATAGTCCACTGCTGCGCCATAGATGGCATCATTATTTGGGGGTTTTTTTGCCCATAATCCCCACGCTGGGCATGCGTTGGGATCGCAGTTCGGTGTAGTTGTTCTGAAGAAGGCGCTGCTGCCCGCCCCCCGGTGTGTTTCCCTTAGTCGCCTCTTAGGACACCCACGGGAAGAGTTGGGGTGGTGAAATTCTATGCCGGCACCACACGGCATCTATACATAAAGTTATATTTTATCTCCATACCTGTCTTCTCTCCTCATCAGGGTCAACATTCGGATGCTTCGCAGCCAAATGCTTCCTCAGTGTCCGGAAGTTGCCCGCGTAGAAGCGCTCGCAGTACGGACACAAAGATGGCCGCGGCTTGCTTATATGCAGGTGGGTGGTTTCGTGGGTTATAAGTTGTAATCTGTTGAGACGAACCAATGATTACTTGATTTTATATATTTATTTTACTTTATTGGAAGAACTAATAGTTTTACTCGCTTTATATCTAACTTAAATACTAACTCTTAACCATTTATGTGTCCCCGCATACAGAACTCCTGTCCTTACTCCTGTGAGCAGGTTGCGGGTTCGATTCCCGCGTGAAGACAAATGTTTGTAGACAGATATTTGTTCAGAGTGTGTCTATTTAATATATTGTATTATGTATATCAGTCTAGTACCCATACACAAGCTCTGCTTAGCGGGCTAGATGATGCTGAGCTGAATGGCTTGTCCAGCATTATTTAATTTATTTAACTTACTGAGATAAACTGATTTAAATATAAAATTAGTCACAGATTAACGTAGTATGGGCTATAGAATATTTAAAAAAAGTAGCGATCAGAATGAAAAATTCAACTCTTGTTAAATACCCGTGCGAAGACGGGGCGGACCGCTAGTTTCATATAAAATTGACTCACCGATTACAAAAACAACGGCCACAGTACCTACAGTCACATATCTCGGTCTTCATCAGCTCCTCATACGGCACACTCTCTGGATATTCTATCGTATCATCTAATATCTTCAAATTCGCTCCTCCGTTCCCAAAGAACTTATTCTTTACAATAATACTATTGGTCTGAGTTCCTAGGATAATGGAATTATGCTTGTTTGTTGTGCCTACTAGAGACATATAAGGTATTGCCCTGCCGCTGTCTGGTAGGATCTCTTCGGCTAAATCATCGTCTAAATCATCTTCGAACACAAGTCGACTCCTGATTGGTTCGTAGTCACCACTGCTTCTACGTTTAGGGCTGCCGTTGCCATCTACAGATATATATTTAAAGACGCTTTGGTCTACCTCTCTTATTTCTTCATCCGAATGGTAGAATTTCATTTTAGAATCATCACTTATAGCATCAATGTCACAGTGACTGTCACTGTCACTGTCAGATGGATCATGCCATTTTCCGTGGCCATCTTTGCTATGAAGCAACAGATTTTGTTCATTATTACCATCTGGGAGAATCTCCGTCACAGTTTCTGGTACAGTATAAGTTTTCTCTGGTTTTGTTTGAATAGCTTCAGTTTTTATACGTTGTTCTTTCATTAGTACATCTTTACCAGATAACGGAGTGCTGAGACCATTGCTATCTGAATCAGTTATAATATAAGTTGGTTCCTCTGATTTGACAATCACGTTTTGCAAGATAGTATTATCTATAGAAACTGTGCCTCTCTCTATGTTAGTCTCTCCAGCAATAATGCTATCATTATCTAAGTTTGTTTCTTTAGCATCTATGCTATCATTTCCTATATTAGTCTCTTTAGAGTCTGTATCATTTTCTATGTGAGATTCATTAGTAACTTCCATACCATTTTGACGTAGACCGTTTTGCTTGATATCATTAAACAAATCATGGCATTTAACAACCAATTGCTTCTTAATAATGCTTTGAAGTATAATATCATAGTGAGAATTAGGTGCTTGCGGTGTACTGTGCTTTTTGGCTTTAGCATGCGCTGTCAGTTCCTCTAGTGATGTGAAATGTTGCAAGCACTCCTTGCATTGATGCAAGGATAAGTTGACTAGGGGGATTATTATGTGTGTTGCGTTGTGTTTGAAGTTTGCATATCTGTAAAAGAGTAAGCTCTTTATTCAAAATGGTAACCCTTAAAACCTCTTTAAAACTAGATATCTTGCAGCGATAACTTTTTAAACTATATTTAATACTGGTTTACACTTTTATATTCCTTACTAGCTTGTGTCCGCGACTTTGACGTTTAAGTCGAAAATGGTTCGAAATATAACTGTATGAAATTTAAATTTGACTTGTCTAAGAGCGTATTTTGTAAGCCTTAAGAAATAAAGTTTTTGAATCTAAAGAGTATTTTTAATTGGATTTTAACGTTATCAATTTTGTAATGACATATTATACTTAAATAATATTAAAAAATAGGATTCGGTTATATCGCGTATCCAACGGGAACATAACTGGGACACTGAATAAGATAGAATAAGGTAACACTTATTCTATGTTATTTCTTACGGTCTAGACAATATCTGTGCCAAATTTTATCAAAACCGGTTCAGTAGTTTAGGTTTGAAAGGCGGGCAGACAGACAGACAGAGTTTTCGCATTTACAAAATTTTATATTAGTAAAGATTGATAAATCAAAGTGCTTTATTTCCTTTAGACCTTACAGGACTCTTGGACACGTCTCAAAATACAAGTTAAATAAGAAATAAAAATGGGAAATAAAGTGATCACTCTGATTAATGTTCACTTCAATCTTTTTAAGGCTTAACCAGTATGAACTATTGTTTCAGTTATTGCTAGCTTGCTTTTGTTATAGCTACAATCATCAGGCAATATAGCTACTATTAACAGGGTATTAACTTTTGCAATAGCATATTATAAAAAGACAAAGTTAATAAAATCTTACATAGAAGTAGATATGTGGTCACAGAATTCGCAAGGCAAGGAGTCCGGCTTGTGCAGGTTGCGAGACTTATAGCTGTTGAGAGGAATTTCATCGCTGTCCGAGGAATGTCTGCGGGGCATGCTGAAAACATAACATATTAATTATTAAGCTGATGTGCTTAGCTGTGGGCTAGATGATTGGGGTTCCCAGCTTGGGGACTTGACTTGACTACTTCGATATCAATATGTGTCTGGTTTGCCAGTTTTCTGCCAGTGTCCAGTTCATGGAAATGCTTGGGGATTTTCCAGCATTATCTATTAATTCTTATTGGTCCAGTTTATTTGTTGAGTGTCCCTTGGTCGCCTCTTACGACACCCACGGGAAGAGTTGGGGTGGTGAAATTCTATGCCAGCACCACATTTATGAAAGGTCACAGTGAATTCATTTTGGTAGAGTCCTCTCTACTTTTATATTTATGGATCTAACCTTTAGACTGACTAAGAAATCGCAAGAGCCTTTTGAAAAACTGCAAAATTTTGATATTTTCTATTCAATTCAATTCAAAAGGATAATCATTGAATGTCTTGATTATTCAAATTGACAAGTACTTTATTGAGCAGTTGGATAAGGTAAATACGAGCTACAACCACGGCTTTGCAAGCGTTTTTCTGAGAGTAAAAAGTAGCCTACATGATAATCCAGGTCTAGAACTACATAAATCCAAAATTTCAGCCCGATCAGTTCATTATTTTCGTCGTGAAGAGGAAAAATCGATTTAAAATATTGAAAAGGGTTTTGTGTCAAGGTGAAAGTAATTTACCTGTCTTGGGTCAGATAGTAAATTATAGAATTTAAGATTTATCTTCGGTTTTCCTTGTTGAAATTCTGTAATAGAATTGAGAAACTAAACACAAACAACAAAACACAACGTCTATCCATTCTAATTTTTTTTTTGTAATTTTCAGTGTCGCCCTGGCATGTTAGTGTTGCGCTTTAGTTGCTTGCTAAGTTGATTGTTTGAAAATAATCGAATTTTCGTAATTTTCTAAGGTAATTTTGCCGTAGCGAGTGAAGAGCGAGCGAGAGAGACTTTATAGTTATTTTATTTATAAGGCTATATTTTAGGTTTGCCACGTTACTGTCAGTTCATGGAAATTTCATAGTCATTGAAGTTTAAAAAAAAAGAAGTTGAAAGTTAAAGTCTGGTAACGCGCTGTCGTCGGGTGGCAGTAAAGTAGCACACTAGACCCCTAATGCCTCAGAGTAATGAAAGGGTATATATTTATAAGCAAGGGTAATAAGGTTTATCTATGCATATTGCCCTCAATTGCCCAGCATAACAGATTCAGATTCAGATTCAGATTCAATAACTTTATTACTTTAGGCTTACAAAATAAGCACTTAGACAAGTCAAATTTCATACAGTTAATTAATATTACAAAGAAATAAGTAGTTATTGATTTCTCTTCACTTCAATTTTTTATCCACTAGTGGAAGAAGTGAAAAAGAAACCACTAGTACATTCATATGTAACTTATGTGTCTAATACAATGTTTGTTTTTGCCTATCTAAATCTAAGTTTAAAATGATTTAGATACATGTCAATAATTATTTAAATACATATTACATAGCTAATAAGCACAACATTTAATTTCTATTTCTTACATGCTATTGTCGGTGTGGAATGGAGCGACATCTGGCCAAGCATTATTATCGTTAACGTAATCATCTATTGAGTAAAATGCTTTCTTAATAAGATTTTGTTTTATGTATTGTTTAAATTTACGAATAGGGAGCTCAGTAGCTTCAGATGGAAGCTTATTATAGAAGCGCACGCAATTTCCCATATATGACTTCCCTACCTTATGTAATCTGTAGGATGGTATAAGTAATTTATTCTTGTTTCTAGTATTTCTAGCGTGAACATCACAGTTTTTCAAAAAGTTGTCTCTGTTTTTATGCGTATACATTAAATTTTCATAGATGTATTGTGATATTACTGTCAAGATATTTATTTCTTTAAAAAATTGTCTCAAAGAATCGCGTGGCTTTAATTTATAAATCGCACGGATCGCCCTTTTTTGTAGTACAAAGATAGTCTGTATGTCAGCCGCCTGTCCCCATAACAAAATACTATAGGACATAATACTATGAAAGCAACTGAAATAAACTAACCTAGCTGTATCTTCATCGGTAATATATCTAATTGTTCGAACTGCATAGGCTGCTGAACTAAGTCTGCCTGCGAGAGCATCAATT
The DNA here is from genome assembly GCA_963931895.1 of Eupithecia pulchellata. NCBI lineage: Eukaryota > Metazoa > Arthropoda > Insecta > Lepidoptera > Geometridae > Eupithecia > Eupithecia pulchellata. Next base: position 835,449 of record OZ007550.1, on the reverse strand, counting down.
TGCGGTCTCCATTGCAGAGAGGAATCAATATGTAGCCCTAGGAAAATGGTAGATTTTACAAGAGGAACTATCTCATCCCTTAGCATAATTTTAGTAGGGAATTCTCTTACATTTGGTAACATGAATTTTATGCATTTGGTTTTTTTAGCATTGAGTAAAAGATTATTGGCGGTGAACCAATCTAGTATTTGTGAAAGAGAAGTATTTACATCGTCAAAATTATGTTTATTTCTGTCAACTTTAAAAATCAACGAGGTATCATCAGCAAATAAGACTATATCACAAAAATCTTTTGCTAAAAAAGGAAGATCATTTACATAAACTAAAAATAAAAATGGACCTAATATTGATCCTTGCGGAACACCTAATTCAATCTTCGAACCTCTAGATCTTTCTTTACCAATATCAACTTTTTGAACTCTATCAGACAAATATGATTGCATAAGGTCCAGTGCCTTGTTATTAATTCCATAATGTTTCAATTTGCTAATTAAAGTACCATGATCTACACAATCAAAAGCTTTAGAAAGATCACAAAATATACCAATAGCGTTTTTTGCTTTATCCCAAGCATCGAATATATGTTTTAATAGAACTGTACCTGCATCTGTTGTCGATCTACCTTTGGTGAAGCCAAATTGATTTTTATGGAATAAACTATTAACGTTGAAGTGGCAGGTTAACTGAGTGAGAATTATTTTCTCAAAAATTTTGCTGAATGCAGGTAGTATGGAAATAGGCCTGTAATTGGCCGGATCAGTGTTGCTACCAGATTTATAAAGAGGAACAAGTTTACTATATTTCATGAGATCAGGAAAAACTCCTGCGTCGATGCAACTATTGAAAATAAAGGCTAAACAAGGAGCCACTTCCTTGATGATTGAACTTAGTACTTTCGTTGAAATACCCCAGAGATCCTCTGTATTTTTGATATTAATCGATTTAAAAGTTTTCATTGCATCATTAGCGTTTACATGACTGAAGATAAAAACTTCATTACATTTTACAACAGATGATTCTAACAATTCCACCGACAATGAAGGTGAGGAGTTTAGAGAACGGGTAATAACTTTAGGGATATCAGAAAAGAATGCATCAAAAGCATCGGCAATATCTTGTTCTTGAATAAGAATTGAATTATTAACTTTTAACCTAATTTCTCTATTAAATGGCTTTGATTTACCAGTTTCGTTATTTATTAGTTTCCATGTTGCTTTTATTTTATTTGATGAATTTAATATTTTATTCCTCAAAAATAGGCATTTTGCTGTGTTGCAGACTTTCTTAAATGTTTTCGAGTAGTTGGTTACATACAAAAGAAACGCAGGATCATGTAACTTATCTTTCCTATCACTATAAAGGTTATATAGTCTATCCCTACTTCTATAAATGCCAGGAGTGGCCCAATCAATGAATCCGACTCTATCTCTTACTGAACATGTTTTAAGTTTGAATATTTCATTGTGTTCTTTGTTTATAGCATTCAAGAGTTTAGCAAAAAGATCATTAGGGTCATCAGAGCAAGATATATTAGATAAGGTTAGTTCAACTTTACTTTGAAAATTCTTAATACGGTAATAATAATATAACCTATTGGTTATGCTGGGTCACGTCAAATATCAAGCATTCAAGCACAAGCAAGAAGTTGAATTGTATTGTAGGAAGATGCATTATTGTAGGTATTCAAAAAGTTTTTCTTTTTTTTCTACCAACATACGGTTTTGACCTTGTTTTGCCTATAAAATATAGTCTAAAGACTCTTGCTTGTTAGTGGAAACTGGCAGAGTTGTGGCAGCACAGACACAGCGAGCCATGAAACAAGAAAAAAGAAGAAGGTGAAATGAAATATAAATAATGCAATTAGAATTATAGAAGTTGCTTGCATTTAAAAAAAGAAATTGAATTTGTAAATAAGTATAACCGCAAAGAATTTTCAGCGAATGTTTAGGTACTCAGCCAGCTATCTGAACACAACAATTTCATGAACATTCCGAGGTCCGACTATGAACATCGGAAATAAACGCAAAGGCGCAATGGGAGGTCGGTAAAACTTTCGGTCTCAACGAACTGTTTATCTCCAAATGCGATAATATTATACCTTCCTCGTCCCACTTCATTCGTTTCGTCAAGCCTTTGAGCTTAAAAAGGTTCACTTGCTATTGATTCTAAGTACAATATTTTCTTCAATTTGTTTCCACAAAAAACTTTTTTGTGTAGGTACTTTTGAATAATATTTCCTTTACCTGTGTTATTTTAGGAGATAGTATGCCGAAAAGAGTTAAAAAAGAGTGTGACTATGGAGAAAGATGTTATCGAAGAAACCCTGCACACTTCCGAGAGTTTAAACATAAACATTGTAAGTAAATAATGCAAAAATATTGAAACTAAACCTACCTTACTTTCTAATAATATTCTAATAACTTCTAATTATCTTAGCTATATATATGTTACTAACAATATTGCTTAAAATTATTTACTGACTATGCATTACTGAAATTTATTTTCAAAGTAAGGGATATCAAATGAATGAAGTTACTGAATAGGACATATCAAAACTAATTTTGAAAATTGTCTAAGTATCATACTTTCTAAATTCACTGGTGGAGGTAAGTTTCTATATATATTCTATACTGTCAAAAGTTTAAAACCCTCAGTGCATGAAACTTGCACTTGACAAGTTTTGTTTCATAAGGAAAAGGCAACCAGATCTTTCACTGTGAGCAATTTTTTCTCTTCACTTAGCTGGAATTTCATCCATTTTTGGTGCAATTAATTTTATTACTACCATTATTAAATAAAATAAAAGAAAATAATGAAATAAAAATAAAAGTTGATCCTGGAGACATAAACCCACTCATGTTCATAATTAAAAGAACAAACTATCATAAGTTTTCAAAATTATATTATTTCAGTAGAAAGCATCTTAGATGCGTATTCTGGTAATGGAGACTACCCGATACCAGACAAGTATGTTCTAGAACGTTTGACGATCATGGAACAACTTGATGTTATCGTGGAGAAGGAGTTTTACACACCTTGGAAGGAAAGGTTAGTACAAATTTTTCGTTTTATTTTATTTATTGTAATAATTATGAATAGCTCTTATTTAGTTATATAATTGTAATTTTCATCCTACATAAAGGTTTCATCTTTATTAAAAAAAAAAACAAAACTAACTATCCAATGATTCAAACAAAAAAAAAATAAATAAAAATCTTGTACCTCGGATATCACTGATCCCTAATTTGTTAGTAAATTCTTAAATTAAATTACAGTTAAAATCAACCATTTGTGTCCTAAAAAATTCTTGAAATTTTAATTTATGTTACTTTTTTTCAGGACATCACAAATACAGAATTCCTCATCAAATAGCCATCCTCTGAAAGCAGAAGTAACAAACACTATACGAGATACTGGAGGGACCAACATATCTGTAACAAGCAATAATGTCACACCAAATCAATCAGATACAACAAATACCTCTGAAATTAGTGATAGAAGTAGTAATTTCGGAACAAGCAGTCAACAGGGCTCAAGTAAAACTGATGGGTCATGTAGTAATGCTGATGGGTCGAGAATTATAACTGATGGTTCAAGGAATAAAGTTTATGGTTCAAGAAGTAAAAATTATGGGTCAAGTAATAAAGCTGAAGGATCAAGAGGTATAACTGATGGTTCAAGGAATAAAGTTGATGGTTCAAGCAGTAAAACTGATGGGTCAAGTAGTAATGCTGATGGGTCGAGAATTATAACTGATGGTTCAAGGAATAAAGTTGATGGTTCAAGCAGTAAAACTTATGGGTCAAGTAATAATGCTGATGGGTCAAGGAATAAAGTTGATTGTTCAAGTAGTAAAGATGATGGGTCAAGTAAAGATGTTAATATGAACAGAACTATTCAAGAAAATTACAGTAATCCTAGGGCAGTTATAAAAGGTATTTATTTAATTACTATTCCATTGCTTAAAATGTTTTTTTATGATCTGCAGATATTTTTTCAGGGTGTTCTGGTCATTGTCTGTGGATATAAAAATATCTATATATGTAATATATTGGATCAGTATATCAGTCATCTAGTACCCATAACACAAGCTCTGCTTATTTTGGGGCTAGATGATGCTGTGTGGATTGTCCAGCCTTATTTATTTATTTATTATGTATAACATTAATATCAGCATTGCACCGGCCGCCTTGGCCGGTGCAATGCTGATGTGTCACTAGTCTATACTAATATTATAAAGAGAATTATTGATTTGATTATTGATTATTTATTTGAATTGAATAGGCTCCGAAACTACGAAACCGATTTGAAAAATTCTTTCACCATTAGAATCCTAAATTGTCCCTGATGAACTTAGGCTATAGAATATTTTCTAAAAAGTTAGGGATACGTATGAAAAATTCAATTTTTGTTGAATACCCGTGCGTAGCCAGGACATTCCGATAGTATAATATAAGTTTTATTTCTTTTCAGCATCAGACTACCGTCCAATAGTCCCCCCTACCCGCAGAGTCCAAGATTTCCTGAACGTGGTACGTCCTCAAAACAAGATGGCCGTCAAACACGCCGCCACTGCCCCCTATCACATCTTCTATACAACTATCACAGCGGCGAGGGAAACACATAGCCAGCCCAACTCCATTACTTTCCTAGGTAAGCTTGGTGTTTTCAAAGTACATTATTAACCTAGGGTAGGAAGTTACTTATTAAGCCTCGAGACGGTGTTAGCAACAATAGTTCGAGGGACTAAATAAAAATAAATTAAATACTAATTTAATGTTATCATGAAAATTCAAAGGATGGGGTTGGTAGCGTGGAATACCTTGTAAAGGGAAGGTGTTCTATAATCCGCAGAATACGGGATAGTCGCAACAGCGTCCTGATGACATTATATAACAGATGTTCCTCATCATTCTGGATAAGCCTTATCCGGAATGCGATATAGAGAGTGATTCACTTTTATTTTAATACCCTATACTAACACCTAGGTTAATTAAACTTTTATTTTTATGTGCTACTAGCAACCCGCCCCGGCTTCGCACGGGTATTAAACAAAAATTTCAGAAATTATACACACTAATATGATGGGCTTCACAGTTTTCATACGGATCCCTTACTTTTTGTAACAGCATTGGGATTTTTGACATTGACTCGACACTCCATAACTGACACTGGCCGTAGAGAAAAAGCAAGCACCGTGCGCTATTATATTCAACCTCTTTTTCTATTCTGACGCGCCATAATAGAAAAAAGGTTGGATATACAGCGCACGGTTCAATTATTGAATTTTTCATGCGGATCCCTAACTTTTTTGAAAATATTATAGCCTATGTTCATCACGGAAATTTTAGGATTCTAATGGTGAAAGCATTTTTCAAAACGGTCCAGTAGTTTCGGAGCCTATTCAATTCAAACAAACAAACAAACAAACATACAAACAAACAATCAAATCTTTCCTCTTTATAATATTAGTATAGACTAACACTATGGATTGGATGCTTTGTTTGTGAACCAAATAAAAACTATCCAAATAACTTATATTTTCAGAGATTCTGGACCCGAGTCTTGGAGAGTTGAAATGTTCGCTGCAAATCAATTTCATGGTGGAGCTCGGTTGGCTTCTGGCTCAGTACTACTTCGCAGGGTATAGGTAAGCAAATGCATCATTCTACCCAAAAGTTGCCTGGAAGATATATCTTGGTGATAATGCTGCATACTTCTATAGTAAATAAATAAATAATGGACAGCATCACCTAGCCCAAAGCTAAGCAGAGCTTGTGTTATGGGTACTGGATTACCGATATACTTAATAATATAAATAGATATTTTTTATTTTGTATAGTGTTTGTATTATAATTATCATTGAAAAGCAGTTTCGTTACCAGTTTAAAAAACTCATTTCAAGGAGTTTTTTTTTTTTGAAAAGTGAATATTATGTTATTACTATTTATTTAAGTATCAAAGTAGTAATTTTAAAATATTTTTCTGTGTATTTAGTAAGGTTTCGTTATATTTATTTTTGATCGCTTTTCACTTGCTCATTTTAGATTCTAATTATTCTTTCCACCCAAAGATTGTCTGGTAGAGATCGCTCCTAAGCGATAAGCTCACCCATTGTACTTGTCTTGAGCAATGTTTTTTGTTGTGTTCTTTTTCTGATGTATCTTCAATAAAAAAAAAAATGTACTGTATAATCCATAAAAAAAACTCTAAAGGTTATAGTCGGAAGCCGCGGACAGTCTTCTATCACATTTTATTTATTTATGAAACAAAATCCATAGCTCTTAGATCTTAAAAATAAAAAGAAAAACTTATAACATAACCTACAGCCAAAACAGTATTTACATTTTATACAATAACTAGCGGCCCGCCCCGGCTTCGCACGGGTATTAAACAAAAATTTCAGAAATTATACACAATAACACGATGGGTTTCAAAGTTTTCATACGGATCCCTTACTTTTTCTAACAGCATTGGGATTTTTGACATTGACTCGACACTCCATAACTGACATTGGCCGTAGAGAAAAAGCAAGCACAGTGCGCAACCTCTTTTTCTATTCTGACGCGCCATAATAGAAAAAGAGGTTGAATATATAGCGCACGGTTCAATTATTGAATTTTTCATGCGGATCCCTAACTTTTTGAAAATATTATATAGCCTATGTCCATCACGGAAAATTTAGGATTCTAATGGTGAAAGAATTTTTCAAACCGGTCCAGTAGTTTCGGAGCCTATTCAATTCAAACAAACAAACAAACAAACAATATTAGTATAGATATAATTATTTTATATTTAATCCACTGTACAGTTCATAAAATTAATAATTAGTTATGTTTTACATGCCGTGTGGTGCCGGCATAGAATTTCACCACCCAACTCTTCCCGTGGGTGTCGTAAGAGGCGACTAAGGGACACACACCGGGGGGCGGGCAGCAGCACCCTCTGCAGAACAACTCAACCGAACTGCGATCCCAACGCATGCCTAGCGTGGGGATTATGGGCAATATCCCCCAAATAATGATGCCATCTATGGCGCTCATTAGGGGAGGCCTATGTCCAGCAGTGGACTATTATAAGCTAGTGATGTTGATGATGATGTTGATATTTTACAGTGAGAAACGGATGACGATATTGTACGGCGAAGATAGCAACGACCTACGAACGATATCGCAGAAGAAACCGCACATAGACGCACATAAGATAACCATGCCGACGCCGTTTGGGTCACATCATACGTGAGTACAAAAACACTGCTTTCCTTACTCTCACTCTCTAATTATTATGACATTCAAATAAATATATCAATAATTAATTAATGAGTCATTAATTAATTAATTCATTATGAATGTAAGCGGGTTAACTACGAACCTGTTACATGTTGTAAGAACACCAACGTTTCATCCCGTAACGAGGGACTTCATCAGGGTGAGTGCGGCTCACGTCGCGCCCGTATCGCCTCAATGTGCTCACTGACATTCCCGCATACATTCATAATGAATTCGTTAAACTACGATAGCTTTTATAGTAAAAATTAATTAATTATTGATATAATGAGTCATTGATTAACTAATTATTGATATAATGAGTCATTGATAATTAATTATTGATATAATGAGTCATTAATTAATTAATTATTGATATATTTGTGAAATATTAATTTATATTTAATTTAAAGCTAACTGCAGACTGTTGCGAACACACTTCAGGTAGCTCAACTGATCCATATCAATACAAGTTGGAAGTGTCCCCAAGACGCTGGCTGCATTGCTACATCATCATCATCATCAGCCTATGTTAGTCCACTGCTGGACATAGGCCTCCCCTGCCAGCAGTCTTTCGCAGATCGTCATCCCACCTGGCAGGAGGGCGTCCTACACTACGTTTACCGAGTCGCGGTCTCAACTCAAGAACACGTTTACCCCAGCGGTTATCGGTTCTTCGCGATATATAGCTCAAGACAGGGCGCTATGGTGCTCATTAGGGGAGGCCTATGTCCAGCAGTAGACTAGTCTAGCGGTGTTTTCAGTGGATTGTCCAGCATTGTTTATTTATTGTTATTTTTTATGTTTATTTATTTTCAGTAAAATGATGTTACTATGCTACGAAGATGGTTCTCTTCGTGTGGTAGTGTCAACTGCGAATCTATATTTGGATGACTGGGAAAATAGAACACAGGGGTATGTATTATATTAGACTAGCGGCCCGCCCCGGCTTCGCACGGGTAATAAACAAAAATTTCAGAAATTATACACACTAAAACGATGGGTTTCACAGTTTTCATACGGATCTTCACTTTTTTTATCAACATCGGGGTTTTTGACATTGACTCGACATTCCAAAACTGACACTGGTCGTAGAGAAAAAGCACCGTGCGCTATACAACCTCTTTTTCTATTCTGACGCGCCATAATAGAAAAAGAGGTTGAATATACAGCCCACGGTTCAATTATTGAATTTTTCATGTGGACTCCTAACTTTTTTGAAAATATTATATAGCCTATGTTCATCACGGAAAATTAAGGATTCTAATGGTGAAAGAATTTTTTAACTCGGTCCAGTAGTTTCGGAGCCTATTCAATTCAAACAAACAAACAAACATACAAACAAACAAACAAACAAACAAACATACAAACAAACAAACAATCAAATCTTTCCTCTTTATAATATTAGTATAGATAGTATAGATAAGAACAGGATCCGTCAAGTGAGAGTTTAACTCGCCCAGGGTTTCAAACTTTTGTCGATCTACGCTAAGAATCTGTATTTGGATGACTGGGAAAATAGAAAACAGGGGTATGTATTATATTAGATAAGAACAGGATCCGTCAAGTGAGAGTTTAACTCGCCGAGGGTTTCGAACTTTTGTCGATCTAAACTAATATTATAGGAAAGATCTGTTTGTTTGTTTGGATTGAATAGGCTCCGAAATTAATACGAATTTTTTCAAAAATCTTTTCGAAAAACGTTGAAAATACTCGATAATTGACCAGTAACTGGTACAGATTATATTTATATATGTACATAAACCAAAATTTAAAACACTAGGTTGCATTATTGAAGTTTTCATAAGGATCCCTAATTTTTTAAAATACTCTAAAGCCTATGTTCATCAGGAATAATGTAGGACTCAAAATCAAAGTGCTTTATTTCCTTTAGACTTAACAGGACTCTTGGAACTAGAACGGTGAAAGAATTTTTCAAATTGTCCAGTAATCCAATTCAAAGTAAGCCTATTCAATTCAAACAAAAAATATTTCCTCTTTATAATATTATCATAGATTTCCCCAGACATAATTACTCTTCATAATATTAGCATAGATTTCACCATACATAATTCCTCTTCATAATATTAGTATAGATTTCCCCAGACATAATTCCTCTTCATAATATTAGCATAGATTTCACCATACATAATTCCTCTTCATAATATTAGTATAGATTTCCCCTGACATAATGACTCTTCATTCATAATATTAGTATAGATTTCCCCAGACATAATTCCTCTTCATAATATTAGTATAGATTTCCCCAGACATAATTCCTCTTCATAATATTAGCATAGATTTCCCCAGACGTAATTCCTCTTTATAATATTGGTGTAGATTTCCCCAGACGTAATTCCTCTTCATAATATTAGTATAGATTTCCCCAGACACAATTCCTCTTCATAATATTAGTATACATATTTAGATTTCCCCAGACATAATTTCTCTTTATAATATTAGCATAGATTTCCCCAGACATAATACTTCTTTATATTATCAGCGTACATTTCCCCAGTTCTTTTCCTTATTCAATTTCTCTGATATCCCAGGCTCTGGTTCAGCCCGGCCTGCAGGCCTCTGCCCCCGGGGTCTCCGCCCCAGGCGGGCGAAGCCCCCACCGGCTTCAAGCGCAGTTTACTACAGTATCTACACCACTACCGGCTTCCCGCGCTAGCGATCTATGTCGACAGGGTGAAGTGCTGCGACTTCTCTCATATCAAGTAAGGATCTAACTATATACATGGTAGACTGGCGGTCACTTATACATTAGAGAAATACATTTATTTTTACCCTTATTAAAAACAATAAAATAACACAGTATATAAAAACTAAATAAGACTAACCGCCGGTTTACACATGTCTCCGTTTTACTGTTCCGTTTTATCGTGTACGTAGTTTTTTCGTCGATGGCGTATGTGGTTATATTATGAGCGACTTCACACATGGCACAGTATTCTGTTTACAGATCGACGAACAAAATACGTACACGATAAAACGGAACATTAAAATGGAGACTGTGTGAACGGGCCGTAACACAGAACACAAAAACGGAAGTAGGAAAAATTAAAAAATATTTAAAGTTAGGTAAAAAAGGGTCCCCGCCTCAGCATTTGTAGCATTCGGCTAGGCGTTATGCTACGCTGGTTTTCAGGTGGAGATACACTTGTAAATAAATAGTGCTGGTCAATCCACACAGCATCACCGAATCTTCCAGCATTATTTATTTATTTACGATCTTATTGATATAATAAAATAATATTATAGTACTTATAATAAATCAGAAAAGGATTTATTATTAGAAAGGAATTACAAGACAACCTCAATGGACCAGTTACCAACTTCGTATGAATAACCAACTACCAGGAGGGTAGATGACAAAATAAATAGAGACAGACAGCTCGTGTTTTTTTTTCTGAGTTGGAATGTTCACCTTTATCAATAGTAGGTATATTGTGTATTTTCTGTGTATTTCTATCTTTACGATTTTTTGATACAATAAAGTCAGTATAGTGACTATTGACTATTGTCAGTATAGTGACTATTGACTATTGTCAGTATAGTGACTATTGACTATTGTCAGTATAGTGATCATATTGACGACCTCTGTGGCGCGGTGGGCGAAGGTCTGCCGGTGACGCAGGAGGTTGCGGGTTCGATTCCCGCCTCGGGACAAATATTTGTACGATCTGCAGATATTTGTCGTTTTCTATGTATAAAAAAAAATCTTTGTATGTAATATTATTGTATTATGTATATCAGTCATCTAGTACCCATAACACAAGCTCTGCTTAGCTTGTGGCTAGATGATGCTGTGTGGATTGTCCAGCATTATTGATTTATTTTTTGTCTGCATTTAGGGTCAGGGTCACAGATTCAATGTTGCTTGCATGCTGTTGTTATTTATTATTTCCCATATTATTTTTTATGGGAAGAAATAAATAATAATAATAAAAATTCACGTTTCATTCTTAGACACATAAACTGCTGTTTGTGATGTACCTACTGATTAGACTTAAAGTTTTATTTTTTGTAAGGTGATATTGTTAATTGTACTTATAAACACCTATCCGTTTTGCCCTAGGTACTATGTAATTGTAATAATTCGTGGACAACGGTGCTGATTATACTTAGAGTAAGACTACTTAAGTTTAAATATGTTCATAGTAAGTTATGAGTGAAATTGTTTGTTGTCCTGAATAAATAAAAATAAAAATTGTACATTTCCAGCGTGTTCCTGTGCGCGTCAGTGCCAGGGTCGCATCAGGACAGAGAGTGGGGGCTGGCGCGCGCGGGGGCGGTGCTCAGACAGCACTGCGCGGGGGGGCGCTGGCCGCTCGTGGCGCAGGCTTCTAGCATCGGCAGTTATGGGGCACAGCCGCAGGTTCATCTATTTATTTATTTAACGTACAAAAAACATTACAATCACAATCAATAATGCGGTTATATAAAGCTAGGTTAAAACTTGATTGCAACATAAACATAAGTAAATATAAATATATAATTATATAAATATATAATAATAATAATAATTACTGTGAATATCTTCGTTTGTGCGCCTGATCTTTGTGATTTTTTTTTAATTTTTTTTTATTAATGCTGGACAATCCACACAGCATCATCTAGCCCCAAGCTAAGCAGATATATATATATATATATATATCGAGCAGGTAGAGTCATTTATTACTATCTGTAACGAGATGTTGAAAAAAAAGCAAATAATCAAATAATTAAGGCTAGATGCAGAATAAGATAACATGTAAATGTATAATTTAAAATTATTTTTTTATTTTATTCATAATTCTATTAATTTATAAGTGCTATTAATGTTTTATTATATTATAATCAGTTTTATTAATAAACGCTATCCATCTAAAGAAAATAACTTTACTTATTATACTATTAAATTAAATTTATTTTCCGTCCACAGTTATGGCTGACGGGAGATTTCCTCCACAACATGACAAAGGTCAAAGATCAGCCGCAAATTCTGACGGCGCCTCCTGAGTTGAAGCTAATTTATCCATCTTTGGGTAAGTTTTTAATTTTGTCGTATATTCCAGCCAAAGATGGTGTGATTTTTTTTATTTATAATGTGTTTTTATGTATTTTATGTCAAAATAAAATTTATTTGTACTTATTTGTACGTGTTTGTAAATAATACGCCTATACTTAACCTACGGCTTTCGACGGGTATTTAATAAAAATGGATTTTTCATGCGGAACCCTAACTTTTTTGAAAATATTCTATAGCCTATGTTCATTAGGGGAAATTTAGGATTCTAATGGTGAAATCATATTTCAAATCGGTATAGTAGTTTTGGAGCGATTTTATTAGCTTTATCACATTATATTAATATTGTGCTAAAGTAAATGTTTTTTACCTGACTGTACTCAACAGCTTCAATAATTTGATGGTGTACAAATATTTGTCCCAAGGCGGGAATCGAACGCGCAACCTGCCGCGTCGCAGGCGGACCTTCACCCACCGCGCCACAGAGGTCGTTAAGTGTCAATTGGGACACTGGGTGCATTCCGAATTACGCTAAAATCGATATTATCGCGCTCACAAGTGTTCCGAATTAATGTAAGCGCGACAACATCGCGACAACGATGTCGCGTCAAACGTCATTACATGGCGCCATTTTGCGATATCACCAATGAAATCACTGAGCGCTGTCAAAACTGACACTCAACTGTCAATATCGTGATATCTAATTTGGAACGCAAAATATCGTTGAGATCGCTATCAGCGCTGTAATCGTAATTCGGAATGCACCCACTGTGTCCCAATAAATTTTGTCTGAATCGACAGCAAGCCGTATTTTCGTTTTTTCTCAGTTATGAATAATACATATAATTTCAGAGAATGTTCGTCAATCGCACGATGGTTTGCTTGGCGGTGGCTGCCTGCCATACGGAGCCGCCGTACATTCCAAACAACCTTGGCTCAATGATTTCTTGTAGTAAGTACAAATAGGCAATAAGATCAAAATCAAAGTGCTTTATTTCCTTTAGACCTCACAGGACTCTTGGACAGACACAAAATACAAGTTGCTTAAATAATAAGAATGGGAAATAAAGTTATCACTTTGATTCATTGTTCACTTCAATCTTTTTAAGGTAAAGTAAAGAAGCAAACAAGAAACCTTTACCTTGTTAGATTGTTAGTTTTAGAGTTGGAGCATATCTCGTCCCAAACTTTTTTGTCGTCTAGATAATCTGATATTTTATAGTAAGCCTTTTTGCAAAGAATATTTTTGACAATCCGTTTGAAGTTATTTATAGATAATTTTTGCAACTCATTTGGAGTTTTGTTGTAGAAGCGTATACATTGCCGTTTAAAAGATACATTAATCTTTTGTAGCCTAGTAGTGGGTAAAGTAAGTTTATTCGCCGATTGTAAATAAATAAATAAATAATGCCGGACAATCCACACAGCATCATCCCCAAGCTAAGCAGAGCTTGTGTTATGGGTACTAGATGACTGATATATATAATACAATATTACTACATGTATAAATTTTTTATTATACCTAGAAAACGACCAGAACACCCTGAACAAATATCTTCTTATTGTTTGTTTTTTATACTGTTTTATAAGATGTACTTCTTAAATCTAATGTGGCAGAATTCGCAGCCTTATCGCTAAAAGCGATCTCTTCCAGGCAACCTGACAGACAGCTGAAAGCTACATTGTTTCATGATTTTTATTATATTTCCAGCCAATGGAAAGCGACATCTTCTCAACGTAACAAAGCGATGCCACACATAAAATCTTACACGAGAATATCAGCTGATAACAAAATGGCGTCCTATTATCTGCTGACATCAGCTAATTGCAGTAAGGTAAATAAATAATAGACAATCCACTCAGCATCTAGCCTAGCAGAGCTAGCACAACATCATCTAGCCCCAAGCTAACAAAATCAGCCTATATCAGTCCACTGCTGGACATAGGCCTCCTCTAGTGTGCGCCAAAGGAGGCGTTATTTCATCTGGGGGTTATTGCCCATAATCCCCAAGCTGGGCATGCGGGTTGGGGATCGCAGTTCGGTGGAGTTTTTCTGCAGAGGGCGCTGCTGCCCGCCCCCCGGTGTGTTTCCCTTAGTCGCCTCTTACGACATCTAGGGGAAGAGTGGGGTGGTGAAATTCTATGCTGGCACCACACGGCCCGTACAGCCCCAAGCTAAGCAGAGCTCGTTTTATGGGTACAATGACTGATATACAATATATTACGACCAGAACACCCGGAACAAATATATGTAGACCACAAACATTTGTCCCGAGGCGGGAATAGAACCTCTTGGGTCATAGGCGGACCTTTGCAAACCGCGCCACAGATGTCATCGACAAGATATTAAGCGTGAAAGACGAAACCTATGTTATATTTTGGCTACCAAATTCTATTTTCGCATTTCTCCCTTTAGGGGTGGAAGGTGGATTCCCCCAAATGGTAAGAGAGAGAGATCTTCCCTGTGCTGGAGTTCGCCCATCTGGCGCACTTACTCCAGTGGTCTTACGACCGACAGTTGATGTCGAGTAATCGTATATGAGCTAGCTGTTACCGAAACAAGCGTTTGCGCGATCTAGGAATTGCCTCTATTTCTGCTCTCTTAGCGACATCTAGCGAGACTGTTTGAAGCGCTTAGGCAGTTAGCGTTCTTTCTTTCTTCCGATAATTCTTGCGCACCTCTATTGACACTGGCCCTTGTAGTTCAGGCCAACGATGACAGAGTTCGCTACACTCCCTAAACTGTACAAAATAAAGCAATTTTCTTAATTAAACGACATGATGAATGAGAACTTAAATAGTTAGTCTTGATCTTCAAGTCGCCTCTAACCGTGGGGTTAGATGACAGGATTTTTTTGAGGGGTCGATAATGTAGCAAAAACCTACCTCCACCCCCATTTCATTTTGGCAAACGATGTACCAAATACCCTGTATTGCTTTGAGTTTAAATAAATGCAAATAATGTTTTTTATTTAAACATTGTTTTGAGAGGAAATAAATGCAATTAATGTTTTTTTCTTTAAAGATTGTTTTGACAGGAAATAAATGCAATTAATGTAACTTCTTTAAAGATAGTTTTGAGAGGAAATAAATGCAATTAATGTAACTTCTTTAAAGATTGTTTTGAAAGGAAATAAATGCAATTAATGTAGGTAACTTCTTTAAAGATTGTTTTGAGAGGAAATAAATGCAATTAATGTAACTTCTTTAAAGATTGTTTTGAAAGGAAATAAATGCAATTAATGTAGGTAACTTCTTTAAAGATTGTTTTGAGAGGAAATAAATGCAATTAATGTTTTTTCTTTAAAGATTGTTTTGAGAGGAAATAAATGCAATTAATGTTTTTTTTAAAGATTGTTTTGAGAGGAAATAAATGCATTAATGTTTTTCCTTCCGGCCCTGTCTCTCACTAAGCATGTTTTAAGTTTGAATATTACATTGAGTTCTTTGTTTATAGCATTCAAGAGTTTAGCAAATACATCATTAGGGTCATCAGAGCAAGATAATATTATAATAATATATTAGCTAAGGTTAAAGATTGTTTGAAAGGAAATAAATCCAATTATTACTTTTTCTGAAGATTGTTTTGAGAGGAAATAAATGCAATAAATGTTATTTGTTCAAAGGCTGCGTGGGGCTCTTTCAACAAAGGCAACGGAGCGCTGAGGATCATGAGCTATGAGGCGGGAGTCCTGCTGCTACCACAGTTTGTGGTGAGTGATCCCATGATCCCCTCAACTCTGTATACATAAATAATGCTGGACAATCCACACAGCATCAGCCCCAAGCTAAGCAGAGCTTGTGTTATGGTTACTAGATGACCGATATACAATACTATATATAATACTATCAACATCATCAGCCTATACTAGTCCACTGCTGGACATAGGCCTCCCCTAATGAGCGCCATAGATGGCATCATTATGTGGTTATTGCCCATAATCCCCACGCTGGGCATGCGGGTTGGGGATCGCAGTTCGGTTTAGTTGTTCTGCAGAAGGCGCTGCTGCCCGCCCCCTGGTGTGTTTCCCTTAGTCGCCTCTTACGACACCCACGGGAAGAGTTTGGGTGGTGAAATTCTATGCCGGCACCACACGGCTTCATATATCTTACTTTATTATTCATTAAATATATATTTTTATTATACATAGAAATGATCAGAACACCCTGAACAAATACTAGATCTAAAGTATTGATCGTATAGACAGGATTTTTCTGACGTTTCAATTGGTTTACTTTCTGTTGAATATTTATCTTGTCCTTTCGCAGATCAACCAGGATTATTTCCCCCTGGAAGGCCCGAATAAACTGATCCTCGCATACGACGTACCACCCGTTAAATATACCCCGGACATGTCTCCGTGGGTGATGGACTATTTATCATAAATACAACAAAAACAAATTAAAAAAAATAAGGTTAAATAACAACAATGGTTATGGATAACAACAACATCAGCCTATTATAGTCCACTGCTGGACATAGGCCTCCCCATGAGCGCCATAATAGTCATAGTAGCGTAAATAGTCATATTTTAGGATCTTTTGTTATGTATATCTATACTAATATTATAAAGAGGAAAGATTTAATTGTCTGTTTGTTTGAATTGAATAGGCTTCGAAGCTATTGGACCAATTCGAAAAATCTTTCACCATTACAATCCTACATTATCCCTGATGAACATAGGCTATAAAATATTTTCAAAAAAGTTAGAGATCCGTATGAAAACTTCAATAATGTAAACCAACGTGTAATGGGTTAAAACTTTTGAAATTAAGTTAAATACCCGTGCGAAGCCGGGGCGGACTGCTAGTTATGTTATAAATATTAATAAAGTGATTCGAAATCATGTAAAAAGTGTTTTACTATTACCTGATATTTTTGACCCTGTCCTAGCTAAATTAATAGATCGACAAATTTGTATTTCCTATGGTAGAAGTCAAGAAGAAGAAAATAATTAGAAGTAATAATAATAATTAGTAGTAATAATAATAATTAGTAGTAATAATAATAATTAGTAGTAATAATAATAATTAGTAGTAATAATTAGAAGTCGATAATTCACTTGGCAGAAGTGAATTATCGATCTATCGAGTGTTCCAGCACGGGCTAAGCAGAATTTTGCGAGATTCGTTGTTATATTTGCAATTTATTGCTGTCATATCAGCTACAGATTAGTGCGAGTTAGTACGACCTGAGTGATTACATACGCGACTCACTTCACTGATAATGTGAAACAAAATTAGGCATAATTTTGTTAGTTTTGAAATAAATAAACATTCATAATCTTTATACATTTAATTTAATTAACGTGCTAAAATCTATAGGTATCTACAGGTGGTGTCAATTCAGATATCGGCAAAACTGTGTTACCATTCCTATTTCTTTTTTAAATATAAAAGTATGGTCTATTTTTAATACCACCAAATTAGCTTAGATTTGGCAACATCTCAATAGACCTTATCCACTAAATAACATCTAACTAGCATATATTTCATTGCGTTGTGTCTCCCTGTGTCTGCTTTTCAAACAGCAACTTTAGTTTCTCAGTAGCCGAGGCAGGAACTCTGTTGTTTTCTCCAAATTTGACGTTGGGTAGCTCCGCTGTATTCAGTTCAGGATTCTGTAAGGAAATTAAATGTTATGGTGTTATTTACAAAGTAGTACTGTCATTTAACCCTGTTATAGAATGAACATAGATATAAGGATAGATAAACGTGTTCTTGAGTGGAGACCGCGACTCGGTAAACGTAGTGTAGGACGCCCTCCTGCCTTGGGATAACGATTTGCAAAAGACTGCTGGCTGATGCTGGATGTGACAAGCTGAAGACAGTTCGCTATGGCGCACATTATTACAATAATAATAATAATAATGCCTCCTTATTAGAAGAGGCATATGTCTGTCAACTATTTTATAAGAAGCTGATGATAATCATATTACTTCTTTGTTCCTTTATACCTCATGATGAAAAATAGCTATTGTATTTATTGATGACATTGTACATTAATTTAAATTTTTCTTTTATTGTAGAATGGAAGCTATAATTTTAATATTAGACTAGAATTTAAGGTACTCCATTGCACTCCATGTGCCATAATGATAGAAGTGCATGTTTACAAATAAATAAACGAAGAATTCCAATAGCAAGACTAGCTCCTAAGCTGGTTAGGTTATGTTTGCCTGTTTAGGCAGGGGGATGATGCACAATACACTCTCATGCAAGTTGTCAGTGCAGATCTCAGTTCCCCGACTTAGAATTAGAATTAGCAAGACTAGAAGCTTACCTTAAAGGTATAAGGTGTCCACGGCCCCTGCACCGATGGGTAGTCCGTGTATTGATACTTTCTTAGCCGAGTTGCGGAGATGTCTCCTTGAGCTGTCCGTAGATTCTCAATCCATTTCGTGACCTCGCTGTGAGTCTTGTTGTGGAGAGGTAGCCATACCCTTTCACCATTTACTGGAAATGTTATGTTAATTATAATTAATATGTGATTTGATTGGCGACCTCTGCCAGTCACAGTCATGCAAGGAATACTAGCTCAATTTCAAAAAAAAGTTCTGCATAAAATGAAAAACAATAAAACACTGTATTAGGATGTCCTCCTAGCTAGATCTTTGGCCATGGCAGCCAGCCTTAATGGACTAAAGCCGTTTGGACATGTAATAGTCGCAATTGGGTGCATTCATTATTCTCTTATTAAAATTATGGGACTTGTTTATAAAGTGGATGTTTATGCTGATGGTATGGATGTAAATTGTAGCAATACTTACAGTATTCTGCAACGACTACGGGCCCGCGGTGACGTCTTGGCTTCAAGTAAACAACTGTGCTAGGGTTGTTTTTCGCAAAATCTACCAAGTCTTGTTCAATGAAATCCCTGAAATTTGTGTAAAAAATAAACATTAGGTCCTTAATAACGAATTATGTGTCAAACGCTGGAGACAGCCTGTTGAGACTACGCTTCGCTATATCGTATTAAAACTATTTATGTAATATACTCAGTAAAAATTACAGTTGGTGAGGTTTATAATACATATAACATACTAAGGTTATATGAACCCTGTATTCGCGTAATGTATTTTCAGATGTAAGTAATAACTATAATAGTATGAATTGTCGCGTCTTACAATCTATGATATAATAAAGAAATAGTTAATCTCCGTAAGTTTACCTCAATCCACGACTGGAGCCATTATTTTTACAGAATTTCAGCACTATCCTCTGTAGCTGTGGAACGTAGCGACCAATGCCGTTCTGCAGTGGAGCCCGCACGAAGCCCGGCTTTAGGAACAAATTATTAGCTGACATATTCGCGAGAGTACAAACAAATCAATAAGGTTTTTATAATTTGTTTACAAAAGTACAAACACAAAAAGTGAGGTTAGTTTAGTTTTACTTTTTTTCTGCGAATTGTTTTGTTGTTTTAGTTGAAGTTACGTCAATGTCAATATGTATTTAGAAATCGTAATGTGCTATCAAGACCATCGATCACTAATTAATTGATTTAATGTTGAAAAATAATTTGTTTGCTTATGTTCTTATAATAATTTTGTGGTAGGAAAAATTTAGATAAATAGCAACTTGGGCAAAATATGGTGACGAAAATTCATCGAATCCGCCATTTTGATTTTGACATTGACGTAACCACGTAACTGTCAATAACCACCTTATCTGTGGCCCAATTGGCGCGCTTTTCTAAAGTTTTTGTTAGCAATCTGGGCCCAATTGGCGCTCTTTGGTAAAGTTTTAAAAAAATATAATATTATTGAAATCTACATAGGTGGATGGGTGAAAAAAAAGTTTAATGTTGTTTTTGAGTAAATACACAAAAAGTTGTATGGAAGTAACTTGGTTCAAAGAATATTATTTTTCGTGGGTGCCAAATAAGAAATAATTAGGTAAGTAATAAAGTAAACTTACAAGAGCCTTCGACGGTAAAAAAAACTCGATGTACCTATATCGAGACGTTTTTGATTTACAAATTTCTAAGATTATCGGTATGTAACTACTCGACCTACCTTTTATTACGTTTAAAAAAGGAAAAGTACCTATTTAACTTACCTACGAGTACCTACTTGGTAGGTACTTAGGAGTGTATTTACGTGAACAGGAGAAAATTTTAGTAGGTAGGATAATGTTACCTACATTCATAGAACCAAAACTACACTTTCCTCTTCGTCTGCAGCTATATGATATGTTTATTTTCTGGTTCTTCCTAACCCTTCCAATTTGGTATAATGTCTATCGATAGAAAAGAAACCGAATTATAAAATTACCTATGCGATGGCGCTACCACATAGGTAATAATTATTTCATTAATGTTACTAAGAATTTGATAAGAATTGACGGACATTAAACCCCAAGAAATTATAATGTAGGTACTTACATACTCGAATCCAACATCATCATCATCATCACCAGTCTATAATAGTCCACTGCTGGACATAGGCCTCCCCTAATGAGCGCCATAGATGGCACAATTTGACATCAATATTAACATATTTCATCAATGAGTCTGTCTTCGCATGCACATATAAACAAAAATATAGGTTTTCACGGTGTTAGATAATCTAAACTTCTATCTAGTTAAATTATATTTATAGGTAAAGCTAGATGAGTACCTACCTACGTACCTAGTACAACACTCGAGCCTCTTTTGGGTTATTACGACTTATTAATAAAAAAAAAATAAACCTTAGACCTCTTTTGATACTTATCTACTACTCAAATTAGTTTGATTTGAGAAGGTCTTACTTTTTTTTTAGAACGTAGGTAGTGGTTATGTTTTTTTTGGTATTTACCGTGAACGTAGTGGTTTTATTCTCTTTGTAGTGGTTTAATTCTCTATGTTTACGATCTCTTTTTTGTTATTTATTGATATTGTATGTGCTTGGTGAATCTCTTTTAATAATATCTTACATTACCCCTGATGAACATAGGCTATAGAATATTTACAAAAAAGTTCCAGGGATTTCAAAATATGGAAATCCATAATGTAACCCAAATGTGTAAATATGTATAATTTTTGAAATTTTTCTTATACCTATACCCGTGCTAAGCCTGTGCGGACCGCTAGATAGATTTATAAATAAATATAAAAGTTTTTTTTTTGAAAGAAAAGCTGGAAATCAAGCTGGACCATTCAAACAGCATCCCCAAGTTAAGCATCTATAATATTTAAGTTTATTTTATTTTGTAGTAATTTCATGTTATTTCATCTCAATAAACAAGTAGGTAAAATAAATGAAAATAAAACATTTCCGTAGAAACAACGCATGTAACGTCGCTAGCAAAACTGGTATCCAATAATGCGCAGCTTACGTGTGTCCAGTCCGTTCCTCTAAGCACTGTGCACTGTCCTACATACGAGCGCGGTTGTCCCGCGTTCAAGAATAGACACGCACTTGGCTAGCCAGTTGCAATTGAACATAAGATGAGTGGAGAGGACATAATATATTATTTATTTAGGAATTGCAACAAAAAATCGTATAACAGGAACGGTGGAGAGGATATTTTAATTTTAAGGCTCCGAACAATAAAATAGTATAACATGCGAAATAACAGAGTAAAGTGCTCATAAGGCTCTGGCGACGGATGTATAAGTATTTCCCATACAAACGTAGTACCAAAATTATTTGTAATTTGAGAATATAATACTATTTCTCTTATAATGATATTTATTTAGGTTACTGTCACAAGCTTTTTTCAAAATAATTATCAACACAAATACTTAGAAAACATGTGTTCTCTGATGTAAAAATGCAATTTTACATTAAAGTTTATGGCAGGAACCTAGATATACCATTATTTTTTATACTTTTACTTTAATACAAATAATAGATTACCATTTAATACAAATAATAGCAGACTATGGTGAAATTATTGTCAAATTACAAATCATTATTTTATTGTTAAAAGAAAATCACTAAAAAGTATAAAACAAAGTCGCTTCCCGCTGTCCGTCGGTTTGTCCCTATGTATGCTTAGGTTTTTAACACTACGCAATAGATTTTGAAACGGTTTTTTAATAGATACTTAGAGTCGTTCAAGAGGAAGGTTTTTGTATCAGCATTGCACCCGTGCAAAGACGGAGCGGGTCGCTAGTCTTAAATAAATAAATACCATCTCTGCTGGCTACTTGGTACCTTCTTTTTCTTATTCACTTCTTCCACTAGTGGACAAAAAATTGCAGTGAAGAGAAATCAATAACAACTTATTTCTTTTTTGTTGTAATAATTATTATTAACTGTATGAAATTTGATTCGTCTAAGTGCTTATTTTGTAAGCCTAAAGAAATAAAGTTATTGAATCTGAATCTGAATCTTGGCGACGAAGATGCTCTGTAAAATGTTTAGCACTAAGAGTCGACTCCATACATCCCCTGTCCTCATTGCAATGAACAAAACGCATTCAGTTTGTTACCGAAACAAAACCGACGCGCGCGCGACTGAAAAATAACTAAAAAGTTTTTAAACTCGAGTTCGTCTACAATAATAAAACAAAAGTTTGTGTAAAGTGCTATTCGAATAAGGTTTTGAGTAGGTTTCCAAGGCTCCTTCCTCGTTCTTGCCATGTAGGTTTCATAGATAGATAAGGCGCGTAGATAAAGATTGGGACTGAAAATTACTGCCGCTTTCATGGCGTCCCGCTTAGATCATAATTGATCGAAGATATAGTTATAAGATCGTGTATAACTGTAACCTTTTAACTGTATTGATTGATGTACAGTTAATAGAATATTAGTTTATTGCACTAAACTGATATTCTATTCTATTTTAAAGATGGGTTTGCGAGCGGGAGGCTGTTTTTTGTAATATCAATAAGTATTTATCTAGGCGTCTCATAAAAACTGAGATTTCCAACAATATAATCGATTGGGAAGTTCTAAATTAGATCTTAATATGATTTACTAGTAGGGTGCCCGCGGTTTCACGCGTAACCGATTATCGGGATAAAAAGGCCTATATGTTATTCCATGTCATGACATATCTGTGTACCAAGTTTCATCAAAATCCGTCTAGTAGTTTTTGCGAGAAAGAGAAAAACATCTACCCATACTTACAATCTACGATATTAGTAGGATTATCAGTACCAAGTATTTTCAATTGTAACAATTGAGCTATCTCACTAACTGTTGCAAACAATCTAGAGGTAGCTCTATATTATTATATCCATATCCATACCGAGGCAATCATTTATACATATATTTGCCGTAAAAAATCTCGTCCTGTTGATAATTAGAGAGCTACTCTGGACTGATAGATATGAAATTCTTAAATCCAAACTTAACAAAATAATAAAAAACAAAATAAAATTAAAAGGGGTGTGGCAATTGGCGGCTCAAGAGAGATCTCTCCAGTCAACCGTGGATGGTTATGATCGTTGGACAGATCCAACATATTTTTTTACGTATTATTAATAATGCACATATGTAAATACCTATGTTAGAACAAGGGGATCTATGAGCATTGCTATGTAGCATAGAACCGTAGTTTCGCTTGAACTTCGCTTTGGATTTCGCGCAGTCTGCGGTTAGGGCCGATGATTTTAACTGATCGTTGGATTACCGCATTTCCACTCGTTTTCGCTGCCACTGCGTAGCGAATTGCATGGGATCCATAGGGAATTCTTATTTTTTTATTGCATGATAACTGCCCTGTTCAGACAAAACAATGTTACTAGTCGGAAGCGTCCCCAAGACGCTGGCTGCATTGCCTCGCTGTATGTATAACAATGCTGATGCGCTGCGCCAGATACTGACCAGCTCTCGGGTCACACGCGGCCAGACGCTCAGATATTTCAAAAACCAGAGCCTCGGTACCCCACGGACATAGGGTCTCGACTCCAAGGGGAGCAAATGCGTAGGCTCTGTCAAGACCTGCATATTTGCGACTCTTGAGATCCTCCGTCAAATTTGCCGCACCAGCTTTCACGGATAGTTTTTTCGAAATAATAAAACCCCGCTAACATAATTGCTTTTATATAATATTTAATTGAATACTCATTAATATCTATAAATATTTTTTATTACATTAATTTTGATAAACTTACAAATTGCGTGTATTATACCGATCTTAACTTGAACATTTTTTAAAAGGGCAAAAAGCCTTTATTAACAAATAAAATTACAATGATCTAACTAAATAAAAAACTAGTATTAACAATTGAAACAATTGAGCTAACTGCAGACTTGCGAACAAACTACAGGTAGCTCAACTGACCCATATCAATACCAGTTGGAAGTACCCAAGATGCTGGCTGCATTGCCTTGCTGTATGGCAATGCAGAATGGTACTTGAACATTTAAGTATTAATAACTAGCGGCCCGCCCCGGCTTCGCACGGGTATTAAACAAAAATTTCAGAAATTATACACACTAACACGATGGGTTTCACAGTTTTCATACGGATCCCTTACTTTTTCTAACAGCATTGGAATTTTTGACATTGACTCGACACTCCATAACTGACACTGGCCGTAGAGAAAAAGCAAGCACAGTGCGCTATGGGTATATTCAACCTCTTTTTCTATTCTGACGCGCCATAATTACGCGCTCGGTTAAATTATTGAATTTTTCATGCGGATCTCTAATTTTTTTGAAAATATTATATAGCCTATGTTCATCATGGAAAATTTAGGATTCTAATGGTGAAAGAGTTTTTCTAATCGGTCCAGTAGTTTCGGAGCCTATTCAATTCAAACAAACAAACAAACAATCAAATCTTTCCTCTTTATAATATTAGTATAGATAATATGAGGAATAAATGTATCAAATTTTCAAACTAAGAACTCAGAATGTTGCAACGCCCTTACATGATTCATGTAAATTCTACCTATTAAAATGTAACACCTTGTACTGGACATGAATGCAATAAATAGAATATTTTCAAAAATGTTAGAGCACAGGATTCAGGGTTCCGCATGAAAAATTCAGTTTTTGTTGAATACCCCTGCGAAGCCGAATTTTAGCCAGACCGCTAGTAATTATTATAAAATAAGAATTAAAGTGTTATTAATTTTTCTTCACTTTATTTTTTTGTCCAAAAGTGAAGAAGAAGAAGTGAAAAGGAATACACTTTTTGTTTGTTTTGCCTTAATCTAAGTTTAATCATCATGCCATACAGAGCGTGGCAATGCAGCCAAAGTTTTGGGTACACTCCTTACTGGCATTGATATGGATCAGTTGAGCTACCTGTAGATTATTTACAACAGTCTGCAATCACCTCAATTGTTTCAATTGTAAATACTAGTTTATTTTTTAATAATTTGGTTATTTATTTGTACTTTTCTTTGCTAATAAAGGTTTTACCATATATTAGTTTCATTAGATTTAGACACATGTCAGAACATCCCCCCATGTGGGGGAGGCACGTCCACCTGTGGACTTAGGTATGTGAACTGTGAGTGCGTAATAACTAAAATTAAATTTAATGTTGATAAATGAGTCCCATTTTATTGTCCCACTGAAATAGATCGAAGTCTTGCCAATTGTTCTCGGGCGTCATTGTTGCATAATATTGACGAGCTGTTGCACCTGGCTTCGGTTGCAGCGAAAGTCGCTGAGCAAGTAGTGTGTTATGCCTGAACAGCATTTCAGTTCATTAGTAACTGAACGTAGAATTTAGAGTACAAGAATTAATATTTTTAGTAAGATTTCTATGGTTCAGCGAACGAAAGTCGCTGAACAATTAGTGTATAATGCCTGAACAGCATTTCAGTTTATAAGTAACTGAACGTAGAATTTAGAGTACTTACAAGAATTAATATTTTTAGTATGATTTCTATGGTTCAGCGAACGAAAGTCGCTAAACAATTTAGTGTAAGTATAATGCCTGAACAGCATTTCAGTTCATTAGTAACTGAATGTAGAATTTAGAGTACAAGAATTTATATGTTTAGTAAGATTTTTTTAGTTCAGCGAACGAAAGTCGCTGAACAATTAGTATATAATGCCTGAATAACATTTCAGTTCATTAGTAACTGAAAGTCACTTGTCACGTAATCAATCGTTCTTCAAATTGCTGAACTCTATTCAATTCAATATACTGTGTCCTTTAGTCTTCTAACACTAAATATAGCCAAAAAAAAAGTCAAGAGAAAATCAATAACACTTATTTCTTAATTTGAATAATTAACTGTATGAAATTTGACTTGTCTAAGTGCTTATTTTGTAAACTTAAAGAAATAAAGTTATTGAAATCTATCTTTATCCGAAAATCTAGAATTCTCAACTTTCGTATCGGTCCTACCTACAATACAAGTTTAGGTACTATTTCGTTTACAGTCTAGACAATAATTTTGATAAAATTTTAATTAATTAATACCTATCTACCTACTTATCTAGGTAGCATATCAGTCGCGTGTACCTACTTAGTGCTGTGTATCTAAGGGTAAGGTTCATTAATAATTTACATTAAAACCGGGGTGAAGGCGTCACAATACTTTGAACGGCATATTCATCTGACTATAACAAACATATTATGTGTCCTTATGAGCTGTAACATACGATGCAAGTTAGGAAATTTTACCTATTTTCATATTTCAACAACATATAATGGAATTTTGAATAACTTCTATGTTTAAATGACGTTTCTATAAAATCTGGGATTTTTTGACGCTTTAACCCCAGGTGGGGCGAAAGGGTCTTTCACTTGTATTATGTAATAGGAAGAGCTTATAACAATTTTGATCAAAATAATGTATAAAAATACTAGTGATAAAGTTTACTATAATCTTGTACGCCAAATTCTGTGCTTAGTTTAGGGTAATGAGTTGAACAAAAATATTCGGGGCTATAGCGTCTAATGTTCCTTATTTCTTATAGACGCATTCGCCCCATCCTAGATTTCAGGGGTACCTAACATTTTTTTTCGCGTAGGTTCGGGTAGATAATTATTAAGATTGGAATCAAAACAACAACTTATAAATGACGTCTAATTAATATTACGAATAAAAAAGTCCTAAAATCACGTAGGCCATTAGCAGGTTTGAGATCATTTTCTTTGTCAATCACGGTAGGTGGTCCACGACCCTCCTTTACCACATCTCTTTTGTTATTCACTGTATCACATACAGTCGTACGAGGAATTTTGTATTTTTGTGCTGCTTTGTACGATTTTACTTCATCTACAGCTTTTTTTAAAAAGTCGTAAAAGTCGTTGTTTTTATTTTGTAGTGTCGCACCATATTGGAATTCCTAAAAATAAAAACTCAGAATTAACGCAAAATACTGTCATATTTGTCCCGGGCGAGAATTGGAGTTGCTTCTTACTTCGTAGGACCTTCGCTTGCAACGTCACACACATCGGTCGTCAACCATACATTTACGAGTATGTTTTGACCACTATTGTCCAGAATCTAAAAGGCTTAGGACCTCTGAAAATGGGGCTAATGCGTTATAATAGACGGTATCACCCCAACAGGATGCACGCAATAGCCCCAAAACAAATACGTAACCGGCAAATTTTAAATGGCAAATTGACCGCAATTTTTAAGATTATTACATAAAATAACTAAAACAACACGTTAAGCAATTCAACAATAAAAGAACTTACGGTTAAAAAACATCGATATCCATGAATAAACTGAGATTTCACTGGATGCAAAACCACGTGGTGTCACACCAAAAGCATGCAAAAGAATGAGAAATTTAAGAACACGGATTATTTAAGAAATAAGGCTCTGTCACGACATCTACTGATGACTATTGGTAGTTCCAGTGCCAAAGACTTGAACTAGATGACGTGAGTAGTTCTAAAATACGCCTTTTCTATGATAATTGAAATAGACGCCTTAGCCCCGTAGACGACTTCACCCCGGGTGATCTTATGATTTATTTACTTTACGGCACAAATCAGCCCGCGCCGCGACATAATAGTACATTGAACAAAGAACATTTTACTTTATTTCGAAATGATAGTAAATAAATAATGGTGGATGGACAATCCACACAAAATCGTCTCGCCCCAAGCTAAGCAGAGCTTGTGTTATAGGTACTAGATGACTGATTATCAACTCTACTATCTGTCAATACAAAATACATGAGATTGTGGTTAGTCCCAAACTTAGGCATTATTATAGATAATGCCTAAGTTTGGGACTAACTCAACTAATCCTAGGGTAACGAGTGATTAGTAAGTGACGTATAACCGAGAGTAGTTACGGTTAGGAGTTAAAAAATTGGTAACGTCATTTCATTAATGACCCCTAAAAGGAGTTATGTTTGTAATACAGCCTACTTTTGAGAGATTTCACCCATTACAACATGAATTATTAAAATCCCACCATATATTGTCTATTGCTCTATCCATTCGAAGGTTGCCTGGAAGAGATCGCTCGTAGTGATGGACCCCGACCATTTTTTGTTTCGTATATTATTTTGTTACTGGCAAAAAAGTCTTTTACAATTGAACAGCTAACTACAGACTGTTCATTGTTGCAAACGAAGTACACGCACCTCAACGAATTATTAATCAATTTATTACAATTAATTTCTTAATTTAAAAATATTTTAAAAAATCATTTTTGGCACATAGATAACGATTGAAAACTAATTTATCAAACCTAGTTGCCAGGATGCTCCCTTAATAAAATATATTATTATTTTATCAACATAAAGTTAGTTTTAAGTTTATTCAAAACAATTATTTTATCCTATTATTGCATAAGCTTAGTCTGGAAGACTGTAACAGAGCCTGATGAAGGAATCTAGACCTTATGGACTTGGAGTCAGGTTCCAGTTCTGAAGACGAGCTGGACTCGGGGATAGCGGAGGAGCCGCAGGGTGCCAAGGACTGTATGGAGCTCGCAGATTTCTTCAATTATTGGTGAGTTTTTTATTTTATCGACCAATTTATATAACTATCCGCCCCGGCTTCGCACCGGTATTAAAACAAAAATAATATTTTTCATACGGAACCCTGACTTTTTTAAAAATATTCTATAGCGAGATGTTCGATATTCTGAGAACTTTGATAATGTAACCCAATGAGTGCGAAGCCGCGGCGAACGAAGGTCTACAATAAAAATAATCTAACTTCTGGGTGTCCATGTTAATTTCAAAACATTCATGATAAAATAAATCATTATATTTATCTTATCCTTAACTTTATATTAAGTACAAAAGATCACAGTACATCTACTCTACTCGGCTTCCTCTTCGTTTTCCTCTTCCGCTGGTTCCTCAGCTGCTTCTTCTGCTTCACCCTCCCCTTCCACTTTCCCACTCCGAGCCTGAGAACAAAAATATTAAATAATAATAATAATGCTGGACAATCCACACAGCATCATCTAGCCCCAAGCTAAGCAGAGCTTGTGTTATAAATAATGCTGGATAATTTACAAACATTATACCACAGATAACATAATACTAGTATTTAGGCTCAGCAGAGCTCGTGTTATGGTTACGAGACGCGGGAAGAAAATAAATAAATGAATAATGCTAGACAATATTTTGGTATGGGTATATGCCCTGGGACAAAATAAATAAGAAATGAGAGACAATTTACAAAGATTATGTATCTAAGCCCAGCGGAGCTCGTGTTATGGGCATAGGCTTTCGCTGATTTTGCAACAATTTGTTAAATCTCGGGAAGCACAGTTAAAAGTAGTTCATTAATGTAACTAATTATAATGTTTTATTGTGTGTATTGTTGGCATTGCCTTATTAATAAATAAATAAAAAAGTAGACCTTTTTCTAATGATGTTTGAGATTAAATTGTCGTTTATAGTGTAGGTCGCTTATGTCATTATCACAGCACATTTTGCGTTTTGTCGTTTTCTAGCGCAAGGAATACTTCCTTGTTTTATCCGTTCACTGGTTAAGGGTACGAGACTGGGAAGAAAATAGATTAATGAATAACGCAGGACAATTCATACAGACAGCATCATCTATTTTTTATTTTTTATATGCTGTACGAGGCTCCCGCCACAAGAGTAGGTATCAGTCATTAGCTACCTAAAATGATTAAATTCGTAATTATCTGATAATTAAGTATGTAATTATTATTTGATTAGAATGAAGGCCGATGTAAAATTGGCTGCATGATGCCCTCTCTTTCTAATTCATCAAAGTAGTTTTTGCGTGCAAGAGTAACAAACATCCATACTTACAAAAAAGAAGAATATACTTAACTTATCGTACTTACTAATGTTATAAACGCGAATGGCGTTTATAATATAAGTACCTACGATATTAAGTATATTCTCCGCTCATAGTTGTGTGTCCCCCACACACGAATACACACCTAACTTGGCCAACTGATTGATTTACCCAATAAAATTTCAAAGCAGAAGCAATTTATATACTCAAACAATACTCACATTCCAATTTACTCCGCTGTTATCGACAACATTGACTCCACCGCCGCCAAATCCACCGTCTACGACATTAACGCCGCCAAAACCGCCGTCTACGACATTAACTCCGCCAAAGCCCCCGTCTACGACATGAACGCCGCCAAATCCACCGTCTACGACATTAACGCCGCCAAATCCACCGTCTACGACATTAACGCCGCCAAAACCCCCGTCGACCACATTCACTGGGCCGCCCCATCCGTCGACCACGTTGACGTGACCTAAAATATTTAATCAAAATATTGTAACATTGTTTGCTTTAAATTTCGATTTCAAAATTTGTACTGTAAATCTTCATTTGGATTTTTCATTTATCTATATCTATACTAATATTATAAAGAGGAAAGATTTGATTGTTTGTTTGTTTGTATGTTTGTTTGTTTGTTTGAATTGAATAGGCTCCGAAACTACTGGACGGATTTGAAAAATTCTTTCACCATTAGAATCCTGAATTCCGTGATGAACATAGGCTATATAATATTTTCAAAAAAGTAAGGGATCAGCATGAAAAATTCAATAATTGAACCGTGCGCTGTATCCTCTTTTTCTATTATGGCGCGTCAGAATAGAAAAGGAGGTTGAATATATACGCACGGTGATTGCTTTTTCTCTACGGCCAGTGTCAATTATGGAGTGTCCAGTCGATGTCAAAAATCCCAATGCTGTTAAAAAAGTAAGGGATCCGTATGAAAACTGTGAAACCCATCGTGTTAGTGTGTATAATTTCTGAAATATTTGCTTAATACCCGTGCGAAGCCGGGGCGGACCGCTAGTCTATACTAATATTATAAAGAGGAAAGATTTGATTGTTTGTTTGTTTGTATGTTTGTTTGTTTGTTTGTTTGTTTGTTTGAATTGAATAGGCTCCGAAACTACTGGACCGAGTTAAAAAATTCTTTCACCATTAGAATCCTTAATTTTCCGTGATGAACATAGGCTATATAATATTTTCAAAAAAGTTAGGGATCCGCATGAAAAATTCAATAATTGAACCGTGGGCTGTATATTCAACCTCTTTTTCTATTATGGCGCGTCAGAATAGAAAAAGAGGTTGTATAGCGCACGGTGCTTGCTTTTTCTCTACGGCCAGTGTCAGTTTTGGAATGTCGAGTCAATGTCAAAAACCCCAATGCTGTTAAAAAAAGTAAACATCCGTATGAAAACTGTGAAACCCATCGTTTTAGTGTGTATAATTTCTGAAATTTTTGTTTAATACCCGTGCGAAGCCGGGGCGGGCCGCTAGTTTTTCTATAAATCTATGCGGGTGCAGAGAGTAGTTTCAGAGATATTAAGGATTCAAAACACAAAACAGACACAAAGCGATCCCATGAGGGTTTTGAGACCGATGTCAAAACCCTAAAAACGAGATGTATGTAAATGCGCAGAAAAAATAACACGTAAAAAAATATTGTTTTTTTGTTGGACAAAATGACATACCGGGCTCTCCATCAACTATGTTGACATCTCCCATTTTACTCCAAAATGCGAAATAATATTATAAAATAACAAAATATAATAATATTAGTCCAGTTTGTCGAAGACTGAACTAAATCATGGTTTCAGTGATAACGGGCAGGTTGTGATAAGATTAAGCTATACCTACTTTTAGATAAACTAGCTAAGTACCTAGGTACAGTCAGCGCTGAAATTTTATTTATTTACAAAACACTTTTCAATTTATGCTTCTTCAAGATCGTAACTCAATAGTGTTGAAAAGAGTTGAACAAAAAGATATTTGATATTCAAAACAGAAGAGGGAGAATGAATATTCGACATGAAACCTCTTGCTTTATTGAACTTTTCATACGGATCCTAACTTTTTTGAAAATATTCTATAGCCTATGTGCATCAGGGATAATGTAGGATTATAATGGCGAAGGAATTTTTGAAATCTGTCCAGTTTCGGAGTCTATTCAACCCAAACAAACAATCAAATCTTTCCTCTTTGTATTATTATTTTTTGTTTAATTATTCTTTGCTTTCTTGTGTGACTGTATCGATATCGATTCCTTAACTTATGTTAATGTAATTTTGTATCTTCTGCCTTTTGATATAACGTTTCATTTAGTTAAGCTTATTCAATTTTTGTTTTCTAAGTATAAATTAAATAACGAGAAATCGGGAAAAAATCACTAACCAACCTAGATTTTTTGGAACTGATAAAAATTATAATATTTTGAGGTTAGGTTAGCACCCTATAGGTACCTACACCACATAATTATGTTCATCAAACTCATACCCCCTTTTGTTGGTAGTTGGGTAAAAATCACTGGCAAATATATGTTAAAGGTATGATTGCAAATATAGGTACAATGATTTTCTTCATATTTACCATTTTGTCCAAGCCCAATATCCTTTTCCGTCATCTTTTCCGTATTAGGTCAATATTTGTCCAATTTCTAGAAACTACAGCAATTTCCTGAACTGTCTCATTTCCAGAACACCTTTTTATAGCAATTAGTTGAAAATAATATGTTTTCTCGATAATATTCTCTATTACTTTTGGAAAAGGTTTATTTTCGAATAGTTTAAAATTTGGTCTAAAATTACGACTTCCTTTTGGGCATCTTTTGAAGTTGACGATGACATCCTGTCGTTCGAATTTTGAATTTCGACGAACAGATTTTATTTGCAATTTTACCTACAAAATTAGTTTACTTTTTAAATTGTGTTATTAATGTGTCCAAAAGAGGTTCTTACCTTCTTTGTCAACTCGAGGGCAATCTAAAATGAAACGCAAAACAGTGTTATTTCTAAAGATGGAAAGGTCACTGGCATTCTATATTTAAAAGCGCCAAACCGTAGATAAAGCAATAGTTACTACAAATGCACTTGGTTTGCGTAGAAGAGGGAAAGTTATAGTGATGTGAATTTATGTATGTATGTATGTATCGATTAAATTGGAAATTCTTTACTTGACATGACCTTGACGACCTATGTGGCGCGGTGTGCAAAGGTCCGCCTGCGACGTAGTCGGTTGCGTATCGATTACCGCTTCGGGACAAATGTTTATACCAATTCATATTTGTTGGGGTGTTCTGGGTATTTAATCCCGCTGCATCAGGTAGACAGTCTTGCGCATCATGACAGGAAGTCATCCACTCGCGCCTCCTACCTGATGCGCTGCAGTAGTGCGGCAGCCCAACCAGCATTTAAAACGCGTTATTATAGTCGGAGGGCATTCAAAAATCAGAATCAAAGTGCTTTATTTCCTTTAGACCTTCTTGGACACGTCAGAAAACACAAATTAGATAAAAGTAAGTGGTATAAAGTACTGTTTTTGCGCTGCTTTCACGCTACCGTTGACCCACACAGACTGCAGGTGTAAAACGCTTGGCAGAAGGCCCTTAATAAGTCATGTTATCTTGTCTGTATAGTAGCTTCTTCGTCAAGTCTTGTGTTGTTATGAAAATATAAGAATTAATGTTACTTTCATCTATTAGGAGCTTTTTACAAACTTTCGGATTAATATAATGCGATACTTGTTTGAGTTCGCTGCCATCCTGTGAGATTAATGGCACATCACATGTGGATAGTACTTATTTAATAATAGTTAAAATATTTTTCAAAGGTCATTTCATAGATAAATCACGATTTGCGCCATACAGAAGCCTTTTACATCATCATGTGCAGTTGAAGCAGTGAAGTTAATTCTGTCTGTGAGCAGCACGTCTGTCAACACATCTATCCTGAGTCTTATGTTGACAGACGCAGTAGTGAGTAAGTAGGTACATGTAAATATCGAGGAATAAAAACTGTCGATAACGCACATTGGTACAGTAGGTACGGAGCAACACTAGACGAGAACTAAACTTTAGTGTCTTATCAAATAAGACATATACCCGTATTATTCGGGTATTTATCGTGTACCTTTTGTTTACAAAAGTATATATCTACAGCTTATGTACCTACCTAAAATGGAACACCAAAATAAAATTTGTATCTGTGTGTCTGCCTATTTATTTGGACTGTAGTATGAAGGCTAGACAGATTTTGGCGGCACTTTCACGGCCATAGCTGGTTACATTCTACAAAAAATTATAAGCTGGGATCCCTCTGGTTTACCATTTTCTCATTACTGTATTAAACACAGCTTACAGAAAAGTATTCAACAGTCCGATAAAAAGTTTCAGCGAGCCAATATCAGGTGTTTATCCCTCTTAGATCGATAAATCGTCGATCCTACGTCACAGAATCGATTGCCAAATTTCTATTGTCATTTTGTCACATGCGTGCATCCGTGCTTCGTAGTAAATATACCCGCACGTAGTAAATTGCACGTGGCGATATACTTTTCACTTATTCATTGTTTTGAATTCCAAGTAAACATATAAACATGCGTATAAGAAAACTGATGCACTAAAATAATTTTTTTTTCACACATCTCGGGACTAAATAAGTAACTTCCAACCTTAGGGTAACAATTTACGTACTCTAGAAAAATAAAACAATCGTTTGGTACTTACTTCATCATCATCATCAGCCTAGGTATGTCAGTCCACTGCTGGACATAGGCCTCCCCTAATGAGCGCCATAGCGCCCTGTCTTCAGCTTGTCGCATCCAGCATCTGCCAGCAGTCTTTCGCAGATCATCATCCCACCTGGCAGGAGGGCGTCCTACACTACGTTTACCGAGTCGCGGTCTCCACTCAAGAACACGTTTACCCCAGCGGTTATCGGTTCTTCGCGAAATGGTACTTAGTGAACTAAATCGAATTTGTTTGTAACAAAACAGCAATAGAACATAAAAACATAAACACATAAAAACTCCCATTCATTAAAGTTGTTTCCGAATATTAATGAAAGTGCGTAGGCTAAAACAACCTTGAGAAATCATTTCGCGTTTATCGACTGTTTTGTTTACGTCAACAGGATGGGGACGTCACTATTTCCAGAGATACTGGAACGCTGAAGTCATTTCCAACGAAATATTTACCATCCCTGACACTGGAACGGAACGGATGTTCGAATTTTGAAATGAGGATTTGAAAATTTTGTTTCTTTTGTAGAAAGTTGTGTTTTTGTGAGATTCTGTTATTTGCGCGGGAGCTATTTTTTTCTAATCACGCAATAACAGCAACATTTTGCAAAAGTAAAATCCCCGCCAAAATAAACATCCACACCAAAAATAAATTATTAAAATTAAAATAGATTTAGGTAGTAATATATTTGTTCGCAACAGTCTGCAGTTAGCTCAATTGTTTCAATTGTAAACACTAGTTTTTTATTTAGTTAGATCATTGTAATTTTATTTGTTAATAAAGGCTTTTTGCTAAAATTATATGCTTTCCTCGATTCCAAGCATGTGAATAATCATTTCGTTCGTATGGCGTCAACTTATACATACTATACAGAGGTATATTGTGAAATTAGGCTGACTCTGAGGTAGACTAGGAGTCCTAGATCCATCCAGCAAAACGTCTGGAAATGAAATATTCTGCGTGTTTCAAACGACAAGTACAGTCAAGTCTAGAAAAATTAAAAATATTGTTTATCAAACTTTATTACAAAATTAAAATAAATTAACTTAGAACTAGATTATTTAAGCGATTTAGAAGACAATCAAAAAAATTTACAAAACATTTTATCAATTCCCGTTTCAGGGATTAAAAAGGCATATCCATGTTATGTTATCCTTGGCTTTTTACGTCATTAGGTACCTACTTAAAAACGATAATATCCCTGATAATTATAACAACTACCGATTGTATAATTATACAACTACCTTCAAACTCGACTATAGGTACACTTTCTCTAGGGCCAACCATACCTAACAAGTGTAGGTACAAACTAGACTGCCAAGAAAGTTGACTTACTGAACTGCGGTCAATATAATTATGTGAAAACATGCACTTATTTTGTAACCCGTTTCACTTAAATGATACTTAAGATATCCGAGCAAGGTCAGTAATAAGTAGTTTAGTTAAGTAGACGTGCCTTGGGTGAGCTACTAGTATTTATTAGAAACTTAACACTTTATATAACTACTAGCGGTCCGCCCCGGCTTCGCACGGGTATTTAACAAAATTTTATTTTTCATGCGGATTCGTAACTTTTTGAAAATATTCTATTGCCTATGTTCATCAGGAAAATGAAGGCTTCTGAATGGTGATTTTTTTTTTCAAAACGGGACCGATTTTAAAAAAAATTGTAGTTTCCGTGCCTATTCAATTCAAACAAACAATCAAATCATTCCTCTTTATAATATTACTATAGTGTTGTCTCATATTCACTTTCCAAAGTTGAAGTTGAGTCCTCTAAGCAAATCCGGGATCAAAGATCCGGGTCTGTTACAGTGTTAACTTTTACGAACGAAATGATTATACACATGCTTGGTATCGAAATAAACGTATAATTATAACAATACTGAAGAAAGTCTCTCAAAATCGGAATATACCTATTACATATAAATAGAATCGGTATATCTAATTTACGGGTTTACGCTGTATGGCGCAGCGCATCATTGCCATACAGCGAGGTAAAGCAGCCAGAGTCTTGGGGACGCTTCCGACTGGTATTGATATGGATCAGTTGAGCTATCTGTAGATTGTTTGCAACAGCAGTAAGCTGAATTGTTTCAATTGTAAATACTAGTTCTAATTTCTTATTTGGTTATTTAATTGTAACTTACTTTGTATACCTTAATTTATACCTTAATTTATATGGAGGATAAATAATGGTGGACAATCCACGCACAAAGAAATTTGCACAATGACTTTGTACCTAATCTTTCACCTTTGTTTTTGTATTTCATCGATGCTTATTAATGTTTAATTGCCTTTTAATTTTAAGTAGAAAGACTTTTCACTCTCTTTCAAAGAATTTATTTCGAATGTTATGTAAGTTTTACCTACTTAAATACCCTTGCGAAGCCGAGGCGGACCGCTTGTAAATAAATAAATATACATAATAATGCTAGACAATCTACACAGCATCATCTAGTCCAAAGCTAAGCAGAGCTTTTTCAAATTCAAATAAATTTTATGTTGTCAGAAAATACATAAAAGTAGGTAGGTACTACATTATAAACTTTAAACTAAAAAAAACTGACAAAATCAGACTCCACTCAGCATGTGGATTTCTTAAAACTTTTGTTATTTAAGTAGGTATTTAATACAAAATATTATTATTACATTATGCCTAGCTATTACAATGTATTTAAAGAGTTAGACATACGCGGCAGGTTACACACGCTTACCACATGAGTAAAGCTGCGAACAGGAGCTAGCTACGTATTTACGCACCCATTCAAGCTATAAACTTGGGGTACATTCCCCACATTTCTCCAGTCGCCGTTCCAAAATAAAATAAATCAACAAAACATCTCAAACCATAAATAAAATACGTCCGATCCAATCCATAGACATTTTCAGTCGTCGAAACATCGCCGCGCCGCGCGGACACCTTTCATTTCTGAACGAAACGGAATGTTCCAATTTTTCAAACGAAAAGGCGGGAAGGTCGACCCACCATCGCCGTCAGTCGGTCACGCGTCAAGCCAAACGAGCGAGCGCGAAAAAAGCAAAGATGTAGTAAACTTACTCATCCCCGAAACGAATTACAACCAAAAACCTACCACCGTCGGCTCACTGTTCCAAATAATGGCTGGTAAGAAGAAAAAAAGCAGAAAAAAAAGATACGACTCCTTCAAATTACAAAAAGAGGATCGATGTGAAGCTCAGCCCGCGCCCGCGTACGTCACACCGCCGGACGAAAATAAACCGACCGAGCGGGACGACTCCGCAGAGTGTATCAAAGCTATAGTGCTGCAAAAATACGCAAAAACTGACCAACACGTGCCCACAGTGTACGCAGAACCGAATTTAGACGAAAAACGACGCGCGGAAGCATTGCTTAGGGAGATCGCGCGAAGCATAGACTGCACGGTCGACAAAATCAAAGATGAAATGGGAGGTACGGACAGCAAACACGACCCTATCTACCACACTATAGAAGAAAACGGCAGCAACAGCACCATAGACTCGTACAAAAACGATTTGAAAGAAGAATTGAGCAGGATAACTGACAATCGGGACGTCGAATCACCGAACAGTGTTAAGAAATCTAATTTGAAACCGCCGAGAATTGACGAAGGCTGTTCGGATGACGACAGAAGCGACTGTGGCAAGAAAAAGGTAACGTTTAGAAAACATATTGTCTTTGACGATGGTGAACAACAAACGGACGAAGAGAACGACTCGTTTGAATCGTTATCATCGGAAGAAGAAGAATATTTAGAAGATGATACCAACAAAACAGTGATACAAGTAAACGAACCTTCGATTAAAATAAATAATGAAAACCTTTTTAGTGATAATGCGGTAACGATTAAAATTGACGAAGAAAATAGAACTTTTGGTGATAAAACTGATGAAAAGAGGATTTTTAGTGATAATAGTGACAGTGGATACTTAGAATGTGATAGAAACGGTTCTGGTGATGAATCGACGAACGTTAAGAGTGAGTTGGAAAGTGAGAGTGAGACTGAAGAAGAAATAATAGAAGAGATTATAGAAGAGGAGATCAGTTGCGAGGAGTTCGAGGAAGAAATTGAGGAAGAAGAAGAGGAAGATCAGTGCACGTAAGTCTACAAAATAAATTCAAATACAATCGAACACTAGAAAGAAATTAGAACTTGTATGTACCTATTTATAATTGAAACAATAATAATAATTACTTATTTTTTCATAGATCTATTAATAGTCTATACTAATTTCATAAAGAGGAAAGTCTTGATTGTTTCTTGTAATTGAATAGGTTCCAAAACAACTGGACTGATCTGAAATATAAATTATTTCACCATTAGTGTTCGACATTATCAATAATGCCACCTATGGCGCTCATTAGGGGAGGCCTAGAGGTCCAGCAGTGGACTGTTATGGGCTGATGATAATGATGTTATACCTGATGGACATAGGCTATGAAATATTTTCAAAAAGTTAGCGATCCGTATGTAACCTTCTACAATGTAACTCATTGTGTATAATAATTTTTATAGTTTTTGAAATTTTTGTTGAATTCCCGTGCTAAGCCGGGCCATATACTAGCGGCCCGCTAGTATTTAATAATAAAATATAATTATACTAAACGAGGTATGTCTCTGTTAATTAAAAATGACAAGACCAAGGTACATCTTTCATACTTTTACGCCCCGCATTCGATCTCATTTGTTTGTTTTTCGAAATCATAACGGAGCTAACGAGCGGCGAAAATAGAATACGTTTATAATATTGTATTATGTATATCAGTCATCTAGAGCCCATAACACAAGCTCTGCTTAGCTTGGGGCTAGGTGATGCTGTGTGGACTGTCCGGCATTATTTATTTATTATCTATCAGGCAGGCTAACTCCCTTATTCATAATCATTACTGTACTTGTTGATGGGTATCTCGTATTGGACACCTCTTTAGTTAGGACGATACTGAAAATCAGCGTTTGAACAAAACTATACTATGTCTGTTTGTAGAGTTATATTTCTTTGGGTGGTATAAAAAAAACCATTACTAAAAACTTCATTTAGTAGTTAGAATTGCTGTATCGTGCGTGATGACCATAAAAGTTTTTAATGAGCCAATAAATAAATTTATGTCAAAAGTCCTTACGAAGACATACGTAGAAAAATGTGTTACCTACTTATCGAAAAAAAATATTTTGTAGATCTATACTTAAAAAAAAAGAAATTGTTTGTCAGCATTGAATCACTCTATCTTTTATAAAAACCGCATCAAAATCCGTTTGTTGCGTAGTTTTAAAGATCTAAGCGTGTAAGCATAAATAGGTAGATACTAGATACAGCGGAAAGCGACTTTGATTTATATTATGTACCTAGTAATTTGTATTTTGTGATGTACATAGGTATCCAAGAGTCCTGTGAGGTCTAATAAACAAATCAATTTGATGATAGTTCAATAAGATATTTTTCACACATTTCAATAATAAATCTCGATACAGCAAAATTGTTAATTATAATTATCATGTTTTGGCGAGTCATAGCCATAATAAAGGTGCCTTTATATTGTACACTTTTTTTATTATGTTCGATTTATGACAATAAAGGAATCTGAATCTAAATCTAAATAAGTGAATTGACTTAAAAGTTACAAACCAGAAATGCGTTCATTGGCATAAAATCAAAACCGTTTAAATCATCGCCTAAAATTGTTTCGTGAATCAATACAAATACGTCAAATCAAAGAGTATTCAGGATGTTTTTAAATCAGTGCACATACATAGGTACACTTGTTATTCACATGTTACCACAGATTAATTTATTTTTATATCTTTACTTAGTAATATTATAAACAGGAAAGATTTGATTGTTTGATTATTTGAATTGAATAGCCTCCGAAACTAGTAAACCGATTTAAAAAATTCTTTTTTAATTAGAATCCTAAATTTTCCCTGATGAACAAGGGCTA
Organism: Eupithecia pulchellata; assembly: GCA_963931895.1. Taxonomy (NCBI): domain Eukaryota; kingdom Metazoa; phylum Arthropoda; class Insecta; order Lepidoptera; family Geometridae; genus Eupithecia; species Eupithecia pulchellata. The sequence goes on along the minus strand of OZ007550.1, from coordinate 794,393 downwards.
TACAATATTTAAAAAAAATAGGGATAGGGACCGCTAGTAATATTATAAAGAGGAAAGGTTTGATTGTTTGTGTATTTGAATTGCCTCCGAAACTACTGCACCGAATTAAAAAATCATTCACCATTAGAATCCAATTTTTTTCCCTTATTTTAAGGGATCCGCATGAAAAATACAATTTTTGTTAAATACCCGTGCGAAGCCGGGCGCACCGCTAGTAATATTATAAAGATTTGATTATTTGTTTGTTTTTATTGACTCCGAAATTTCTAGACCGATTTGAAAAATTATTTCACCAAATTAGTACCTATCCTATATTATATCTAATTAACCTTTAAAATGTTTTCAAAAAAACTGAGAGACACGTATGAAAACTCCAATAATGTAAAAATCAGAAACAGTTACTTATAATTAGGTATATTTATATTTGAAACAATTGAGCTAACAGCAGATATTTGCAAGTAATGTAAAGGTAGCTCAACTAATCCATATATATACCTAACACTAATACTAATATTATTAGTATAGATATACCTCTAGTTCTATTTGGTTTATATTTTTTGATTGTTATACATATTCTTTGTTTTGTCAGTAAAGGTACAAAAAGATAATAAGATCATAAACATAATTTACAAGACAATCAAACTTACAAAGAATAACGAAACTAACCGGAAACAAAATACAAAAATAAACATATCACCGTGAAACATTAAAACGGCTATCAATCTACAAAATGGCGCCCGACAAGGTCGACGACATTATCGAATGGAGACGAAAATAATTTACGAAGAAATATGTTTTCAGAATTTACTTACAAATTATTGTTACTAATATTATAGAGAGGAAAGATTTGATTGTTTGTTTGAGTATATACTCCGAAACTACTGGAGCGATTGTTGTTTACACTGGACTTCATAATATTAGTATAGACTGTAGTCTCGTTTGATGTACTTAGTTTATCGTGTTGGAATAACTTTAATACTTTTTTTGGCAATTTTTTTCTTGGGAAAGTCGCGAAATTTTCCGCGAATTTTTAATGGCGCCAACCGCGGACGTATGTTGCCCCCTCCCGCCGCCGCGAGCGCTGGACGTTCAAGTGGACAGGGGGTGTCCAGTGCCAGCGGAGGTCTGGCGACACCAATACCTATCAATTCAACCCCCATGTATTTGAGATTTTCTTTTTTAGTATCATTGTTTAGTGTCTATAATAAATTAGTAATACTTAACTCCAAAGTTCTAACTACTAGGTTGCTTAGATTTTTTTTTATAATATTCGATTTTCTCGAAATTAAGAATTATATTTCAGTTCAATAAAGATACTTTATTTCAACTTAAAAAGAAACTTGTTTCCGATGAAATAACTCTAATATTTAAACTTTATGATTTTTTAAACTTTATGATTTTTTAAACTTACTCAAAAAAAGTAAGTTACCAAGTAACTTATATTTACAACTATGTTCTATGTCTTTTTCTAATTCAATGATTTATTTCCTTGCAAAAAAAATCAAGGTCAGTAAATGTCCAGTTCTTATCTTCTTAGCTCTATGTAGCTTGTCACAGATTAAAGCCATGATACGACGAGTCGACAGATGATAAATGAGACACGCGGCGGCGACTTGTGTGTCGGCTTGTGTGTCGGCTTGTGTGTCGGTATCTAGCAAAATAAAGAAAGGGGTTGCGTTACTGAAACGGGTTGTGTTGGTTTTGGCTAAAGTCATAGAACAAAAGTTGTTAGTCTTGATTTACCCAAGTCGCCTTTAAGAGGTTATTGATCATCTACCTAAAGCATAAAAACAGAGATAACTTTTTGAAAAACTGTGATGTTCACGCTAGAAATACAAGAAGTAAAAACAAATTACACATCCCATCATACAGATTACATAAGGTAGGGAAATCATTTATGGGAAATTGTGTGCGCTTATATAATAAGCTTCCATCTGAAGCAACTGAGCTCCCTACTCGTAAATTTAAACAATATATAAAACAAAATCTTATTAAGAAAGCATTTTACTCTATAGATGATTACGTTAATGATACTAATGCTTGGCCAGATGTCGCTCCATTCCACACCGACAATAGCATGTAAGAAAATGAATGTTGTGTTTAGTTACATATCCATATGTATTTTAATAATTATTGAATCTAAATCACACTAAACTTTTAGATAGATAGGCAAAAAAAACATTGTATTAGACACATAAGTTATATATATGAATGTACTAGTGGTTTCTTTTTCACTTCTTCCACAAAGTGAAAAAGAAACAAGAAAAAGGACAAAAAATTGAAGTGAAGAGAAATCAATAACATATTTATTTCTTCTTTATAATAATTTATCTGTTTGAAATTTGACTTGTCTAAGTGCTTATTTTGTAAGCCTAAAGAAATAAAGTTATTGAATCTGAATCTGAATCTGACCTATAACCCTGTAGATATACTTATACGTACATATAGATAGATTAATCTACCATTTTTCATGCAAGTGATTATGTAATTGACGAGAATCGAACTTCCAATGTCGCAGGTGAACTTTACTTATAAACTTTCGTAGTTTTACCAATTCATTATGAATGTTATAAGTCCCTTATTAATGGATGAAGCGTTGCTGTTCTTCCAACACAAACTAGGTTCGTAGTTAACCCACAAACATTTATAATACCAAAAGTCGTGATTGAACTTTCGCCCATTGCGTCGAGAGGTCGTCATTAAATATATATTATTATATTTATACTTATATATATATTTCGTATATATTCTATATGAAAAACGTAAATAGCGCCAATCAAAACAATAAACCAACAATCAAACAAAGCTCTTTGTTCGAAAATACGCGAGACATCCGTTTTACGTCCATTCCATTCATCCTTCGCGCGTTGTATGACAGTTGAAGGCCGCCATCTTGTTTGACGCACGAGTGACGGTTATTTACAGGATTTTGAAAAGAATAATAATTTTCGCATTTTCTATACTAATATTATAGAGAGGAAAGATTTGATTGTTTGTTTGTTTGAATTGAATAGGCTCCGAAACTACTGGACCGATTTGAACAATTCTTTCACCATTAGAATCCTAAATTTTCCGCGATGAACATAGGCTATATAATATTTTCAAAAAGTTAGGGATCCGCATGAAAAATTCAATAATTGCACCGTGCGCTGTATATTCAACCTCTTTTTCTATTATGGCGCGTCATAATAGAAAAAGAGGTTGAATACATAGCGCACGGTGCTTGCTTTTTCTCTACGGCCAGTGTCAGTTATGAAGTGTCGAGTCAATGTCAAAAACCCCAATGCTGTTAAAAAAAGTAGGGGATCCGTATGAAAACTGTGAAACCCATCGTGTTCGTGTGTATAATTTCTGAAATTTTTGTTTAATAGGTACCCGTGCGAAGCCGGGGCGGAGCGCTAGTCATCAATAAAATACCGCGAAAAAGTGTTAAGTCAACACAGAATTCGCTATTTACATTGTGTAGGTTGTGTAGCATTATTTACTTACATGAAGAAACTTGGTTTTATTTTACACAATTCACGCGATAAATAATTAATAATACTTAAATAATAAATAATGCTACGTTTGGATTACACTATCATCTAGCCCCAAGCTAAGTAGAGCTAGTAATGTACTGAGTACCTACCTACTAGATGGCTGGATATACCTATGACAATACAGTAGCTACATAGATAGATATTTTTATACATAGAAAACGGCCGGAACTCCTCGAACAAATCTGCAGATTGTAAAAACATCTGTGCTGAGACGGGAATCAAACCCGTGACGTCACAGGCGGATCAGCAAGATATCTACGCCTTAGGATTCAGCTTTTGTTACGTTGTTTATCAAAAGATATTTAATTAGTTCCATTAATATATGTGACGACCACTGTGGCGCGGTGGGCGAAGGTCCGCCTGCGACGCAGGAGGTTGCGGGTTCGATTCCCGCCTCGGGACAAATATTTGTACGATCTGCAGATATTTGTTCAGGGGTTCTGGTCGTTTTCTATGTATAATAAAAAATATCTATCTATTTAATAATATTGTATTACGTATATCAGTCATCTAGTACCTACCCATAACACAAGCTCTGCTTAGCTTGGGGCTAGATGATGCTGTGTGGATTGTCCAGCATTATTTATTATTATTATTTTGGTAAGATTTTTATCTTCTCGGCTTTCGGAGAAAAACCGGTAATAATTGAAGCACACGGGCCTAGGCCAAGTGCGTTTCAGGTGAGCGGACTTCACTAGGAAGTTCATTTTGAAGAAATTTTCTAACTATTCTACATGTGTTTAAAATTACAGCCTTCTGTAAAAGGATATAAGTAGACTTTGGTAGATCTAAATATTCTATGGATTGGAATAACTGTTTTGGAATTACGCCGGTTGATGACAAAACTATTGGAACAATCGAAACCTTTTGGAGACGCCACATACGAGTTATTTCATTTTTCAGGTCTACGTATTTTGACAGTTTCTCTGCGATGGTGTTTTGCAGGTTGTGCGTGTTAGGGATCGCAATGTCAATGAGAAGCGCTGTGTTATTAGTTTTATCTAGAAGGGTTAAGTCAGGTCTATTGAAATGTGTGGTTCTGTCAGTAAGGATGGCTCTGTCAAAATAGAGTTTGTGGGTGGCGTTTTCCAATACAGTTTCCGGTGTGTATTTGTAGTAGGGTAGTGACTTATCGGTCGGCTCAACGAGTTTGTATTTATGTGCTAGGTTCTGATGGATTATATTAGCTACCTGGTCATGTCTAAACTTATAGTCGGTTTGGGCGATCGCTTTACATGCTCCAGTAATGTGCTGTATGGTTTCGGAACTGCTGTTACAGCGTCGACACATATCGGTTTGAAGACTTCGGATCTTCATTATATACTTTTTATAATTACGGGTTTCAATGACCTGGTCCTGTATCGCAATCATGAACCCCTCAGTTTCAGGAAAGAGTTCACCTCGATTAAGCCATTCGTTCGACGCCTGTTTGTCGACGGTGGGCTGGCTCAAGTCGTGGTGGTGCCTTCCGTGCAGAGACTTACGGGTCCATTCTGCGATGAAAGTCTGTTTGTCAACTATGTTTTCGTTGGGCTGTTTGTTGTGGTCGTGTAGGTTTAGAGGTGTAAGTTTTTGGTCTAGGTTAGCCACCAATTTATGAATCGAAGATGAATCAGATTTTGAATAGAAATATGATCTCAGTGACGCAATTTGCTTGTTGTGTAGGTTGTGGATGTCCACAATTCCTCGTCCTCCTTCGGACCGTGGTAGTACCTGTCGCTGTATACAGGCTCGCGGATGGTGTTTTCGGTTTTTAGTCATCAAAACATTAATCATGCGTTGTAGGCTTTTCAGCTCAGTTTTAGTCCATTTTATTATTCCAAATGAGTACGTTAGGATGGGAATAGCGTAAGAGTTTATTGCTTTAGTCGTGTTTTTAGAATTAAGTTGTGTTTTTAAGATTGAGTTTAGCCTATGTTTGAATTTTTCTTAAGGTTGCTTTTAACTTCATTTGAATTAATTTGTTTTGCTTGTATATATCCTAAGTATTTGTAGGTTTCGTTATCTAACAGAGGGTCTATGGTGTCACCAGTTTCCATGAGATATGCATGCTGGTAGATGTTTCCAGCTTTGAAAGAGTTGATCTTGCATTTGTCTATCCCAAAGTTCATAGCAATATCCCGAGAAAACTGTTCTGTGATTTTTATGAGACGGTCGAGGTCTGACTGCGTAGAAGAGTACATTTTTATGTCATCCATGTATAAAAGATGGTTAAGCTTACACTCCTCCAGGTCTATCTGACTGTTATGTTCGTTGTGAAGTGAGTATCCCAAGTTGGTAGAATTCAGGCTGTTGGACAGGGGATTTAGCGCTAGACAGAACCAGAGGGGACTAAGTGAATCCCCTTGGAAAATGCCTCGCTTTATTTTTATGGGCTCTATCTCGCCAATCGTGTGCGAAGTCTGTGCATGCAGCTTAGTGGTCCACTTAGCCATAGATTTTTCTAGAAAACCTACTAGCAGTACATAGTAGTACATAGTAGTACTTACTTTATAAATGTGTAATATTTTGATTAACCATGAATGTGGAACAGAGTCAAACGCTTTTTTGTAGTCTATATAAACCGTGTATAGATCGCTTCTCATTTTTTGTACTCTGTTTAAAACTATTGCATCGATCGTCAATTGCTCTTTACACCCTTGGCTGAATTTCCTGCACCCTTTTTGTTGTTCTGCTAAAATGTTATTTTCTATTACGTGTTTGTATATTAAATTACTTATACATGCTGTTAGTATTTTATAAATTGTTTGAAGGCATGTTATCGGTCTGAATTTAGCAGGGTTGGTCGGGTCCTTTGGGTCTTTTTGGATCATGTGAGTAATGCCAGTAGTGATGTAGTTAGGCATAGTTTCTGGGTCTCTGATAAAGCTATTAATGTGATTGTAAAGGAATGGATGGATATAGGTGAGTTTTTTGTACCAGTAACTATGTATATGGTCTGACCCTGGCGCTTTCCAATTATGTGTTGCCTTCAGCACCTGATGGAAAATCTCTATGGGTATACCTTGGTAGTTCATAGAGGGCATTGTGGTATAAGTTACGATTTCCTTTTGGATCCATTCAGCTCCTTCTCTGTGTTCTACAGAGTTTTCCCAAATATTGGCCCAATACTCACGAAGCAGAACGGGATCCAAGGTGTTAGTATGGTTGTCGCGAGCTGTTGTCTCAGCCTGCGCTGAAGTGTTGGTTGTTGCTTGAGATAAGGATTGGTAGAATTTCCTTTCGTTGTTATTGAACTGATTGTTCTGTGCTTTTCTAAAGGAACAAGCTTTGTATCGCCTCAAACGACTACTTGCCACGATGAGCTTTTGTTTTAACGTGTCTAGGTATTGGGATGGTTCTGTGTTTGACTGTTCGTGTGTTGAATGTATTTTATATTGTTCTAATATTAAGTTAACTTGCTTTACAAGCTTTCTGCTCCTATTTCCGCTAATGTAGTGTGTCAATCTACCAATTTTTTTTCTTAGATCATCAACTTTCCTTTCAAGACGTCTTTGCCAGTTGGGCTTCAGGTCTCTTTTAACGTGTGTTTGGTTTATTCTTATATTTTCTTCTGTCTGCGGGATCTTAAGCTTGGAACCGTTAATAATGGATGCAGTCCATGCCACACAGTAAATAGCTGTTTGCAGCGTCTTGAAATCTGTACTTATGTTCACAATTTCTGGAAGTAGAGTCTCGTTGAGGTAGCTTATAGCTTTTGCAAGTTTTTTTGTAGATTTTTGTCTGGGTATAAAAGGTCTTTTTTCTGGGTCTATATTATTGAAAATTTGAAAAGCCTGATCAAATGTTTGGTCGATTTCTGGCACTCTCTCTTGGCTGGGAATGTTTACATCTAGTTGCAGCGGTGACAGTGTATTTTGAGTGTATGGCATTAGAGTGTCATTTAACATACATGAATCGTTTATTGCATCGTACCAATCTGTAGAATTCAGATCGGTTTGTGTTGTGATGGCGGCTTCCTGTAGTGTATTAGATGTTTGTGTACCTAATTCTCGGGCGGTTTCCTCCCTGATAATATTGAGCCTGTTATCATCTATCAGTTTGTTTGCTACAATAGCCCTCCTTTGATCGGCAACCCTTTGTTCGCTGATGTGCGACAGGTGTGGAAATGCGCTAATAAATAACTGGTACAGTTGCTTTCTATACGCAGTTTTATTGGTTTCCATTTGTGTTATCTTATAATAATCACGGATTATTGTTTCATTGTGTTGAGTAGTCCAGTGCATGCGTTGTTTAGTTTGTAATTCTGTATATGTATGTGGTTCCTGCTGATGGGACCGAAGGTATGATTCAGCCTCAGATCGAATCTTATTGATCTTAGACGTTGAAAGCAAATTACTTCGTATGATGGCTCTGCGTTGGTCGCCTACTCTTTGTCTACTCACATCCATCCCCGGAAACTGCTGAGTGAATTTGCTGTGCAACTCTGTTAAGTATGCCTTCGTTTCAGTTTCGATTTTTGTGATTATGAAGTAGGTGCGCAGGATAAAAACATTCATATCTTCGCTCCATTTTTTACGCGCACAGTGTTTGGCCTTAGCGGGTGCAGGATCATCGACTGTTGTCGTTTGCACAACGTCTTCGGCCAGTGAAAACGAAGATCTTCGAGATGAAGGAGAAAGAGCAAAAGGTGCGGTAGAAGGGTCAAGATAGGAAGGGGGAGAAGAAGGAATTGAAGAAAAAAGAGATTTTGGCGAGGATGTATTGGATTGGACCTCCTGATCATCTTCAGTCCAATAAGTCCGATTCGGCCCTCGCTCCTCGATCGAGGCCAAATCAGCTGTCCTAAAGCTGCTGCATTCTTGTTTGCCAGCTTGAGATGTATTCCGGCCTGATATTTTCCGCGGTCGTAGGTTGTACCTCCTGTTGGACTCACCTTTTTCGGGTTCCCCGGCTGAGGGCCGCCCATTACCCTCGCCACCGATGGCTTGAATGCTGTAACGTCCAGCATCGGCTCCAGACGTGCCCCGGCGATCGCCCCCGGGAAGCGACCATATACGTACATTTTTACTTTTCTCCATCATCATCATGGGTTTGCCATAGCCCTTTTTGTCACCCGCTAAGTTATTTCGTTGCGAGCGTCCGCCCCTCACGTGGCTTAGATGGTCAGCACGGACGCGGGGTTGGGCTTTGAGGGGCTTATTATTATTATTATTATAATATATCTACTGGAGTTTTCTTTCTTTTGGTGTCTTTTCTTTTATTGAATCGTGTCCTGACGCAACGAAATATTGTTATAATAATTATAATGATTAGTAATTAACGGGTATTTATGGTGTTATTTTAACTTTTTTTTTCATCGACGTTTCAACAGGTTTGCACTATATTTTTATAATTAGCTATCACAATATGCTGAGTCGACGCCATTTTGTAATATATAGGAGTATATAGGTATTGCTACAGTTAAATAACAGTTTATTCATATTATTTTTTAGACAACATTCTATCTTTATAATAAATAAAGAAAATCTATTTTCTGAACTTCTCAAGTGGTCTGGCCTCACAGTCCAACAATATGAACTGTTTAGTCTTAAATTAGACCAAGAATGTTCTAGAATCCTAGATATTTTTCGTAAACAAAGAAATGTTAGAGTTGTGTTGAGTTACGTATTTTACTAAAAAATATAAGTACCTATTATACCTAACAGAACATAATATTATAGAAGTAAAATGCAAAATTTCTTTATAATTTTTTGTTTAATATTATTTATTACATATTAATATTATTACCTATTATGTTTAATATTATAGAATTTTCACCTTTTTCTTTGCTACGCATGTGTCGTTCATTATGCGTTGAAATTTTGATTTTAAGTTTGCAATAATTTATATTTGCTTCCAAAGCAACATAATTGTTTCGTCATAAATATTCACAGTAGGTACCCATTGATTGCTTTAATTTAGGTACCTATTTTACAGACGTTTCCTACAATATTTTCTACACTCTACCGTGGTCGCAGTGGCTCCAATACTCCTGTACCTCGATAGAATCTTATAATATATTTATGATTAAATGTTCAGATCGCGTAAGTTTACATTATTGCTTTGTTTACAAACAATATATCGGATTCTAGAACCTAATATCGATCGATATCGACTTAAAGCTATCGGATATCGTTCGAAGCATTATTAGGGATCCGTGCCAATTCAGATAAACGGAACACGTGCAGATAAGACGACGGTGGAATAAATATTTGCATAAATAAATATATCAATAATAGAAACGATTATTTCGAGCCACAATTAACATAGACTACATCGACGAAAGTCCAAAAAAACAGGCGAGGCTGTATTCCCTCATTCTCATTATCTTATAGGATGGCAGATCCCATGTACGGGGAGAGGTCAGGCGCAGGACCAATGCTTTAAGGCGTTTGTTCGTTATTACATGACCGATTTGAATTTTTTTAATTATACAGAATCCTACATTATCTCTAATGAACATAGGCTCTAGAATATATTTAGCAAAGTTAGGGATCCGTATGAAAACTTCAATAACGTAAATCAACGTGTTAATTTTTTTTTATACTACCCGTGCAACCGGGGCGGACATATGAACTTACATAAATAATAATAAAACAAACAACTTTTTCATAATCGGAAAATAGGTCTAAAGTTGCCTGAAGAGCGGGACGAAAGTGATGCTTTTCAACCCAAGGTAGAAATGTTTTCAACTGACAGCTATCACATTTTTATTGAACCATGATAATGATGATGAATGGCAGAATGTGAGAAATAATAGGATTTGCTTTCTCGTATTGTAAAGTTTTGTAATTTTTTTTGTATTGTTCCAGGAAATCCCTGGTCAGCCATGAAGGCAAGTTCCAGAGTCAAGTGGAAAGCAGAACGGAGGAAGCTGAGAGGACGCGGGACCTGATAGCAGCGTGTAGGAAAGAGATAGAGAATAAGGACCAGGAGATCGAACGTAAGTCATTGATGATTGTTAGTACTATTTTAACGGGTACTTATCGCGTTTATTTAAAGTTTTTTTTTTAATTTAATTTTTCTCGACGTTTCAACAGGTTTGCACTCTGTCGTGGTCACGAGATGAATCAGTCATCTCGTTAAATACGCCTATTCCCGATTATTCCTACCCCTGCGTTCCTACTAGGAACAATCGGGAAAAAAAAATCCCGATCATTCCTACTAGGAACAGTAGGGAATAAAAAGTTCCCGATTGTTCCTACCACCGCTAAACATTAAATAAAATTATCCCGTTAAAACAGTACCTACTAATAATTGCGATTGGATATAGCAGGAGTATCGCCGTTTTCCACCACGAGCGAGACCAGTTTATGTTCGTCCTACTTTGACATATTAAGCTATACTAATTTATATATACCACCTGTATAATAATTAGTACTTTTAACACTAGTAATAAAAGTAAGGAAAAAACAGTCAGAATTTAATAACAAAAACACATTTTCCTGACTTGCTTCGCTCGCGATGGCTCTTCAGTTCATCAGTTCGCTCTTGTCCCATCTAGTGTTCAACAGGCGGCCATGATAAAGACGCGGTGCAAAGAAAATGAGGGCTTTTGAACCTTAAAAACTATGTACATGTTATAAGAAAGAAATAATATTTATTCTGATAGATACAGGTGTAAGAAAATAATTATCTATACTAATATTAGGAAGTGGAACGATTTGATTTTTTTGTTTTTTTGGATTGAATACCTAGGCTCCAAAACCATTGTACCTACATATTTTAAAAATTATTTCAGCATTAGAATCCTACATTATCCATCAAAAACTTAGGCTATAGAGATTATATACAAAAAAGTTAAGGATCCGTATGACAACTTTAATAATTTAACCCAACGTCTATGTGTGTAAAAATTATACCCGTTCGAAGCCAGGGCGGACCGATAGTCAACGATAATTTTCTAGTTTGCTAATTACGCGTGGGCCGCAACGAACGAATTAGTCATTTTACTGGATAATTTAGTTTTAGAACATATCGTTTGCCAATTTCAATAACGTTTTAATGACAGGAAATTATACATACCAGATCTTTTTACACCATCTTCATCATCAGCCTATATTAGTCCACTGCTGGACAAAGGCCTCCCCTAATGAGCGCCATAGCGCCCTGTCTTCCGCTTGTCGCATCCAGCATCTGCCAACAGTCTTTCGCAGATCGTGGTCTCAAATGGCAGGAGGGCGTCTTACACTGCGTTTACCGAATCGCGGTCTCCACTCAAGAACATCTTTATTCATCCTTTCACCTCATCATCTTGTCCGGTCTTAAAAATAGACTCGTCTGTTAACCCGTAATGAAAGTTAAAAAGATTTTAATTCAGTCATTCATGTCGACGAATATTGCGTCCCACACAATGGGCCTCCCCAACTCCCATGAGACAAGTGTCATAACGTCGGGCCTCTTACCATCGTCACGCAACAGACCATTCGGTTCGAGAGTTGGTACGTTAGCGGTGACAAAGGCCCGCCGGATGATGTCGTTAAGGCTGGCATGACGAGACATCCGACCGGCAGCCCTAGAACACAATAATCCGTGGTGACCAAGCTGTTCGACAGCAGTACCGCACTGGCATTGATGAGGCGCGGAACACCTTGCACCCAACCGTAGAGATGATGCAATACGGAAAGTTACGGAATCCAATAAAGTGCCAGTGTTATATGAAGGAAGTACTTGCAACCATAGACATAATCATTTATTAGCCACTACATACACAACACCTAATTTTAATATTTACAGAATAAGGAACACAGATAAAATACATTAAAAAAAGTTATTAAGTAGGTAGTAGGTAGGTAACCAAAGTGTACTGCAGTAGCAAATGTGGTCCAGGCTCAGCATAATGCCAACTGTTATGAACAGAAGGCGCTGTTATTCTGCCTAGACCAGAACTAGAACAATCACAGGACCTTGCGATAGCAAATATTAAACTAATATTCTGACTCCCATTTAGAAACGGCCAGGAGACAGGCACGATCTGCTGAGCTGGAGCACGTTTGTAACAAACGATTCCGTGTCAACTCACACAGAGGCCCGTCCCATTGCCGTTGTGATAAGATTTTGGGAGAGCAGCATCGGGGCAAGACTATGCCAAGCCGTTCGAGCTTCGTCTAAATTATTTATTTATTTACTCCGATATACTGGGTGAGATATATTATTATTATTAGATGAAATTGTTTGATTCGTTTGGTTATAACATGTCTCTCAACTCAGTGTGCCTTTTGGCAAAGGCCTCCTGTAGTTTCCACTGCTTTCTGTCTTGAGCAACTCTCCTCTTTGGATCCTGCAGTAAGTTTCAGCTCGTCTTCCCAGCGCATTTGTTGTCTTTCTCGGTAGGCCTCCTTTAAATCTTTTTCAACTTTAGAATGCTGTAGATGGAAGACAGGAACTTTGGTATCTAACCACACCACACTTGAAATCTTTCTAATAACTAGGCCTTCCAATTTGACAGGCAGGGAGGCTGTATTTGGATAATTATTGCCTGAAATAAACTATTTATTATTATTATTAATTACGGGTATTTCACAAAAATGAATTTTTCATATGGTTCCCCAACATTTATGAAAATATGCTATAGCCGCATCAGGGAAATATTAGGATTCTAATGGTGAAAATATTTCAAATCGGTCCAGTAGTTTCAGAGCCTATTAAACAAACAATCAAATCTTTCCTCTATCTATATAATACCTATTAGTATATAGTAGCTAGATGAACCTAGCACTAGGGAGGTTGACAGCTTCTTTCTAAAATAAAAACTCAGCACAACGGCGAAAGTTAAGCAACAGTAACCGGAGAATGTTCGAAAATAACTCAGCATTTCGCTTTGTAGCAATAAGGTCAAGTGCGAGGCATGTGTTCTGAGGAATAATGACGACCTTGAAGGCGCAGTGGTTGGTGCGCCGGGATGTTGGTGGTTCGATTCCTACCGTGGGACAAAAATGTTTGCAGGTTTTCCTTTGCAACGGTGTTGAAATGATAGGTATGCTAAAAAAATGGCTGTAACGATTAGCTATACAATAATATTAAATAAATAAAAATGTCAGTAAAAAGAAAATCAAAAACTTCTTATAAAAAAAAACTTAATTTATTGTACCATTGTATTTATTGTAAGACTTGTCTATGTAGTTTTTATGTAAGCCTAAAGATGCCTAAAGAAATACGTTTTAGAAATCTGAAATTTGTTAGGTATTTTGTGTCGATTGCAAATGGTAGTATTTGCATCTAATTTATTAGGTTATTGTAGGTACTTTTCTTCGTAGACGATCCCGAAGTGTAAAAAAGAACAGTTTTGTTCACATTTAAAATTTGTTTCTTTACTTGTAAATCATTTTGTTTTGTTTGTATAATCTTGATAAATTAATTAGCTTTATCTAGAAAAGGTACTCGAATTACTATAAATAACACAGCCAAATCGAATGTCGAATGTTTGTAAATAAATCACGATATAAATAACTAACACTGCCTCGAACGATTTATTCGTTCAGTAGGTATACACATATTTATGGATACAATAATATTACTTATTATAGGTTAACGCTGATAATATAAATTTGTTTATATTTTCTAAGTCATTTAATGTTTATTTAATGGTGGAAACTTTGCTGGTTTGAGTGAAAAAAATAAGAGAAGCCCAAGTAAAATAAAAGTCTGTGAGTGCTTAAAAGTTATATCAATATTTTTCTTTATTCTTTGTTGTATATTTTACATCCTGGTAGATGTAAATGATACGATAAAAACAAACCACATTTTAAATGCCGCACGCATACAACTTGGCGAATTGCCATTTGTTTTGTGCCACAGACATACTGGCAGTTTGACTCACTGCTGCTTTACTTTATATTTTCTTTGTGTAATAGTGCGTTGTAATTCATTTCTTGGGTCAAAGAACTTGGCAGGTATTTTGATACATCAGTTGGCTTAAATTAATGTTCAGAGTTTTGTGACGGTTAGATATATTTGTGGTTTGAATTTTTCTCTGTTCTACAAGAAATAGATCGGCGGAAAATTAGTTAACTGCAAATCGCAAAGCTTTTATGTCCACCCCGCCGCGCCTACGCCAACTAACTAAACGTATCGAGCGGAGCGAGCCGCGAAATATTTGACATTGATTTCCTGCAGTGATAAATAATTTAACGATTTTAACGTAACCGCAGTCGAGTTTTTTTTTTGGTGGTAGACGAATATCGTTAGCGAGTATACAAGAGAACTTCAGTCGCCTACGCCAAACGGCCCACGCTCGGGCTTGCTGCTAATTGTTTCCAATTGATGAGTCAGATTGTTTGCGTTACAGCTGTGATAGCAAATAACTTAATTCGCGTACCGCCCGCGCGGGCTACCTGATACTATAATGGCCAAGGCCAACCGATAAGTCATAGGCGAGCGAAGCAAGCCGCGGTAATGTTATGTTTTTGTTATTAAGTTATGTCTCTATGACAAGCAAGACTATAAAATTTGATTACTGGTTAGTAACTTTAGTACTGAATTGATATAAGGGGGCTTACCAGTACTTAAGTAATCTTTTACCATTATCTCGGGCCATCTAGCTCTTGCTGATTTAGCAACGACTCTACGCAAAGAAAAGCAATAATTAAAATTGTCATGTTTACTTCAAATAATGCTCCGACACAACTGGACCGATTTGAAAAATTCTTTGTTCATTAGAATCCGCGATGAACATTAGGGTTTCGCAAGATTATTTTTTTTTAAATAACCGTCGAAGCTGGGGGACCGCTAGTAAAATTTAAATTGAATATCTAGCTAAGTAAATGTTTTTCTACTTGCAGAGCTAAAATGCGAGCTAGCGAGAGCATACAAGGAGTCGGAGATGGTGCGGCAGCGGGGCCGGTCGCTGGAAGACGACCTGGCTGCGGCCAGGAGCTGTTCTGCAGACCTGGCGGATCAGCTGCAGAGGAGGCAGGGTGAGGAGATGGTTTAGTGATAGAAGGAAAGAGTTCAAGGAAGAAGTTGTAACTACTGTTAAATTGTTAATAATTTGATAAAAAACTAGCGATCTACAATATTTTTTTTATACCTACTTATTTCAAAAAAGTTAGGGATCTGCATTAAAATTAAATTTTTGTTAAACACCCGTGCGAAGCCGGGGCGGACCGCTAGTCTATACTAATATAATGTTATAAAAAGAATGACGAGATTAGATTGTTTGTTTGTTTGGATTGAATTGGCTCCGAAACTTCTGGACTGATTTGAAAAATTTTTTTACCATTAGAATGATAAACATATAATAGAATATTTTCAAAATAATTAGGGTTCCGCATGAAAATTTAATTTTTTGTTAAATACCCGTACGGAGCGGGGGCGGATCGCTAGTCTATACTAATATTATAAAGAGGAAAGATTTGATTGTTTGTATGTTTGTTTGTTTGTTTGTTTGTTTGAATTGAATAGGCTCCGAAACTACTGGACCGAGTTAAAAAATTCTTTCACCGTTAGAATCCTTAATTTTCCGTGATGAACATAGGCTATATAATATTTTCAAAAAAGTTAGGGATCCGCATGAAAAATTCAATAATTGAACCGTGGGCTGTATATTTAACCTCTTTTTCTATTATGGCGCGTCAGAATAGAAAAAGAGGTTGTATAGCGCACGGTGCTTGCTTTTTCTCTACAGCCAGTGTCAGGTTTGGAATGTCGAGTCAATGTCAAAAACCCCAATGCTGTTAAAAAAAGTAAAGATCCGTATGAAAACTGTAAAACGTTTTCCATCGTTTTAGTGTGTATAATTTCTGAAATTTTTGTTTAATACCCGTGCGAAGCCGGGGCGGGCCGCTAGTAATGTTATAAAGAGGAAAGATTTGTTTGTTTGTTTGGATTGAATAGGCTCCGAAACTACTGGACCATTATCAAAAATTCTTTCACCATTAGAATCCTACATTATCCCTGATGAACATAGGCTATAGAATATTTTCAAAAAAGTATAACTTCAATAAGATAGGGCGCTAGGCACTCATTAAGGGAGGCCTATATCCACCAGTGAACTGATATGCGCTGATGATGATGATGGTAACACAACGTATATAATTATGTGTGTATTAATGTATATATTTTTTTATATTACTTTCAGAGGAATGCATGCGAGAACTTCGAACTGAGTTAGACGACGCCCTCGCTAGAAGAGCATCGCTAGAGGCCAAAGCACTGGCGTTAGAGCGAGACAGAGATAGACTGGAAGTTGAGAAGAAAGCGAGTGAGCAGCGCGCGTTGGAGGTAAGAAAGAGATGGAATAAACTTATTTCCTCTCATGGTTTTTAAAATAATGCTGGACTTAATATATATTAAATAGATAGATATTTTTTATTATACATAGGTAGCCAGAACACCCAATCTGCAGATATCTGTCCCGAGGTGGGAATCGAACTCGCAAGCTCTTGTGTCGCAGGCGGATCTTGGCCCACCTCTTGGTCAAATTTTGCTACATGTTAAGTCAAAACAACCCAAAAAATTATGAAGAAGTCCAATTATTTGTGTATTTTATACTCCCCTAATTAGCGCCATAGATGGCATTATTTATAATTTGGGGATTATTTATTTTACAATTAAACAACCAAATCACTAGTATTTATAATTAAAACAATTGAGCATACTGTTACAAATAACAATAATTTCCAGGCACTAACAGCAGCGGAAGCGAACACAGCAAAATGGCGGTCCGCGCACGAATCAGCGCGGACGCAGGCGGCCGCACGCGCCGAGCGCATGCTAGCGGACTGCGAGTGGAAGATGAGGGAGTTGGAGAAACGGGCGAGAGATGCCGAGGGGAAGAATAAACAGGTCAGTGACAGGAGAATAAACCGGTCAGTGACAGGAGAATAAACAGGTCGGTGACAGGAGAAGAATAAACAGGTCAGTGACAGGAGAATAAACAGGTCGGTGATGGAGAAGAATAAACAGGTCAGTGATAGAGAAGAATAAACAGGTCAGTGAGAGATGAATTGTGAACAGTGTTTGAATTGAATTGGCTCCGAAACTACTGGACCGATTTGAAAAATTCTTTCACCATTAGAATCTTAAATTTTTCCTGATGAACATAGACTAAAGGTTAAAAAACGATACTGTTCCATATGAAAATATTTTTTTTGTTAAATACCCGTGCGAAGCCGGGCGGACCGCTAGGTAATAATAAGTACCTATATTCATTAGACGAGACCAGCAGTGGACTATTATAGGCTGATGTTGTATAAGTAAGTTCATAAGTGTATACTTTGTTGCAGTTGACAGAAACTGTGGACAAGCTTCAGTCGAGTCCGCCGACGCCGGCGCACGTCGCCGAGCTACAACAGCTGCGCGGGTTAGTCACGGAGCAGCAGCGAAGCGTACAGGTATATAATAATACTAATAATATAATATATTATAGTAAATCAGAAGCGGATTTATTTATAAAGAAAGGAAGGAGGGTAGATCACCAAATAACGAGAGACCCAAGAGAAGTGATCGGCTGTATAAGACAATATAATAATATAAATAAATGATAGTAACTAAATAAATAAATAATGCTGGACAATCCACACAGCATCATCTAGCCCCAAGCTAAGCAGAGCTTGTGTTATACTAGATGACTGATATACATAATATATTAAATTGTTATTTTTTTATAACTGGCAAAAAACCTTTATTAACTAAGAAAATTACAATTAGCTAACTAAATTAGAGTTAGTATTTACAATTGAAACAATAGAACTACCTAACTGCAGACGGTTGCGAACAAACTACAGGTAGCTCAACTGATCCATATCAATTCCCGTTGGAAGTGTACCCAAGATGCTGGCTGCATTGCCATTATAGATATTTTCCCGAGGCGGGAATCGAACCGGCTGCTACGCAGACGGACCTTCACCCACCGCGCCACAGAGGTCGTCAATATACGAACCTATACGACAAAAGTTCAAATACCTCGACGCGCGAGTTACACTCGCACTTGACGAATCTTTTTGAGTTGGTTCTGTTATTTATTTACTTCTGTAAATCATTATTAATTTCTGCTTCCAGGCTCTAACTTTGCAGCTGCAAAAACTAGAGACAAAAGAAGAGTCGCTCAAATTAGAAGTACACCGGCTGAAGGATCTCTTGCAACGGGCAGAAGAGAGTGGGAAAGAGAAAGAACAGACTTATACTCAGGTATAAATATAATAAATATAAAGTCATCAACTTCTTGATATATTTCGTATTTACAAATGCAAGAAAAAATTATTAGTCTAGTACAGGATGGTAAAATACTTAAAAACTACGGCATTTATGGTATTCAACCCTCTCTAACCCTTATTTTAATAGAAAATCGATGAAATTTTGGTCATTAAATAAATAATACTTAAAATATAAATAATTTATTTCAGCACCGTTAGTACCATTTACATACATATTAAAGAAATTGACATACAATTCATAAAGCGCCTCAAAACACAAAAATCAAAGTAAAATATATTCAAAAAGTAAACGAATAAATATATATTGTACATCACTACAATAGCACATATACATATAGATATTATTTCTTTTATACATAAAAATTAACCACAGCCCGGAAAATTTTTAACGTATAAACATTTGTCGAACCTTCGCCACAGAGCTCATCAAACAAATAAATAAACCTCTTCCAAAATCAAAGCCCTCGAGGAATCCTTCTCAAAGACCATAGACAATAATTATAATTAATATTTCTCTTATACAAAGAATCTAACTACGCCCCCGGAAAAATATCCGCAGAACGTATTGTCAAACCTTCATCAACCACCACAGATCTCACAAATAAATAAATATCTTCCAGAAAATCAAAGCCCTCGAGGAATCCCACTCAAAGACCATAGACAACCTCCGCTCAGAGCACGCGTCGTCCCTTGCAACCACTCGCAGCGCGCTCGAGCGCGGCCACGCAGAGCGCACGCGCGCGGCGCTGACGCAGCTGCGAGGGGAGGCGGACCAGGCGGTCAGGAACGCGGAGAGGAAACTACGGGAGGTCACTACCAGGGTAAGATACCTACACACCCGGATAAGATTACATTCTACCCCCGAATCATATTCTACCCCTGAATAGGGTTATATTGTACGCCTGGATAAGGTTACATTGTACCCAGATATACATCCAGAATAATTGTACCCATGAATAGGGTTATATTCTACCCTCGAATAATATTCTACCCCTCTATAGGGTTATATTCTACGCCTGGATAGGGTTAAGTCGCTAGGCATCAGTCTTTCGCATAACTGAGTACTACCAGGCTATTAGGAACGCAGAAAGGAAGCTACGGGAGGTCACTACCAGGGTAAGGAGATGTGGGCCTAATACACAGCTGAATAGGGTTATATTTTACGCCTGAATAGGGTTATATTCTACCCCCCTGAATAGAGTTATATTCTACCCCTTAATATACGCCCAAGTGCCCCGCGGGCACGCGGAGAGAATGCGCGCGGCCCTGACGCAGCTGCGAGGGGAAGCGGATCAGGCGGTCAGGAACGCGGAGAGGAAACTACGGGAGGTCACTACCAGGGTAAGAGAGATCTGATACTAGGATTGGGTTATATTCTACCACTAAATAAGGTTACATTGTACCCCCGAAGAAGACTATATTCTACCCCCATTAGGGTTGTAATACATCTGGATGTATTCTACTCCCCAATAGGATTAAATAATACCCCCTTGTAGGATTATATTGTACCCCCCTGAATAGGGTTATATTCTACCCTGAAGAGGTTTATATTCTACGCCTGGATAGGGTTATATTCTACCTCCGAATAGGGTTATATTATAATCTACCGCTGAATATACGCCCGCGTGCCTCGTAGCCACGCGAAGCGCACGCGCGCGGCGCTGACGCAGCTGCGAGGGGAGGCGGAGCAGGTAGTCAGGAACGCGGAGAGGAAGTTACGGGAGGTCACTACCAGGGTAAGAGAGATCTGATACACTAGGATTGGGTTAAATTCTACCACTAAATAAGGTTACATTGTACCCCCGAAGAAGACTATATTCTACCCCCATTAGGGTTGTAATACATCTGGATGTATTCTACTCCCCAATAGGATTAAATAAAACCCCCTTGTAGGATTATATTGTACCCCCCTGAAATACACTGGTGATGATGATAATGATGAGTCTTGAAATAATTTTAAAATATTTATTTATTTTCAGTTTGAAAACTTGAAAGAGGTGCTGGCGAGTAAAGAAGCGCAATTTGAGGCATCGATAGCAGAAGCGCGAAGCAAGGTTAGTCTAATAATAAATGGGTGTAACTCGCGCGCCCAGGGTTTCGAACTTTTGTCCATTACCATACAGCGAGGCAAAGCAGCCAGCGTTTTAGTGACGCGAACGACTGGTATTGATATGGATTAGTTGAGCTATAGATTGTGAACAGTTTATAAAATAAATAAATAAAAAAAGTTTACAGCTATTTTACTATAAAACTATCGTAGTTTGACGAATTAATTATGAATGTAAGCGGGTTTACTACGAAGTCCCTCGTAAAGGGATAAAATGTTGCAGTGTTCTTCCAACACAAAATAGGTTCGTAGTTAACCCGCTTACATTCATAATGATTTGACAGCTAGTTCAATTGTTTCAGTGGTATAGTTCTATTTTGGTTCAGATTATTTGTAATTCTTTAGTAAAAGTACTCTTAGGGAATCAAATTATTTTCAATTTCAATAAAAAATTAAATTAAAATTATATAAAAAAATTGATTATTAATTAATTAATTATTTTTTATTTTTTTTATTTGTAGATTCGAACGCTTAGGGCTAGTTACGGCTCCCATGAATTTCCCATATTTTATCTATTTATTTTAATTTCCTCATGAATTTCCCATATTTTATCTATTTATTTTAATTTGGCACACAAAACAGAATACAGTCAAATAATATTATACAAATAGAATACAATACAATACACTTTATTGCACACCAAAGAAGAAAAATACACAAAAACAGGAAAATCACACTTAACTGAGTTGCACAATGGGCGACCTTATCGCTGAGAGCGATCTCTTTCAGACATCCTTGGGATGGACACGAAGCAGTTGTGCCTGAAGACGGTGGCGTAATTTACTTATACTAAACATAATACATATATAAATTAAATTATAATAGTTGTAAATAATTAATAATAATTAAATAAATATTTATAACCATATTTTAAATACATACATACTAGTAATAAAAAAACATTAAATAAACAAAAATAGATGGACACGATTATAAAGACTACACTCGTTACACATAATGTTCAAAGGTCAATTCTATGAAAGAATTTAATATTTTCATACTCATTGCTGAATATTATATTTCCAGGCTGATTGGGACACGCTACAACTGCGCCATCTATTGGACAAAGCTGACATCGAGTACGCGAACAAAATCGACAGGCTCACGCAATCTTATGAAGCTGAAAAAGGTAATTAATAATTAAATTATTATTATTGGTATTATTCTAAATCATCATCATCATCATCACCAGCCTATAATAGTCCACTGCTGGACATAGGCCTCCCCTAATGAGCGCCATAGATGGCATCATTATGTGGCGGTTATTGCCCATAATCCCCACGCTGGGCATGCGGGTTGGGGAAATATTAAATAATAATTAAATAGTTATTCTAAATAATGCTGGACAATCCACACAGTATAATCTAGCCCCAAGAAAGTAGATCTGAAGTTGCCTGAAGAGCGGGTCGAAAGTGATACTTTTGAACCCGAAGAAAGTATCACTGAGAATCAAAAAGAATCAAAGAGCTGTCGTTTTCGACCACAAATTGTCGTCTCACGACAACTCAATTTCAACGTGGTTTTTTATTTAAGTTACATCGATTTCGTAGGAATTATAGGCATTTGCGTTGGTTCTCGGGAGGTGTTTCGCTCTAAATTGGTGCATAGTGTTTTACGTGTGTTCGAAAACAGGCAGATGTTTGTATATAAATAAATGAAAATTGGTATTGAATTGCAATACACGTAGGTATTGATATGTTTGCGTTTTATTTGTGAACAGTTATTGTTGAAATTTATACGTTTATAATGATAAAAATCGAATATAAACACGACCCGACCTATCGCTGGTGGCGAGCGCCGTATTATAATGTTTATATCTTGATATCGTCGCATTAATGGTGTGTTGTGTTCACTTCAGCGTAAGATCATGTTCAAAATGAATGCGTTTAATTGTTTAACATGTGACGAACAGTATGCAAATCTGTGCAAAATCAATTTTAATTAGAATGATGTTAGTGAAAAATATAAAGCGCTCGAAATAAAAAAATACTGCAGTTTCCAAATATGTAGAATTTAGCGTTTTTATTTTATTTGAAAATGCTTGTTAATAATTGCCAGAATAAAACTTTTGGTTTCATTTCCATTCACCCCTTGAATTCTATCCACCCCGTTCTACCCGATACTTCTACTTCCAACCCTAGGGTAACAATGTACTTTTAATAACACTCTGTGGATTGTCTAGCATTATTATATAGTGGGTTTTAAGACCGTACGGTTAGTTTAGTGTGTCATAATATATAATTGTATAGTCATAATATACATATAATTGTAAATTGTATAACTATACTATAGTTAATATTATTAACTATAGTATAGTTATACAATTTACAATTTATGCACTTCTCCAGAGAACTTGATATCAGAATGGGCGGCAAAGCTCCAAGAAGCAGAAGAGAAAGCGACCTCGGACGCAGCGGACGCGCAGAAGGTTCTAGAAGCGACGAGACTGAAGCTCACGGCAGAGAGGATGGAAATGATTAATAAGTTGAAGGAACAGCATAGAAGGGAGATGGGTAAGGTTTCTTTACATATTATTACTAACAAAAGGAGGAAATATTAGATTTTTTTTTATTTATTTACAAAATCCACAGCTCTTAGAAATACAACTTGACAAAACTTATACTAATTACCTACAGCCAATAAAGGATTTACATTTTATAAGTCTAACACAGTTTACAATCACTAAATCTATAAATTTTACTTAGATAATACCTAGTGCCTTATAAAATAAATTATGTTATCTACACTAATCCAATTCAGATAAAACCTGAAGAACCTCGCGCTTAAACCCCGATTTTGTAGTATTAAAAATATCTGTATTATTATAAATTTTATTGTAGTTTGTCTGTAGTCGCTTAACAAAAGAGTGGTGTGCATAAGTAGAGATTGTTTTTAGATGGCAAAAACGCCTTTATTAACGAAGAAAATATATAAAATAAATAAGAAAAAATACAAATAATAAAAGAGAGTATTTACAATTGAAACAATTGAGCTAACTGCAGACTGTTGCAAACACAAACTTTAGGATTTGTTTGTTTGTTCGAATTGAATAGGCTCCGAAACTACTGGACAGATTTGAAAATTCTTTCACCATTAGAATCCTAAATTTTCCGTGATAAACATAGGCTATAGAATATTTTCCTCTTTTCTAAAACACCTAAAGGTTGGGCTCGAGGGCGTCCTATACTACGTTTACCGAGTCGCGGTCTTTACTCAAGAACACAGTTAGAATAAGCGTGAACACAATTTTAAATAATATTATTGTACATTCAGATGAGCAATGGGAACAGTTCATGTTAGACAAGGAAAGCTGTCTCGAGCGAATGAAGACAGAGTGCAGGCAGGAGGGAGACGAAGAGAGAGTCAAACGGGAGAAGGAACTTTTGGAGGAAATTGCGGGTAGGTGCAGTTTTTATTTAATTTTTAGGTTTCTTTCTTAAGCTTCACAAGAGAAAGGTTGAATTGGGGTGCAGGAAAAAAGTTAATGTCAAAAAATATTGCGGGTAGGTTCACATTTTATTTAATTTTTTGGTTTTCAAGCACTATAAGGTCGAATCGGGGTTGAGTGTAGGAGAAAAGTTAATGTCAAAAAATAAAGTTTTTAAGTTTGTCTTTATCTGAGGAAATAATATTTAAAGAAGAAATATTTGATTGTTTGTTTTTTGAATAAAATAGGTGGTTTCCAGAACTCAATACCTATAGATATCGATTGTCAATAAATTTGGGTGTTCGTTTCAGAACTTTGTTTTTTCTTTTTTTTTTTGATTTGACTTCTTAGCTTGCTTCTTAGTCATGGATTTTTTTTCAGAACTCAAATCTCAGGTCCACTCAAAGTCATCTGACTTTGACAATCTGGCTGTCAAAGCGGCGGCTTGCGGGAGGACCCTGGCTATTACAGAGCAGGAACTAAGGTACCTATATATTTTGTTTGGTTCACAAAAATAGCATAAATACATAGAAAATAAAAGGTAAGTATTCAAAATATCATTGCTGGACAATGCTTGTGTAGCAGTCAGATTTTAAGTTTTTATTTTTGAAGATTCTGATCTTGAGAAATTAAGTATACCTAAATAATGTATATGACCAAATATCCTTATTAAAAAAAAAACAAATTTTAATGTTTATCCGGTAAGATTAAATAAGGTATAATTTGACCAAATAATGGAAATAGAATACCAAATGTTAAGGTATATCCGGTAAGGGAAAATAATGTATATTTTGATGAAATAAAATACAAAAATTTATGGTATATCCTGTAATAATAGAGGTAGGTAGGTACATGATTTTATATTAATAAATTCTCATAACACAGCGCCGACAGGGCTGATTTAGTGTGAGCTTCATAATATAATTTAGTATCGTTGGTAATAATAAATCATCGTTACATTTGGATGAAGAAAAGTTATTCAAATAAAATATATCGGTTAACATAATCTCCCAAAGGTTTCTTAAATATTCACAGAAGAATATAAGAGTAATAATGGCGCAATAGTTACATGTCCAAAAGAAAATAATTATATACATAAATTAATAATTATATTAATTTATGTATTTTTTTCTTATTATACAACTTCTCAGAAACCTGACGCTTTAGGAGATTATGTTATCCAATATTTTACTACAATATATAATATTATTATAATTAATTTATCTTCTTTAAAAACCTTATTTAATCATAATCTATGTACTTACTTAAAAACTGACTGCCACATTCTAATCTCTATTTTCACCAAATCACCAAACGATATTGGTAGCAAAATTTTATCTAATTTGTGAAGAATGCTTTGATGATACCTACTTAGTTTAATAAAAATACGGTCTTTTGGACGAAATTTGGCTACTTTCGCATGTTCTTGTGTTTAATAATCATAAACTTACTAATTTTACACCAAAACAATTCATTCATTCGATCAGCGTTCTCTCATTCATTCGTTCGATCGGCATTCTCTCATTCATTCTGACATTCACCAAATCGTTCATTCATTCGTGATTTGTCTTTATCTCGTCATTCAATCCGTGTTATCATTCACTCATTAGTATAGTCGTTCATTCATTTGTCGTTCATTGAAATTTAAAAAGACAGTCCAAAAGGCAGTATTTTGATTAAAATTGTAACTTAGATCTATGAGACTTGACAGACATTTTAGACATTACTTTTTCATTAGACATTATAGAGGAAATTACTCCATGTACTTGTTACAAAGAGACCTTTTTAAGTTTATCGCTAATCAGGACTACACCGCAGCCGCACAGCACAAAAATGTGCATTCAAATATTCAACTCGTTTTATTTCGATGCATTTTAAAATGACAATCAACTCGTTTTTATTAAAGCATATCTAATACTTCAGAAACGTTTATTTTTTTTAACAAAACTTCTTATAAACATTACTTTTTTCTGGGATTAAAGTCATTTTGTCAATGTAAAATGTATCTATACACAACCCCTTAAATGATCTAACTTAAAAGAGCATCTCTTTGAACTTAGATCACATGAAAGTAGTGTTCTGGACTGAAATACAGCAATGCTTTAAGTTAGAAGAGTATTATGAATAAGGTGGAACATTTAAGCCCATATTTAACTGCACATTTTTGCTGTGTTTTGTAGATGTGTTGGATACATGTGCTGCGACCTTTATAGGTACCTAGATTATCTCTAGTTGCAGTATTCTCGGAGCGGTGTTGACTGTCATGTCGTGCGTGATGACCGGATCTCTCCGTCTCGCTCTAGTCGCGTTTCTCCTCTCACTCGCACTCTATATCTATATTAACACGCTTGATAAGAAGGGTAGAAATAAAAACTGAAGGACCATTCTGCCTTTCAGCTTAAAAAATATAAAACTACCCGCAGATTACATTTTATTTTAGTCGATTCTTCTTGTGTTTCGGTTTTTGGTTATCTTATCAGCTAAGCTAAGCAGAGGTGTATGATAACTAGATTTTTAGTAAATCTAAAAACCTAATTCCTTAATATGTAAACTGTTATTTTTAGTTTAAAGTATTAGTAGTTTTTTACGTACAAATATTTATCTTGGGCGGGAATCGAAAGCTATGTAGGTACGAGGGGTTTAAGGATGGGAGTTATTGAGTATTTTGGCCAGCGGTAATTAGTTGGGTATTTTGTTTCAATAACGCTAGACCCAACTGATACCCAATAACGTTACCCCCCCCCCCCCCCCGGAATTTCAATAAAAATTTTAGATAAATTATCTTTAATTCTATGAATAATATGAGTACATATTTTTTTTTGTCTTGTTTTGTTTTGGATGGCGGTTAGGTCAACTACAATACAATGAACGCGATCTACCGTTTTACCGAAAGTCAAACTTAGGTCCATTTATACAAGGCCCGAGGCAAATTTCACGCCACCTGTAAAAAAACTTTCGTACTAAAGTGTTTGAACGCAGTGTTGCGTTGGAAAATTGCCAAAGATAGGAATACCCAAAAGTATAGGGTACCTATCTCGCGCCACAGAGGTCATCCATCACTTATGCTTCTGTCTGTATCTAAGGCTAGTCAATCCATACACCATCTTTTCACCCCAGATCTTCTGTTATTATTAGGTACCTAAATAGATAACTGATGTAGCTAGGTACCTAATGCTATAAATATAATATATTATTCTTTACTATACTTATAAATCATTCAGATTCCGAACAATAGCAATTCATAATATTTAAAGCGCTACCTATCGATATGCTCGTGAACGAAGTTGTATAAGAAATATCGATAGACAGTGCTTATAATTTGTATGTGTAATTTACTAAACAAGTGGTCTTTATTAGTGGTCTCATTAAGCACTAGATGGCGCTGACAGAAATAATTATCAATTTTATCATTTTAAAGATTATAACAGGGTATTTTATCGAGTACTTTTTTTAATTTTCCCCTACGTTCGCATTGCGAATGTTTAACAAGTTTATCACTCTAGTAAATAATAATGTGATAGTAGATAGGTAAGTACTTTCCCTGTTTTATTTCCCATTATATTCATATTCTTTACATATTGTTGTTTTAGTTGTTGACATAGATGGCAGCACATGGTGTGCGAAAAAGAAATTCCAGAATTACAAGAGCAATTCAAATTGCTAAAAGAGAATTTTTGATAATATTGTATGACGTAATAAAAATAATAAGAAAAAATAGAGGCGGCGGTAGGAAGGTATTCACTGCAAATTAAAATTAAAAGGTGGTAGGATAGGAAGGAAACTATGTCCGCGCCACCAGTAAAAAAATCTCGTACTAAAATGGTTGTGTTGTGTGTACTGTTGTCTGTTGAACGCAGTATGGAAAATAACCTAACTATCTCTTTTACTCGGATCAGAATTCTGGTGTTAGACAGGGATGCCCACAAGTATTGGGTATTTAAATTAGCTACCTATCTCGTTTACTCGCAATAAAATCCTAGTGTTAAACAGGGATGCCAACAAGTATTTGGTTATTTCTAACTGATTTGGTTAGAAATACCATGTTAGGTATTCCTAACTTGTTTGGTTGGAAATACCAATTGCTATTTCTAACGGATTTGGTTAGAAATACCATGTTAGGTATTCCTAACTTGTTTGGTTGGAAATACCAATTGCTATTTCTAACGGATTTGGTTAGAAATACCATGTTAGGTATTTCTAACTTGTTTGGTTGGAAATACCAATTGCTATTTCTAACGGATTTGGTTAGAGATACTTGTTGCAGCTACATAACTTTACGGGTGAGCGGTACTCTAGTATGCGTAGATGATAGTTAGGTTAGGTTAGGTTAGGTTATGGCTCACGGTCGGTTATGCGTGATGATCGCTTTGCAAAGTTATTCCGTAGCGGTAGGCGGACTTTCCAATAACGTTCGATATTTTAGGATCATGCTAACAGTTACTGAGTTAGTTATTTAATACCGGACTCATCTCTAGAGGGGTTAACTCGGGAATATATTTTTTGATTGTTCCATATTATTATGGGAACATCTCTGGGTCTGGATTATTCCATAATTCACGGAAAAATCAACGAACATACATTAAAAACATACCTAGGTTTCGATTCCCGCCTCGTGATAAATGTGTACGATTTGCTGATATTTATTCCGGGTGTTCTGGTCGTTTTCTATGTATAGTAAAAAATTATGTCTATAGTACCCATAACACAAGCTCTGCTTAGCTTAGGGCTAGATGATGCGTGGATTGTCCAGCATTATTTTTATTACTTTAAAATATCCAAGAGAAAAATATAAAAATGTTTTGCCGAATGTTATCATCTCTTAGAAGATATCTAAGTATTTTATAGTTATGTAAATAAAGTAAAATACTTACATAATTTTACTTAAACGAATCTGGTGAATTGGGTTTTACTACCATAGTGTTTAGTATACCTAATCAAATAATATTAACCTGAATATCAAAGCCCTTTTAATAACTAATGTTTATGATTCAATTAACGTGTTTTGAATAACTACACGGTTTTGTATGGTTTTTTTATATAAAATATTGCTTTGTTATTCGTATTTTTCCTTATATTATGCGCATTTATGAAAATATCAAAATACTGCCTTAAATATTGGACTGAAATCATTCATTTAGGCATTGTAATGATACAAAATGTTCAATTATTTGTACATTTTATGTATAGTTTAGTATGTGTTTTCCATACATTTTAAATCTTTTTATATTTTTATACGTTTTGTAAAGGATTGTTTATTTAATAAATAAATAATTTGCTGTCTATTCATTATTATTATTATTTTCTCGATAAAATATTAAACGATTACTTAAAAAAAATTATAAGCAGCGTTATTTTTTAATTGAGACGCATAAATCATAATATAAAATAAACTTAAATAATTTATATCTATAACTTGACTATTAAACAACTTGTGGTATACAGAGAAATAAAATAGACAACACAATTTGAAAGAGTTTATTACTATAACAAGTGGATACCTAATCCTGATCTACTAATACAAGGTACTCAGGTATATCTACAATCTCACAACGGATTCGGAAACCTTATGTAATTTTAGAGGTAAACACTAGAAATCACAATAGGTTTATAAACTATACACACCCACATAACTAATTCTAATGGTTTTCCCCCATCCCTCTCCCACTAACACAGAGGAGCGCTGGAGAGAGAGAGAGTGATGCGAGAGAAACGATCCGAGGACGCGACGAAGATAAAACAACTGGAGAGAAGCTCGAAGGACCAAGTCGAGCATCTCACGAGGAAATGTGCTTGCTTGAGGAAACTGTGAGTATTGTTACACTAATTTAATGTTTTGATGTAATAATACCTATGTGTTTTGATAAAAGTAAAAACTGACTTTCCTTATTTTTACACTCTAAGAAATTAAATACAAAATTGGCCAATATTTTTTTTTTGTTTTAATTCAAATATTTATTTTACACTGTATTAAGTGGAACAACCTCAGGATCATTCTTTAAGCATAAAGAAGCGAAAAAAATTTCAAAATTGGTCCTAAATAACGGCGAAATCGACAGACAAAAAAATCACTACATAGTATAAAACAAAGTCGCTACCCGCTGTCTACCCGATATCCCTATGTATGCTTTGATCTTTAAAACTAAGCAATTTTGATGCGGTTCTTTTAATAGAGTGATTCAAGAGGCAGTGTTGTATGGTTTATGCATGCTACACTCACGATTGTCGTCGATCGTTCTTAAGCTATAAAACCGCCAAAGTTTTGCTCGTTAAGTTTTTTTATTGTGTCACATTTATCATCATCATCGGCCTATATTAGTCCACTACTGGACGGGCCTACCCTAATGAGCGCTATAGCGCCCTGTCTTCAGCTTGTCGCATCCAGCATCTGCCAGCAGTCTTTCAAATTCATCATTCATCAAATTAAATATATTATAAATGCTACGTTTGTTTTCCAGTTTCGACGATATCCGCGCCCGTTTAAACGCTAAAGAGCGCGCCGCGGAGCAAGACTCGAGAGCTAAGGACAAGGAACTGCATCTTCTGAGGGGAGAGGTGGCTAGGCTGACCAAGCTACTGGTGGAACAGAGGTGAGAACGAGCATAGACACGGTCAAATTAACGCATTAACGGCCGGGAGTTAGGTTCGGCCCTTTGTTTTACTATGGAGGCCTATTTTTATTTTATATTAATACTTACCTCCATGTTATACGTGTTTGTTTTTTATGTACTTTCTTTTGTCTGTATCATCATCATCATCAGCCTATATTATTCCACTCCTGGACTTTGCCTCCCCTAATGTGCACCATAGCATTTTTTTTGCCTGTAGGTATACCTGTGTCGAAATGTTTTTATCTTCTATAATAGATAATATTAAAATGTAAAAATTTGTCAAACCTATTAAATCGTAACGCAATAAATCTTTATTAATTAAAAAAATAATAGAAAAAATACCATGAAAATAAAAAACCATAACATAACATTATCACAAAAAAACAAAGCCATTATAAACCAACATAAACTAAATATATATTTTTGCCTACAGCTCCCCTTCGCTCGGGGCACGCACCAGCGCAGACGGCTGCGAAGTCTCACCAGACGAGGGCAAAGCCCTACGGAAGGGTATGTGAGGCTTTTAGGTGAGTGTCGTGCCGCTTTGTAACTGTTACTTGTGATTGACCCCTCCTGAATGTAAGTAGGTAGCGATTGTTTTGGTAATTATGCATAGACATTAGTTTTATTATGATGTACGCCACAGTTATAAAAGAAACATCGCTTTTTTTAACATACTCAATAATATAGAGCGATAGGATTTTGATTTTGTTTTTTTTTTTTTTTTACTTTTGATTCAGTAAACCTTTCATTCATTTGTTCAATATATAAATCAATAAGTAGTATAGTTGTCCTCACATCATTAAAGATAATAGTCGTAGTTAACCGATAAATAATCTTTTGTCTAATACAAAGAGGAAATAATTGATTGTTTGGATTGAAAAGTCTCCGAAACTACTGGACCGATATGAAATTCTTTCACCATTATAATCTTACATTATCCCTGATGAGCATAAGGCATTATTATATTTTCAAAAAAGTTAGGGATTCGTATGAAAACTTAAATAATGTAACCTTAACCAACGTGTTTGTGTGTGTCTGTGTAAATAAATCTTTTAGGTGTTATGTTGTAATTATTGTAAATAAATAATGCCGTACAATCCACACAACATCAGTCCCAAGCTACACAAAACTTGTCTTAAAATCGTGCTCGTTTTCATTGCATGAACGAACCCTAACGATTGTCCGTATCATTCATTCATTCAATCAATTGCACTGGATTGTTTGTATAAAAGGCGTTCCACCTCCAAAATATACATAATAGAGGAAACCGTTTATATAAGTTTCTAAGTATTAAGCACGGGTTCGATTCCCGACCAGATTAATAGGACATTCTGCTATACTTTCATTATTATTGGGTACACGGTTCATCTTTAGCTGACCTCCTTTCGTAATTTTAATTACTTAAATTACGTTAATATGTACGTTAGTAAAATGTTAATATACCTACTTTTTCAATAAAATAAATTGACCTAACGCAACAAGGAGGTAATTTTACAATGAACGACTCTGTACATACCTACATAGGTACCAACATATTTGCATTCTCTGGTGTTGATTTGATTCCCGCTAATTTGGATTGAGACCAAATCCTGCTTCTTCTTTCTTTCAAACGTAACAACACTATCTATTTGATTTGTTTTTCTACTATTACCTCTAAGTCGTGAATTTTTCGTGAGTTTACGGTGTGACACATTTTAATATTATTTTTATGGTCGTGTGTTTGCGCCGTGACGTATTTCCGATTGCGACTAGTTGTGATTGGCCGCGGAAACACGTCACAACTTAATCCGATGAATGCGGGTGCAACACTGTATGATATGCAAACAAACAGTACACTTTGTTTTCGTATAAATATGTAATTAAAATATACTTCACAGGTGTCAAAGTGGTCCGAAAAAGAACCTGCCCCCTTCCCGATTTGCCGTCGACTGTAGAAAATGGCCGACCGCGCGCCAAAAGCGTCGACTTACCCGCTGTGCAAGTTCCGGTTAGGATCAAGCAGTTGGAGGGAAAAAATGCGTAGAATGAAACGTGTCAATCGCATTTTTATTGCCATCATACGTATAGCCAATTATTGTCCTCTTTTTGGTGTTCTTGTAATATGAAATTGCTGTATCTTCATTATGGCGGCCATGGACGTCCGTTTGTTTGTTGTCTATGGATAGTATTACATTATTCGAAGGCGATTTGTATATAAAGCTGTATACAGGCGTAGCTAGTATTTTGGGTAGCCTGGAGCTTTAGTCGTTAGCAAGGGTCTTGCTCGATATTAGAGTTAAAATATCATTTCTGTCTTTGGTTTTATCTAAAAATTACACTGACAACTGAAAGTTGCGTCTCCCCGTCTCTGGAACCATGATGATGCCACAAACAAAAGAGATGAAAGGAAAGTAAATTGGCGCTCGGTGGTCATGGTACCGGGTTTTGGGAAGACGTTTTTTTAGCAGTTGTTTGAATGAGTTTTGGTATATACCTACTTCCTTTTAATCCGGGCTAGCTGGTATGCGAGCTTTAGTGTATTTACTACAAAATTATGAATAAAGACAGACAATCTGAACCGACAATTAAATAAATCTGACGTGTGTGGCCGCCCTAACACAATCGGATTCTGATCGGCGCCAAACCTTTGCTGTGAGTTATACAATACAAGGCCTGTCTACATTGACTTGGAAAAAATATTTTTTGATTCTAACGCTAGAATCTAAGTCCTTGTGGAGACTAATATTTGGTGTATTTATAAATATTATACACTTTTTTAATCATTGGATTTCCATTCACAACAAACTTTGTAAAAATGTATCTTTTGTAACCTAGGATACCTACCTATCTCATTTTTTAATAAAATGTGTGAAACAAAATCTTTTCTTTTTTTGGTTTTGCCATCGGTTGCAAAACCCTTACACTTTGGGTCTGTTTTGTGTTTTGAATCCTTAATATCTCAGAAACTACTGCAGCTATAGAGTTGAAATTTGAAATAATAATACATATTGTGCGCCCGCACATAGTTATAGAAAAATAAATGAAAATAAATGAAAAATCAAAATGAAGATTTTCCATACAAATTTTGAAATCGAAATTTTAAATGGAACGTACAAAGTCAAAAGTGGTATCAAATGAAAGGTACATGTTTGTAGATTTCAAAATAGTTTTTGAAATTTTGGTAGGTTTTATACTTTTTAAAATATTTTGAAAAAGGTCAAAAAAATGACCGTTCCCCCCCCTCTATCTCCGAAGATTGCAGAGCGATCGACGTGATATGTGTTGTACCAAGTGTTTGTAGATATGGATCTATATTTTACAGGAAAAATATAAAGAAGTCTGTAAAAATAACAGTTTTTGAAATATGGTCAAAAAAGGGCGGGAAAAATTTCTGAAGGGCCGGCAGCCCTTCTGAAATTTTTCCCGGGTAGTCATGACTACCCCACCAAGTTAGGTATCAAATGAAAGGTATTGGTTTGTACATTCCAATACAGTTTTTGAAATTTCGACAGATTTTACACTTTTTGATATATTTTGAAAAAGGTCGAAAAATTGACCGGTACCCCCCCCCTATCTCCGAAGATTGCAGAGCGATCGATGTGATATGTACCAAGTGTTTGTAGATATCGATCTATATTTTACAGGAAAAATATAGAGAAGTCTGTAAATATAATACTTTTTGAAATATGGTCAAAAAACTAATTTTCATACAATGGGGGCTATTTCATTGAGAGTAATATCAAATCAAAGGTATGGATTTCGACAATTCAAAACAGGTTTTGAAAATCGTCTTAGTTTCATACTTAGTGAAATAGGTTCAAAAAAGCCGAAAAAACATTGTAGGTACCAACCCACTTACCTACCCACTAATCTCTGTAGTAACTGTAATGGAGTAGGTATCCTAGATAATCCACACAGTATCATTTACCCACAAGCTAAGCAAAGCTTGTGTAATTTTTATTACTACGATAGCTGTTATACTTAATAAAGTATAAGTATCACATTAGATGATTTATTTTTGTGTACCTACTGAAAAGGACTAGAACACCCGAACAAATAATTTGAAGATCCTACAAATATTAGTCCCGAGGCAGGAATCAAACCTCCACCTCCTGCGTTGTAAGCCCACCGTGCCAAGAGGTTGTCATATACGTACCTACCTAAACGACAAAAGTTCAAAACCCTCGGTGCGCGAGTTACACTCGCACTTGTCGTACTTGTTTCTTCCTGTCCCTGCATATAAATCAAGAAGACCACACAAGTTCTATAGGTACAGTCAGCGTCATATAATTATGAAGCAATGAGTAGTAAGATGTGTGGTGCCATCATAGAATTACACCACCCCAACTCTTCCCGTGGGTGTCGTAAGGGAAACACCGGAGGCGGGCAGTAGCGCCCTCTGTTGAACAACTACACCGAACTGCGATCCCCAACCCGCATGCCCAGCGTGGGGATTATGGGCAATAACCCCCAAATAATGATGCCATCTAAGGCGCTCATTAGGGGAGGCCTATGTCCAGCAGTGGACTATTATATTATTATTATAGGCTGGTGATGATGATGATGAGACTTAATTCACCTGAACTAAATCACCTGGGTGCATTAAGCGCTACGCAGGGTACACTTAATGCACCTTGGTGAACTACGTACAGCTTTCAATAAATCATCCGGTAGACTTAATGCACCTGGCTTAAACATAAACAAATTACTTAAACGTAAAATAAAAATACATTATTAATCTTTTTAATCTTGAGTCCATAGCTGTACAAAGTATGTATGTACATGTGTAAATATCCTTAAATTCCCACGTGTAGAAAGTACGTGATGTTTATTCTTGTAAACCTAAATTCATATTCCATTTCCTCAAAAGTTCCACGTACAATACGTGATGATATCGTTCCTCATAGAACCTTCATTATTACCTAAATTTAATTAATAAAACAGTTGCGATCTATCAGCGTAGGGTTATCATTTACCCTGTTTCCACGGTAGCTCTAACAATATCTATGAACTTCTGCTCGCCTAGTCCTTTTCAACCACGGTAGGTACCTATACTCTTATACTTGAACTCTGACGATTTGAAAGGGAGAAGATTCGAAAGAGCGACTATTTGAAAGTCTTGACTTTATGAAAATGAAGGTCCATAATAGGTGCCCCATTAGGTACCGTGGTTGAAAATGACTAGGCGAGCAGAAGTTCATAGGAGATAAGGTCTCACGAATAAAAAGATTATAATTATGTATTTTTCTTTTAAGTTTGCCGGCATAGAATTTCACCACCCCAATCTTCCCGTGGGTGTCGTAAGAGGCGACTGAGGGCACACACCGGGGGGCGGGCAGCAGCGCCCTCTGCAGAACAACTACACCGAACTGCGATCCCCAACCCGCATGCCCAGCGTGGGGATTATGGGCAATAACCCCCAAATAATGATACCATCTATGGCGCTCATTAGGGGAGGCCTATGTCCAGCAGTGGATAGGCTGGTGATGTTGATGATGTTGTTACAGGACTCTTGGACTATAATACTGGGCAATAAAGAGAACCTTTGATTATTAAATTTTTATTTATTTTATTATAATTAAACAGCTCTTATAGCAAAATGTTATCCTAAAAATGTCTCCGATCAATATCGAAGAAAAAGGCGGAACAAAGAATAAAAACATTTGGAAAATAGTTTTAGAAAGGGTTTTCCGATTACATCGCTTAAGTATGTAAATAAATAATACATATTAGAAAATCCACATCATCTAGAACACAATCATCTAGCCCCCAGTTATGCAGTTTTAGTTAATGGGTAATAGATGACCTACCTAATACTGAGTATTATATACACATATTAATAAAAATAAATAAATACTACCGGACAATCCACACAGCATCATCTAGCCCCAAGCTAAGCTGAGCTTGTGTTAGGTATCGGTACTAGATGGTTGTTAACTTAATACTATATATTACATAGACAGATATTTTTTATTACATATAGTAATAGTAGCTGACTAGAACACCCTGAAAAAATATCTGCAGATCATACAAATATTTGTGGGGAAATTGAACCCGCAACCTCCATCGAAGGCGGACCATCGCCCACCGCGCCACAGAGGTCGTAATTTCTCTTGATCCCTTTAATCTTCTTAGTAGGTGCAGAAATGCACTTATAGTGATATTTATGCTTCTTTTTTCCATCTCAACTCTTGCTGGTTTCTTCATTTGTTCATCATTTAACTTGCTATCGGTAACCCCTGAGGTTCCTCGGGAAATGCTCTCTTACATCTGTAAGAATAATACAAAATACTATTAATTTTACAAAATACTAATAATTTTCCATAAGGCAAGAGCGAAATCCCCTAACACAAGTATCTCTATACTTAAAAGGGGATTTCCAAAGCAATTTAAAGGTTTGTATAGATTAAGTTATAGAAATAAACTATTTTATTTTTATACGAAATATTTATTTAGAAACTTAAAATACATTATATAACAGTGTTTGAGAACCCCTTTTAAGTAAAGTATTTTACCTGTGTTAGGGGAAACTCGCTGCCGCAAACAATAGAATTTGGAACGTACATTAAGTTCGGCTAATAGTGTACATATACATTATTTATCTATACTAATATTATAAAGAGGAAAGATTTGACATTTGTCTGGCCCTTGTAGTTATGCAATGATGACAAAGGTCGCTTTATAATAATAATAACTCATTTATGAAATAAATTTGTATAAGGCAACATTAGTCAGTACAGGATGGAAAATACTTAAAAACTACGGCCCATATAAAACATATACCTTAAACTAACAAACATAAAATAAACTTAATTATTTATGAAATAAATAATTGAGCATCGAGTGAACTAACTATATATTATCAAAAAACCCTACTCTCCCCGTGGGTGTCGTAAGAGGCGACTAAGGGACACACACCGGGGGGCGGGCAGCAGCGCCCTCTGCAGAACAACTCCACCGAACTGCGATCCCCAACACGCATGCCTAGCGTGAAGATTATGGACAATAACCAAATGATGAATAATACATCTATGGCGCTCATTAGGGGAGGCCTATGTCCAGCAGTGGACTATTATAGGCTGATGAAGATTAGGTTTCAAAAATATGTCTGAGCGTCGGGTCGAAGCGACGCGACGTGTGACCCGAGAGCTGGTCAGTATCTGGCGCAGCGCATCAGCATTGCCATACAGCGAGGCTGCAGCCAGCGTCTTGGAGACACTTCCATCTGGTATTAATATGGATCAGTTTAGCTGCCTGTAGTTTGTTTGCAACAGCCTGCAGTTAGCTCAATTGCTTCAATTGTAAATACTAGCTCTAATTTAGTTAGATAACTGTAATTTTGTTATTGAAGGCTTTTTATGCCACTAAAAAAACTAAATATACATAATTATAAGTACTATTTTAACAGGTATTTATCGCGTTTATTTAAAAAAAAAATTAATAGTAGGTACTTATAATTATGTGTTCAAATCGCGTAAGTTTAATAATATTTATAACTAAATTTACCTTTCACAACGTCTAAAATCAAAGCCAGTGTATCCACAGGTTTTGCAAAGGGCAAGCATTCCGTCCACGTAATGTCTGGTCGGGGTGGGGGGTGGTAGCGGCCGCGATTCGGGAGGTTCAGAACCGTATCCTGCAAAATAGTACATTGTTACCCTAGGGAAGTCACTATTTAGTCCCGAGACGGGTTCAATAGTTCCTCGGATTTAATATGTTATCACTTAGTCATCCATCAGTTACTTTCACCAGAGGTAAACACTGTTTACCATTACTTCTTTATAATATATTATTATATTTTTTTATAATAAAAATATATTATAATAAATTATAAAATAAATACAATATAATAATATAATTTTTTATATTATTTTAGCATTTTCATTACGAATACAAGGAAGTAAGAGGTTTTCCACTGCTTTAGCCTCTTCTCTAAAATATTCAAATATTTGTTCAGGGTGTTCTGGTCATTTTCTATTTATAAAAAAAATATCTATCTATGTACTCGTATATTATTATGTATATCAGTCATCTAGTACCCATAACACAAGCTCTGCTTAGCATGGTGCTAGGTAATGTGTGTGAATTGTCCAGCATTATTAAATCTATTTTTAACCAAACTTAAATAATGATTCAGATTCAATAACTTTATTTCTTTAGGCTTACAAAATAAGCACTTAGACAAGTCAAATTTCATACAGATAATTATTATAACAAATAGAAATAACGTGTTATTGATTTCTCTTCACTTCAATTTTTTAAAAATAATGAAAATCTAGATGGCTGTGAAAGTCTAGATAATGCTGTGTAGGCTACCATTATTTATAATTATCTGTACATACCAGGGTCAAAGCTATATTTCTCTGTAGTTAACACCTCACTGCTACTGTCCATTTCACTCCTGAATTTCTAGAAATAAGAATAATGTAATTATTGAGCAGCATAATTATTTATTTTATTATAATTATTATTGTATCTTAGCCTACGTTCATCAGGGAAAATTAAGGATTCTAATGGTGAAAGAATTTTTCAAATCGGTCCAGTAGTTTCGGAGCCTATTCAGTCCAAACTAACAAACAATCAAATCTTTCCTCTTTATAATATTAGTTTGTATTATTGTATTTTTGCTTACCGGATGGTTTTTAAGCATCTCCTCAATTTTAGTGGATGACCCAACGGACACAAAATAATCGATTCCACTGCCGCAGCTCTGCATGCATTGTATTTGAGTGTCTTCAGAAAAGGGGACATTGACCTGAAACAGATTTATTGATTTAATTACTGTTAATCTCTATAAAGTATTAAAAAAGTCGCTTCCCGCTGTCTGTCTGTCCCTATGCATGCTTAGAACTTTAAAAACTGCGCAACGTTGACGACCTCTGTGGCGCGGTGGGTGAAGGTCCGCCTGCGACGCAGGAGGTTGCGGGTTCGATTCCCGCCTCGGTACAAATATTTGTACGATCTGCAGATATTTAGATAGGTCGTTTTCTATGTATAGTAAAAAATATCTTATGTAATAATATTGTATTATGTAAGTATATCAGTCACCTAGTACCCATAACACAAGCTCTGCTATGCTTGGGGCTAGATAATGCTGTGTGGATTGTCCAGCATTCTATATTGACCAGATAATTTTGAAAAACCCGGAGAGCCTTGGTACCCCACGGACCTAGGGTATCGACTCCAAGGGGGGCAAATTTGTAGGCTCTGTCGAGACCTGCTTTTTCACTCCAAAATACCTAATGTCAAGTTGGTCTTACCTGTTCAAGAACTTGTCGCAATGTACAACTTTCCCTCGGTAATGTGAACGAAACAAGTCTTTGCTCCCCATCCTGAAGGAATATCAGCATTTGAACGGACTGCGGTTTTCCGGTTTGATCTGAACATCCAAACATAACTTGGCTTGCCGTGTTTTCTGAAACTGACGCATTATTTGATTACATTTACATGATTACACTAGCTTTTGGCCGCGGCTTCGCTCGCGTTATTGGATGCCTACGTCACATAGTAGCTTTATGCATGCAAAGTCTCAGCACGATCGGTTTAAAATTGACACATACAAACTTTCATCCCCTATTTTATCTTCTTGGGGTAGAAGAAATCAAAATCCTTTCTTAGCGGATGCCTACGTCATAACATCTACCTGCATGCCAAATTACAGCCCGATCCGTCCAGTGGTTTGGGCTGTGCGTTGATAGATCACTAATTCACCATGTCAGTCAGTCAGTCACCTTTGAGTTATATATATTTAGATTTACATCGTTACTATGCACGACGTTTATTATAGATAAATGTAGGGTTAAGTTTGAACATAGAACATTGTACAATTATATCTATACTAATAATATAAAGAGGTAAGATTTGTTTGTTTGAATTGAATAGGCTCCGAAACTACTGGACCGATTTGAAAAATTCTTTCACCATTAGAATCCTAAATTTCCCCTGATGAACATAGGCTATAGAATATTTTCTATAGACTATTCAGGCTATAGAATATTTTATGACCGCTAGTAATTTCTATTAAAATGAAATCTCACCTGTATGAGTTTTTATATGTTCATCTAAATTATCTTTACGGTGAAACTTCTTCTCACAAACATTGCAGGCGTATGACCTCTTTTTTTCTTTATGAGTTTTCATATGACGAATCAAATGAGATTTAGAATCAACAACTCTTCCACAAAAAGA
Source organism: Eupithecia pulchellata (assembly GCA_963931895.1). Lineage (NCBI taxonomy): Eukaryota > Metazoa > Arthropoda > Insecta > Lepidoptera > Geometridae > Eupithecia > Eupithecia pulchellata. The sequence goes on along the minus strand of OZ007550.1, from coordinate 753,405 downwards.
ACAGAAGATATTCTTCTTTTGCCTGCGGGATGTATTGATACTAGTTACTTCAACATCAGTAGGAGGTGCTTTGAATTTAGAAGATTCTAGAGAATGCCATTTCTTAAAATGTGAGTCGAGTTTGCTTTTCGCATCAAATAGTTTATTGCAGTTCTTGCAGTTATACCACTTTGTGTCTTTTGTTTTAGTATCTGCATCACTTTCATAAAGTCCCACATCTTTGTTGACACTATCTTCTTCAAATGTAAGTCGACTTTTACTTTGTTCAGGGAAAGATTCATCTACTGCATCATTATCATCCAATTCTGTCACCTCTACTTTGATATCAATACTATCAAGGTCACCATCAATGGTAATCAATGATTCATCAGGTTTGGATTGGTCAATGGTGTTAGAAAGTTCTTCGGAATCTTTATCTTGATGCTCCGAGGTATCTAGTTCTGTGGTCACCTGGGCTTTGATATCAACATCAATAGTAAGTTCATCTTTATTGGTTTCCTGTGCGTCGATGTTAATAAATGGCATAGTGGCTACAGATAAGTTTTGTTCTTTAAGTAGGTTGACCTCATTCATATAATCTTGGGTTATCTGAAATAAACATATTGTTTGTGTTTATTATCTTTAGTCTATAGATTTCCTGTGGGTTGGATTGGTAATGAATGATGTTGGTTCAGTTTTACTGCATCTATTCAATATTAGACACAAGTACATAAATTACAATGACAGTATTATATAATCCTAATTCAGGCTATGCGTGTTCGCGGCGAAGGGATGATGAGTGACTGGTTGGACTCTGCTTTACGAATGAATTTGGTTTCCACTTCTTCCACTAGTGGATAAAAAATTTAAGTGAAGAGAAATCAATAACAACTTATATATTTTTTTACAATTATCTGTATGAAGTTTGACCTGTCTATGTGCTTATTTTGCAAGCCTAAGAAATAAAGTTATTGAATCTGAATCTAATAAGTGTGTAAATAAATATATATTAATCTGGTACACCCTTCCTTTTTTTATATACAATTAATTATTTCCATCCAAAGGTTGCCTGGCAGAGATAGTTTCTAAGCGATAAGGCCGCCCATTGTACTTGTCTTGTGTAATGACTTTTTTATTGTTCTATTTCTGGTGTACAATAAAGCATTTTTGTATTTGTATTAAGGCGCATACAGCACCTAAACTAGCGCCACCACCTACTTTATGTTACATAGTACAGGTGGAAACACTAAGTTGATTTTTTTATACATGTCTGTATGTTAGTAAGGTATTTGTTATAGGCCCTAGAAATAAGATTTTAACCATCAATAACTGTTCTTTTGTTATAAATGAATGAATGATGTTTTGAAATAAACGATTTATTAATTTAATTATTATTAACATAAAGTATTTGATAGTTAATACCTCAAGACCCATCTCGTAAACATGATTGAAGATCTTCGCAGATCTAGCAGCCATTTGAGAGAAGGTATGACATCGTAACAGCTTCTGGTAACAAAAACTGCATAGAGCACCCTCAATGCCATCTCTGGAGCACAACTGAAACAAGTAATTCAAGATATTGTAGAACAAAATTGATGCAGTAGTATCGAATTCTTTATTGCACGATAAATATACAAAACACATTAAGATGTAAAAGGAATAGCAAAGGCGAGCTTAACACTTAAAGTTATAAATGTTGGTGATACATTACATGTGCATAAAAGGGGATACATTATTTAATTTTACCTACTTGTTTAATAGATGACTACTTAATTAAAATACTATAATACTATATAAACCTATGTTGTTCTTAAGCTATTCTATAATTTATAAAAACACATTTATAAATTATATAAATAGGTACATACATAAATATCTATAAATACAGATACAACAGAGTCATGAAGATAATGCTCTTTATAATAGAATAGAAATAGAATATATTTATTTGCAACTCAAACAAAAACATGCGAAAGTAAAATAAAGAAAAATATAAACAAAACATTGACTTTATGCTTGAAATTAAAAGTGAAGGGTCGGTACTATTAGTTACTGAAATCCGAATTCTAAACGTTTTTAAGGTAACTACTGAATTTATAAACCACTAGCGGCCCGCCCCGGCTTCGCACGGGTATTAAACAAAAATTTCAGAAATTATACACACTAAAACGATGGGTTTCACAGTTTTCATACGGATCTTTACTTTTTTTAACAGCATTGGGGTTTTTGACATTGACTCAACATTCCAAAACTGACACTGGCCGTAGAGAAAAAGCAAGCACCGTGCGCTATACAACCTCTTTTTCTATTCTGACGCGCCATAATAGAAAAAGAGGTTGAATATACAGCCCACGGTTCAATTATTGAATTTTTCATGCGGATCCCTAACTTTTTTGAAAATATTATATAGCCTATGTTCATCACGGAAAATTAAGGATTCTAATGGTGAAAGAACTTTTTAACTCGGTCCAGTAGTTTCGGAGCCTATTCAATTCAAACAAACAAACAAACAAACATACAAACAAACAATCAAATCTTTCCTCTTTATAATATTAGTATAGATGACAGATTTTATTTAATCTCTTGAGTTTGATTAATTCTGTTTGCTATCATAAGAAAAATCACAAATGATTACATTGTTTACCTGCGTATTCGCCAGCGTTTCGTATAAATTACGTAGCTTCAAGTTTTTCAAAGAATACAGTCTCGTATTGTCAGAAAGGCAAACTCTACAAACCGAAGACATTTTCCTGTTTTTACTTCGCCAAAACCACTAAATTAAAGACTTGCTGTTAGGGCCATCGATAATATTAATAAACCTGGTTATGGCTCTGGTTTGCCACTTTCTAAATTGCAGGCAAACAGAAAAACAAAAACAAATTACATTTAACTAGATTGAGAAGGGGTAAGGCTTAATTGTAATGAAAAATTAGTGAAAAGTGTAAACTGCGTAGGTGGAAGGAAAGTGGTTTCTGCCTATATAGTTGTTTACTTCAGCTCGAATAAATGTAGTCTATTTACACGTAAATAACTTTTACAAATCTATTTGTCAAGCCAATTGGATTGTCTTCATTGGTCTTCATAGAGCTATATAGCTTATAATATAAAGCTACATATGTTTATTATAAATAAATAGGATTTGGTTATGTCGCGTGGTTAGCTATCCCGCGGGAAGATGACACCGCGATAAAAAGTATCCTATGTTCTTTCTCCCAGTCTAGACAACGTCTGTGCCAAATTTTATCATAATCGGTTCAGTTAAGGCGGAAAGACGGACAGATAGACTTTCGCATTTTCAATATTAAATCACCTGGGTGCTGCATTCAATGCTACGCAGGGTAGAATTAATTCACCTGGCTAAACATAAACGAATTACCCAAACATAAAATAAAAATACATTATAATCTTATGATTCTTGCGTCCTTATCTCTTACGAACTTCTGCTCGCCTAGTACTTTTCAATCTACTTAAACGTTCAGGCCACTAGAGCGGCCCAATAATTTTTCCGGTTGAACGTTCAGGCCGCTAAAGTGGCCCACTTGACTCTCGTCTACAAAATTCATTTTTTGTCTATGTAAACAACATGAAAGTTGCTTAAGCTTGACACTAGATGGTTCTGTAGACAATAACGCACCCACAGAGCCATACCATGGCCAGTTCACAGAAAAAAGAAATATTTGTTTATCTTCACGTTGCGTCATCAATGACGTCATTGTATGATCCTTGTGTGTGAAACGGAAGTATGTAGAAATCACATTATGATTTCTATCCCAATGTATTAGTGGGCCGCTCTAGTGGCCTGAACGTTTAAGTGGATTGAAAAGTACTAGGCGAGCAGAAGTTCATAAGAGATAAGGACGCAAGAATCAAAAGATTATAATGTATTTTTATTTTATGTTTGGGTAATTCGTTTATCTTAAGCCAGGTGAATTAATTCTACCCTGCGTAGCACTTAATGCACCCAGGTAATTTAATATTATAAATGCGGAAGTCTATCTGTCCGTCTTTCCGCCTTAACTGAACCGATTATGATGAAATTTGGCACAGACGTTGTCTAGACTGGGAGAAAGAACATAGGATACTTTTTATCGCGGTGTCATCTTCCCGCGGGATAGCTAAACACACGACATAACCGAGTCCTATTTTTTATTATAAAGAACAATGGCAGGTCTCCATACTAAGAATTGTCTGGGATCAAATTGAAGTGTACCGGAATGTCTTAACAAAATTAATAATGTTAAACACCAATTTAAAATACTATTCTAACCATTTTCGACGCATAAGAAGTCGCGGGCAAAAGCAAGTAATCACTACATAGTATAAAACAAAGTCGCTTTCTCTGTCCCCAGGTTTACGGTTTTAGAAATTTATTTCTTAAAAGAATATACATTCACTTATAGAGAAATACCGTAATCTTAACTAAACATGCAGAGCGGACATAGATTGTATGTTATAAGATCCATATTTTGTTAGTAAAAAATAACATAAAAAAGTGTAAATTGTTAGTTATAAGTTATAACTAACAAAATATGGATCTTGGTTATCCGAAATAAAATATATTTTTTATTTTTTTTTATTGGTAGGCACGCAACTTATTCCTTTATGAATCCATGTAACACGAAAAATAACACACTAAATAACAATTATAAATTTACGGATTTGAGTATCCCTGATTGATTTAAATGGAAACATTCCAGACTCACCTTGCGTAGAGCATTATGTATCTAAAAGCGGGTAGATCGGTGTATTGTTTCCTATATCCCTAAATATGTATGCTTAAATCTTTAAAACTACTCAACGGATTTTGATGCGCTTTTTTTTATTAGATAGAGTGATTCAGGAGGAAGGTTTTTGTATTAGGATCGGGCCCGTGCGAAGCCGGGGCGGGTCGCTAGTAAAATAATAAACAATAAAAGTGATAAATAACATTTATTTCACACTTGTGTTTATCTTAACTTTGAGTTAATATTAAATATTGCAGATATTTTTAAATTTAGTAAGGCGTGCTTATTTTCAAAATTCATCATTTTCAAAAGGATGGTCTTTGTGGCCGAGGGATCTGAAAAAAAGATGAAATATTAATTTAAATAATAAGAAACACAAAACAATAAAACAGATTTTTCGATTTTACAATCCACACCGCTTCATCTAGCCCCAAGCTAAGCAGAGCTTGTGTTATGGGTACTAGATGACTGATATACATAATACAATATTATTACATATGATATTTTGACTTATACATAGAAAACGACCAGAACACTCGCATCTGCAGATCGCACAAATAATTGTCATGAGGCGGGAATCGAACCGCAACCTTCTGCGTCGCAGGCGGACCTTCGCCGCGCCACAGAGGTCGTCAAAATAAATTTTATTTATTCATTATTATTATTATTATTCTGCTCGCAGATGCTGGATGCGACAAGCTGAAGACAGGGCGCTATGGCGCTCATTAGGGGAGGCCTATGTCCAGCAGTGGGCTAATGTGGGATGATGATGATGTTGATTATTACTATTTACTATCTAAGGAATACTCACGCTTGCATAGGCACAAGGCGTCCATTACAGTCGAAGCTGTCAATCAAATCCAAGTCTTCCTGCGACAGCTTAAAGTCGAAAACGTCGAAGTTCGACGCGATGCGCGACTTAGTCACGGATTTAGGGATCACGATAAGTCCGCGGTCGATCTGGTATCTGGGAATAAATAAATATAAAAAATAAAAAGGAAAGTAATAACTGGAATAAATCGCTATAAGCGATAAGGCCGCAACCTCCATGGCCATAGATTAAGTTGACTTTAGTATTTAATTATTTATATTCTATTAGTGGTCCGCCCCGGCTTCGCACGGGTATTAAACAAAAATTTCAGAAATTATACACACTACACGATGGGTTCACAGTTTTCATACGGATCCCTTACTATTTTAGCAGCGGAGCCATAATAGAAAAAGAGGTTGAATATATCGCGCACGGTTTAATTATTGAATTTTTCAGGCTATATAATATTTTCAAAAAAGTTAGGGATTCCAACATTTTTTTTTTAAATATTATATAGCCTATGTTCATCACGGAAAACTTAGGATTCTAATGGTGAAAGAATTTTTCAAATCGGTCCAGCAGTTTCGTACAAATTACATAGAGAGATATTTTTTATCTATACTAATATTATAAAGAGGAAAGATTCGATTGTTTGTATGTTTGTTTGTTTGAATTGAATATGCTCCGAAACTGGACCAATTTGAAAAATTATTTCACCATTAGAATTCTAAATTTTCCGTGATGAACATAGGCTATATAATATTTTCAAAAAAAAAATAGGGTTACGCATGAAAAAATATTTTTTTGTTAAATACATATAGACAAATATTTATAATATACTTCTTAGAATTTTTAAAATTTTTTCTTTTACTTATATATATATAAATATAGTAAGTACCAATATTCAATCTCACCTGATGAGCACCTGAGCCACGGTTTTCTCCAGCCTATCAGCGATCGCTTTCAACTTGGGGTCCTCCATCAGCTGAGGGTCCCCAGGCTTAGCCCAGGGCCTGTCTGGGGACCCCAGGGGGGAGTAGGCTGTGATCTTTATCCCCCGGGCTTCGCAGAACGAGATCAGACGGCGCTGGTTCAGGTAGGGGTGGCATTCGATCTGGGGACAAAATGAAATATAAATTAATAAATAAATATCTATAATCTTGGGTACACTTCCAACTGGTATTGATATGGATCAGTTGAGCTACCTGTAGTTTGTTCGCAACAGTCTGCAGTTAGCTCAATTGTTTCAATTGTAAATACTAGTGTTTTTTTTTTTTTATTTAGTTAGATCATTGTAATTTATTTGTTAATAAAGGCTTTGCCAATTTAAAAAAATAAATAAATAAGTAATAAAATCTTTTATTTCGGATTTCATTGATCCATAATTTGTTATTAAACTACTAGACCGTCACTGGAAGCTTTTATATGAGAAAGCACATACGTTTCCGTCGATTTTGACTAGTTCTTACCAGTTTGCTTGCTAGTACATCCGGCTCCAGTGGCGACACCTAGCGGCCGCGCGCCAATTTTGTCTTCGCAAAATGAACAGCGCCATTTTTTATCATTGGCGTTTCGTTTTCCGTCGAAGCAACTTGTGCGCAGCAGCTCTGGCTCTAGCTCTATTGCACTATACCTACAGTGATACTAAAAGTATATCGTAAAGTAATACGAAGAAAAACTGTAAGTTTTTGAATTTTTATTTTTAGTTGAAAATATCTTGAGATTTTTTATCGACCGTGTTCGTAAGGAATCTCTTTTGATATCAAATTTTTTTCCGTTATATTAGAAAAATTTATCATTTTAATTTTGCAACTACTGTCCCGTTGCAGTACAAAGACCATCACACGATGTTCTATGATTTTTGATGTAAACTTTACGATTTATAACGGCTAAGATTAAACGGATTTTCCGTTCGGATCTCTTACTTGAAGTAAGTACTGATCATTTAATTTAAATAATTTACCGGTTTGTGTTCGATGTTTTCGGTTTGCTAGTTCTCAAATAAGTCTATCAAGATTTATTTACTTAATTTACCAGACTGTGTTCGGTAAATTCTGTTTTGTGGGATCTCGGATTCTAAATTTGTACGTGATCTTTATTTTTTACCGGTTTAGGACCGGTAGGTAGTACTTCTAATAATTTTGGAAGAAAATCAAGGATGAGTTTGTATAAACATTTTTTACTAATTGTATTTTAAAATTACAGTTTATAGCTGTTCATAAAAGAACCTGCTGTAGATGCAGCAGGCCCGAACGACGCTGCTGCTGCAACCGTCTCGCCGTTGTAAGGCGAAACACGCTGTACACAGCGCGTTGCAACGCGATCCAACAGTAAGCAAACTTGTCGAGGATATGAGTGAGCTCCTAAGTTTTATAAGTGGTTTATTTGCCCGACAATCGGGTCTTTGTGCTATTATCGTGAGGTATCTATCTTTTGAGACGTTAGTCTTATACGATCAGAAAGACGTCACTGACGTACAATGTCTTGACAAAGCCAGCATTTTGCAACGCGCGATAATGTCGCAGAGGGTACCTACACAGAAAATCTGACGGTTGGAGTGGAGTTTACGGGACGCAGGACTTAGAAAATTTTCGACGAATTTTTTTATGTATATATAACATGTATTTTTTTTTATGGCTACGTAAAGAGGGTCACTAGGGGTGCAACTTTAGTTCAGGTGATCTACCCCAAAGTTCAATGACCTCGGCGCTAGAGGTCAAAGTATGTCGTTCAGTTTAAAGGCGAAAAAGACTTAGAAAAATTTCGAAAGATATTTTTTTTGACGTATATATAACACATGTTTTTTCTTATGGCATCGTAAAGAGGGTCACTAGGGGTGCAACTTTAGTTCAGGTGATCTACCCCAAAGTTCAATGACCTCGGCGCTAGAGGTCAAAGTATGTCGTTCAGTTTAAAGGCGAAAAAGACTTAGAAAAATTTCGAAAGATATTTTTTTTGACGTATATATAACACATGTTTTTTCTTATGGCATCGTAAAGAGGGTCACTAGGGGTGCAACTTTAGTTCAGGTGATCTACCCCAAAATTCAATGACCTCGGCGCTAGAGGTCAAACTGTGTCCGATACAGATACCGATACAGAGCATTCCGATAAGAGTTGATTAGGTTCAATTTGAGTGGCGGATCCGATACAGAGTACCCCGACTCCACGTGGTCTTGTGCGTGGCGCCCCTAGAGTGTATATAATAAGCCGGAGGCGCGAAGGGAGTGCAGCCTCCGCCAGCCGTAACAAGAGACAGGCACCGCGCGAGCCACAGCGGCTGAGGCTGGTCGCCGAAGGCGACCAAAAAGCCGAAGCTGCGGAGGTGAGCAGTGGTGCCTGTCCCTTGTTACGCAATGGCGGAGAGGCTGCACTTCCCGCAGCGCCGGAGCTATCGCGATCCTGAAACTTTCCGGCATCGACTCCAGCAAAAACCAACGTTTTTACAAAAAAGGTCAGTGACCTTGACCTCAAAGGTCACTGACTTTGTGTTCGAAAATTATTAATTTAACTTTCCGGCATCGACTCCAGCAAAAACCAACGATTTTACAAAAAAGGTCAGCGACCTTGACCTCAAAGGTCACTCACATGTGCTCGAAAATGATTAATTTAACTTTCCGGTATCGACTCCAGCGAAAACCATCGTTTTTACAAAAAAAGTTCAGTGACCTTGAGGTTAATGACTCAAGGTCACTTATCTAAGGTGCATTGAACCTTAGGTCAAAGGTCAATGACCTTGACCTTGAAAAAAAAAACATAAATTTTTTGCGTCCCGTAAACTCCACAGTGACCAATCTGACCGTAGAACATAAACTTCTGCAACCTTGAGCAAAGGCAAGCGTTGATTTTAATTACTTGCTCGACTATTTGTAAAAAGATTACCTTCATAATCTTGCATCACAGTTAAGGTTCTAGTAAGCATTTACTCTCTTATGTAAAAGTTTCAATTTAAGAATACCCGCATCAAAATATTTATTTGAAATGCAACTATTCACGGCACTTTTTGAAAAATCAATAAATCAAACAACACTACCTACTATTAGCTATTAATAATTTATTCAAAAATTAACTTTTTGAAAATTTTTCTAATTTTTTACTACATTTCAATTTAATTTGTTTATGAGCTTAATTTTAAGCGTAAAGTGATTGATTTGATTTTTGATTTTGCAAATGCTGGGTGGTAAACATTTTTGCCCTATGAATACTTTTGGTCAGATAAACTTGATCAAGTTTCTAGCAGCCCAGTTACGGGGACTGAGTACCGTAAAGGGGGCACAGCTTACACACACCAGAAGAACCACAAGGTGCATTTTATAGGTATAATGCCTACGGTAAAATACCCTCGCGGGGTTGATAAAAAATTATAACCTACAGTGGTCAAACCTAATCAAGGTTCTAGCCGCCCCTCGCGGGGGCGGAACTTACGCACACCAGAAGAACCACAAGGTGCATTTTATAGGTATAATGCCTACAGTAAAATACCCTCGCGGGTTGTTAAAAAATTATAACCTCTACAGAAGTCAAACCTAATCAAGATTCTAGCCGCCCCTCGCGGGGGCGGAACTTACGCACACCAGAAGAACCACAAGGTGCATTTTATAGGTATAATGCCTATAGTAAAATACCCTCGCGGGGTTGATAAAATAATAACCTCTGCAGAGGTCAAACCTTATCAATCTAGCCGCCCCTCGCGGGGGCAGAGCTTACGCACACTAAAAGAACCACAAGATGCATTTTATAGGTATAATACCTCTGTAAAATACCCTCGCGGGGTTGATAAAATAATAACCTCTACAGAGGTCAAACCTAATCAAGGTTATAGCCGCTCCTCGCGGGAGCAGAGCTTACGCACACCAGAAGAACCACAAGGTGCATTTTATAGGTATACTTCTTACAATAAAGTACCCTCACGGGGTTGATAAAATTATAATGCAGCATGCATAATAACCTCTTCAGAAGTCGGTTGGAAAGTGACTAATGTACCTAAGAAAAAGCGCTTGAAAACAGTGGGCTCCTTTCATGGCAAAGGCTCGCAACCCAGCCATATACATGGTCCAGGCTGCTCCAATGCTCCTGGACACTATGGGTAACCAAAAAAGGAACGGTCCAGGCTGCTCTTATGCTCCTGGACACTATGGGTAACCAAAAAAGGAACGGTCCAGGCTGCTCTTATGCTCCTAGACACTATGGGTAACCATAAAAGAAACCAATAAAACCAACACATTTCAAGCATACCTACATAAACACATAGGTACCAGTTGTCATCACGGGCACATTCCTTTATGATCAGAATTAAAATATTTCTGTATTCAATTCGAATCAAATTTATTAATTTTTCTCTCACATAAGGTAAGTAACTTATTACTAGAATACATTATTGCAAGCAATATTTCCTATTGCTGACATTGTGAGAGATGGTGCCTGCTTTAAGGTCACCAGAACCGTATATATAATACACAACAGGTCGGAACGAATTGTGGGGGTGCCCCAAAAACGTACCTATATATCTACAATTTCCTGTAGTACAATGTATCAAAATGTCGATAAAATATAATAAATAGACCAATAATTCTGGACAGTCCACACGTAATCCAGGTTCAATTTAAGCAGAGCTGGGGTTATTGCACGAAGCCTGGGTCCAAGAACTTGGCAACCGGATCTCAGACCAAGAAAGAAATTATCTATTTGGGTATTTTGTGTAATAAATCATATTTTATTATTACTTGGAATAAAAGGCCTTAGTTTTATATAGAAAATTATTGGATTTTTGAATGGCTCATGTTTTGTCATTAAAGGGGCAGGCCTAATCGCCGACAGTTGATGATGTTACTAAATTTGTGATCTATAGTTTCGTGGCACCTAGGTACCCGGTTCTTTCTAAATTCATGAAGGTAGACTCGAAAGTGCATAAACATTTCCCGACTGCTACATTATGCACCACCCACAAAATTTCTGGTAACAGATGCTTTGGATCAGACATGTTCATGAAGAGACAAACAAACCATGTTTCTGCCATGTGTGTAGCCACGATAAGACAAACTCCTCTACTGCAATCTAAAATAAATGTTAGCTATACTAGATTTTAGTATAATTATGCACTTCAAAGCCAGGCATATCATAACGTCTCACACGGTTCACAACTCATACAGTGTGACAATCATACTGCAGTAGTTCATGTGCTAATATAAAAGAGAGGCCTGAAATCATTACCGTTTACGAAAATAACGTATCAAATTTAAATTTAGTCGATCGAGCATCAAATTTAGCATAGAATATTTGAACACAAGTTCAACAATTATTACGACCACTTGTCTTGTGTCGTGTAGATACTCCCGAAGTGGCATCTACTGCCAGTATTATTGTGTATAGGTACAGTATTTAAAACGTAGGGAGCTCCGATGCCCTGTTCATAAAGATTGGCCTTAAACCGCGCATGCTGTTTAAATTACGAGTATGAGATCTAGATTCAGTTTAAAGTCGCATTCAGTGCTCCTTGCAGTAACCCTTATGTTGACCATCATTTATGATTCGTAAAATGTTGATTTAAATGCATCAAACATACTGGATAAGGGAAAAAAGATTTTACTCGAGGACCTTGTAGCCCAAAGGCTGGTGGTTCCATTAGTGCTGAGAAAATTAAGGGTATACTCTGAAAGGCGAGAACATCATTCTCGCGGCTTGAAATATATGGTGGTCTTAAAAATTATAATCATCAGCCTATAACTGTCCGCTGCTGGATCTCAAGGCCTCCCCTAATGAGCGCCATAGATGACTTTATCGATCATTTGGGGGTTATTGCCCATAATCCCCACGCTGGGCACGTGGATTAGGGATCACAGTACAGTGGACTCCTGATCTGCATAGGGTGCTGCTGCCTGGCGTGTCTCCCTTAGTCGACTCTTACGACATTCATGGGAAGCGTTGAGGTGTTTAAATTCTATGCCTGCACCACACGGCAAGTTTTAAAATAATAGAACACTAAACTCATTATTTTTCTTTATTAAGATGTCGACTTATGAGATAATTTGGAAACGTTAATGGTCTAATGCTATTTACTAATGTACCTACGTACAAAACCAGTAAGGGTGCATAATTGGCCCTGTCGAGTTTATATATTTCCGGTTTATATGCATAAATGAACATGCAATAAACAAATCTGATCTTTCAACCTTATGTAACGCAGGCAATACTTCTTGTCATTGGGTTATCATGTTTTGGTAAAAATGTTTTGAAGCGCTTGCTTTAAAACTTAAAGATCCAAACCAAACTTCATCTTTGGGTTATAATATAAGTTAACCAGTTTTATTCAGAACATGAATACAAATTACATGTACAATATTTTTCAAGTAGGTATCTCGTATACCTACCGTGTTATTTACTCCTGCTCTGCTCAGGTAGACGCACTTTACGTTGCATAGTCATGGTAGTATTATTTTTGGCCTTGCCTAAGACGTGGTGGTTAACTTTTTCTAAAAATTAACAACTATGATTTGATACGCGTCAGTAAATGAACTATAGGTACTAGTAACATCAGATAAACATTACATTCCAAGGTTTAAGTCGCAACTGTTACAATAAGAGTAGCTAAGCCAGCATCACGTACTCGGCTGGTGTTACGGCAGGCAGCCCCACGTAACAACCCATCACTCGACTATATTTTGGAAAGAGGGAATAATTGGCGGGCCGCCAACACTTCTCAAAAGATTTTATAGGCGAGGTATATTTAGGCGAGAAGTTATCGATACCTACGTAACAAAATAAGTTAAATAGATTTGTTAAATTCCGCTGAGGGATTTGTCTATTTAAGGCCCTTTCAGCTTAAAGGCTCAAGTGAAATAACTATATTTATCATATATAATCTTGTTTTAATCAAGAATTACATGCTTTTTCAAATAACGTAAAAAGAGATTTTCACAACAGACATTCTGTCTGTTGTTTGATATTATCTCATCACATTGGCGCTATTCCCTCACACTATACAAGTGGCGACACCAGGCGAAAACAAACAGATCTCATATAAAAGCTTCCAGTGACGGTCTAGTAGTTTAATAGAAGCGTTTTACCTGAAATAAAACGCATATTAAAATACTTACCTCACTGGAAGCTTTACTTTTAATTCTGCCTGGTGAAACTTGCAATGATAAAAAATGGCGCTGTTCATTTTGCGAAGACAAAATTGGCGCGCGGCCGCTAGGTGTCGCCACTGGAGCCGGATGTACTAGCAAGCAAACTGGTAAGAACTAGTCAAAATCGACGGAAACGTATGTGCTTTCTCATATAAAAGCTTCCAGTGAGGTAAGTATTTTAATATGCGTTTTATTTCAGGTAAAACGCTTCTATTAAATTTTTAAATTAAATTACTATTAAAATAAACCAAATCAAATACATAATGCCCGACAATCCACACAGCAGATTGCTGTGTGGAGCCCCAAGCTAAGCGGAGCTTGTGTTATGGGTACTAGATGACTGATATACATAATACATAGATAGATATTTTTTATTATACGTAGAAAACGACCAGAACACACTGAACAAATATCAGCAGATAGTACAAATATTTGTCCCGAGGAGGGAATCGAACCCGCAGCATCCTGCGTCGCAGGCGGACCTTCGCCCACCGCGCCACACAGGTCGTCATTTATTTATGTTATGTATTTTTTTTTTTGGGAAAAATTACAGCTATAAAATTACAAAACAATAAATATAAATCTAATATTATATAGAGGAAGTTATAAAGAGAATGATTGTTTGTTTGTTTTTGGATTGAATAGGGTCTTTACTGGACCAATTTGAAAAATTATTTCACCATTAGAATCCTAGATTATTAATAATAATTATGAATATTAAAAAAAACTAAGGATCTGTAATTAATAAAACTTCTAATAATATAATATAACCCAATGTGTGAAAAAGTTTGTAATTATTGAATTATTTTTTAAATACTTTATTTAGATAATACTATTACTAATAATAGTATAAAGAGGAAAGATTTGATTGTTTGTTTGAATTGAATAGGCTCCGAAACTACTGGACCGATTTGAAAAATTCTATCAACATTAGAATCCTAAATTTTCCCTGATGAACATCGGTTATAGATATTTTCAAAAAAGTTAGGGATCCGTATTCAACTTCTTTTTTATCCTTGAGGGTCGCCTCGAAAATAGACTATAGAATATTTTCAAAAAGTTAAGTATGAAAACTTCAATAAAGTAACGCAATATGTGAAAAAAAATTATAATTTTTGAAATTTTCGTTAAATTCCCGTGCGAAGCCGGGGCGAACCGTTATTTTCTGTATATATTATTATTTTATTTATATATTATTTGATTCTTACCTGATTGACGACAGGTTTCACCGTAGCCGCTTCCAAAACCCTGGTGACTTGCTTCGCGTTGAAGTTGGACAGACCCAGGCTGAAATACAACAAATAAGGTTTTATTACAACATTTGGATGGATTATCATGAATATGCTGGTTTTGCCGCAGTTTTTGCGGTTTGGTAGTTCGACTGATAGTTAAATAATATCGCAAAATAATTCGATTTCGTCGATACAAAAAAATTCTATACAGTGTGTCCCACAGCTATGCCACATGCATGAACGTACCTTAAATATTGTAGATGGAATATTTTGCTGAAAGAATACATTATTTGAATTTAAAAAACAATTTCGCAGTCTTCCTGTTATTTCTGAGTTTATGTTATTTAGCAAAAAATAATCCTTACGATGAAGCCTTTCGATCGGTATGATAAAGTTACTGGGTAATTATTTTTCCCGTGTAACGCGTTCGATTCCCGGTTCAAGCATGTAACTGTTTAAAAATCTATGAATGCAGTTTAAATTGTTTTTTAAATTCAAATAATGCATTCTTTCAGTAAAATATTCCATCTACAATATTTAAGGTACTTTTCCTCCATGTGGCATAGCCGTGGGACGCCCTGTATATTCTAGATACTAATATTATCAAATCTATGAACGATTTGATTGTTTTAATTGAACAGGCTCCGAAACTACTGGACCGATTTGAAAAATTCTTTCACCATTAGAATCCTAAATTATCTGTGATCAACATAGGCTATATAATATTTTCAAAAAAGTTAGGGATCCGCATGAAAAATTAAATTTTAGTTAAATAACCGTGCGAAGCCGAGGCGGACCGATAGTAAAAAATATAACCAAACTACCCTCACCTGCAAATAAGTCCCTCAGCCTGCAGAGGTTCCAGAGCCTTCCACGTGTCGACATAGTCTACGTCAGAGAACAGGGTCTTCCCGGACGCGTCCTCGGGGAACAGTGAGTCGCCTTCCTACAGGGATAAGGTTCAAATTAGCATGATCAAAATGATACTTGCCCGCGGCTACGCTCACGTTAGGGGATGCCTACGTCATAGTACCTTATGCATGCAAAGTTTCAGCCCGATCGGTTTAAAATTGACAAACTTTCATCCCCTATTTTATCTTCTTGGGGTAGAATAAATCAAAATCCTTTCTTAGCGGATGCTACGTCATAAAATCTACCTGCATGCCAAATTTCAGCCCGATCCGTCCAGTGGTTTGGGCTGTGCGTTGATAGATCACTATGTCAGTCAGTCAGTCACCTTTGAGTTATATACACGGTGTAACAAAATATGTGTACTAAGCGAAAGGGGGTGAATTTCCACCCCCCAGGGGACCAACTTTTGTTCCACGACTTTTCGAATTTCGATCGGTATTTTGGAAAAAACTGCATCAAAGTTTCAACATGGACAGCTGATTTTTTACGAAGTGACAACCCTAAAGGCAGCGGATTCTTGTACCTGTGACAATGACGTCAGTATGGTCATAGATGTAGAGTAATAGATAGCTAGATAGATAGATAAGGTAGTCTCCCGCCCCGCCATAGCTGAACTCAACGAAGATAAATACCTACCTAACTGCAGTGGTAGTAGGTATGTATAGGTTACCCAGATAAGGAAATAAAAGAAGGAAAAAAAAAATAAAAAAAATAGTATAATTAAAATAGGAATTTTAAATTTTCTCCCCCCCCCCCCCCCCACAACTGATCACCATTGGGGTCTGAAACCTCCCCCTTCGGCTTAGTACACATATTTTGTTACACCTTGTATATTAAGATGTCCCCTAGCATGGCATTGTTCTATGATATAATAGTTCTAGAGACTTCCACGTGTCGACATAGTCTACGTCAGAGAACTGGATTTTACCGGACGCGTCCTCGGGGAATCGTGAGCCGCCTTCCTATAGGGATAAGGTTCAATTTAGGATGATCGAAATGTGAACTCCATTATACATAGGTATAAATAAATAACGCTGGATACGCAATCCACAGAGCATCTAGCCCCAAGCTAAGCCGAGCTTGTGTTTTGGGTACTAGATGACTGATATACATAATACAAATTAAATATATAGATATTTTTCATAATTATATATAGAAAACAACCAGAACACCCCGAAAAAATATCTGCAGTTTGTACTAACATTAGTCCCGAGGCGGGAATCGAACCCACAACCTCCTGCGTCGCAGGCGGACCTTCACCCACCGCGCCACAGAGGTCGTCGATAATTGTCAGACACATATCATCTTGAGATTACCTTATGGAACTTACCTTGTACATACGAGTATGACTGAGGCCAATGTATAAGGTTCAGTAGGCCAAGCACGGGGATTGTTCTCTAGGGTAGAATAGACAATAATGACATCGCATCGCCATACATTGCGTACATTATTGAAGTTGAATAAATTATTTCAAATCATTTACGCATTCGATGACAAAGTGACGTCATTTTTCTCTATTCTACCTTAGACAAGAAAGCCCGTGCTTGCCCTACTGGTCCAAATAAAAATAAATAAATAATAAATACTGCAGCCCTAGATTAACCACAGAGGTCGTCGTAGATAATTGTCAGCCTTTATTCACTATCGCCAATCCCAACGTGTGACACAAATATGACAAGACAGCGGCGTGGAATCGAACAAAATCGTATTTACAAGACATTGTGACGTCACACGGTTTGAGCATGGAATCTCCTATTTAATTGAGAATAAGGTAATCTCAAGGTAATATGCATTGTGGTGGGGCCACAATGCATATTACCTTGAGATTACCCTAATTCTTCGCTTCAACAACAAAACTCCAAGTGAGTTGCAAAAATTATCTATAAACAAATTCAAACGGATTGTCAAAAGTATTCTTTGCAAAAAGGCTTACTATAAAATATCAGATTATCTAGACGACAAAAAAGTTTGGGACGAATTTTGCTCCAACTCTAAAACTAACAATCTAACAAGGTAAAGGTTTCTAGTTCGCTTCTTTACTTTACCTTAAAAAAAATTAAGTGAACAATGAATCAAAGTGATCACTTTATTTCCCATTTGTATTTCTTATTTAACTTGTATTTTGTGACGTGTCCAAGAGTCCTGTAAGGTCTAAAGGAAATAAAGCACTTTGATTTTGATTTTGATGGCATCATGTACACTTTATGAGTAATTAACAAATGAAATATGCTTAAAATAAGCGACAATATGCGGTCTTATCGCTCAAGATCATCTCTCCCAGACAACCTTGAATGGATAGGATCGTTGGATTGTATCTCCTCTAGCATAGGCATTGTTCTCTGATATTTAGGGATCCGTATGAATATTTCAATAACGTAACCCAATTGTATATATGTGTGTGTGTGTAGAAATTTGAAATTTATAATTTTTGAAATATTGTTAAATATTCGTGCGAAGGAGCCGTGTGGTGGCTGCATAGAATTCCACCACCCCAACTCTTCCCGTGGGTGTCGTAAGAGGCGACTAAGGGACACACACCGGGGGGCGGGCAGCAGCGCCCTCTGCAGAACAACTCCACCGAACTGCGATCCCCAACCCGCATGTCAGCGTGGAGATTATGGGCAATAGCCCCCAAATGATGAGTAATGCATTCTATGGCGCTCATTAGGGGAGGCTTATGTCCAGCAGTGGACTATCATAGGCTGTTGATGATGATGATGATTCGTGCGAAGCCCTAACTTACTTTGTATGCCTGAGGCCAGTGTATCAGGTACAGGTCCAAATACTGGAGGCCGAGATTGTTGAGCGTCGCTTGCAGGGCTCCGCGCACCAGCGCGGGCTGGTGGAACGTGTTCCACAGCTTCGAGGTGATGAAGAGATCCTCACTGGAACGGGAGACAGGATACATAATAATATAATAAGTATAACTTTATTGATTTTTGGGCTAGATTATGCTGTGTGGATTGTCTGGCATTATTTATTTATTTATTTATTTATTTACAGTAGAGCCTCGATAATCCGTACCCAGGCTAATCCGAACGTCGCTATTATCCGAACTGCCAATTCCCCCGCCCGCATGTACAGTGCGCGTCAGAATTAAGTACCCCCCTTGTATACAAACTATTTTCGACTACTTTTAATTCCCCTGTAACTTGTCACAATTTTTCACATGCAAAAATTTATCAGGCCGCCGCTCAGGATCGAACTGCCATTCCATAATACTCAAAGTCTGAAATTGCCAACAATAACAACTATTGTGTCCCACATACATTGAAATTAGGGGGGTACTTATATGTGACGCGCACTGTACGTACCTGCTCCCCGCTCGCGACGCCATGATGCGATGTTTTCTGCAGTCACGAGAGCTCTTTCGACGTGTTGACGCTACTTTGATGATTCTTCTACGGAAAATGTCAAGAAAATTCCCCATTCGCAAGCTATAACAGCACTTAACACTTGCATGGATTGGGCTGACGAAAATGACCTCTCGCTATCGGAAAAGATGTTCCTTCGAAAATTGAGGGATAAAGCTTTTTTTTGGTCAATAAATAGAACCCGCCAAACTAAAATAGATCAGTTTATAACAAATTAAACGTATTTTGTATAAAAGAAGTTTAATATACATAATTTTCGAAATAGAAACTTGTTTTTTTCTTCTTCTTTTTAACAAACTATAATCCGAACACTCTGTTAGTCCGAACAGGGGTTGTTTTTTGGTAGTTCGGATTATCGAGGCTCTACTGTATTAATCTTTATTTCGACGACCTCTGTGGCGCGGTGGGCGAAGGTCCGCCAGCGACGCAGGAGGCGGGCTCGGTTCCCGCCTCGGAACAAATATTTGTACGATCTGCAGATATTTGTTCAGGGCGTTCTGGTCGTTTTCTATGTATAATAATAAATATCTATACTGTATTATGTATATAAGTCATCTAGTACCCATAACACAAGTAAAGTCTCCTATAATTTTTTTTGACAGATATTTATTAAATACACGTCCGAAGCCGGGGCATACCGCTATTTATTTATAAGTAACTCTCATTAGGACTCCCCACCACAGTAGATAGATAGATACATAGATCATTCTTTATTTCATAAAGAACAATGGCAGGTCTCCATACTAAAAATTGTCTGGGATCAAATTAAAGCGTCCCGTAATGAAAAAAATGTTAAAAGATTTGGCGTTAGCTCCAGAATCTATAAATGAGACTATTTTCTTTGGGGAAAGCCGGAAAAAAAAGATTTCAGTGTTTGAATTTTTTGGTTATGAATGAACATCAAACAATATTTGTCTATAAAACATCGCAGATTGAAATCAAATCATAAAGAAATGGATAATGTGGTTTGGTCTTGAGTTTGGTCTTATCAATTAGACCACGCCACCTTAAATATTCGAAATGAGAAATGATAAACAAAATGAGCAAAACAAATTCTAAACTTCTTGTATGTTTACGAAAGCTGGGCGTGTATTAAAAAAATGTATCTACCTACTTGCCCCGTAAACACAAAAAACTGAGGATTTTAATAAATACCTAATGTTGGATAATCCACACAGCATCATCTAGCCCGAAGCTAAGCAGAGGTTGTGTTATGTTATGAGTTCCTACTAGATAACTTATATATATAGGTACTTAAAACAATATATATAGGTATACCTACATTAATAGATATTTTTTTATTTTACATAGAAAATGCCCATGCACTAGCCAGACACAGGGCAGTATCAATCAAATCAGTCCATAAACAGTCCAGGTCGGGTGTAAATACGTATGTAAATACGTCGCCTGTGGCTTCCGTAATTCGGGTAAAAATAAATAGAAAACCAAAATATAAACACAAAACACAGCAGAGATGAAAAACGCCGAAGTCTCGGAAGGATTCTGTCAAAGAGAATAAAACCACTACGTTCTAGATTCTGAGGCGTCTTGACCTCAGAAAAACGATTGTCTATGGAAGTGCCCTAAGCATGTACTTTCCTTGGATACCTATGTAAACAAATCGGTAGAACAACATGGCGGATTAGGGATGTTCACTTGTTCGTCTAGTCGATAACATTATATCGATGGACGAGCTTGTCTTTTTAATCGACATCAAAAAAGGAAAGGTTCTATGTTCAACTGTATATTTTTTTTGTATCAATGAGGGCTACCGTTTTTGTACTCACCAGTTGGCGCCACTGTAAAGTAAGGTCAGAACGAAGTTACTTATAGGCGACGGGAAAATAAATTTAAATACATTTTTAAGCGATTCAGCGACCCGCCCCGGCTTTGCACGGAAACCTCTTAAATTGTCAGTGTTCCTCTACTATATTATGCATGTATTATACATGTAAACCTACCTCTTGAATCACTATCTATTTAAAACAACCGCATCCAAATCCGTTGCGTAGTTTTAATGATTTAAGCATACATAGTTCCCTATGGACAGACAGACAGCGGGATGCGACTTTGTTTTATACTACCTATGTTATGAAGAGCGCATTTCTGAAGTGGTCCCATTGGAAGAAAGTCAGGATCTGATGGTGGGATCCCGGAGAAATCGAAGGAAACCCTCATTTTCGGAATTGGAGCTGGATCCGAGAGTTTACTGGAAGTGAAGCAGGAGCAGGATATGTAATAAAACACTGTTTTAACTGTATTGATCGCGTATATTTTGTATTTTGTTATAACCTGACGTTTTGGAAGCTTTTCTGATTTGAATGCACTCTCTTCAAAGTGCGATGTGCAAACATGAATGTCTTGAGTTCCTGGCCGGATATTTTCTAAGCCAATATTTTCTTACGATTCCCTCCGCCGGCTTTCGTTTCTTGGTAAACTAAAACAAGAAAAAATACGTAACTTATTAAGGTCAACACATCATCAGTGGTTTTGTGTCCGGTGGTCTTGTGTGGAGAGGTTCAAGTCCGTTAAGATGGACTTGCACCTCTAAGGTCAACACGGGGCAGTGTGTCATATTTTTGTCAAAGTTTATTTTGAATCCAAAAATGGTTTTCAAATGGTTTTCGTAATAAAAAAGTCCTCTACACTTGCCCAATAGTTATACTTAGGTACCCATACTGACCTTACCTAATTTATCGATAACGTTCGATGTTCGATGATGTTCAACACTAGCACCGGTTTTTATGTCTGCGATGTGAATGAAATATTGAGAATATTGCGGGTTTCTACAGCTCACAATAAAGATGATTCAAAATAATAGGTTTTTACACACTTTATATCAAAATACAATGTACAATAGACACCAATTTAACGAAATGTTACCACTTACCGGTGTAAGGTTAGATTCGGCCTGTTTTTGCTTTGGCATAGGCCTCAGCCTGCTACAGAACACTTCATGGTACCTCTTCTATATGATTTTCAATTTATATTACAGTTTTGCTCAATAAATAAGTCGAAAACACGGGCAAAACATAAAAATTTCACAATGACTTCTCCTGACATGTAAACAAACCCGTTGAATAGAATGACATCCGTGACAATGAAACCAGGAAGAGGGCGCTGATAAAAAGAGTGTGTATTGATTTTTCCTAACGTTAAACCACTGTTGTGAGAAAGAGACTGGTAGTCCAATATTGCTTCCGTGTCAAATTCGACAATTACAACAATTCCATATGATCGTTTTTCAGAGTTTTTCAGAGGTCTTGACAGACAACTGCTTGTAATCGATGTTGGAAGGGAGTAATTAACACGACTATGGTTGGTTGGATACTGAATGTTTATTGAGAAAAAGCAAGGCTTTATATACTATAAATTTACCTCTAATTTTGATTTATTAATTCCTTATCTTCGTAATTCGATATGCTCATTGTTTTACAAATAATGTTATCTATTTTCTTATCTTAAAGATTCTTCGTAAGTAATCCGATATGTTTACATTGCATTCATTTTATCTATTTTTCCTTATCTCTAACTAGGTTATAGAGTGACGTCGTACATTAGGTATGCACCTACACTACACCTTTCCCCTTTTTTTTTTTTTTAATCTAATACTAATACTAAAGGTTATACAATTCAAATCTCTCGCAATAACAACTTGCGAATCATAGGTACTATTTATGTTTACAAATAAATGATCATTGTCATCTGATCTTACAATTTTTCTTATGAACTAGCTATGTTATCTTAATGTTTAGGAAGATAGTGATCCCTATAAGGAATACGGTATTTGCTGATAGTAATGGTTTCTTATTACTTATTGCGTCTTTAAAACAGTTTGGTTATATTGATTAATTATTCATTAGGTATACTTTGAGAATCATGACGGGACATATGACATTATGTGTAAATAAATAATTTTGTTCTATTTTTGTGTACAATATTTTCTTTTCCTGAGACTAATATTTTCACATTTACACCTTGATCTTCAATTACTGTATAAGGTCCTGTATACACTGGATCCATTTTATCTCTATCTTCCTTTTTAATTAATACTAAATCTCCTAATTTATAATTTATTGAATTGATAGTTAAATCATATTTTAACTTTCTATCAATTTTTGTTTTAATTAAATTATTTCTAGCATCCTCTTGGGACTTCTGTAATCTATACTTAAGTTCTATAGCATATGAATTAAAATTATAAACTGGGTCTACTTTACTTATAATGTTACTTGGTATATTACATAGTTTACCAAACACTAATTCGTACGGTGTATATTCAGTAGCTGTATGCACTGTTGTATTATAAGAAAAACACCAATACTGTAACCAATCAGACCACTGACAAGCATGATTGTCTGTCTGTATTCTTAAAAATGCTCCTAAAGCTTTATGTGAATTTTCTAAAGAACCAAGACTTTCATGGTGGTAAGCAGTTGATTGCAGTTGGTTGATTTTTAAAATATTACATACTTCTCGCATGGTTGACGAAATGAATTCAGTCCCCCTATCTGTTGCGATTTCTGTAGGTATTCCATACCGTAATATAAAATTATCGATATCAGTTTACTTATTTAGGAGTGGGTATGCTTCTACATACTTAGTAAGTTCACACTGTAATGTTAGTATGTAACAGTATCCATTTGTATCCTTAGTTAATGGACCTACTAAATCCAAAAATATTTTGTCCAACGCAGTTGTTGCTGTACTAGTAATACATAGTGGCTGCTTAATATTTCTATGGAACTTTTGTTTTTGGCATTTATCACAACTTTTTACAAATTTTATAATGTCGCTATCCATGCCTGTCCAATAGTAGTAACGCTTTAAGCTGTTGGTCATTCTCCGAATGCCTGCATGGCCACTAGTTGGCAATAAATGGAAATCATTTAATATTACTCGTTGATCATCTTTATTATTTATTTTCTTGACACCTTTTATTATACACAATCGGGGCCCGGACCCTGTACATTTATTTATATATTGAGCTAGTTCTGTTATGATACTAGCGGTGTCATCATTATGGAGTATGCAAATCTCCTTTATATTTTGTGTGTTGCAAAACGTATCTAATTCTCTCGCGAGGAAAGCTCGTTTCGTACACGATCGAGAACTAGGTTTGACACACAATGTTAATAAAGATGGTGAGTATATTATGATGTCATTTTGACTGGTAATACAGTCTTTTTGTTTCAACGTTTTATAATACTCTTTCGTATTTAAACTTAATTCGGGTAAATTTCTCGGTTTCTTGGAAATTTCCACCATGGTTGGCCTATCATGGCTGAAATCCCTGTGAACAGACTCATTTGCCTGTTTTTGCTCTTCTATTCGTTTCCTTTGAGCTCTAGTCATTACCGACATAATATTTTGTGTCGCATTTTTAAGTTCGTCACGAGTAATCTCAATTCTAGATAAAGCGTCTGCAGCGGCATTATCTTTTCCTTTTAAATACTCTACTGTAAAATCGTATTCTTCTAGACATAAACGAAACTTAGTGAGTCTACTCGATGGATTATTCATGTTAAATAAATAAATCAGAGGACGATGATCCGTAATGATTTTAAAACTACGTCCATATAAATATGGTCGAAAATACTTCACTGCCCATACGATTGCTAATAATTCCTTCTCTATGGTCGGATAATTTTTCTCTGCTTTGTTCAAAGGTCGGCTTGCATAAGCTACCGATAATCCATTTTTATTTGATAAAACACATCCTATAGCTATTCCTGATGCATCCGTGTGTAAAATAAACTTGTTACTCCAGTTAAATTCTACATTTTTCTTTAATAAAAAATTTAATGGTTGAGTAATTTCTGAGAAATGAGGAATAAATTTTCTATAATAATTTGCAAAAGCTACGAGACGCCTGACCTCGTCAGCGTTGTTTTTGTGTGTTTTGTTGTACATTACCAGTAGTAGTTGACAATCTTAGCACTTTGAGACAACATAGTTTTTAGTACAAAATAAATTAAGTTTGAGCATCTATGTCCTTAATCATTGTAAAATATAATTCGATGTTCTAGGCTTAATTTGTTATATATGTTAGGTACCTTTAGACTCCTTGTTCTTCCATTATCTGGTTTATTTGTTCACTTTTATACCTTCGTTACTTGTTTCCGCATAACCATTGCAATTGCAGTCTTCTTCCTTCTGCACTGGTCCGGTTTTAGCACTGTTGCCCGCTCCGTTTTGTGCTATGATGATCTCTTCGCGGCGGCTGTTGGCTGGTCTCGTTGGTCAGCGTCAGAGGTTGGTCTCGTGGTCAGCGTCAGAGGTTAGATTCGGTCCATAGTCGGATAGTGTGCGCTGAGCTCACGTTGCTCCAGCTTGGTGTCGTTGCCGTTCAGGACTACGACTTGGAATCCAAAGGGGCCCAGCCCACTGCCTTAAAGCAGTGGACTGGCAGGGTCGCCATGTAATGGAGGTTTGAAGGTGTAATTATCACGACCGGAGCAGGTTGAATACTGAATGTTTATTGAGAAAAAGCAAGGCTTTATATACTATAAATTTACCTCTAATTTTGATTTATTAATTCCTTATCTTCGTAATTCGATATGCTCATTGTTTTACAAATAATGTTATCTATTTTCTTATCTTAAAGATTCTTCGTAAGTAATCCGATATGTTTACATTGCATTCATTTTATCTATTTTTCCTTATCTCTAACTAGGTTATAGAGTGACGTCGTACATTAGGTATGCACCTACACTACATGCTGACAACATGACACTATCAAAGACAAATGATACATTGCATTCAATAATTGTACCCGCACCACTAATAAAATGGTAACATTTCGAATGTACCTAATTCGAATATCATTTGATAAGCTTTTAAATATCATAAAATAACTCCGGCCTTTACGAGAAGGTGTGAATAATTGAAAAATCGTAGAAAATTTATTAAATTTGATTCATATACATCAGATCCATGGACGCAAAAAAAAGTCCAGACCAAATTCTGCCATTGTTCTTTACAAATAATACAATAGGTACCTACTAAAGTTAACTTAATCTATAGCCACAGAATTGGTGGCCTTATCGCTCATAGCGATTTCTTCCAGGCGACCAAGGTGAAAGGGAAAACAGGATGGCGGTGCTTACGTTGGTTTAAACGTTGCCTGGAAGAGATCGCTTCTAAGCGATAAGGCCGCCCATTGTACTTGTCTTGTGTAATGTCTTTTTTATTGTTCTATTTCTGGTGTACAATAAAGCATTTTTGTATTGTATTAAGCTGGATATATCTCGGACGTTGTTTAGAGCAGACGTGCCATAATCAATGTATTAAATATAAATACTTAATTATAATTGCTGACAAGCGACCTCGATTGCCGTTAGCGAATAAACTGTGTCGTTGTGTTTTGGTGAAAATGGACAAATTATTGAATTAAGTGTACGGATTATATAAAAAGAAAATGGGTCCAAACAGCCCGTTCAGCCGGAGCACCAGGATAGATCGCAGCCCGCCTCGGATGCCCGCCTCGACCTCTGCCGCCGCGCAACCCTCGGCCGAGCCGCAGCCACCCCCCGCCCCGCAGACCTCATCTCGCCCCGCAGTTGTGCATGGAGACCTGATAGCTACATCGGAACTACAAAGTTGGATGACGGGAATCGATCAGTGCTTAAATGAGATCTGCACAATCGCCGAAACAGGGAAACTGAACTCTGAGCAGAAATTAAAAATTAGCACTCTATGCCGAAAAGTGGGTCACGGAACTTCGCAGGTTGTAAATCTTTACCAATCTGTAAAATCAAGAGCCATCACACTGAACATCGAAAATCAAGCCCTCATAGAGAAAATGGACTTATTAGAGCAGCTTCAACATCTGAAAAATAAAATCTACGAGACCAAATCTCCCCCGGAAAACTCCGCGTCCTCTTTTGCAGATATGGTGAAAAGAGGTAAGGACTTTATAAAGCCTACTAACATAAGCTCTGTGACCATCTATCCGCAAGACAATCACAAGTCGAGCGAGGAAACTAAAACTCTAGTACAAAAAATTATTTGCCCTGAGATGAAACTACAGGTTAGAGGCCTTAGGAAAACCAAAAACGGAGGAGTAATAATAAGCACTGAAACGAGGGGCGACATAGAGAAGCTCAAACAGTCGGTGCAGCTCACGAATTCTGGTCTACTGTTTGATGAGCCACAAAAACGAAAGCCCAGAGTCGTAATAATTGGAGTGCCCTCAACAATGCAGGAGAAAGATGTGTTTACTTGTTTGTATAAACAAAATATAGCCGAATCACTGCCAGACCTAACACTCGATAAATTTCTGTCTCTAAGCAAACTGAGCCATAAGTCCGGCAAGAAGGACGCCGAGACCTGCAACTTTGTAATAGAAGTACCTGCAGTTATTCGTAAGGCTTTAATTTCTAAGGAGAGAGTTTTTGTTAACTGGTCCTCGTGTCCTGTGAGGGACTTCACATTGGTTACCAGATGCTTTAAGTGCCAGCAGTACGGTCACGCTGCCAAGTCCTGCCGTGAAACGACCCACATCTGCAGCCACTGTGGACTACACGGTCACACAGTTAAGGAATGCACTAAAAAGGCGGAGGAACCAAAGTGTGCTACTTGCCTTCACTTCAAAAAGCCAAGTAAGCATATAACGAGGTCTGCTGAGTGCCCAGCTAAGGCAATGGCCGAAAAAAGATACATAAATTCTATAGATTATGGAGGCGCCTAAGAGCGTCGCTTTATTATTTTTTCTTGTCCTTGTTAACTTATTTTTATAGGGGGAAAATAATAATAATAATGATAAGTAATGTAATTAACGATTTGGATCAATTCTCTGTATCAGACTCATTTCTCTGTGAAGTTGAAGACTGCAAACATTATCTTTCATCATATAGCAATCCATTAACTGTGCTAACACAAAACATTCGCAGTATCTATAAAAATTATGACAATTTTACAATTTTTCAACAAAGGCTGAATATAGACTGCGACTTTTTTATTTTTACAGAATGCTGGCTTACTAAACAATACAATGTGCCACTAATGCCTGGATATACCATGTTTCACACTAACATAAATTATAATCAAAATGATGGAGTCATAGTCTATGCAAAGAGTCATCTTAATGTTTCCGTCGAGGAACCTAATATGCAAGACTGCAACAGATTGCTAATTAAAATTGGTACTGACCTTGCGATACTTGCTTTGTATAGGCCACCATCTTTTAGAAACCTCAGCAATTTTACTGATTCTTTAAATGATACGCTACAGTGCTTATCGTCTTTTAAGAATATCATTGTAGCTGGAGATATAAATATCAATATTATACCTGAATATAGTGACGAAACTAACCAGAACTACTTAAATCTATGCTCCTTTCATGGTTTGCTTCCCACGCACACGCTCCCAACGCACCAAGGTGGTTCCTGCCTAGATCACATCATGCTTAAATCGGATCGTCCGTCACTTGCACTTGTCATTAACTCGTCTATTACCGATCATAAAGCTGTCCTACTTTCATTAAATTGTAAATTACCTAAACAAAGCAGTAATCGCATTACATAGGTCAAAGATAAACATAAATAAAGTCGAAAAAGATTTATGCAACGTAGATTTTGCTTATGTTTACAATTTCGATGATCCGCAGTTATGCATGTCTTATGTAATAGAAAATGTGCGGCGCGCAATTTTGAAGAATACGTATAATGTATGTTTGAGTAATAAATACCATAACGTTAAACCTTGGATCACACCAGGTCTCATTCGATGTATGAAACACCGTGATAAATTGCATTTAAAAGCAAAGTCAAACCAGAATAACAGTATTTTGCAAATGTCGTATAAACGTTATCGTAATTTTTGTAATGATCTCCTGCGTAAAGTCAAAACGAACTACGATAAAACTGCACTTGAAAAAGCGGGAAAAAATAGTAAACAAATCTGGAAACATATTAAGAACGTAACTTATTCTTCAAAATTGCATGAGTCACCTTCCTGCTTATTGCAAGCAAACGCATCGCATTTACAATCTGCTAACTCTGCAAATTCTTTCTTTGTAAATGTAGGTAAGTGTCTGGCGGAACGAGCTCAAGGCCACTTACAAACACAATCTGACACAGTTTTCTCGGACCACAATGTTCTAGCATCCTTTGTGTTACTAGATACTGATGAAGCCGAGGTAGAAAGAATAATCATGAGCTTAAAAGACGAGTGTGCAGTTGGATGGGATAATATCTCAACTAGTATATTAAAACAATTAAGGCACATCTTAATACCTCCCCTGACACATATATTCAACAAATGCCTATCTCTTGGTGTATTTCCTGCATGCTTGAAAAAAGCTATAGTCGTGCCTGTGCACAAGTCTGTCAGTAAAGACCAAGTCACGAATTATAGACCAATTTCTTTACTATCTTCTTTATCTAAAATATTAGAAAAAATTATTAACAATAGGTTGGTGAATTTTTTAGAGGCTAAATTAATTTTATCTGAGACCCAATTTGGTTTTAGACCAAAAATCTCCACTGCCGATGCTGTTCATAATCTGACCAATTATCTTGTTCAGGAACTTGACAAAGGGAAACACACCATAGGAATCTTCCTCGACCTTGCGAAAGCTTTTGACACAGTGTCTATCCCTATTCTTTTGCGCAAGCTGGAACTTCTAGGAATCAGAGAAACTCAACTGAAACTCTTTACCAGCTACCTGGAACAACGCACTCAATGCGTAAGAATTGGCAGTGTCCTCAGCGATGATTTGGCAAATACATCCTACGGGGTTCCCCAGGGAAGTATATTAGGTCCAACCCTATTTTTAATCTATATCAACGATCTGTGTAACCTAAAACTAGACCACGGTACTATTATATCATACGCTGATGACACTGCCCTACTTTTTTCAGCTGACTCTGATAAGGAAGTCTTCGAGTTTGCGCAGAATGGTTTTAATGTAGTTATCAAATGGCTACAGCACAACCTACTTACATTAAATGCTGATAAGACCAATTATATTAAATTTTCAATGCGCAAACAGACAAGTACTAACAACTCTAAAATATACGCACATCATTGCTACAGCCTAAACAACAGTCCATGCCTATGTCCCGTAATTAAAAGTACAAGTCAAGTAAAATACTTAGGTATTATACTAGATGATAACCTGTCGTTTAAACCCCATATTAAAGCCTAATGTGGTAGAGTGCGAAAGTTAATATTTATCTTTAAAAAGTTACGTCATATTGCAGATCATAATATAATTAGACAAGTTTATTTTGCCCTGTGTCAATCTATACTAACTTATTGCATTACCACATGGGGTGGAGCGGGGAAAACATTGTTACTAACAGTAGAAAGAGCACAAAGAGCAATACTTAAGGTGGCAACATTTCGACCTTTCATCTTTCCCACTAATATTTTATACCAGTACTGTGATGTGTTAACAGTCAGGCAGCTATTTATAATGAGCACAGTACTAAGACAGCACGCAGCCCTTCCCTACAGCACTGAATTTACTAATAAGAGACGGAATGCTAATGTTTGCCCTACACCAACGAACCTTAAATTTACCTTTGTGAACAGATTTTTTGTATTTCTTGGTCCGTTCCTTTACAACAAACTAAATTCTATGTGTAGTTTTTACGCACTTAACTATAGTAACTGTAAAAAAACTCTAAAATCTACACTTCACAGTCTATCCTATGATGATACAGAGAAGCTTTTACATATTATAAAGTAATAACTAATATTATAATTATTATAAGCTATTTTTATCTCAATTATACATATAAAGTTACCTACGGAATAACCTAGTTTTACCATTGTAAAATATTTAAGCCCCTTTATTATTTTTATTAGTTTTATTACGTTTGTATCATAAACAACATTGTTATCATAATATGCCTTTTGTAAGTGATTACTTAAATTAATAATTAGCACTAATGTCGCCTGAAACACAGGATTACCTAATTCAGGCTATATTGTTATACTTAGCTATATTTATTTATTTTGTGTTCTTATGTTATATCTAAGTTACGAGTTTCTTTGAATAAATTTTATTTATTTATTTATTATTTAAGCTAACCTGAATTACGGTACTCACCGTCTCACCACCCCCTCCTTAATCTTGTCTCCGATCGCCTCCCCCACTTCCTTCTCGTTCCCGTAGACGTATGCGCAGTCGATGTGACGGTAACCGATGTCGATCGCGTCCTTTACAGCTTGCGTCACTTCACCAGGCTTCGACTGGAAGATAATATAAATACAATACAATACAAATATTCTTTATCGCACACCAAATAAAACGAAGATACAGGAAAGGAAACGACAAATACAAATAGCGTGTAACAATGGGCGGCCTTATCGCTATGAGCGATCTCTCTCAGGCAACCTTTGGATGGACAAGGAGTTATATAACAAGTATATATAAATAATATAATAAGAATAATACTGGACCATCCACACAGCATCATCTAGCCCCAAGCTAAGCAGAGCTTGTGTTATGGGTACTAGATGAATGATATACATAATAATATACGAGTACATATAGATATTTTTACTATACATAGAAAACGAACAGAACACTCTGTACAAATAATTGCAGATTGCAAATATTTGTCCCGAGGCGGGAATCGAACACGCAACCTCCTGCGTCGCAGGCAGACCTTCGCCTACCGCGCCCAGAGGTCCGTCACGGCTTCGCACGGGTATTTAACAAAAAAATCCATTTTTCATGCGGAACCCTAACTTTTTTGGAAATATTCAAGTCTATATTCATCAGGGAAATTGTAGGATTTCTAATGGTGAAAGAATTTTTCAAATCGGTCCATTAGTTTTGGAGCCTATTAAATTCAAACAAAATATTTACTTTATTTCTTTAGGCTTTGTTACGCACGGCTAATGTACGGAAAGCGCTGCACTTGCATCGACCTGGATAGCGAGTGTTGTGCAGCCTCAGCGGAACGTGCATTGACGTCAATCGGCGATGTCTTCATTTACTTAGATTATAAGAAAATTTGTTATTCTCGCTTCCCACTTCGAACGAGTCTCAACTCAACTTTGTACTTTTATGGCTAAATAAATTAGGTTAAAATAAATTAAGTCTTTTTTAAAAGCCACCCCGGAGCGTGACCTACATAATTGGCGCAGTCTACCGGATAATTTCTTCTAGAAGATATCTAGAACGAACCTATTAGTGTTGCGCTTCGATTGAATCCGAACTTAGATTCAGTGCAGTGGTACCAGAAATAATATGCGGTAAGTTGAATCTTTCATCCTTACATGCTCCCTTATTAATAATCCTATCCTTATTATATGTATTTCGTGTGTGTTAGTTATAATTGATTTTTCAAAATTTTTCATCCGAAAAATTCTAAGACTAGGTTAGGTAAATTAGATAGAAATAGTAGGCTTAGAGCTATAGACGAAAATAGGCAGTTAGATTTAGAGGAAAACATGTCTGTCGAGGAAAACGCCGCGCGGATCATAGTCACAAAAATGGACATGATCTATAAGTCCTTAAGACTTGTGCCAGATTTTGACGGCAACCCCCACATTTTAACTAGATTTATTAATTTGTGTGACCAACTTGTGTTAACGTATTTTAGCACAGAGCCAGGTAGCGAGCTTCCAAATCAAGCTCTTATAAATGGCATTTTAAATAAAGTGTCGGGGTCCGCGGCTAGATTAATTAATTCGAACGGAATTCCAGATAACTGGCAAGGCATAAGAAGCGCGTTAGTTAATAATTTCGCAGATCATCGCGACGAGACCGCTTTATATAGTGATCTATCCTTAGAGACGCAAGGATCTAGTACACCGCAGGAATTTTACGAAAGGTGCCAACATTTATTTAGCACCATAATGACGTATGTCTCGCTTCACGAGGGAATAGGTACGACAATTGAGGCAAAAAGGTCACTTTATAGCAAGCTGACCTTACAGGCCTACTTACGAGGCCTCAAGGACCCGTTAGGCTCCAGGATTCGCTGTATGCGTCCCGAATCTATGGAGAGGGCCCTGGAATTTGTCCAGGAAGAATTAAACACCCTGTATATGCAGGAGCGCAGTGGTGGTACACCAAGTAAAAAGGAATGGCAACAACCCGTCCTTAAGACGCCCCAATTTAATTTGCCCCTAAATAATTTTGCCCCACGTCCTTCCGACGGCCCTGTGCTAGGACACATGCGACCTAGTTTTAACATGCCCGGTATGTCAAGGCCAGGTATGCCTACTCAAGGCTGGAGACCTAATCCAATGGCGCAATATAGACCACCACAAGGCCCTTCACGAACCCTTCAGATGTTCCGCGCCCCGCCGCAGAACTACAACCCTCAGAATAATGCGTTTAGGATGCCTCAGCCTCAGCCCCAACAATCTTTTAAATTCGGCAACCCTCAGCGTCCGACTCCCATGAGTGGCGTTAGCCACTACGTAGAAAAGAGACTACCCCTGACAGGACATGACTGGCGTAAGCACGGGAATCCACCCCCTACCAATTATTTTAAAACGCGTGAATTAAATTTAAATGAGTTCGACGACAGCTACGATAGTAGTTACTATTGGGATTATAATTCGTGCTACGACTTCCCGATTTATCAGGAGGAATATTATTATCCGTGCGAACCCGAATACTACCCCGGGCCGTATTCCCATCAGGAGTCGCCCGTTGTTGAGGAAGTTAAGAAAGAAAAAGATGAAAATTTTCAAAAGGAGTCCTTGTCCGAAAAGCCAAAATAGAGGTCAACTTGCATATTCAAAGGCAGCTAGGGTACATTCAGATCGCTAATCCACCTTTAAAATTTTTAATTGACACAGGAGCGAACCAATCGTTTATCAGCCCTGACGCGGTAACGCGATACTTTAGCCACATTCCTTTGAATTATGATCCTTTCGAAGTGACGAATGTACATGCGACGAGTAAAAATAACTACTCTATTACGCTGCCTTGTTTCGAGGAATTTAATGACAATAATGATGTGACATTATACATATATAAATTCCATAACTACTTTGACGGTCTTATTGGTTTCGACTTATTAGATTTATGGGATTCTAACATCGATTTTAAAAATAGGTTATTAATAACCCGTAACACACAGATACCTATACATATGTACGATTCTAGGAACGTCAATTTATACGAGGAGATTATTCCAGCTAAATCTTCGAAGCTTGTCAGATTGCCGGTTAATTCACAGGATGGCGAGGTTATGGTGGAGAACCAGGCGATTTGCAATTGTTATATTTCAGATTGTGTGACAACGGTCCAGAACAACCGCGCGTGGGTGGAGATTACTAACCCCTCTACTAACGATGTTATTTTTTCTATGGATCGTCCTGTTGAAGCTGAAATATTTAATTTTGAATGTGACAGTACTGAAATTTTATCAGATCGCGCGAAGGATGTTTTATCTCGCCTTCGAACCGACCATCTTAATCCCGAAGAACTCGCTAATTTACGGCGTTTGTGCGCTAACTACGCGGATGTGTTTTATCTGGAGGGTGAACCCCTAACATTCACCAATCAGATCAAACATAAGATAAGAACAACTGATGAAATTCCAGTACATACTAAAAGCTACAGGTACCCTTACGTTCATCGACAAGAGGTCAGGGACCAGATTAATAAAATGCTTGACCAGAACATCATAAGACCTTCAGAGTCAGCTTGGAGCTCTCCGATTTGGATTGTACCTAAAAAGGCAGATGCTTCCGGTAAATTCAAATGGCGTCTTGTCGTGGATTTTAGGAAAGTTAATGAGAAAACGATTGATGATAAATACCCCATTCCTAATATAACAGATGTCTTAGACAAATTAGGTAAATGCCAATATTTTACGACCTTAGACTTAGCGAGTGGATTTTACCAAGTAGAGATGGACCCCTCAGATGTTCATAAAACGGGATTTAACGTCGAAAACGGCCATTATGAATTTTTAAGGATGCCGATGGGTTTAAAAAATTCGCCCTCGACATTCCAGAGAGTAATGGACAACGTCCTTAGGGGTCTACAGAACGAAATTTGTTTAGTTTACCTGGATGACATCATTGTCTTCAGTACATCCCTTCAGGAACACATTATTAATCTAGATAAAGTATTTGCAAGGTTGAGATCATCTAATTTCAAAATACAGATGGATAAATCTGAATTTTTAAAGCTAGAAACTGAATTTTTAGGCCATGTCATTTGCAAAGATGGAGTAAAACCAAACCCCAATAAAATTAAAGCTATACAAGATTATCCACTTCCTAAGACGACAACTGAAATCAAACGTTTTCTCGGACTTTTAGGTTATTACAGGAAATTTATTCCAGATTTTGCACGTCTCACGAAACCTCTAACACAATGCTTGAAAAAAGGTTCTAAAATTAATTTAGATCAAAAATACATCAACTGTTTCGAACACTGTAAGACTCTTTTGACGAACGACCCAATCTTGCAGTACCCTGATTTTAATCGCGAGTTTATTCTAACAACCGATGCCTCGAATGTAGCTATAGGCGCAGTTTTGTCACAAGGTACTAAAAGCTCGAATAAACCTATCGCATACGCGTCGCGAACTCTTAACTCCAGCGAACTAAATTACAGCACTATTGAGAAAGAGCTTTTGGCAATTGTATGGGCAACCAAGTACTTTCGCCCGTACCTCTATGGTAGGAAATTTCTAATTCTGACAGATCATAGGCCCTTGCAATGGCTAGTTAATCTCAAGGACCCTAGCTCACGTCTCACTAGGTGGCGCCTAAAGCTCAGCGAGTATGATTATAGAGTCGAGTATATTCAAGGCAAAATCAACTCTAATGCCGACGCGCTATCGCGTATCGAGGTGAATAACGAAGAGCTTATGTCGATTGTAGTAAACCCATCCGAAACGAACCCCGCGTTAGACGAGTCTAGGACCATAACCGCTACTGAACCCGGCGATGATTCTAGAACCGCTACCGTTCACACGGACAACGAAAGCCCCATCTTAGAGGTCCCTATTTCGGATGACCCCTTGAATAGGTTTACTAAACAGTTAATCTTAAATGTTGTCGGTGACATTAAAGGAAAGCCTCAAGTCACTAAGCCCTTTGACACGCACACCCGAATATCAGTGCAAATATCCGAGTCGAACCTCGAGGAAGACGTAATAAACGCGATTAAGGAATATGTCCACCCTAAGATCAAAACAGGACTATTTATCAATCCTTACTTAGCTATGTATACCATTATACCTATAATACAGAAAACCTTCAAAAATTCGGCTATGAATCTTACGCTTACAAAAATGGAAATAGAGAACGTTAGGGAATATTTAAGACAGCAGGAAATCATCAATAAATATCACGATGGTAAAACCAATCATCGCGGTATCAATGAATGTTACCTAGCGTTATCCCATAGATATTACTGGCCTAAGATGAGAGAACAAATCGCTAAGTTTATTAATGAATGCACTATCTGTGGCCAAGCGAAATATGATCGGTCACCAATTAAGCAACAGTTCCAAGTAGTACCGCCCGCTAGTAAACCATTCGAGCTAATTCACTTAGATTTATCAACTATTCAAAGTGAAAAGTTTTTGACCATAGTAGATTCATTTTCGAAATATGCGCAGGCTTACTACCTACGTGACGGTACAGCCGTAAGTGTAGTACAGGCCTTATTGAACTTTTGTACTCACCATGGTATTCCGATCACTATGGTTACAGACAACGGTACTGAATTCACAAACCAGCTTGTCGCGGAATTTGTTAAGATGCATAAAATCCAGCATCACCGAGTAGCTCCCCACACGCCTAACGAAAATGGAATTGTTGAAAGATTTCACTCTACGATATTAGAACATCTTCGTATCTTAAAATTAGGACAAAAATCTGAATCGGTAATTAAGGGGAGGATTCCCGAATTTCGGGATTTTCAAATGGCTGTACCTCAATAACTATAAGGCCTATAGTTTTGAAATTCATACACATTATAGTTGAGCATATTTTCTAGTGCATCACTAGAACAAAAACACGATTGGTGATATTTCACCCGATAGAAAAAAATCACAAAGTTACGTCTAAATGAAACTTTGAATGATCAGTGTGAATAGAAAAATGAATAAAATGACACAAAATGTATACCAAAACATTGCAAATTTTATTACGCAGTGCATCACTAGAACAGATTTTTATATGCCATACAAATATTTTTCAAAAAACCTAAATACCTACAAAATCGTGCTTGGTGGCCTGCGCACCGTCTTGCTCAGTACTCGCCGAGGCGCCACAGAGAGAGGTCATGTCGCTCCGCGCCCCGACGCGGGGCGGGGCGCGGAGCGAGGCGGGGGTATTCGAACGTGGAGAGCGTATACGGCGGCGGCGCGCCGTTTACGCTCTCCTCGAATATTTTATGTGTAAATAAAGTAATTTTTGAAATTATTATATATCTAGTTGTTTCAGTATGCTTTTTTACACCAAAAAGTGGTATCATAATTATAATAATTTGCATCTTGACGCTATTTAGTAGTGCATAAGACAGTTTTTAATTTTTTTCTATTATTTTCTATTATTCAAGAGTTGATATGCGCCGTAAAAAAAAAACATCACTTAGCAAAAATCTACACGCTAGTGGTCCTTCTGGACTCCACAGTCACAAGTAAGTCCTCAAGCAGAAATGATGCTATAAACAAATAATATAGGAGATACAACAGAAAAATAATACATACCGAAGGTCAGTCGGGGTAATTAGAATAAAATGGGTAGGTGAGCAAATGGGATGGGAAACGGTATGTACATAATTATGAAATAACAAACTAGGGAAACATAAAAAAATTGTAAATGGTACTACCTAATTAAATTAATTTTCATCTTTCATTTTTTAGAGGAAAGTCAGGGAATTATTTACATTAGACACGATAGTTACAAGTGAGTTGGATGGAGATGAGTACAAAATGTAAGTACCTAACTGTAGTGCTTTCATTTTGTATTATAATTAACACCTTATTAAGATTGTATACAAAAAGTATATATATAAAACTAGAGTGATAGTATATGGAAATATAATGATTATCTTTAAACTTTATAGGTCAAGAGAACACACTGAAACCCATTCGGAATTAATGGAACCAAGAGAAAATAGTAGAACGCACAGGAAAGAAGAGTAAGTAGGTACAATAGCAATGTAATCATTTTATATTCCTATTGATTTTAATGGTATTTTTTTTTATTGATCCTGATTTGTGTGAAACCTACATTATAATAGTTTTACATGTGCATGCTTTTGTCTTTTTGCTGTAGGTACTTATCCTTATCAATTTTTGTTTTTATTATTTTAAGACGCTCACTAAGTCTTGTACAATAGCCAATCCTAATTATTGTGAGGGGAAGCACTCAC
This sequence comes from Eupithecia pulchellata, assembly GCA_963931895.1. Lineage (NCBI taxonomy): Eukaryota > Metazoa > Arthropoda > Insecta > Lepidoptera > Geometridae > Eupithecia > Eupithecia pulchellata. Next base: position 714,924 of record OZ007550.1, on the reverse strand, counting down.
TGCCAAACCGCAAGCTATTTTCATGAATAGCTTATATTCGTAATGAGAGCTCTAAATATTATGTCGTTTTTTTATGCAATTAACAATTTTTAATTATAATGTTCAGTAGACAAAAGTAACAGGTTTATAGTCCTCTTATTTGGTACAAAAAAGATTTAGGTAGAATTAAAGTATCATTCATACAGTCAGTACTGCCGTGTGGTGCCGGCATAGAATTCCACCACCCCAACTCTTCACGTGGGTGTCGTGGCGAGCGGAGCGAGCCGCAATTTTTTTTAGACTTTTTGGATGTTTTGTATAATACAAACAAGACTAAAGAGTGTGTTTGGATGGTCACGTAGTAATATAGGTATGGTGAGCATAAAAAATATAACAGTGAGAGGAAAGAGCGCTCAAATTTTGTTGTGTTTGCGGCCTCTGAAAATTGTCTACATATTTATTTCATTTATTTATTCATTGCATACATATACATTATAACAACTGAAATTTTCGGAAGGAAAAAGCCTAGAAAAGAAGAGAAAAACGGCGAGCGAAGCGAGCCGCGAAATTTTTTGTTACATTTTCGATCGTTGGCAAACAGTTTTGAAAATTATCCTATAAGTTAAGACATAACAAACAGAGGGAGATATTCAATTACGGAAAACTTGAAAATAGTTTTCTATCATTCTATAGATTCACGAAATTAAAAGTTATGTCGTGATCTGCCTTCCTGCCCGACTCCCACTGGAGTTTCCTAACAAATTGGATGTCCAGCAGTGGACTATATAGGCTGATGTTGTTGTTGTTGTTGTATTTATACAGTCGTTTCTACGCGCACCTTATATGACAAAATAAGGAAAATTAAAATTTTATTTATTGATTACAGGACCGGTGAGAATATTGCTCTGATTATTGAAGAGGAAAAAGAAAACGAATACCTTCCAATCAGTGGTCGTAGAATTATAGAGAGAGAGAGGTATTGGGTTTTCTCAGTTCGAGGAGATTCTATCTGCTATGAATGTCCCCGTATTTTTCAGAATATATTTTACCCAAATTCAAGGTATCGTGTATGAAAACTGGGAAAATACAGCGATGGAATCAATGGAAGCTGCAAATAAAGAGAAAGATGCTGATATTGCTTATGGTCGAGTTAAAAACGGTATACCTCAAATAGATGTGTGTGTAGATGGTGCTTGGGGCTTAAGATCATTTGGCAATAATTACAGATCAATGTCTGGAACCGCAGCAATTATCGGAAAACTGTGTTTGGAGAGGTTCTATAAATTGGAGTTAAAAATAAATATTGCATGATAGGTATGTGCACGAGCGAAAAAACAGGATACAACTCCCAAGGACCTGTTTCAAAAACTACGAACTTTCAAAATACAAATATATAAGTACAACAAAGAGAACAAAAAAGACAGATTAACACCAACAGTAATTGGTACTTTCAAGTTCAAGGTCAGCTAAATATAACACAAAAAAAACATGCATATTCGGGATATGGTCTGGTGAACATATCCCAGTGCAAATAGAAACATCCACAGAGATTTTAAATTTTGGAAAAAAAAAAATTGTTGATTTTTATATGATATGTCTTTTGCCCGAAATTGTGGATCCCCGACACATCCGAGGCATGCCTATAAGGGAAATAATATAAAAAAAACTAAGTCCAGGTAGGCCAAAGTTCAGCAATAGAAGATCAAATTGTTTCGTACCAACCAAGACCTAACTAAGATGAATTTAAAAAATCAATACAATAGCAAATAAAGAAAATATATTATGTATAGATATTATTATTTATTGATTTTTATTCTAAGCCACCTTAGTCTTGTTAGGTGCTATTACCCCGAATGACCCTAAGCAAAGTAAGTCAAAAAAATTTTAGGTATGGATTATAAAAAATAGACAAATCATTTTCTGCATTGTACCATAGTATCATAATTATTTTTTGCACCACCATAACTAGACTAGACTAAAATAATTGCGTATATTATACACAATATTTTAGTCTAGCAAAGTCGCGTGCGTTTCGAGAATCCGGAGAGACGCGCGCGGGGAAGGGGCGTGGCCTAATAGCATCGGCCGCTCGGGAATACTCGCCTTAATTTAATGCCCTACGCCCTTTTGGCTTATAATAGTAGTATTCATAGTTTTACTAAGTGCAAACCGATAGAAGTAGTTACAGGACATTACGACCCTCGGGATCCTTTTGACGTAGACCTTTCGGCGCATTTATTACAACAATATATGACTAGCCATAAGGAAAAGATGACTAAAGCCTATAATGCGATTCATGACATGTGTACGACGACACGTAAAGATCTTACCGAACAACGAAATAAAGAACGGGAACCAGAGGCTGAATACTCTCCCGAACAACAGATTTTCGTGAAAAATCCGTTTGCTTCGCGACAGAAATTAGCTCCCCGTTTCACTCATGATGTCGTAATGGCAGACCTCCCTATTCATATTTATACTAAGAAAAAGCGAGGTCCGATAGCCAAATCTAGGCTAAAGCGTCTCCCTAAAAGCGCTCGCTTGTTACAGGATTCCCCTGACATTCCTCCTGCTGCTGGTTCCAGCTCAAACGCAGGAGATAAAACTTGAAAGTCTCGATGATGGACCTGGTATCTTACCATTTAAACTTGGCCCCGCTAGAATTATTACTCATTATCATTCCTTTCTACAATACGTGGACCTTACTGCATTGCGAAATAAGATTATTTCAGTCGAAAATCAAATTGATAATTTCAGCCCTCAGCTGCATAATAAAACTAACTTTTTATTCGAGCCTCATTTAATCTATTTAAAAAGTAAAATATCGAATGTACTAGATCAGTTGCAGACCTTCGAGATGAATCGTGTCAAGCGAGGACTCGTAGATGGTCTAGGATCCGTAATAAAAAGTATAACAGGCAACCTTGATTATACAGATGCGTTGCACTATAATCAGGTTATAAACCGTTTGGAAAATAATGAAAATAAATTGGCTATTGAATTAAATAATCATGTAAGCTTATCTAAAAATTGGACGTCACAGTATTCTAAAATTTTGGACAGTATTGTAGATAATCAGAATAAGATCCGTATTTTGATGAGTAAAATAGAGCAAGCCGAGGCTTCCCAGGACTATGATTTAGTGAAATATGCACATTTCGCTCAAGTACTTATGGTACTCTCCGATAACGTAGACGCGATTTCCTTAGAATTAGTTAATCTCCAGAATGTCTTAGCTTTTATTAGAGCTTCCGCTACGCATCATTCGGTCCTTAATTTGTATACAATTCGCGAAATTATTCGTAAATTGAATATACTATATAGCAGTTCGCAGGTGTTAGATATAGATTTTAGGGAGTATTTCGATATAATAAGGTTAGGTTTTTACTATTTAGGAAATCAGATAGTTATAGTATATAAATTTCCCGTCGTGCTCCCATCCACTTACGACATGTATAAGCTATCCATTGTCCCCAACAAAAATCATGAAATCCTTACTCCTCCTTTCCCGTACCTAGCCATCCATGAGAAAGATTTCAACTACATAGAGGCAGAATGCCCGAAGACAAGTAAATGGTACCTCTGCGAGGAGAAAAGGAATCTGCAAAGTCAATCTTCAGATGACTGCATCCAGCATCTCATCTCTACACAGCAGCCAAGCCGAAACTGCACACCCACTACCATCACCCTAGAAAAACCTGCATACGAAGAACTCGACGAGAAACATTACAGCATCAGCTTCCCGGTTTCTACGAAAGTACATCTCTCCTGTGGGCAAGATCTCTACAAGACGCTTCAAGGAAGTTATCTCGCTGTAATACCTCAAAATTGCTTCATGAAAACCGCCGAATTCACTATCTCGAACACTAAAGATCGCTTGAAAGGACAAGCACTGAAAATCATGGATGTACCTAACTTCAACTTCAGGACATCATCTTCAGCTCCAGAATTCAAATTAAACTCAATCTTTTTAAAAGCCACCCCGGAGCGTGACCTACATAATTGCTTACAAAATAAGCACTTAGATAAATTAAATCAAATTTCATACAGTTAATTTACTAGGCACTATACTATAACTATTCATTCATTACTTGCAATTTTTATCAACTTAGGATAGCAAACAAAATATTTTGCCATATCATTCCATATTTCTTATCACAAACACTTTGGCGGTGTCAAGAATTATTACTATCAGTATGTACAAACTGTCTTATCTATTCTCATTTCAAGATGTTTACAGAAACTTCATAGTTGGAGAAGAAGGCATTGTATAGATAAATAAATATTGCTGGACAATCCACACAGCATCATCTAGCCCCAAGCTAAGCAGAGCTTGTATTATGGATTTGTAAAATTTTTCCAAACTTTGACCAATAGAATCCTACATTGTCCCTTATGAATATAGGCATAGAATACTAAAGTCATTTATAATGGGATATTTACCATGATTTGAGTTTTGAGTTTTCCAATATTGTGGCACAGTTTCATGCGCCATGATCAACTGTGCCAAAATATTGGAAAACTCAAAACTCTAATAATGGGAAATAACCTGTTATTGTAAATAACAAAAGACATTACACAAAAAAATTGGTGGTCCGCATAAAAACTTCATTTTGTGTAACCCAATGCATCTAAAAATGGATTGTCCAGCATTATTTATAATTTACCTCAGGTTTAATATGAAATTTATGTCATTATGATAAAATGTGAGAAGGGGCTGTTTAAAATAAGCTTTTTGTGTAAAACACCTTGAGCTGGTGACTTAAACTGTCGAGTGTCAATGCTGCATCTACATACAATAATGCAATTGATCCATTTGATAGCCACTTTGATAACATCCTCTGTTAGTTTTATCAATGCGATATTACTAAAGTGGGTGTTATCTTTACGAGATGTTTTATTATCTATGAAGCACTGTAATATTAATAATGGTGGAAAATTCACCCAGCACCATATAGATCCAAGCTCAGCAGAGCTAATGGGTACTAGGTAATTAATGATAATGTTAGAATGACTTTTATTTCAGTCATTGCATTAGCATCCCATCCAACATGGCAATGTTTCCAGCATTCTGGACAATATGCCTTCTGGTAGCGGCTTAGATTTTAAGGGAATAGATATAAGTGTATATACTTACTAGTTGTAATTTGCTTTGTTAATAAATTCATTATTTTATAGTGAACCTACTTATTGATATTTTTAAACATATTTTTAGACATACATCATTATTATTGTAAGCTTTTTACACATACATAGGTACGTTAACATAATATTTGCTTTATTTGGTTGTCTATTGTTATGAAATGGGTAGTCATTAAGGCTCTAGCCCCAACAATGCCATACCCTGCATAGTCTTTATCATTGTACCATGGTCTAGCTAGCTTATATCAAAATCAATATTTATTTATAGAATTTGTAGGTAGGACCAACCAATTAGATGAATGTTCAAAAAGGTTACCAGCTGCTGGTTTCCAAGACCTTGAATTCATCACATTCATTCATCACCAGCCTATAATAATCCACTGCTGGACATAGGGCTCCCCTAATGAGCGCCAAAGATGGCACTATCATTTGGGGGTTAATGCCCATAATCCCCACGCTGGGCATGCGGGTTGGGGATCGCAGTTCGGTGGAGTTGTTCTGTGTTTCCCTTAGTCGCCTCTTACGACACCCACGGGAAGAGATGGGGTGGTGAAATTCTATGCCGACACCACACGGCAGGACCTTGAATAGAACATTATAAACTAAAAAACTCTCTACAAAGCCATAAAGTTCGAATTCCTCAGGTAACGATTCCATCGATACTAAAGGTATAAGTAAAATTAAAGTGGGAAAATTCTAGGATCGATGAAGGCCAACTGAATAATTTATAATTTCCTACCTTCCACGTTCCAATACCGAGGATGGGGCACTCGTTGCAATCAGCGAACTTCACCTTTGGAACTTTAGAAGCCATTGTAGAAAGTTTTCGTAGCATAATAACCAGTTCTGTAGCGGAAAATACGAAGGAAATTGAAAATTGTCGTGTCCGTGTCGTGTCCCAGGAAAGCCGGTTTGTAAACAAAATAATTAATTTGTTTGACAATTTTGACATTGACATTTGCATTGCTTAGCTGATTAAATATTACCGATGAACTGGACACTGGCAGAAAAGTGGCAAACCAGACACATATTGCCATATCAAAGAAGTCAAGTCAAAGTCAAGTCAAATATTACCGAACCACCAGATATATACAGGGTGTAATCGTTAAGTGTGCACAGGCGATTATTCCGTAACTATTGCAGATATCAAAAAACTTTAAACTGATATCGAAAGTACTTTACCTAATGAGTAAAATGACATTAATAACTTTTTAAAAATAAAACGAGAAATATCCAAAAAAATTACATTAATCACTCCCATACATTTTATTTCTTAGTAAGTACAAAATTTTGTGTTCAAAGCATATGTTCGAAGTGACGTCCTCCTTGTGCAATACAATGACGAGCTCTATTTACAGTTTCTAAATGAACTTTCCTTAACATTTGCGGAGTAATTAAAGCAATTGCACGACGTACACGATTCTGTAACTCTTCTAGGCTGTGTACTCTCTCAGCGTACACGTGGTCTTTGACAAATCCCCATAGGAAGAAATCACAAGGCGTGAGATCCGGGGATCTGGCAGGCCAAGGGGTTGCACTATTATTGGCTATTAAGCCATTATAATTGTTTCGTAAGAAATTCATTACAACATTTGTATTATGTGCAGGTGCTCCATCTTGTTGAAAAATTATCGACCTTCTTTCATCGTCTGGAATTGGTTCTAAGAGACTTGGCATATCGTTTTGTACAGGAGAAATATCTCTGTCCATTTAAGGTTCCACTGTAAAAATATGGCCCAATGATCCGATCTCCAAGAATACCACACCACACATTAATTGAGAATCGCACCTGAGCTCTAACTTCAGTAGTTAAGCGAGGATTGTCAATTGACCAATAATGCGAGTTTTTTCTATTGTAAATGCCGCAGTTTGAAACATTACTTCCATCGGTCCATAAAATTGACCTTACATTGACATAATTATTGACTAGCCAATTGCAATAGACCAGCCGACGAGCAGGATCATCATTGTGCAGCGTTTGAGTAGGTTTTATCTTAAATGCTTTGAAGTTGTGTTTTTAGGGTTTTGCCATCGGTTGCAAAACCCTTATGAAATCGCTTTGGGTCTGTTTTGTGTTTTGAATCCTTAATATCTCAGAAACTACTGCAGCTATTGACTTGAAATTTTAAATAATAATACATTTTGTGCGCCCGCACATATTTATAGAAAAATAAATGAAAATAAATGAAAAATCAAAATGAAGATTTTCCATACAAATTTTGAAATCGAAATTTTAAATGGAACGTACAAAGTCGAAAGTGGTATCAAATGAAAGGTACTCGTTTGTAGATTTCAAAATAGTTTTTGAAATTTCGGTAGATTTCATACTTTTTAAAATATTTTGAAAATGGTCAAAAAAATGACCGTTCCCCCCCCCCTATCTCCGAAGATTGCAGAGCGATCGACGTGATATGTACCAAGTGTTTGTAGGTATTGATCTATATTTTATAGGAAAAATATAGAGAAGTCTGAAAAAATAATACTTTTTGAAATATGGTCAAAAAAGGGCGGGAAAAATTTCTAAAGGGGTGACTACCCCCCCGAGTTGGGTATCAAATGAAAGGTATTGGTTTGTACATTCCAATGCAGTTTTTGAAATTTCGATAGATTTTATTCTTTTTGATATATTTTGAAAAAGGTCGAAAAATTGACCGGTACCCCCCCTCTATCTCCGAAGATTGCAGAACGATCGATTTGATATGTACTAAGTTTTTGTAGGTATTGATCTATATTTTACAGGAAAAATATAGAGAAATCTGTAAAAATAATACTTTTTGAAATATGGTCAAAAAAGGGCGGGAAAAATTTCTAAAGGGGTGACTACCCCACCGAGTTGGGTATCAAATGAAAGGTATCAGTTTGTACATTTTAATGCAGTTTTTGAAATTTCGATAGGTTTTATACTTTTCGAAATATTTTGAAAAAGGTCGAAAATTTGACCGTTCCCCCCCCTCTATCTCCGAAGATAGCAGAGTGATCTATATAAAATGTACTAAGCGTTTATAGATATAGGTCTATATTTTACAGGAAAAATATAGAGAAGTCTGTAAAAACAATACTTTTCGAAATATGGTCAAAAAACGAATTTTCATACAATGGGGTCTATTTCATTGAGAGCAATATCAAATCAAAGGTATGGATTTCTACAATTCAAAACAGGTTTTAAAAATCATCTAAGTTTCATACTTAGTGAAATACGTAGAAAAAAGTCGAAAAAATAATTGTAGGTACCAACCCACTTACCTACCCACTAATCTCTGTAGTAACTGTAATAGTAGGGTTCCACAGCGCCACGAAACCGTTGTTCTCAAAATTTTAAAGTCCATACCCAATGTATTCCACTGCGCTCGAAGAATATTTAGATAATAAGATTATTGAATTCATGAATTCCACCGTGCTCCAAAAAATATGAGAAGAGTCATGTATCCTGGATAATCCACACAACATCATTTAGCGACAAGCTAAGCAAGCTTGTGTAATTCGTACTACTACGATATCTGTTATACTTAATAAAGTATATATAAGTATCACATTAGATGATTTATTTTTGTGTACGTAGAAAAGGACTAGAACACTCGAACAAATAATCTGCAGATCTTACAAATATTAGTCCCGAGGCGGGAATCAAACCGCAACCTCCTGCGTTGTAAGCCCACCGCGTTAACAGGTCGTCAATATACGTACCTACCTAAACGACAAAAGTTCAAAACCCTCGGCGCGCGAGTTACACTCGCACTTGTCGTACTTGTTTTAATAACTTGTGTACATAATTGTGGGACACTGGAAATGATCGGGCCACTGAACGCGTTGATTCTTGTGGATTATCTACTACGTAGTTAATAATATTGTTATCTAAGTCATTATCAAATTCCGGAGCTCTTGTTCTCGAACCTTTTTTTCTGTTAAAAGATCCATAATTTATCAAATTGTTATCCAACTTACGTAAATACGTACCAGAAGGAACTTCTCTATCTGGGTACTCTCTTCTGTAGGCGATAATGGCCGCCCTATTGTTACAATCATGTTTGTAGTACATTTTTAACATGTCCCTCTTTTCTGTATTGGAATATGCCATTTTTCAATCAATAAATGCAGCAATCACGATTATTAACGCAAATTGAAAAATACAATAAATTGGCGGGAACGAGAACCCGCGATAAAGAATTTGAATTTAGAACGAACACCAAAGAGTATCTTTCTTTTTGTTTTTATTTAGTATGTTGCTTTTCAGCTAGTTCAAATCAATACAATATTGAAACAAGGTTTATTATAAATTTGAAGTGGTAAGATAATTAATCTACACGTGTATCTACTTGAAATTCATTAATACCTTCATATCGTACATAATTATAAAATGACAAGGTAAAATGAGTAGGTACTATTCCACTTAAAATAAGGAAACTAAAACCTTTCTACTATCTCATACTAAATGTATGGGAGTGATTAATGTATTTTTTTTGGATATTTCTCGTTTTATTTTTAAAAAGTTATTAATGTCATTTTACTCATTAGGTAAAGTACTTTCGATATCAGTTTAAAGTTTTTTGATATCTGCAATAGTTACGGAATAATCGCCTGTGCACACTTAACGATTACACCCTGTATTTACATATATCTGTGTACCGAACCATCCATTCTACCCCAAAGAAGTAAGATCACCCCTTCGGATAAGAGATCAATGTTCTACCCAGATCATAAAGCATTTAGAACCCCCAGATGCATTCCGCGTAGGGTAAAGAAAGTTGGAGACTTTGTGAAAGTGGCTACTGGCTAACTTATCTTCTAACCACAGGTACCTCTATCTAGTCAAGCCCATGCCCTTGAAGTGGTTAGCCACTTTCACATGAAAATCTCGGTATTTGAATAGATGGAGGAGGGATGGACTGATATTAATTTTATACACTCCTTTATGGTATGCAAAATAAAAGAAGGTGTAGAACTTGCATTATTATCAATAAGTTAATGTAATTTCAAGGCTCAAATTATAGATAGATTGGTAATACTTAGGTACATTATTTCACACTAATCTTTGAAATTATTACCAAAAAAAATTATTATGGTGTATACGATTTTTCCCAGACAACCTTGAATGGATTGTACAAGGGGTACCTCCCTAATAAACTTAGGTACCTATTTATAACTTAGAAAAAAACAATTTACTTAAATTACAAACTAGGATCTACACTACAATTTATTTTATAGAGGAAAATTTTTGACTGTTTGTTTGCTTGAATTAGTTAGGCTTCGAAACTTCTGGACCGATTTGAAAATTTTCTCACCATCTCGTACATTATTCCTGATGAAGTAATTGTACCTAAATGTTAGGGATTCGTATGAAAACTTCAATAGTGTTACATAACGTACCTATGTAAAACTTATAATGAAATTAAACTTTTGCTTTTAAAACTTTTTTTGTTAAAATGTTTATTTTAAAAATGAACAGGCGAGCATAAGCCATAAAAGCCATATTGTCTATGCTTACGTAGGTAGTTGAATCATTCGAGCGAGTTGACGAATAAGCCGGTATATCTTATTTTCTTAAGTTTAGTGCCGTACTTAACACCTCCATTGTCACGAAAGCAGTGACAATAATGGCCAAAAAAATTAAAAAAAAACACTGACCTTCCATGTCCCCAGTCCGATAGTAGGAATAGTTTTTCCATTATTGAAAGTGACAACCGGTACGCGCGCCATCTTGTTTATTTTCCGATGTGGACACGAGGACACGACCACTCCACTGTGTGACTGGCAGAGAATGATGCGCTATCAAACTACCTATAATCATTTCATTTTGATTGTTTACATGAACCTAGTTGATGCTCGCGGCTTCGCGGGGTTTTTTCCGGGCTATAATAAGTCTTCAATAATTTATCCGTCGGAGCCTTGTTATGTAGAAATTAATTACTGAAAACATTTCAGGTAGGTAGGTACACATAATTCAACAATTTACAAAAAATAAAAATATATCGTTTATCTATATTTAAAAAAAAGAAGTATAATAGGCAGCCTTATTGCTTTAAGCAATTTCGATAAAACTTTTTAAAACTATCATGGTTATTAACACTATAGTCATTTATAACGGAAAACTCAAAACTCTAATCATGGTAAATATCCCGTTATAAATGACTTAAGCAATTTCTTCCAGGCAACCAAAGAATACATACCTACGCTACATATAGGTACGCAAAATTTCAGCTTGATCTGTTTAGCAGTTTTGGCGGAGAGGTGACAATCATATATAGACATACATCCAAACTTTAGCATTTATAAATAAGTAATGACGTCGACCTAAGTGCCAACCGTACTATCATGCGTACATTTCGCAATAGGTATATAACCAACTGATAATATTCATTATGAGTGTAAGCGGGTTAACTACGAACCTATTATATGTTGTAAGACGTTGTAAGATGTTCTTACAACATATAATAGGTTCGTAGTTAACCCGCTTACATTCATAATGAATTCATCAAACTACGATAGCTTTTATAGTAACTGATAATATATCTAACTTAGCGGTATGCTTTTTATTGTTATTTATACTACCCTTCCTTACAATACCATGCAGTTAAGCTGAGACTGTTAACCCGCCATTAAATACTCTGGAGAGGAAATTCCCTACGCAATCTCTCCTTCGAAGATAGGTTCCTACTCTCCTCTATAGGCACGTCCTCGATGACCACGTTGACCGCCGCAAACCCAGAGGTGACGGCAATCAGTACCGATTCGCTTCCGCACCTACACCCGACCAAAAACCGACACCGCCGGATGCGGGTCGAAGAATTCACCGCTTCCGCCCATAGGTGCACTCGTGCTAGGCGAAACCTACTTACCCTCTTGTAGCATCTGGCAACAGCCCAAACAGAGTGGTGGCCGTTGTGCGTGTTGCCCCAAACTCACCTCACTCTAAATAATGACGTCGACCTAAGTGCCAACCGTACTATCAGAATCTGAATCAGAAATATTTTTATTGTGAACTGTTGTACAGAAAAGATCTTAGGTATAAGGTGTACAGTTTCAACAGCTTATCTTTAGCAGACATACAATAATACAGTTTAAAATAAGATCTAGGTAGATAGATATATCTAGCTATATTTGGTATGCTTTATGGTTTATAGAACAATGCATTCCAAGAAGTTAAAAATAGGAACAATTTACATCTACATTTTACAAGGTGCTATTATTGTAAAAAAATTCTTTCAGTGAATAGAAAGCATTCGATTCAAGCCATGTTTTTAATTTAATTTTAAACATGTTACCATCTAAGCGTTTAATTGTAATAATTTAATGTTATCTATCATGCGTACATTACGCAATAGGTACCTAGCCAACTGATAATATATCTAACTTAGCGGTATGTTGAGGCGCCCTCTGTGCCCGTCAAAAGTCCGTTAACGCTGTCATGGCCATCTACGGTCAATAGCATTAGTCCAGTCGAAAAAAACTATAGGTACATACCTAACTAACACGCAAAGACAGTGTATATTGAACGGATTCAAGCGCCACTATTTTACGCACTGTCTTACGTACTGTCTTTTAAAATATACGTACCTACGCAAAGAAGACTATGTACCTATGCGTAACAAGCGCCCCTATCGACCGTCTGTGTTGTAAAATTGGTATTTGATGAGGCATAATTTATGCATAAACGTAGGCTGAGGAAGTGCCAACACAACACAACATGACAACCTATTAATAATTCCATGCTCAAACGCTCAGCTCCAAAGCGGCCTAAGTCAAATGGCCTCAAGCATTTGACTCTATCCACAAACCTTTTCAATATTCATGAAGCTCAAAAGTATAAAATTAAAGAAAAAATGTTTTTGTAATTTTTATTAATACAGAAAGAATAGTAACATAAACTTATCTCTAAATATGGCAAAAATATTATCTATAATGTACGATAACTGTGTTTCGTAACATAAAATCGTACTAAAAAGGGACCTATAGAACTTTATGGTTGAGTAAAAAAAAAATTATAAATTGATTAAGATAATACTGCCAACATGGTTACAAACGTATGTCCAACAGTTCTGTATAAATGCAAAAAATTATAAATTTTTACACGTTTTTGTTAAGTACATTATTGAAGTTTTCATACGGACCCCCAGCATTTTTGTATATACTCTAAGACCTATGTTCATCAGGGATAATGTAAGATTCTAATGGTGTAAGAATTTTTCAAATTCAATTCCAAATCATTTTCAAAAAATTAGAGGGATTCATTTTGTGGTATAGAATTTAAATATAGTAAAACGCGTGTAAATTATAAATTTATACATAATTAAAAATAAGAAAAAAGAAAGATTATGTATTTGAGAAACAAGAAGCGAGTCGTATAATCTCTAAATAAATAAATAAATAAAGATATTTATTTGCCAGAATATAATAGGTAACAGTATAGTTCTTAATTTATTATAATGTTCAGTTATATTCTACCTTACATAGGCATGCAAATCTTTACGAGTATTTTACAATTAACAATATAAAATTTTGTAGTTTCAAGTTTCAAATACAAAAATAAAAATAAGCTAAGCTATTTTTAGAATAACACCTACCTTGTTTTTCTTTAAGTTTATTTGTTATTGTATTAGTTTTATTTTTAATAGTATGTTAGTTTGTATGCTGCCTATGTTTGTGAACCAAATAAAATGTTTATCTATCTATCTAAGCTTCAGTAATAAACTGCTTGATAAAATCCTCGTGCTTCTGAACATGCGTGAAGCTGGTATACGTGTGAGTGTTGCAGTCATGTTCGTCGCTGGGGGCTGTGGAGACGACTCCTCGGAGGTAATACCGGGGGGTGTCGCGGTCTGTCGCGAGGAATGTGAGGCCGCCTCCACTGTCGCCGCGGCAGAGCGCCGTGGTTACTGGAAATAAATAAATAATGCTGGAAAATCCACACAGCATCATCTAGCCCGAAGCTAAGAAGAGCTTTTGGTATGGGAAAGGTTAAATAATATATTTATTATGTACTAGCGGTCCGCAAAATATACTACCTAGCCTGTGTTTTACATAATTGAATAGGGTCCGAAACTACTGGACCGATTTGAAAAATTCTTCTGCCATTAGAATCCAAAATTTTCCGTGCTGAACAATGAACATAGGCTATAATATATTTTTCAAAAAATTGGGTTCTGCATGATAAATAATTTTTTGTTAATTACCCGAGCGAAACCGGGCCAGACTGCTAGTAGTGGATAATACGGTGGATATCGCATTCACGTCTGTGTCTGTGTTGTTGTATCCTATAGAGGACTGTGAATAATATCAAATAAATCTTATCAATGTACCTTTAGGTAACTTACCATTTCTATCCCCAGCACAGATCTTGTCGCTCGTGATATGCGCTACAAACGAGTCCGGCGAGTGGTCGATACACGTTCCTACTTCGACGTAGGGCAGCTCGACAACTTGTAGTACAGGTGAGGGCCCGCCGTCGGCCGCGGTCAGACCCCAGCCTGCCACCTGGGGGTGAATAATGCTGGATAATCCATATCCATCCATCTATTTAACATATTGTATTATGTATATCAGTCATCTAGTAGCCATAACACAAGCTCTGCTTAGCTTGCGGCTAGATGATGCTGTGTGGATTGTCCATCATTATTTATTATTATTATTTATAACTTTACTGTTTTGTTTGTTATTGTCTCATACTATAGTTACGATATTATTATTTTAATTTATGTTGACATGATTATTTTTCTTAATATTTTATTGATTATGATTGCCTATTTAATTATTTGATTATTTTCCATATACGATTCAATGCTATAAATATTTGCACACTGCTTGCGGACACTACTGTAGTTATAAGATGTGATCATGTACATTATAATAATGTATTCGGCAAATAAATGATTTGATTTGATTAACGTATACCTTGCCCTTGTTGACAGTCTGCAGCTGAAGCCTGTCGAAATGCGAGTTGAAGCTGAGGCAGACTGGTCGTACGTGGATCTTGTACTCGAACGCGTGCTCTGGTATCACCACGGCGATGTCGTCTTGGAAGTTTGAGGAGGCGCCTTGGAAGCGCGGCGGTATATGGATCTCTTTTACCTGCATTCAAAATAGAATAAAAAAATAAAGGAAAATAAGAAAATAAAAAGAGTTAAGCATAGACGTGACTCTAATACCTAGCGCATAGCAAAATGATTATTGCAGTTCTTATTGCTCAACTCAGGTCAAGCAACATTATGCTGAGGTAGAATCTTTTTAGTTCATACGCTGTTGGTAGGATGATTATAATTTTAGAACTATTTTACTTATTTTAAGTTTTTTTTGTACCTACTTAAGTTTTCTTGTGCACCAAATAAATGATTTTCTATCTTTCTTTCATTCAAAAGTGTCGGTTATTGGATGGATATAAGAGATTGCGAGTTCTACAGTTCTCAATAGAGTTTATGGTTTCTCGGGTCACGAGGATTCTCGAGCTCAATTTACCGGTAATTCGCGGGAAATCGAGAATTTACTTATAATTAATATAACATTTCATATAACATTAATACTTATAACATCTTTAGTTGGTTTAAAAACTTTGAAATGGCTTTGCTAAGCCCCGACACATTCCCCTAGGAAAGTGTTGAGTATTGGATGATTAAAGATGGATGGATAAGGGCTTGCGAAGTCAACTGTTCGCATAGAACCGTAAGTAGAATTAACTCTCATCAGTCTTCTGGAAGTCATCCATCTTGGAGCATCGTTGGTCGGTTTCCCAATCCCAATAACCGACACTTTCCCGGGAGAGTGTCGGTTATTGGGTGGATGAATAAGGGCTTACGAGGTCTATTATTCGCACAGAACTCTAAGTAAAATGAACTCACATCAGACTTCTGGGAGTCGTCCATTTTATCGTCGAAAGGCCGGTACAGCTTGCCGACAGCCACCGCGAAGTCTGAGGCCGGGAGCTGCTTCTCAAGGTCGTCCCAGAAGCAGTGAGCGGCTGGAATAGTATTTACAGAAGTATTGACTTTATTCATATTACCAACATGTGAATTGTAATGTGCACATTAATTATTTAATAACAATTTATTTGCTAAACATAGAAATTAAATAGATACAACATTTAATATAATGTAGGTAGGTAACTATTAAATAATGCTGGTCAATTCACACAGCATCATCCAGCCCCAAGCTAAGCAGAGCTTGTGTTATGGGTACTAGGTGACTGATATACATAATACTATAAATGACATAGATAGATATTTTTACTATACATAGAAAGCAACCAGAACACCCTGAACAAATATCTGTAGATCGTACAAATATTTGTCCCGATGCGGGAATCGAACCCGCAACCTCCTGCGTCGCAGGCGGCCCACCGCGCCACATTGGTCGACAATACAACACAAAAATGCTTTATTGTACACCAGAAAAAGAACACAACAAAATACATTACATAAGAAGTACAATGGGCGGCCTTATCGATAGTACTTTGAAGATAAGAGAGTATTATAGTTAGGTCTACCTTTCCGTGTGGTGCCGGCATAGGATTTCACCACCCCAACTCTTCCCGTGGGTGTCGTAAGAGGCGACTAAGGGAAATACACTAGGGGGCGGGCAGCAGCGCCCTCTGCATAACAACTCCACTGAACTGCGATCCCCAACGCATGCCTAGCGTGGGGATTATGGGCAATAACCCCCAATTGATGAATAATGCCATCTATGGCGCTCATTAGGGGAGGCCTATGTCCAGCAGTGGACAGTTATAGGCTGGTTATCTGATAGTTAGGTCTTGGCAGATGGGGCTTCATAAATGAATGAAGCGCCATCTCATTGAATACCATGTAGCTCTAAACTCACCCGATATAATAAGCTTGTTGCTTATAAGTGTGCCGCCACAGACTTGCTTGTGCGGTGTGAATCTCTTCATGTAGACACCAACATGCCACGGGAGTTCTCCTCTCTTAGCGTCCTGTCCCCCGACCACCAAGCCATGACCGTTGGCGGTTACTGTACCGCATTCTGGGAATAGATTGGAAATAATTCACTTTTTATTTATTTATTTTTCTTTATTTGGAGAACAAACAGTTTTACACGCTTTAACTTAAATACTAACTCTTAACCATTTATATGTCCTCGCATGTCGTGTGGTGCCGGCATAGAATTGCACCACCCCAACTCTTCCCGTGGGTGTCGTAATAGGCGACTAAGGGATAAACACCGGGGGGCGGGCAGCAGCGCCCTCTGCAGAACAACTCCACCGAACTGCGATCCCCAACCCGCATGCCCAGCGTTGGGATTATGAGCAAAACCCCCAAATGATGAACAATGCCATCTATGGCGCTCATCAGGGGAGGCCTATGTCCAGCAGTGGACTATTATAGGCTGTTGTTGTTGTTGTTGCATATAGAAACTAAAAATACTGCTTGCTTGCGGAGGAATAGTTCAGTATCTCAACAACTAGATACTATATTATAAACTAAGAATAACTAACAATTAATAGAACTGTACAATAGGAAAAATGAAATAAAAACAAAAATCTGATTCGAGCAAATAGCAATATTAATATTTAACAATACCTTATCGATACCGTGGGGTCTCATTCCATAGAAAAGTTTTTGCGGTTCAAAATAATTACAATAGATGGCGTTAGGTGTATCGATTAGCGTGTCTAAGATATTTATTTCCATCCACGGAACTGATTGATGGGAAACCTAAAACCTATGTTCGGTATTCTAATTTTGAGACCTAAATCTATATAAAATTCTAGCTCGAACTGCTCTATAGTTTTGGCATGAAGCAACAAAGAAATATCTATTCAAAATTTCGCATTAATCGTGATCGGGTCGAGAGGTCGGTAGGAAATTATAATTGATTGAACTGCATAATTAGGTACCTACATAACTGACACAAAGATGCAGGTAAACAACTTGATGTATATATCAGTAATATTAACGCATTATACATAGGTGTAAGTACCAACCTACTTAGCAAAGAGAATAAAACCTCTACCTACATAAATTAAAAATAAAAGGGGAGTAGGTTCTATAAATGTTTTTTATTTTTCGTCGATTCGATTTAGTAGCGGTCCGCCCCGGCTTTGCACGGGTATAAACAAAAAAAAAAATAATTCATATTACAATGAGGAAAGATTTGATTGTTTGTTTGGACTGAACAGGATCCGAAACTACTGGACCGGTTTGATAAATTCTTTCACCATTAGAATCCTACATTATCTCTGATGTGATGAATAATCTCTAAAATATTTAAAAAAAGTTAGGATTCCGTATGAAATCTTCAATAATGTAATCCAAAGTGTATGTGTGATAAATTATTATTGATTTTTTTATATATATATATACCGAAGCCGGGGTAGACCGCTATTCTGAAATCAATTTGATTGGATTAAATATTTAATTTAAATATTATGTTAATTCTCTTTGTAATTCGGCCTCTCGCGATACAGGTTCTAAAACTGCGGGGATAACCAGTAAATCTGTAGCTATAAGCTTTTTTCATAAGTTGAATAAATAAATTTCATATGTATATTTAATTTGCTGGGGTAAACGTGTTCTTGAGTGGAGACCGCGACTTGGTAAACTTAGTGTAGGACGCCCTCCGACCAGGTGGGATGACGATCTGCGAAAGACTGCTGGCAGATGCTGGATGCGACAAGCCGAAGACAGGGCGCTATACTATGTCCAGCAGTGGACTAACATAGGCTGATGATGATGATGATGATGATTTAATACCTGGGGTACACTTCGCAACATGATCCCAACTCCCATCCTCCCGACAATGCATGAAGGCGAGGCTATTCGAGGTGGAATAGAAGTGCGGCTTGCGGCAGAGCGGACTGACCATGGTCCCTACCGGCTCCTCCTCGCCGCACACCCTGGAGCCGACCACGTCGCCGATGACCAGGCAACGGTACTCCACGGAGTGGTGCCTCTTTAGTGGACAGGTGACAGCTGTCAAACAGACATTGTTCAAGTTTCATTATGAATGTAAGAACCTATTTTGTGTTGTAAGAACACCAACGTTTCATCCCTTAACGAGGGACTTCATCAGGGTGAGTGCTCACGTCGCGCCCGTATCGCCTCAATGCGATCACTCTCAAACGTTTACATTCATAATGAATTCGTCAAACTACGATAGTTTTTATAGTAAAATTGTTCATGGTTGTCAGATCAAAGGCGTTCTTCTTAATTGAAAAATCAGGTGATATTTAAAAATAAATAAATATAACATTGAACATAAAAACAAATATAATACTACTTATATGTTTTAATATATTTTGTATCATATGAATAATAAATAATGCCGGACAATCCACACATCATCTACTAATCCCAAGCTAAGCAGAGAAAAAAAAAAAAGCTAAGCAGAGCTTGTGTTATGGGTAGGTACTAGATGACTGATATGCATTAATACAATATAATTACATAAATATAGATATTTTTAATTATACTTAGAAAACACACATACTACGACCACTGAACAAATATCTGCAGATCGTTCAAACATTTGTCCCGAGGCGGTAATCCAGCGTACCGTCGCCAATCGCGTCACAAAGTTTTAAAATACTCACGCAAACACTTCGGCATATCATCCGCCCAGAAGCCATTGTAACAATGCACTGTCGCAGCACCATGCACTATGTACCCTGGGTCACAGGTCACGTTTAGGATTACTATCTCGGAGCCCAAACGTAGCGTGGGACTAGGGTCGTTTTTGACGTAACTGCCGTGTTCGGGTAGCGGTGGTAGAATGCATTGCGGCTCGTTGTCTCTATGGTTTAAAAAACAAAAATTGGCGGGGTTTTACAGTGCAATAAAATAGACCAGAAGCTTGGTTATGTTAGTATCTATATTTTAAATTATATTGTAAATTTTGTTAAGTAGGTATATGTAGTATTAGTGTTGTACTTTTATGATTTGTATTGTCTAATTATACGCTTTCATTTCAGTCATCAATCAATTAATATGCTAGAAAACCGCTACTCCTGCGGTACTTATTAGTACTCAATGCCAGCTGAGAAGTTATCATTACTATTTGAAGTAATTTTTTTTCAGTTATCCTAATAGCCAACATAAGAAAATTGAAAATTCGTTCCAAATACTAATTTCTACTTACACATTACTTCCCGCCCTTGACTGGAAAGGGTTAGCCCCCTGATCGCCATAAACAGGTGCGTCTTTCGCTGTAACATCATCTAGGGGGGCCTTAGCATTGCTGTATGGTTCAACCCAATACGCGGGTGGTGATTTCTGTGGTTGAACATCTGCGGGATTTTCTTGATCGTAGTAAGACTTCGCGCCATCATCAACAGCTTGTTTTAGCGGAATACGGCGCATAGCGTCGAAATTCTGTGGTATTGATTCCCCATCGGACTGTGGTTGTTTCACCTCAACGTCATAGGCTGATTGTGATCTTCTTGGGGGGTCCACATCGTAGGCTGATTGTGATCTTCTTGGGGGTGTGACGTCATAGGCTGATTGTGAGCGTTTAGGTGTGACGTCATATGCTGATTGTGAGCGTGTAGGTGTGACGTCATAGACTGGTTGTGAGCGTTTAGGTGTGACGTCATAGACTGGTTGTGATCTTCTAGGGGGTGTGACGTCATAAGCCGGGTTCGACCTCCTGGGAGGGTCGACCTCGTAATCTGATTGAGCTCTTCTAGGGTATCTCATGTAAGGATAGTAATCGTAGGGCAAGTAAGGATTGTAGTAGCTCCCTGAAAAAAGAAAAGGGTTAGTAGGTAGTTATTTTACTTCATCACCAGCCTATAATAGTCCACTGCTGGACATAGGCCTCCCCTAATGAGCGCCATAGACGGCATCATTATGTGGGGGTTATTGCCCATAATCCCCACGCTGTGCATGCGGGTTGGGGATCGCAGTTCGGCGTAGTTGTTCTGCAGAAGGCTCTGCTGCCCGCCCCCCGGTGTGTTTCCCTTAGTCGCCTCTTACGACACCCACGGGAAGAGTTGGGGTGATGAAATTCTATGCCGGCACCACACGGCATTATTTTACTTATTCTAGTTTAATAAAGAAACAATAAAAAAGACGTATTGTTGCGGACGAGTCAAACAAAGTACTAATAAAATGAAGGTATTCGAAGTCTTTTTGGTTTTTTAAAACAATTATATGATTAATTGATATCTATACCTACAACAGGAAAGATTCGTTTGTTTGAATTGAATAGGCTCCGAAAATACTGGACCGATTTGAAAAATTCTTTTACCATTAGAATCCTACGTTTCCCTGATGAATATAGACTAGACTGACTGACTGATGATGACTAGAATGACTGACTAGACTGCTATAGACTATTTTCAAAAAAGTTAGGACACGAACAATTATTTTTTGTTAAATAACCGTGCGAAGCCGGGGTGGAACGCTTACCTATATATGATTATAAGTATGTAGCTAACAATACTCACCTATGTCTTGTTGAGCCCACACCTGAACAAAAATACAGAGCACAAAGAATATCGTAAATTTCAACATGATTGGATTATTATTTCAAAAACAAGGAAAATCAAGTTAGTGCACACAAAGTCTAGACATCTACACGGACACACAACTAACACAAGACTAGCTAAACAAGTTAGAAAAACTTGTATCGAAGCGTAAATACCGACTTTTTGTTATTGTATTTATGTTTTTTAAATGACGTTCACCGCAACAAAGCGGCAACACTGTATTTATTGTTTTAGAAAAGGATTTAAATTATTGTTTTTATTTTTAGTTTATTGTTAGATTTACAAGAGCAAAAATCCAAAAAGAAATTTAACAAAGAAAATTACAATTATCTTACTAAATAAAAACTAGTATTTACAATTGAAACAATTGAGCTAACTGCAGACTGTTGTGAACAAACTACAGGTAGCTCAACCGGTCCATATCAATAGCAGTTGGAAGTGAACCCGCGATGCTGTTTATTGTTACAAAGGTACAGTAAAAATGTAAAGGAATTATATATATTTGTATTGTATTATATATTTGACGACCTCTGTAGCGCGGTGGGGCTTCGCACGGGTATTTAACATAAATTGAATTTTTCATACGAAAACCCTAATTTTTTGAAAATATTCTATAGCCTATGTTCATCACGGAAAATGTAGGATTCTAATGGTGAAATAATTTTTCAAATCGGTCCAGTAGTTTCGGAGCCTATTCAATTCAAATAAACAATCAAATCTTTTCTCTTTATAATTGTATACATAGATTGCCCTGCCCTATCCTCAATGGCGTTTGATAAATAAATAAATAATGCTGGACAATCCACACAGCATCATCTAGCCCCAAGCTAAGCAGAGCTTGTGTTATGGGTACTAGATAACTGATATACTTACATAATACAATATTATTACGTAATTTTTATTATACGTAGGAAACGACCAGAACACCCTGAACAAATGTCTGCAGATCGTACAAATATTTGTCCCGAGGCGGGAATCGCGTTTGATAGCGATGCCATTGCGTATGCGACGTTACTCATGCGCAATATAATATTAAAAGCGCTTCCATTGTCGTCACAAACGATAATTCCAAGAATTCTCATTAATAATAATAAACAAGTTATGTAAAACATCCCTGAGTTACTATAAGAACTAAATATTGAACAAAAGAGAACTAAGAACAAAAAATACCAATAATTTAACAAATTAATGGTATTTTTCGCATTTGTTGTTCTCGACGTTTCAACACGCGTTTCATATCTTCTCACATAAGTTTTATTTTATTATTTATTTTAATTATTAACATTGTCATTACAGTAGAGCACCATAGCGACAAAGAAATACACTAAAAATAAAAACCTATTACACATTCCTGTGTCCCATCCAAAAAAAAATATACCGCGTCCCTCAATTTCGGCAACGATTAACTCGTTTTTCTATAAGTACCTACCGCTCTGGCAAGCAAGTCTATACCTAGGTACTTATTACCTACCGCTTTGACTTGAAACTGGAAACTTTACCGAAGCTAGCTCGGTTGTGATCAAGTGACTAATGCTTTACTAGTACGTAAGTAAGGTAAATCATACCATATCATATCATGGATAAAACTAATTTACCTACTCTTATCTATACTAATATTATAAAGAGGAAAGATTTGATTGTTTGTATGTTTGTTTGTTTGTTTGAATTGAATAGGCTCCGAAACTACTGGACCGATTTAAAAAATTCTTTCACCATTAGAATCCTTAATTTTCCGTGATGAACATAGGCTATATAATATTTTCAAAAAAGTTAGGGATCCGCATGAAAAATTCAATAATTGAACCGTGGGCTGTATATTCAACCTCTTTTTCTATTATGGCGCGTCAGAATAGAAAAAGAGGTTGTATAGCGCACGGTGCTTGCTTTTTCTCTACGGCCAGTGTCAGTTTTGGAATGTCGAGTCAATGTCAAAAACCCCAATGCTGTTAAATAAAGTAAAGATCCGTATGAAAACTGTGAAACCCATCGTTTTAGTGTGTATAATTTCTGAAATTTTTGTTTAATACCCGTGCGAAGCCGGGGCGGACCGCTAGTATATCAATAAATTAACACTCACTATAATAGGACATACTTAGTTAACCAAAACCTAACCTCAACAGATGTCGAAACTGTGATATTTTGTCATTAT
Organism: Eupithecia pulchellata; assembly: GCA_963931895.1. Taxonomy (NCBI): domain Eukaryota; kingdom Metazoa; phylum Arthropoda; class Insecta; order Lepidoptera; family Geometridae; genus Eupithecia; species Eupithecia pulchellata. Next base: position 691,222 of record OZ007550.1, on the reverse strand, counting down.
TATCGTGAAAACTTTCTTACAAGGATCTATTCCTTTCTTATACCAAAAAACTAATACCAATGGTATTATTTTATTGACGTCATTAAATTATATTCCTAACGATATTTTGATGCGATTTTTACATAGAAAGTGATTCAAGAGGAAGGTTTTTGTACTAGTACTGCACCCGTGCGAAGCCGGGTCGCTAGTCTATACTAATATTATAAAGAGGAAAGATTTGATTGTTTGTATGTTTGTTTGTTTGTTTGAATTGCTCCGAAACTACTGGACCGAGTTAAAAAATTCTTTCACCATTAGAATCCTTAATTTTCCGTGATGAACATAGGCTATATAATATTTTCAAAAAAGTTAGGGATCTGCATGAAAAATTCAATAATCGAACCGTGGGCTGTATATTCAACCTCTTTTTCTATTATGGCGCGTCAGAATAGAAAAAGAGGTTGTATTTGTATAGCGCACGGTGCTTGCTTTTTCTCTACGGCCAGTGTCAGTTTTGGAATGTCGAGTCAATGTCAAAAACCCCAATGCTGTTAAAAAAAGTAAAGATCCGTATGAAAACTGTGAAATCCGTCGTGTTAGAGTGTATAATTTCTGAAATTTTTGTTTAATACCCGTGCGAAGCCGGGGCGGACCGCTAGTTTTTAATTAAATATGTAACAAACTTGTATACAGGGTGTTTATATGAACAGTCTTGTTATTATTACCCAGCCTTGGTAATAATAACAAGCAGCCTTAATGAATAATTTAATAAAGGTAGAATAAATAGTTCAAACAAGTACGACAAGTGCGAGTGTAACTCGCGCGCCGAGGGTTTTGAACTTTTGTCGTTTAGGTAGGTACGTATATTGACGACCTGTTAGCGCGGTGGGCTTACAACGCAGGAGGTTGCGGTTTGATTCCCGCCTCGGGACTAATATTTGTAAGATCTGCAAATTATTTTTTCGAGTGTTCTAGATAACAGATATCGTAGTAGTACGAATTACACAAGCTTGCTTAGCTTGTCGCTAAATGATGTTGTGTGGATTATCCAGGATACATTACTCTTCTCATATTTTTTTGGAGCACGGTGGAATTCATGAATTCAATAATCTTATTATCTAAATATTCTTCGAGCGCAGTGGAATACATTGGGTATGGACTTTAAAATTTTGAGAACAACGGTTTTGTGGCGCTGTGGAACCCTACTATTACAGTTACTACAGAGATTAGTGGGTAGGTAAGTGGGTTGGTACCTACAATTATTTTTTCGACTTTTTTCTACGTATTTCACTAAGTATGAAACTTAGACGATTTTTAAAACCTGTTTTGAATTGTCGAAATCCATAACTTTGATTTGATATTGCTCTCAATGAAATAGCCCCCATTGTATAAAAATTCGTTTTTTGACCATATTTCGAAAAGTATTGTTTTTACAGACTTCTCTATATTTTTCATGTAAAATATAGACCTATATCTACAAACGCTTAGTACATTTTATATAGATCACTCTGCTATCTTCGGAGATAGAGGGGGGGGAACGGTCAAATTTTCGACCTTTTTCAAAATATTTCGAAAAGTATAAAACCTATTGAAATTTCAAAAACTGCATTAAAATGTACAAACTGATACCTTTCATTTGATACCCAACTCGGTGGGGTAGTCACCCCTTTAGAAATTTTTCCCGCCCTTTTTTGACCATATTTCAAAAAGTATTATTTTTACAGATTTCTCTATATTTTTCCTGTAAAATATAGATCAATACCTACAAAAATTTGGTACATATCAAATCGATCGTTCTGCAATCTTCGGAGATAGAGGGGGGGTACCGGTCAATTTTTCGACCTTTTTCAAAATATATCAAAAAGTATAAAATCTATCGAAATTTCAAAAACTGCATTGGAATGTACAAACCAATACCTTTCATTTGATACCCAACTCGGGGGGGTAGTCACCCCTTTAGAAATTTTTCCCGCCCTTTTTTGACCATATTTCAAAAAGTATTATTTTTACAGACTTCTCTATATTTTTCCTATAAAATATAGATCAATACCTACAAACACTTGGTACATATCACGTCGATCGCTCTGCAATCTTCGGAGATAGGGGGGGGGGAACGGTCATTTTTTTGACCATTTTCAAAATATTTTAAAAAGTATGAAATCTACCGAAATTTCAAAAACTATTTTGAAATTTACAAACGAGTACCTTTCATTTGATACCACTTTCGACTTTGTACGTTCCAATTAAAATTTCTATTTCAAAATTTGTATGGAAAATCTTCATTTTGATTTTTCATTTATTTTCATTTATTTTTCTATAAATATGTGCGGGCGCACAAAATGTATTATTATTTCAAATTTCAAGTCAATAGCTGCAGTAGTTTCTGAGATATTAAGGATTCAAAACACAAAACAGACCCAAAGCGATTTCATAAGGGTTTTGCAACCGATGGCAAAACCCTAAAAATCAGTAAAAACGCGCGAAAACTGTGACCGAGCGACGTTCTTAATTCGAACTCGCTCGTACCTATTGTATACTATAAAACGTGGAAACGGCTTTTGCAATAACAAAATTTTGTAAAAACTCGAGTAAAGAAATTTAAGTAGGTACAAGTTTTATGGCTTGAGTTGAGTTGTAATTTATTTTCATCAGTCATTTATCATTGGACTGAATCATCGGGATTTACAATATCTGATTCAGGGTTTCTTTCTTATAGATTTGTCACCCATTCTAAGAAAAGATCTCATGTTTCTCCATCTATTTATCTCTTGCTAAACATTGCCTACGCGTGACCCGAGAGGACCTTCTCAATAAATAAGCTTAAAATGCAGCTTCGTGAATTAAAAAGAAATGCCTTCGAAAGATAGTAAATGAACTGAAATACAGTGTAGCCAAGAAGATGCGACAAATACGTCTCTATGTATTGTCTGGTCGAAGCGACGTGTGACCCGAGAGCTGGTCAGTATCAGGCGCAGCGCATCAGCATACAGCGTGGCTGCAGACAGCGTGGCTGCAGACAGCGTCTTGGGGACACTTTCAACTGGTAATAGTCATAATAGTCATTTATTTATAATAATTATTACAAGTCGAAATCTAGGTAAGCATTCTTGTTTAAAAAAATACATTTAAAATAAATAGGTACCTAAACATTTAAATTAAATATTTGGTATTGATGGATTAGTTGAGCTAGTTGGATTGTGGATTAGTTAAGTTTGTTTGCAACAGTCTGTAGTTAGCTCCATTGTTTTAACTGTAAATACTAGCTCTTGATTAAATTAAAATTGTAATTTCTTTGTTAATAAAGGATTTTTTTTTTTTGCCATTAAATAATAATGTTGCCTACATATATTATTATTTTCCTGCCCACAGATGAGCTGCTTAGTACCCACTGTTTGCATCATCATCACCAGCCTATAACAGTCCACTGCTGGACCTCTAGGTCTCCCCTTATGAGCGCTATAGATGGCATTATTCATCATTAGGGGGTTATTGCCCGTAATCCCCACGCTGGGCATGCGGGTTAGGGATCCAGTTCAGTGGAGTTGTTCTGCAGAGGGCGCTGCTGCCCGCCCCCCGGTGTGTGTCCCTTAGTCGCCTCTTACGACACCCGCGGTAAGAGGTGGGGTGGTGAAATTCTATGCCGGCACCCACTGTTTACTTGTGTTCTTATTGTACATATCTAGTTCATACTTAAGTAGCCTCTCTGTGTTTGCTTTATTGTATTGTTTTATTTTGCTATAGTATTGTAATAACTTTCTATGTGTCTTTTGTAGGTTATCTATACTAATATTATAAAGAGGAAAGATTTGATTCTTTGTTTGTTTGAATTGAATAGGCTCCGAAACTACTGGACTGATTTGAAAAATTCTTTCACTATTAGAATCCTTAATTTTCCGTGATGAACATAGGCTATACCTAGATATTTGAAAAAAAAATAGGGTTCTGCATGAAATATTTTTAGTGTCTAATATTAATAAACTAGGTATTTCTTTCTTTTTCTGACGATTTGTGGCGCAGCAGGTGATATCCGACTGTGACGTTGTGGGTTCGATTCCCGCCTCGAGTCAAATATTTGTATGGATTGGATGCCTCCGACTCCAAATTATCAAAGATAATAAGGATTATCAGTGAAATAGCATAAGTGACAAAATAATAATGAAATAAATAAAACAATGAATAATAGGCCTCTTTTATTTCGAAATAATTATTACAATACATTATAATAAATAAACCCAGTACAAATCTTAATATTACTTAGTAACACTATTGATAACCTATTCATAAATTATTAGAATAACATTAACATGTATTTACAAGTTAAATAAAATGGAAGAAATAACGAAAAAAAAATTATTTACAATAATTGTAAAGATTTTTTTTTAAATAATTGTGAATTATTCACAAAATTCAGAATCATTTATTGTTAACAAATATTTTTCTTATTTATTCCATCTTATCCAAATCAATAATTGAAATTCTAAATGCATTATATATTAACCTAGATGAATACATAGTATGAATAAATAAAAATATTCATAGAATAGACCGGTTGTCGAAATAGAAAATCTTTCGAAAATTTTAAGAACATTTTTAACAACTTCAGAAAGGATTTGCGGCTAACGTCTTAGGACGCTGCCAGATTCCATATATAATAATAAATAATCATTAATAACAAAAAAAATGACAATTGAAGACTGTTGAAAACAATCTAAAACTGATCAATAGCAGTCGGAAGCGTCCCCAACAATCTACAACTGATCAACACCAGTCGTTCGCGTCCCCAAGACGCTGGCTGCAGCCTCGCTGTATGACAATGCTGATGCGCTGCGCCAGATACTAACCAGCTCTCGGGTCACACGTCGCTTCGACCAGACGCTGTAGATTTTTTACAACGGTAAGCCTAACTGTTTTAATTATAAAACCTTGTAATTTGCATCAAAATTTTGTATATACATTCATGGTACATAAGATGTAAATCCTTCTGCCGTGACATTTTAGTATTACAAGAATAACTTATAATTAAATATTGTTTTTGTACACTTCAATATTTTAAAGGTAAAGAAACCGAACAAGAAACCTTTAGCTTGTGGTGAAATTGGACCTTACACCCATAAAACACTTTCAGGTGCGTATTATAAAGTGTATTTTCCTTTAACTTTGCCTCTATTTGAAGATTTTATCCAAGTTATGTATTTTTTTTTAAACAAATATCGTGCCATAAGATCCTAAACATAGGTCCTTAAATTAAATGGTTTTCCTATAATTACGAATAAAAAATCTTCCATACCAAAATATACAATAGAAAAAGTAAAATTTAAGATAGAGTAATGAAAAATTGATATTTTGTCCATTGTAGTTTGAAACCGCGTAAACTTGCTTCATCCCGCGACTTCCCTCGTATCTTAACAATAAAACCTACAACTTTATGTATTTAATACATGCCAAAACAATCAGAGTACCTAAAATACAAACTTTTGCATTATATTTATTTGTGTGATTATAAAAGTACCTCGGTTACAAGGTGCCCCAAAAATGTGTTGATGTGTTACTACATTTTTGACACTAAGTGTTAACATTTTTCGACTTTACTCATATTAAATTTAAATTCTTATATAATAAACTATGGGGTTGTGAAAAAAGTATGTTCCGAAGCACCTTGTACAATATATATTTAAATAAAATATCGATTAAATCATTTAATTTATATATTACTGCTGCTGATGTTCCCCGCTACAGGTTACTACAGAGTTAGTAAGGAGTTATTACAGCTGAATCTTAAGCCCTTATTCATAATGCTCTGCTAACTTAAAACAGTTGCGAAGTATTGATTAATCTTCTAACTTTGGAGTTTTTATGGGCAAAAAGCCAAGAAAATTAGAATTATCAAATATAATTATAATATTATCAAATAAAAACTAGTATTTATATTGAAATAATTGAGCTAACTGTTGCGAACAAACTACAGGTAGCCTCGCCCCAAGCTAAGCAGAGCTTGTGGCTAGATGATGCTGTGTTGATTGTCCGGCATTATTTATCTATTTATTTATATGTATAAGGGTTACCTAGTAAATTTCTCAATTATATAACATACTTGCATACAGTAATATACAAATTAAATATAGCCGAATAACATTGAAAAACCATCTACAAGAATATACATTTGTTTATATAATGAAGTCCCTTCAATATCATTCACATGAGCAATCCAAAAATATATATCTCTTAACAATACTATTCATATTTGAAAATGTTTATCATTTTGGTAAAATATTTCCACAAGGAGACAATTTTTTTTTTAATTTTTGGATAATTTGTTTTTCAAAAAACAGTTTCGGTTTATACAGGGTTATAAAAAGATGTTCATTACTACAAAGCAATTAATAATACATATTTTATTGGCAAAACAAATTATTATTATTATAAATGTCGCGCGGATTTATTAAATTAATAATTTTTAAAATGTTCTATAGCCTGTGAGCTAACTGTAGACTATTTTACTATAAAAACTATCGTAGTTTGATGAATTCATTATAACTGTAGACTCTTGAAAACTAACTGCAGGTAGCTCAACTGAGATATATCTCACACACTGGGTACATCCGAAGTGTACCCAAGATGTAATAATCAAATTTCATACAATAATAATTTATCATATGAAATTTTACTTGTATACGTCCTTATTTTGTAAGCATAATGAAATAAAGTTCATCAACAGCCCATTTTAGTCCACTGCTGGCCATAGACCTCCCCTAATGATTCAAGATAAACATTTTCAAATCTCAACCCCTCAAATCACACCACCCCTAATAATTTTCACAGCTATTTCCATATTAGTTTTCAAATCTATTTTATTAACTATTTGGTAACAGTACTTACCTTAAGTAAGTTGACTAGTTAACCGTATGCTAACATATGTTAACAGGTATGTATACGGATTTTTTTATACTATAGCCAAAAACTATGTACAATATTTGCAAACAAATCACACAAATAACAAAAACTTGCAAGGTATTGAGTTTCAGCTATGATTGTAAGCTATTAGCGACCCGTTCGGATTCGCACGGCATGTTATACTTATACAAATTCCTGAATCGATCTTAAAAAACGGCATCAAAATCCATTGCGCAGTTTTAAAGATTTAAGCATACATAGGGACAGACAGCGGGGTCTTTTGTTTTGTAATATGTAGTGATAAACAGTATTTCTTGAAAGATTTAGCTATAATCAACTAATATAAATGGTATATAAAAAGATGCGGCTACAGAATGAAGTTTAGGTTAAGTATGGGATTTGTTTACAAAAATTCTACATAAATTTCGGCTGAGGTATAGTTAGAAAACACTCAACGTTTAAACCTCGGTCGGACTGCAAGATAGCTTGGAAGAATTTTGTATTTTTGTATTGTTACCGGCTTGATACCGGTACCAACAATAACGGTACTATAGATATAATAACGGTAACTTTCCTCGGTGAATTCAAATATCGATATTTTCCCCATAAGTACCGGTATGGTATTTACAAATATTGTACCTTCGGAATGCCTTGAGTATACAATCAAGCAGCCGTGCTCCAAGCAAAAGTCTGTCGTCTTCTCTTGACATAAGATTGAAAATTATACAGATTAGGGTTCCCCTTAAAACTTCTAAGACATTGATTTAATTTAAATTATTATTTATAAGATGGTAAATGAAGACGGCTTGGAGACTAAACGTTGAGTACAAAAAGAAATGAGTCTTATCTCTACTAATAGAGAGTTGAAAGTTGAGTCGTGGCCGTAATACATAAGTAAAATCACCGTTATTCGTAGAAAAAGAGTTAACGTAGGTTAAAATAGCTGCTATCAGTAAAGTTATTTTATTACTAGTGATCAATAACGGTTATTTGAAATACCAGTTTCTAGTAAATTTACCGAAAGGAGGTAGTTATTCATTTAAATAACAGTGATTTTCATTTACATTGTTAATGAAAATATCACTTTTATATTAATACCAATTTCCAGTATATTCACTAAAAGAATGTCACCGATATTCATCACTGTACACCTATACAGTGATAAATAAAAGTGATTTTTGTGTACATTATTAATGAAAATATCACTTTTACATAAATACCAATTTCTAGTATATTTACTAAAAGAAGATAATTATCTCTGTTAACATAAATAACAGTGATTTTCATTTACATTATGAATGAAAAAATCACAGTTATTACAACGTTAACAAAGTAGCAGATAATTTCACAGTGAATAAATAACGGTTATAAGAAGCTATAAAAATAACTAAAACTATTCACATTTTAACCTTTTGCTGAACTCTTCTTGCTGTAGCTCGCGCCATTCCTTCTTTGCTTTTATTCGTTTTAGTTGCCCGTCCCTGAAAAAAATAACTTAAATTAGTACAAAATTAATCTATATTATATTATATGTATTATATAAAAAGAAACCCTATTTCTCTTGGTCACGTTAATAATTTGGCATCTCGTGTAAGCGGCTGCGCCAATTTTGCCAATTCTTTACAATTGTGGCATTCGACAATATGTATCAATGCAGGCGGCAGCATTCTAGTCATTTATTATTTATATTAATTATATTTTTAGTACTAGCTATTCGCCGCAGCCTCGCACGGGTATTTAACAAAAACGTCTAATAAATATTATATACTTTTACACACGTTGGGTTACATTATTGAAGTTTTCATGCGGATCTCTAACTTCTCTTTAAATTTCCTATAGCCTTTGTTCGTCAGGGATAATAATGGGATTCCAACAGTAAAATAACTTTTCAAATCGGTCCAGTAGTTTCGTAGTCAATTCAAAAACAATCAAATCTTTCCTCTTTATAATATTAGTATAGTATAATATATAGTACTAGCGGCCCGCCCCGGCTTCGCACGGGTATTAAACAAAAATTTCAGAAATTATACACACTAAAACGATGGGTTTCACAGTTTTCATACGGATCTTTACTTTTTTTAACAGCATTGGGGTTTTTGACATTGACTCGACATTCCAAAACTGACACTGGCCGTAGAGAAAAAGCAAGCACCTATTCAACCTCTTTTTCTATTCTGACGCGCCATAATAGAAAAAGAGGTTGAATATACAGCGCACGGTTTAATTATTGAATTTTTCATGCAGATCTCTAACTTTTTGAAAATATTATATAGCCTATGTTCATCACGGAAAATTTAGGATTCTAATGGTGAAAGAATTTTTCAAATCGGTCCAGTATTTTCGGAGCCTATTCAATTCAAACAAACAAACAAACATACAAACAAACAAACAATCAAATCTTTCCTCTTTATAATATTAGTATAGATACGTACCATTGCAAATCTACAAGACCGCCGCGCCTCGCTATCACCGCCTTTACTCGGTTTGCGAAATCCACCGCCGTTTCATCCTGAAACCGAAAAATAAAAGATAAAGGAAGTAAATTAAATTAAATAATGCCGGATAATCCACACAACATCATCTAGCCCCAAGATAAAATAATAATAATAATGAAAATAATAATAATAATTAATAAGATAAAGCAATACAATACAAATACTCTTTATTGCACACCAAGATAGGGTAAAACAGTACAGAAAACATGAACACATAAACAGTTGCACAATGGGCGGCCTTATCGCTAAAAGCGATCTCTTTCAGGCAACCTTAATAAAGCAATTTGATATTCAACAAATCTAAGATCAGTTTGATCGAGTTTAAATTCGTTTAACCCGGTGTACGCATATAACGGTTCACCTTTATTTATTAGTTCAAAAAACATAGTAAGATCCAAAAAAATACAGAAGACAATTATGATTATGTTGTTATGAACTAGATTTTACACAAATATGCAAATGGAATTATTAAATGTTGCAAGCAATTTCCTTTAGTCTTAGTATTTATGTTGTCTACAAGATAATCTACTACATATCTTGTCTTTAATTCATTTTGTCTACAAGATAAACTACTGTTATCTTGTCTTTAATTCATTTTGTCTACAAGATAGTCTACTGTTATCTTGTCTTTAATTCATTTTGTCTACAAGATAATCTACTATTATCTTGAAGCAGGCTAACCAATTTTACTCGGTCAAGCAGTGGACTGATATAGGCTGACGATGATGACAAGATAATCTATTATTACTCGACGACCTCTGTGGCGCGGTGGGCGAACGTCCGCGACGCAGGAGGTTGCGGGTTCGATTCCCGCCTCGGGACAAATATTTGTACGATCTGCAGATATTTGTCCAGGGAGTTCTGGTCGTTTTCTATGTATAATAAAAAATATCTATATATGTAATAATATTGTATTATGTATATCAGTCATGTAGTTCCGCATAATGCGCGTATTTTTTAAACAAGAATGCTTACCTAGATTTCGACTTGTAATAATTATTATAAATAAATGACTATTATTACTATTATGTTATGACTATTACTATCATAACACAAGCTCTGCTTAACTTGGGGCTAGTTGATGCTGTGTGGATTGTCCAGCATTATTTATTAACTTGTAGCAACCAATTTTACCCAGTTTTCCCTCCCAACCCCCCCAAACCCCCCCAAATCCCCCCCATAGTGCCACAGCACAGTATACCTGCGTCCTCGTCATCGCGGGCAGGTACCAGACGTCGCAGACGATGGCCCACGAGCTCATCATGTTCAGTAGATAGTGCAGCATGCCGTACCGCGAGCTGTTCCAGAACGCGTCTCCGAAGCGAGGGTCGTATCTGGAAGGCGGAGGGGGGGAATTTCAAAACCTGTTCTTTTTTTAATTGTTCTTTCAAGCCCATCTTCTCTTCAATTTTTGCTAAAAGTATGATTTGAGTTGGTATCACAATCTCATTACACGTTACACCTCAATTTTTTTGCAATTTACAGGACTTTAAAACGAGTTTTAAAGAGTTTAAAACTGTTTACTTTAGAGATGTTTAAAATTGGGAACTTAGGGAATGTCTGAAAATAGGATGAGAGTTACTCCTGGACTTTTTATGATTTTTCTTCGTATTTGTACTTTATCATAGTAGAAATACATGGAAGTAAAACGACCAAGTTTCCCCCCTAGTAGTAATAGGTGGAAAAAAATTCCGTTCTTCCCTACCAGTAGGGATAGATTAGTAGGGATATGTGGAACAGGCGCATAATGTAGGTGGTGGCGCTAGTTTAGGTGCTGTATGCGCCTTAATACCCGTGCGAAGCCGGGGCGGACCGCTAGGACATATAATAATATTAGTATATATACATGTAACTCACTTGATCGCCACCGGGTAAATGGTGCCCCCAACCTCGAAGCTTCCCTTCTTAAATTGCATCACAGACGTGTTGTTGATGCAAGTGCCTTCCGGGAAGATCAGGATAGGAGGGTTGTCCGGCACTGAGATGTGTTCTTTTAATCTGGAAACGAAAAATAAATAAATAATAGCCGGACAATCCAAACAGCATCATCTAGCCCCAAGCTAGCAGCGGCTCTATTGTCTAACTCAACTGGTAATCGTAATCGACTTCAGGCATTTCAAACCTAGCCTGGACTTCGATTGTCACTTTCGTATTGTTTAAATAGAAACGTGGGTGTCGTAAGAGGCGACTAAGGGAATCATGGCCGTGTGGTGCCGGCATAGAATTTCACCACCCCAACTCTTCCCGTGGGTGTCGTAAGAGGCGACTAAGGGAAACACACCGGGGGGCAGCAGCGCCCTCTGCAGAACAACTCCACCGAACTGCGATCCCCAACCCGCATGCCCAGCGTGGGGATTATGGGCAATAACCCCCAAATGATAATGCCATCTATGGCGCTCATTAGGGGAGGCCTATGTCCAGCAGTGGACTATTATAGGCTGGTGATGTTGATGATGTTGAAATAGAAAGCGAAGACCAGTTGAATACTTAGACAATACCGACAACATTCTGACTGGGTCTACAACTGGTGATGGGTTTGAAGTTCACTGGTGATGGTTTTCAAGTTAGACAATAAGGCTGCAGCTTGTCTTGTGTTATGGGTACTAGATGATTGATATACATAATACAATATTATAACATAAATAGATATTTTTTATTATACATAGAAACCGACCAAAAAATACAATACAATAAACTTTATTCCACACCAAAGAAATTTACTCGAAAATAGGAATATCACAATTTACAAAGTTGCTCCCTGTTCGTAAATTTAAACAGTATATAAAACAAAATCAAAGAAAACCTTTTACTCGATAGAATGATTACATTAATGATGTTAATGCTTGGCCAAATGTCGCTCCATTCCACACCAACAATAGCATGTAAGAAACTGAATGTTGTGCTTAGCTACATATATGTATTTAAATAACTATTGACATGTATCTAAATCACATTAAACTTAGATTTAGATAGGCAAAACAAACCTGTATTAGACACATAAGTTATATATGAAAGTACTAGTGGTTTTTCTTTCACTTCTTCCACTAGTGGACAAAAAATTGAAGTGAAGAGAAATCAATAACAAATTATTCTTTTTTATAATAATTAACTGAAATTTTACTTGTCTAAGTAAAATTTCAGTTACTTATAGTAATAATAATTTGAATTGTGATGTTTTTAATTGTGATGTATGAATTTTATTTATTTATTAGAATGTTATTGTGTCTTTGAATTGTTTACATTATATGGACTGTATATCTATACTAATATTATAGAGGAAAGATTTGATTGTTTGTATGTTTGTTTGTTTGTTTGAATTGAATAGGCTCTGAAACTACTGGACCGATTTGAAAAATTCTTTCACCATTAGAAACCAAAATTTTCCGTGATGAACATAGGCTATATAATATTTTCAAAAAAGTTAGGGATCCGCATGGAAAATTCAATAATTAAACCGTGCGCTATATATTTAACCTCTTTTTCTATTATGGCTCATTCATACGCATTTTCTCTACGGCCAGTGTCAGTTATAGAGTGTCGCGTCAATGTCAAAAACCCTAATGCTGTTAAAAAAAGTAAGGGATCCGTATGAAAACTGTGAAACCCATCGTGTTAGTGTGTATAATTTCTGAAATTTTTCTTTAATACCCGTGCGAAGCCGGGGCGGGCCGCTAGTGTAGGTATATTTGTGTCCGAAATAAAAAAAAATTATTTGAATTAAGTGCTTATTTAGTAAGCCTAAAGAAATAAAGTTATTGAATCTGATAGTACCTTCTAGCGACAGCATTCCTGTCCTTAGCCTCGGACCTCTCGAACCAGATGTGGGGCGAAGCCCTAGCGAGGGCGCGCTGTAGGAGCCCTAGGAATCCTCCGTGGCGTTGTCCGATCTACAATATACTTGTTTTTATTAAAAACCTTTGCCTATTACCTAATCATATTTTTTTGTATAGTTTTTGTTAAGTTTAGGTTAAGTAATTAAGGAGTGGGCAATAAATGGCTATGATTTTTTTTTATTTTATTAAACTCTAAGTAATAATTGTGTTGACACTGCGCGACGACCTCTGTGGCGCGTTGGGCGAAGGTCCGCTTACGACGCTGGAGGTTGCGGGTTCGATTTTCGCCTCGGGACAAATATTTGGACGATCTGCAGATATTTGTTCAGGGTGTTCTGGTATTTTCTATATATAATAAAAATATCTCTATATACTCGTTTATTTTATGTACGTCAGTCATCTAGTAGCCATAACACAAGCTCTGCTTAGTTTGGGGCTAGATGATGCTGTGAATTGTCCAGCATTATTTATTTATTGACGTCATGATATATTCCTAGCGAAGTAAAACGAACATTCAAGAAAATATAGGTTTTAAAAAACCATCAAACATTTTATCTGATATTATCTGAGATCAAAGTCAACGTTTGCGTTAGACCTTGGACATTACTCTATTATAAAATAGGCCCCTTCGACCACCTCGCCACAGAGGTCGTCTATATGCTTAATGTTTTATATATGCTTAATATTACTGTTTGGCATTAACCAGGTTTAACTTATTCTAATCAAGCCTTAATATAAGATCGGAGTAAGTAGCATGATTTTATGTACTGCATCAAGGTTTCATAGCATGGATATGGCTTTTTTACCGGAAAGTTCCGGTTACCGGACTATGTTGAACATTATAATTAAAGTAGTCGAGTTATTATTATCTAAAGTATGAAATTGCCAAATAATTATTGTAAATATTGTTTTTCTTTGTTTTAATTATTGATGTGTTGAGTTTATGTACTAATTATTTGTTTATTGTTCCTTTTATTTTATTGATTGGTTGTTATGTACCAATTTTATGGACATATGCAGTCTGAAATAAAGAAATTGAATTGAATTATTATAATCAGTTATACCTAATAATAATTTGTATAATTATTACAGTTTATCGATTTATACAAAGAATTATTACTGTTTTTATTCAGTGCTGTAGGTAACTGAGTTGTTATAATAAATATTTTTTTATATATCTAGTCATTTAGTAACTACTATGTTTAAAAATTAAAGAAAGCGATTGATAAACGTTCATTGCTAACTTGATTTTTATTAACTAATTTTATCGCGCAAAACACCATTCTCACGAAAAAATGTTCAGTAGGTACTACGTTGCTAAATAAAGTTGACAGTTCGCTATACTTTTGTATCCTTTTATTAATTGTGAACTCTAAATAAGTCTATGTACGCAAGAGTTACGATTGAAAATTTAACCAATTCTCATTACTTTATCTATTGGATAATCTGTCGAAGTTAGGCTGCGGATGATGATGATGATATTAATAAGTTTCTCGTATTACGCCTCCACGTTATCTATCAAATTACGGAAAAATGTCTTGAAAATTTTATTTAAATACCAATATATAAAAACCTATACTTTATTAGGGGAGGCCTTTGTCCAGCAGTGGACTAACATAGGCTGATGATGATGATGATATAAAAACCGGAATTTATTATATTTTTTTAAGTTCCGGTATTCCAGAGGCATATCCATACTAACTTAGCTTTGAGGTTGTTGATGCTAAATCATTCTACCTACTTCGATCTATGCTTATTATTATTAATATTAAACATAGAGCTTCACCAAAGCCATGCTCTCCCACATGCAAACTTACAAACAAACGTACATATTTCCCATTAATATAGAAAATAACTTACATTACTGTTGTCAGTTATCCCTGATATACAAGAAAATGTTTCAACTAAAAATTTCTCAATAATATAGTTTTTTGGTAAATATTAATTTAGTTCAACCATAGACAAATAGACAAAAATCTTAATAAATAAAGTAATGCTGTCATAAAACTAACTGAGGATGTTTAATCATACTGAGCTAAAGCATTCCTTCTGAATTAATATTTACTGATGCAAACGTTTTTATTTGATCAGTTTTATTTATAGCCAAGAATATTAATATAAAATTATAGAAAAGCTAGCTGCAGACTGTGCCTACAAAGTAATTTTACATTATGTTTTGTGTTAATATTAAGTATTAATCACATAATTAACTCTAACGCGAAAATAACTATAAGCGAAAAAAAAATCACTAGCGATAACTTACGTTCCGCGTTATACCGTAACTCACCAGTGAATAGCAGTTATCGCACATCAAAACCAACACATCGATCGGACTCGTGTGATTCGCCACACAAATACCGTTCGCCGGCTTATTATGCTCATCGTGGTACGTGATCACTGCTGATATACACCGCGATAGGAGGTTGAAGCACGCATGCGCAGACGTTGAGTTAACTCGCTGCTTCCACGGCCCGTCGGGAAGTGTGCCGACGATCCACGTCGATAGCACCAACCACCATACCTAATGAGCCCAATGATTATGGTAATGGTTTACGTTATGATTAATGTTGTGATTAACGTTATAAGTAGCAGTTATTTTGTTGAGCAACGTTTCGCAATCGGCTTTTCATAAATTAGATGTTGCAAGACGTTGCTTACCAAAAAGTACCTACTGTCAGTATGCACTGTAACTGCTACAAATAACGGTTATGGATAACTACGATAGTAGCAGGTTAATTGAACTGGTATGAGTAACGAAACTGAAACGGGTTTTGCAACGAAATTGCTGTCGGTTATTTATAACTAACAGCCACAACAACGTTTTCGGAATAGCGAGAGCGTAATATATGACAGTTTTCAGAAATGAGTATTTTCTGAAAACTGTGTAGTTCCGTTTTCCACCGAAAACGCAGTTAATGAACTTTTCTAAAGCTTGTAGTTACAAATACCAGTTGCAAAAGAATTAATGAATCCCAATGCAAATAACACGTCTCGTATTATAGAACTCTAGTCAAAAATTGTAGCTAGATTTTCTGGTTATAATTGTTTTAATGATAATTTTAAATTAACGCGTTTTTTTATAAAAAAATGCGAATTTTAACTTTTCATTTTAGCCATTTGCTGTGAAACAACGCTAAAACTACGAATCAACTTTCCTTTCGGGATCATTATGAGATTTATTACAAAAATCAATACTATCGATAAACGAGTTCCAGAATACGATGCATATGATGCTGAAAATATACATTCTGATGGCATAACAACGATTAAATATACAGGTTATAAAATTAAATAAATAATCATATAGGACAATCACAATATCCCCGTGCTAAAATCCAGGTAAAGTATTCGAATATTCATTCGTTCGGATATGCATATCTAGTTTGAACGTCCCTTTCAGCAACGCCGTCAAAACATCTTAAGACGGGCAGTAACCGGTTACGTTACGTATCATTCGCAGCAACGCCGTTAAAATCCATCTCCATAGTTATTTTTCCCCGCACTGACTGCGCGAACGCACGGTATGTGACACTTTATGTTACGCGCTGTAACATTGGTCAATACCCATAGTTTATATTGTCGGGTATCTTCTAATTCTAATTCAATGTGTGGGAACTGAGATCTGCACTGACATCTCGCATGGCCCTCCCATGCTATTGTGCATTATCCCGTCGGGTATCTTGCAAAAATCTCATTTTGCTCTTCATTATAATGACAAATCGATATATTATAAACATTCAAGGGTATTCATCGCGTTTATTTATCTATTTTCTCGACGTTTCAACGTAAACACTGTCGTGGTCATGAAATGACTGGAGTACTGGAACTACTGCCCCTACGAAGTGCAGATAGCCATTCCATGTTCTGATTAACAAGTGAGGGTAGTTGCAAATAATGCTGTCTTTATTTGCAACTAGCGGTCCGCCCCGGCTTCGCACGGGTATTAAACAAAAATTTCAGAAATTATACACACTAAAACGATGGGTTTCACAGTTTTCATACGGATCTTTACTTTTTTAACAGCATTGGGGTTTTTGACATTGACTCGACATTCCAAAACTGACACTGGCCGTAGAGAAAAAGCAAGCACCGTGCGCTATACAACCTCTTTTTCTATTCTGACGCGCCATAATAGAAAAAGAGGTTGAATATACAGCCCACGGTTCAATTATTGAATTTTTCATGCGGATCCCTAACTTTTTTGAAAATATTATATAGCCTATGTTCATCACGGAAAATTAAGGATTCTATTGGTGAAAGAATTTTTAACACGGTCCAGTAGTTTCGGAGCCTATTCAATTCAAACAAACAAACAATCAAATCTTTCCTCTTTATAATATTAGTATAGACTACCTTCATTCAATAGAACTAGGAATGTCCATAATGCACACTCAGTTAGAGCACACAACAGTAAGTAACTGTGTTCGCGACGCTATGAGAAACCGATTTAAGAGAATATACTTTGCTATGCGCTGCTTGTTCTGGGAAGATTTCCCTACCCGAAAATATACGAGGATATCTGATATAGGTGTAGCTTAAAGATCCGTTCAATTAGATATGCATATCACATCACCTAAACTAACCATATCACCAGACAGAACATCACCGTCTGATACCCCAACAACCAATACCGAAGAACTATGGACAATCACAGCCCCAAAGCTTCCTGGCAACACCACTAAAAAGTAAAAATACCAAGGAGAAGCAATTGTTCACGCTGAGTATCCCGACATCAATCGGACTTGTGTGATTGGCAACACAGAATCCGTTGGCCTTCGGCTTTAGGTGTGTGTCGTGGAAGGTGATGGTTGCTGATAGTCCTCGCATGAGGCTGCGGAATGCTATCATGTACGCGCAGGCTCCGAAGTACCGTCTGATCCGGCCTGATGGTAGGAGACTGACCAGCGCTGTCGTCACTAGCATTGTTAGCACCTTTTGGAGTGTAAATATTCGTTTAGAAATCCCATTTGCGTTAATTCCATCCCATTTAAACGACGATACTTGGGTCACTAAAATGGATCCCACTTTACATAAATATTCGCTAAAGGGAACTCTAGGTCGCCAAAAACTGATCTTCACAACAAATACTCCCCGCCTCTCTAAATTTAAATCAGTTGAATCATAGTGAAAAGGGTCCCCCCTTTTTACTCAATAATATAATTCTAGCCTAAATTTCCCACATCACCCGCATCACCTATTCAAAATCACCACAGCAAACCCCAAATGTATTGTTCCTGGAATACTTATCACAATTGGAAACCCCAAATAAATTGTTCTTTGAAGATTATGAAAACTGGATACCCCCAAATATATTTTTCTTTGAAAACTAATCACAACTGGAAACCCCAAATAAATGGTTCCTGGAATACTAATCACAACTGGACTCAGCAAATATGTTGTTCTTTGAAGACTACGGGTACTATGTTGTTCTTCTCTTGATGGTTGAGAATTTCGGATAGAAAGAGTCGATATAGATCTGTATAAACAAAGAAGGCCACAAAGAAATAAACAAAGAGCGTATAAAATAAAACTCACCCCTATAAAGAACACCATAATCCTAAGCGGTAGTAGCACCATATATCTGACTATGAATCCCATGGCCCATATTATAGTGAGGCGCCATGTTAAGAACTCATACTGCCTGGAAAGGAAACAAATGTTGATGACGGAATTAGCACATTCACTGCCCTGAGTCGTGAAACAAGGGCTCGCCTGCGCCAAAACGAGTGGTGGCCGAGTGAGAAATTATTCTACTCTCTACCTGAAACCTAGAAGGTTATGGGTTTGACTTTTAAGTTATCTTCCTACCCCTTGATGGTCCCACACATTTTCTTTCGCCATTTTACGAAGAACCGACAACCCCAGGGGTTGTTCTTCGTAATATGGCCGGCCCATTGCCATTTCTGATTGCCAATTCTTTAAGCATAGATGACTTTAGTTCTCTGCCGGATGTACTCATTGCAAATCCTATCCTTCGAGAAACTCCGAGCTCTCGTAGCTCTTTCCATAGCTCGCTGAGCTACTTTGAATTGGTCGACCACGTCTCAGCTCCGTAGGTCATGACGGTTAGGACGCACTGATGTGAAAATTATGAAACTAGTTTTTAAACATGGCGGTATGCATGATGTTTCTGGATTGCCAATTTGTAATTGTATCTCCACTCCACTCAACTTCTCGTAAGGTAGGGCATTTTTTTCGTGAAAAAATGCACCATTAACTTTGTGAACAAAAAAATATTTCACGATCTCTACTTTTATTCCGACGACCTCTGATGCGCGGTGGGCCAAGGTCCGCCTGCGACGCAGGAGGTTGCAAGTTCGATTCCCGCCTCGGGACAAATATTTGTACGATCTACAGATATTTGTTCAGGGTCTGGTCGTTTTTTATGTACAATAAAAAATATTTATCTATGTAATAATATTGTATTATGTATATCAGTCATCTAGTACCCATAACACAAGCTCTGCTTAGCTTGGGGCTAGATGACGCTGTGTGGATTGTCCAGCATTAGTTATTATTTATTCTTCATAAGGTAGGTAATTTTGCTTGAATACTTACATATTGGTCCTAGTCAGCAGGTTCCAACTCCTCAACTCCTCAGCCTCGAAGACGGACGTGACCTGGTCCTCGATGATGGCTTCCATGCCAGCTTTCACCAGGTCCAAGCAGTGGGAGAGGTGGAAGTCGAGAATTTTCTGGAAAATAGGAAAAAAAGAAAAATCATTACATCTATACTAATATTATAAAGAGGAAAGATTTGATTGTTTGTTTGTTTGAATTGAATAGGCTCCGAAACTACTGGACCGAGTTAAAAAATTCTTTCACCATTAGAATCCTTAATTTTCCGTGATGAACATAGGCTATATAATATTTTCAAAAAAGTTAGGGATCCGCATGAAAAATTCAATAATTGAACCGTGGGCTGTATATTCAACCTCTTTTTCTATTATGGCGCGTCAGAATAGAAAAAGAGGTTGTATAGCGCACGGTGCTTGCTTTTTCTCTACGGCCAGTGTCAGTTTTGGAATGTCGAGTCAATGTCAAAAACCCCAATGCTGAAAAAAGTAAAGATCCGTATGAAAACTGTGAAACCCATGGTTTTAGTGTGTATAATTTCAGAAATTTTTGTTTAATACCCGTGCGAAGCCGGGGCGGACCGCTAGTTTTATATAATACTAATGTTACATAATACATCTATGGCGCTCATTAGGGGAGGCCTATGTCCAGCAGTGGAATGATATAGGCTGAAGATGAGATGAGATACTAATATTATAAAGAGGAAAGATTTGTTTGTTTGTTTGAATAGAATAGGCTCCGAAACTACTGGACTGGTTTGAAAGTTCTTTCTTTTTAATATCCGTGCGAAGCTGGGGCGGACCGCTAGTCGTGTATATAATCTACGAAAAATTATTTAACCTCTTTAACCGCTATTCAACTTTAAAATGTTTCTATTGTTTGATGTGAACTGTTTACGCATTTAGTGACTAAGTTATTTTAATCACTGATCTAAGATTTGTTTTTCTGAAAAGTTAATTTCCATAAAAGGTATTTCTGACATTTCAACAGTGTTTCATCGCAGTTCTGTTTTTAGAAAAGTTAATAGCAAATAGCGGTCCGCCCAGACTTCGCACGGGTATTTAATAAAAATTTCATAAATTATTCACACACTAACACGTTAGGTTTCACAGTTTTCATACGGATCCCTAACTTTTTAACCGCATTGGGGTTTTTGACAATGAATCGCACTTTATTTTTCGACATAATTTGCCTCCCGCATCCTAGTATAAAATAGTAGCTACTAAGTTCTTATAATTCACAAGAATTCAAGGCGTTAATAATTTCACTACGGTGAAGAAATAACTACTAACCGCTATAATTCACAAGAATTCAGGGCGTTAATTATTTTACTAGGGTAAAGTAATAAATACTAACTGCTTTAACTCACAAGAGTCAGGGCGTTAATAATTTCACGAGGATAAAGTAATAGCTACAAACTGTTAAAACTCACAGGAATTCAGGGCGTTAATAATTGCACTTGGGTAAAGTAATAACTACTAACTACTATAATTCACAGGAATTCAGGGCGTTAATAATTTAACTTGTATAAAATACCAGGCACTAACTGCTATAATTCTCAGGAATTCAGGGCGTTAATAATAACTAGTATATAATACTATGCACTAACTGCTATTAATCACAGATTACTTACATCAGATTTCCCCGTCTCCCCTGCAAGTTTTGAACCATTCTGTCCACTCACTCGCTCCTGGCTAGAGCTCCTCTTGTAGTTCAGTTCTGGCGAGGGACCTAGTATCTCGTCTCTTTCTATCACAGTGTTCAGGGTACCTGGAAGAAAGAGAGGGAGGCTTACAAATTACTATAGTCTGTCTAAACACAAATGCGTTTGTACGATCGGCAGTTTTGTTCAGGGTGTTCTGGTCGTTTCATCTCCATTTGTTGACATCAAATATCTTGGATTCGAGGACCATGGGTAGTGATGGTGGTGATATTTACCATTCCCAAGTCCGTTCTCCTTGATGATAGCTGACGGAGGCTTGTCTTCGTCCGGTATCGGCGGATCCTCTTCATCATCAGAGCTGTCGTTCCTTTGGATCTTCTTCGCGACCTCGATGTGCTGTCTGCCATACTGGAAGAGAAATTTTGAAAAAATGAAATGCAGCCTTTAGAAAAGATGAAAAGTTGCCTTTAGAAAAGTTGACAAGTAGCTTTAATAGAATAAGTTTAAGGGGTATGTTTAGTAAGTAATTTTAGCACGATTTCTATACTAATATTATAAAGAGGTAAGATTTAAATGTTTAGTAAGTAATTTTTCGAAACTACTGGACCGATTTGAACAATTCTTTCACTATTAGAGACCTAAATTTTCTCATATAAACATAGGCTATAGAATATTTTCAAAAAGTTAGGGATGCCGCATGAAAAACTAAATTTTTGTTAAATACCCGTGTGAAGCCGGGGAGGACCGCTATTAAAATATTAGTATATACCTAGATACGATCCACACAGCATCATCTAGCCCCAAGCTAAACAGAGCTTGTGTTATGGCTCCTACGCACAACACAAGTTAGGCAGAGCTTGCGCTTGTGTTGAACAGTGAATTGATTATACAATATAAATAAATCTTTTATTTCCGGCAACATAAGAACAGTTAACGATGGTAAAAAACTTATTCTAGGGCCCATATCAACAAATATCTTACAGACATACATACAAAAATATAAAGTCTTAATAACTAAAATGTAACACAATAGGTATTGATTATCGTTCATTGATTATCTATTATCGTTCGTAATGTATGCATTTTAATTCAAAATCCCTTGGCTTGTACAAGCTAATTGCAATAATATATCTGCGATGTACGATTTGCGACAGTAATGCTGATAACAAGAGTGATAAAACTGATATAGCATAATCTGTGGGACCTAGGTGCAGGGCGTAGACCTTCAGGCCAAGCTAACACGATAAGAAAGTACCTAGGCATCAACGATTCGCGACTTAGGTCCTATTTCACAGTTCGTATCTTGAAACGCGCTCAAGTAAACTCATTTCTGAGGTTTTTCGTTTTCTTTGTCAGTGTTGGATTTAAGTATATCTTTTTCGTAATTGCATGATATCGTTACGATGCTATGTCTGCAAAGTGTCATGGTATGGTTGCTGGTAGAGGTACTGCGGAAACAAGGGAAATAATAACCCTAACGCTAATAGTTCGCAATTGGTTTATTGATTTAGGTAAAATAAAAATAAAGGTTTAATACGTATAAATAAATAATAAATAATGCTGGACAATCCACACAGCATCATCTAGCCCCAAGCTAAGCAAAGCTTGTGTTATGGGTACTAGATGACTGATATACATAATACAATATTATTAAATAGATAGATATATTTTTTATTATACATAGAAAACAACCAGAACCCCTGAACAAATATCTGCAGATCGTACAAATATTTGTCCCGAGGCGGGAATCGAACCCGCAACCTCCTGCGTCGCAGGCGGGCCTTCGGCACCACGCCACAGTGGTCGTCGAGGGACAATAATCATCACGTATTGAACTTTACTCTATGTATAGACTTTAGAGGAATTAGATATGAATCCTATATTGCAAGTCGGACAAAAAAACTAGATTGGTTTCATCTGACCTTACACATTGTACTTTGTACAGTAATTTAGGCAAGTCGTTGATATAAATAATGAAAAGGATCATATAAGAAATAAATAATGCTAGACAGACAATCCACGCAGCATAATCTAGCCCCAAGCTAAGCAGAGCTTGTGGTATGGGTACTAGATGACTGATATATTTAATACAATTAATTCCATACGTAGATATTTTAATTATACATAGAAAACGACCAGAACACCATACAAACGACCAGAACACCGTATATTTTGCATACTCGGATTATCGAGGACCTGCTATATTTTCCTTATCAAAAAACCTTATATTAGGAATATTACAGTTCACTAGGTTCAGAACGTGTATCGCGAGATTGTTCAAATATACATATGTACAGTGCGCGTCAGAATTAGGTACCCCCCCTTGTCTACAAAATATTTTCAACTACTTCTAATTCCCTTGTACCGTCCCTGAACCCACTACTCAAAGTCTTAAATTCCCAACAATAACAACTATTGTGTACCCCAAACATTGAGATAGGGGGTACTTATATGTGACGCGGACTGTACATCTCTTGTATGGTAGTATATGAAAAAACTGGTTTTAGATCTTGCACACGATCGCGCACATTTTTGAGCAATAATCTTACAGCATAGGCTCAGCCCCTGTCATTCTAAGCTACACGCAACCGCAGAATTACGACAGATCTAATTTGATGGAATTGATGGTAAGAGCGAGTAAGAGCGGTTACGCAATGCATCGACGACCTCTGTGGCGCGGTGGGCGAAGGTCCGCCTGCGACGCAGGAGGGTTCGATTCCCGCCTCAGGACAGATATTTGATCGATCTGCAGATATTTGTTCAGGGTGTTCTGGTCGTTTCCTATGTATTATAAAAAATATCTATCTATTAAATAATATTGTATTATGTATATCAGTCATCTAGTACCTACACTCAGCTCTGCTTAGCTTGGGGCTGGATGATGTTGTGTGGATTGTCCAGCATTATAAAAAATATAATTATATAAGTAGGTTGCACTCTTGTGACGCAAATTGACGCAAAACCTGCGAGCGTATTATGACGCAACCTAGCTAATGGCGTTTCGACAGTTTAATGATCTTTGGACAAGGCAGTTGGAATAACATCAACATCATCATCATCAACAGCCTATAATAGTACACTGCTGGACATAGGGCTCCCCTAATGAGCGCCATAGATGGCATTATCATTTGGGGGTTAATGCCCATAATCCCCACGCTGGGCATGCGGGTTGGGGATCGCAGTTCGGTGGTGTTGTTCTGCAGAGGACGCTGCTGCCCGCCTCCCGGTGTGTGTCCCTTAGTCGCCTCTTACGACACCCACGGGAAGAGATGGGGTGGAATGAAATTCTATGCCGACACCACACGGCAGTTGGAATAACATAATAGTAAAATATTTAACTTTATGTAAATTTTTTAGGGAATCGATATTGGTTTCTAAAACCTTATGGTTTCGCTTTTTCCGAATCAGCAATCAAAGTTGTCGATTGTTGATTCGAAGTAGTAAAGTAATTGTAGTACCTAGAAGTTTGTTACCCTAAAAACTTGTCAGTTGGAGGCATCGAAAATATGATAAAAATTTTAACACCTGCTAAAAATAATGACCAAAGGTGATAAATATTTAAAATTTATTGTTTTAATCACGCACGGGGTCGTGAAATATCATAATCTTTAAATACAGATAAAGACACAATCAGTCAAGTTTTATCAAAAGTGGCTTAGTAACTCTTGATAAAACCCACAAAAATAAATTAAATACGTGGCCGTTGGTTTGCACTAAATGTACCTGTGATTTAGCATTCAAGGAAGTTTATGTAAACTTATATCACACTAGCGGTCCGCCCCGGCTTCGCACGGGTATTAAACAAAAAAATTAAGAAACTAAACACACTAACACGATGGGTTTCACAGTTTTCATACGGATCCCTTAATTTTTTTAGCAGCATGGGGTTGACTTGACTTGACTTCTTTGATATGGCAATATGTGTCTGGTTTGCCACTTTTCTGCCAGTGTCCAGTTCATGGAAATGTCTTAGTCATGGAATGGAGGCAATTTACAATAATAATATGAGCGGTAATTTTTGAAAAACACCAATATGATTTTTACCACGCAAACAATAACTATTAAATTGAGAATGAAGAAAATAATAATAACTAAATTAAATTAAATTGCTACTAAGGTGACTACGTAACTAGATAAAGCAGATATTTACAATTTTATCTTATTTACATCAATAAATTTTGACCTTGACTTGACGCGCTGCGTAACTGACACTGGCTGTAAAGAAAAAGCAAGCAGCGGAGCCATAATACAAAAGAGTTTGAATATACAGCACACGGTTTAATTATTGAAGTTTTCATGCCGATCCTTAACTTTTTTGAAAATATTATATAGCCTATGTATGTTCATCACGGAAAATTTTGGATTCTAATGGTGAATGAATTTTTCAATTCGGTCCAGTAGTTTCGGAGCCTATTCAATTCAAACAAACAACAATCAAATCTAGGAAAGATTTGATAATTTTTATAATATTTCAAAATTCTTTATAAAATTTCAAAATTGTAAATACTAGTTCTAAATTTGTATTATTTTACTGTATTTTTCGTTATTAATCAATATGTAGGTCTAATCGTCAGAGCTTGCGCTTGCTCCCTTAGAGAAGTAAGACCTTAGGTCCGTGGGGTAGGTACCGAATTTGATCCGAGAGCTGGTCAGTATCTGGCGCAGCGCATCAGCATTGCCATACAGCGAGGCAATGCAGCGTCTTGGGGACGCTTCCGACTGGTATTGATATGGATCAGTTAAGCACCTGCTAGCAACAGCTTGCTTAATCAATCATCGATTCAATTGCAAATACATAATATGTACTAGTTCTGAATGTATCATCAGCTTATAATAGTCCACTGCTGGACATAGGCCTCCCCTATTGAGCCCATAGATGTCATTATTTATCATTTGCCCTTAATCCCCTTGCTGGGCATGCGGGTTGGGGATCGCAGTTCGGTGGAGTTGTTTTGCAGAGGGCGCTGTCCGCCCGCCCCCCGGTGTGTGTCCCTGAGTCGCGTACGACACCCACGGGAAGAGTGACGGTGGTGAAATTCTATGCCGGCACCACACGGCTAATATAATTATAACGATTTTATTTTTTTTTGTTAATTTTTATACATTATCTATCTAATTCCGTAAGTAGTCTACGTACGCCGAGTTCACCTTGAGGCGGCTGCTTTTGTCATGGTCAGGTCATGTACAGTCAGCCTCAAATTGATATGAGCGTCTAGAGTTGTCAAAATGCTGTGAAAAACATGAGAGCAAATATGCCATACGCAATTCGAATCTTATTGTAGCAAGCACCCAAAGCGTTCAAAATACATATGTAAGTACTCATTGTTTGAGCAGTCAGGGTATTAGACATAGACGTATCATTTCAGTCAGGGTATTCAAATTTATCTTAGCAGACATAGCTCTCAAAGGTAATTTGCAAACAAAGTGAGTGAATACCCTGATACCCTGACTGCTCATGAAAGAATGAGTGGTAAGATATTATGAACACCTTGGGTGCTTGGGTGCTTACAACAATATGATGATGCGAGCTAAGTATCTTCTTGTGTCCTAAGTCCCCATGTCGGGGCAAAGGGCAGATACAGTGTTCGCCATCTTGTTCTGTCTGAGGCTGCTTTACTTCGCTCCAAGTGAGCCCGAGTTGTTGTGCTTCGGCGAGCTGAGTAAATCACATTGCATTCATGTTTTCACATCATTTTGACTATTGTAGACGCTCATATAAATTTGACGCTGACTGTACCTACTTTGTAAAGTAGGTCTAAAGTAGATAAACGTCCGTTTATTCAATGTCCAGGCAAACTTCCTCATGCATAGTTTATTTATACAAACTTATTACCTATTACCTATATAATATACTAGCGGCCCGCCCCGGCTTCGCACGGGTATTAAACAAAAATTTCAGAAATTATACACACTAAAACGATGGGTTTCACAGTTTTCATACGGATCTTTACTTTTTTTAACAGCATTGGGGTTTTTGACATTGACTCGACATTCCAAAACTGACTCTGGCCGTAGAGAAAAAGCAAGCACCGTGCGCTATACAACCTCTTTTTCTATTCTGACGCGCCATAATAGAAAAAGAGGTTGAATATACAGCCCACGGTTCAATTATTGAATTTTTCATGCGGATCCCTAACTTTTTTGAAAATATTATATAGCCTATGTTCATCACGGAAAATTAAGGATTCTAATGGTGAAAGAATTTTTTTACTCGGTCCAGTAGTTTCGGAGCCTATTCAATTCAAACAAACAAACAAACAAACATACAAACAAACAAACAATCAAATCTTTCCTCTTTATAATATTAGTATATATACACTAGCGATCGCTTGCGGCTACAAACGGGCAATTAACAGAAATATCAAAACCTGTTAATTTTTACAAACTCTTACACGTTCGGTTACATTAAATTATTGAAGATTTCACGGATCTCTATTATTTTAATATTTTATCAATAACTAGTGGCCCGCCCCGGCTTCGCACGGGTATTAAACAAAAATTTCAGAAATTATACACACTAAAACGATAGGTTTCACAGTTTTCATACGGATCTTTACTTTTTTAACAGCATTAGGGTTTTTGACATTGACTCAACATTCCAAAACTGACACTGGCCGTAGAGAAAAAGCAAGCACCGTGCGCTATACAACCTCTTTTTCTATTCTGACGCGCCATGTAATAGAAAAAGAGGTTGAATATACAGCCCACGGTTCAATTATTGAATTTTTCATGCGGATCCCTAACTTTTTTGAAAATATTATATAGCCTATGTTCATCACGGAAAATTAAGGATTCTAATGGTGAAAGAATTTTTTAACTCGGTCCAGTAGTTTCGGAGCCTATTCAATTCAAACAAACAAACAAACAAACAAACAAACAAACAAACAATCAAATCTTTCCTCTTTATTTAACAAGTTTATTTTTACTTATTTTTATGCTTTATTCTTACGAGAACGAGCTTATATTAGCTTCTTGCTATTGTATTGAAATACTGATGGATACAACAAAATTACCAACATGCCAAGTATTGGTAAACTCGTTGTTTATTGGTAAACAAAGTTGCGCACCACACCTTGAATCTATAATCCGAGATATTTACGACAACAACGATATCATAAGACTGTTAAATTAGAAAACACTGATAATGGTGATATTAATAGAAAACAACAATATTATCTCCAAAAACAAAAATACAAAGTTCAACAACGCATAATTGCGCACGCGCCACTAAAAAGGAGCTGCAGCCTTATTGTCTAACTTGAAGCCCATTACCAGTGAACTTCAAACCGATCACCAGTTGTAGACCCAGTCAGAATGTTGTCTGTATTGTCTAAGCCCTAAGATATTCAACTGGTCTTTGGTTTCAGCTTTACTCAATACGTAAGTGACAATCGAAGTCCAGGCTAGGTTTGAAATACCAAACTGAAGCCGATTACGATTACCAGTTGAGTTAGACAATATAGCCGCAGATTCAAGTTTGAAAATGTGAGACGAAAATATTAGGCATGACGACAGTAGCATAAAATGTTTGAAAAGATATTGTGTAGATAGTTCACTAGGATATTTAGACAGATAGGTAGTTAGGATTAGAACATAAGCAATATTTGCGGAAATGTTAAATAAAGTTGCTCGCCACAGCGTACAGCGGCGCAAGGATCAAAATTGCTTAAATATAGGAATTTTTGTAAGAAAAAGTCGGAGGTCAGTCAGTCTTCAAGTTTCTTAAACCGAAATCGAATCCGTCGTCATGGGGGACCTTTACCCACTCCGCCACAGAGGTCGTCAACTGTTTCGTATGTTTGGTCCAATATATATATCTGTGGGTCCAATGCATGGTATAATTGTCGTTAAATATTTTCCACCAATATTTCTTAGATTTATAAACCCAACGAGGTTCATAATATCTATATCTATACTAATATTATAAAGAGGAAAGATTTGATGTTTGTTTGTTTGATTCGAAGAGGCTCCGAAACTACTGGACCGATTTGAAAAAATCGTTCACCATTAGGTACAATCCAACATTATCACTGATCAACATAGGCTATAGAATGTTTTCAAAGTTAGCGATCCGATCTAGCTTGCTGCTAGAACGCTGTGTGGATTGTCCAGCATTATTTATGTCTTTATCAACGATATAAAACAACGATGAAATCAAAACAAATCAGAACTAATATAATTCAAAACAGTAAAGTTAAGTAAATTGTGATTTGACGACGAGTCATGTTAGAAACACGTGCGTCCGCGCAAGTCGAAGGTTAGATAAAGAAGGTATAGGTCAAACTGCAGAGTCTATGTTACATGTTGTTTAGTTCCACAAGTGGGCAAAAAATTTAAATGAAGAGAAAATCAATAACATATCCATTTTTTTTATATAATTAAATTAAAACAAAATTACCCATCAGCCAAATGTACCTATGGCTAGATTGTAATGTTATTCTTGTGTGTTTATATAAAAATGCTAGAAATAAAAAAAAGCCTTATCCCTTATTTTATAAATGTTCCGCTCCAGCTTTGCATGGTATTTTCAGAAAATGAGTAAATTAAAAACAAGTACGACAAGTGCGAGTGTAACTCGCGCGCCGAGGGTTTTGAACTTTTGTCGTTTAGGTAGGTACGTATATTGACGACCTGTTAGCGCGGTGGGCTTACATAGCAGGAGGTTGCGGTTTGATTCCCGCCTCGGGACTAATATTTGTAAGATCTGCAGATTAATTGTTCGAGTGTTCTAGTCCTTTTCTACGTACACAAAAATAAATCATCTAATGTGATACTTATATATACTTTATTATGTACTAGCGGCCCGCCCCGGCTTCGCACGGGTATTAAACATAAATTTCAGAAATTATACACACGAACACGATGGGTTTCACAGTTTTCATACGGATCTTTACTTTTTTTAACAGCATTGGGATTTTGACATTGACTCAACATTCCAAAACTGACACTGGCCATAGAGAAAAAGCAAGCACCGTGCGCTATACAACCTCTTTTTCTATTCTGACGCGCCATAATAGAAAAAGAGGTTGAATATACAGCCCACGGTTCAATTATTGAATTTTTCATGCGGATCCCTAACTTTTTTGAAAATATTATATAGCCTATGTTCATCACGGAAAATTAAGGATTCTAATGGTGAAAGAATTTTTTAACTCGGTCCAGTAGTTTCGGAGCCTATTCAATTCAAACAAACAAACAAACAAACAAACAAACAAACAAACAAACAAACATACAAACAATCAAATCTTTCCTCTTTATAATATTAGTATAGATAACAAATATCGTAGTAGTACGAATTACACAAGCTTGCTTAGCTTGTCGCTAAATGATGTTGTGTGGATTATCCAGGACTAGCAGCCCGCCCCGGCTTCGCACGGGTATTAAACAAAAATTTCAGAAATTATACACACTAACACGATGGGCTTCACAGTTTTCATACGGATCCCTTACTTTTTCTAACAGCATTGGGGTTTTTGACATTGACTCGACATTCCAAAACTGACACTGGCCGTAGAGAAAAAGCAAGCACCGTGCGCTATACAACCTCTTTTTCTATTCTGACGCGCCATAATAGAAAAAGAGGTTGAATATACAGCCCACGGTTCAATTATTGAATTTTTCATGCGGATCCCTAACTTTTTTGAAAATATTATATAGCCTATGTTCATCACGGAAAATTAAGGATTCTAATGGTGAAAGAATTTTTTAATTCGGTCCAGTAGTTTCGGAGCCTATTCAATTCAAACAAACAAACAAACAAACAAACAAACAAACAAACAAACAAACAAACAAACAATCAATCAAATCTTTCCTCTTTATAATATTAGTATAGATACATTACTCTTCTCATATTTTTTTGGAGCACGGTGGAATTCATGAATTCAATAATCTTATTATCTAAATATTCTTCGAGCGCAGTGGAATACATTGGGTATGGACTTTAAAATTTTGAGAACAACGGTTTTGTGGCGCTGTGGAACCCTACTATTACAGTTACTACAGAGATTAGTGGGTAGGTAAGTGGGTTGGTACCTACAATTATTTTTTCGACTTTTTTCTACGTATTTCACTAAGTATGAAACTTAGACGATTTTTAAAACCTGTTTTGAATTGTCGAAATCCATACCTTTGATTTGATATTGCTCTCAATGAAATAGCCCCCATTGTATGAAAATTCGTTTTTTGACCATATTTCGAAAAGTATTGTTTTTACAGACTTCTCTATATTTTTCCTGTAAAATATAGACCTATATCTACAAACGCTTAGTACATTTTATATAGATCACTCTGCTATCTTCGGAGATAGAGGGGGGGGAACGGTAAAATTTTCGACCTTTTTCAAAATATTTCGAAAAGTATAAAACCTATCGAAATTTAAAAAACTGCATTAAAATGTACAAAC
Organism: Eupithecia pulchellata; assembly: GCA_963931895.1. NCBI lineage: Eukaryota > Metazoa > Arthropoda > Insecta > Lepidoptera > Geometridae > Eupithecia > Eupithecia pulchellata. Next base: position 659,383 of record OZ007550.1, on the reverse strand, counting down.
TGATACCTTTCATTTGATACCCAACTCGGTGGGGTAGTCACCCCTTTAGAAATTTTTCCCGCCCTTATTTGACCATATTTCAAAAAGTGTTATTTTTACAGATTTCTCTATATTTTTCCTGTAAAATATAGATCAATACCTACAAAAACTTGATACATATCAAATCGATCGTTCTGCAATCTTCGGAGATAGAGGGGGGGTACCGGTCAATTTTTCGACCTTTTTCAAAATATATCAAAAAGTATAAAATCTATCGAAATTTCAAAAACTGCATTGGAATGTACAAACCAATACCTTTCATTTGATACCCAACTCGGAGGGGTAGTCACCCCTTTAGAAATTTTTCCCGCCCTTTTTTGACCATATTTCAAAAAGTATTATTTTTACAGACTTCTCTATATTTTTCCTATAAAATATTGATCAATACCTACAAACACTTGGTACATATCACGTCGATCACTCTGCAATCTTCGGAGATAGGGGGGGGGGAATGGTCATTTTTTTGACCATTTTCAAAATATTTTAAAAAGTATGAAATCTACCGAAATTTCAAAAACTATTTTGAAATCTACCATCGAGTACCTTTCATTTGATACCACTTTCGACTTTGTACGTTCCATTTAAAATTTCGATTTCAAAATTTGTATGGAAAATCTTCATTTTGATTTTTCATTTATTTTCATTTATTTTTCTATAAATATGTGCGGGCGCACAAAATGTATTATTATTTCAAATTTCAAGTCAATAGCTGCAGTAGTTTCTGAGATATTAAGGATTCAAAACACAAAACAGACCCAAAGCGATTTCATAAGGGTTTTGCAACCGATGGCAAAACCCTAAAAAAGTAACACATGTAGGTACCTGGTACATATTAGGATTTCATACGGAACACAATTTTTTTTTCGTCAGGGATAATGTAGGATTCTAAAGGTAAAAGATTTTTTTAAATCGGTCCACTAGTTTCGGAGCCTATTCAATTCAAACAATTAAATCTTTCCTATTCTTATCTTTCCTAATATAAGTAAGTAACCTATAGTTACTTACTTATATTATTATATATTATACCTATAGTATAGACATAATAACTAAACACAAAAGAAAAAACAAAACAAACAAGCATAGTCTTACAGGCTTCTAAATAAGTCCCTGTCTCATTATGCTGCTTCAAGTCATAGTTAGTATCAATTCTAGTTTTCAAACAGGTCCTGCTTTGGTAGAGTGTCGTAGTATGGGGTGGCACAATGGAATATTACTCTTAATAGACGAAGTTAAATGACAACTAACCAGAGGAGGGTAGGGGTAGATATCAACTGAATACCATGATAGATATTTTTAGTGCTTAGATAATGCTCAAAAGGCATGGGACAACAGCCCCCCTGGTGGGTATGGTAGAATAGACAAAATGATATTGCATCTCCATACATTGCAAACATTATGGATTGTCTGGCATTATTTATTTATTATTGAAATTGCAAAATTTTTGACGCAAGACATGGTATGCTTTTTTTTTAACAAATGTAACAAGTAATTGGAACTTTGGTTAGAAAAGATAGGTCTCATACCACCTATCATCATCTTAAAAACAAATATCCATCTATGCAGTATAAATTGTGTAATTGTCAGTCATCTAGTACCCATAACACAAGCACTGCTTAGCTTGGGGCTAGATGACGCTGTGTAGATTGTCCAGCATTATTTATTTAAACTGCTGATGGTATGAGGAAAGAAGTCAATCTTAGAAATGGTAATTTATTTCCTTAGGCTACATTTGGAAAAACATGTCGATAATATAATCCAGGAAAATGCGTTCAAGGTCTACAATAAATGGTGATTTTGCTGGGGGTCGCATATTATGAAGAATACGGCAATGGAGTTAATGAGTAAAGTCGAAAGGTTAATATGGTAGCTAAGTATTTGTGAACCCAGATACGCATTACGAATTTCAAGCTAATCTATTTCGGAAGACTTTTTATGAGTAACATTTTCCTAGATGTCGATAAAACCTGATACATGCATGCAAAGCGGTAAGACGAAGTTGTGCCGTAGATGCGTGTATGAGGAAAAATATAACCTTCACAGGTGTTCATATCATTGTTTTGATGCGCAAATACCGCACTCGTCATCAAATTACCGAAAAATTAGCGTAGTTATCGAAGTAAACAATACCTTTGTTGTGTTTTCCCAGTTAATTTTAGATTTTTGGTGGCGAAAATAGAAACTTTATTTATTTATAATCAGATGTTGTTACTCACCTCAAAAAGTTTGAGCAATATGTTGACATATAGTTTCCGGACTCCTAGCGATTTGCCGATTGAAGCGAGGAATATCACACACAGAATTAATAATAGAAACGGCGTGTACAATATTGATATTGCGACCGACACGAACGACATCATTAACGCCATTTTGACGACTGATGATGATTATTTGTTTTGTGACGGATTGATTGTTGATTGGTTTGTCATTGAATCAGCCGGGCAGCGATGCGGACAGTGATTGGTGGATTTTTGTCAGCTGTCATGGAGCTGTCATTGAAAGATAATTATTACCATTATGAAAAATATATCAGATTCGTTCCACGCAGAAAGCTAACGTCATACGGAATCGCAATAAATAGTTAATAAAATATTGATTATCAGAAATAAGTCTTTAATCAAAGTGTATGGTACATTTTTTTTGTTTTTTTGATTTGGTATGTTTAACTTAGTTAAAACTAAAAATGGGGAATTATTTTTTCACTGGGCAACATTACTAAATTATAACCTCATTTCGCGAACGAAAGGAATAGGTATTTCGGTTTCGAGATATTTTTCCAAAAATCCTGTTGGATTTTTCTTGTAAATCCAGATAATATACCGAAATGTCTGCGCTTCCTTACGGACCTCCGGTGCGCGTCTCGCCCCTGATCAGGGTAAGAAACCAATATTCTTGCCCATAGAACATAGTACCCCATTATGTAATAATTATGTGTTTTGGTCTGTATTTTTCAGATTCCCATCGACATAATCTAAAACTCATTTGCATACAAACCTCTATTGAATAATTCTTTCTAGCCAGTGCAACTCATTATTTTCGTTCATTCTAAATTCAGAACGTTTAGTACCTAGTTTTCTTTTGTTTTTACCTTTATTAGCCACACTAGAATAAAAAGTTGAACATGCCTAGTTCATTTGGCATACAACCGCTTTTAAATAATCATAACCACGCTTATTTCCCAACCAATGTCATTGTATATCCCAGTACAGAAATAAAAAAAAAATCATATTCATATAAATTTTTTAAACCTTACAGTTTGGCCGTTGGTCATTCCTGACTGTAGGAATAGCCTATGGAGCGTTCCACCAGAACAGACTTTCAAAGAAGGAAACTAAGCTCCGAGAGATTGAGGCCAAGGAACGCGCCGTGAAGGATGCCAAGTTGAAGGAAGAGAAGGCTCGGGCTGCTGCTGGTAAGCTTCCATAACGTTTTTTTGTTTCAAATAAAACTCTTACGGCTCCAAGCACGGATGAATTTTCCATACAAACGTAATACCTAAATTATTTGTAATTTGAGATAAATCAGAGATAAATACTATTCTAATACAAATAATAGTACATGGTGAAAATATGTTCAAATCATTTTGGTATTACGTTTATATGGGAAATTCATTCGTGCCCAGAGCCTTAAAAAGGGAAATAGAGGAATAAAAGTAAGGAGATGGGGGTGCTCGCATCAGTGCCTTGTAAACAGTAAGACCTATCTTAACCTCTTTGATGGACTACCCTAAATTTTTGGGCAAAATAACTCTAAAACACTACACTGGTAAAAAAAACAAAATTTTATATTGTTAATTGTAAAATAAAGATTTGCATGCCTATGTAAGATAGAATATAACTATACTAATATAACACATTATGATAAATTTAAGAACTATACTTTTACATATATTCTGGCAAATAAACATCTTTATCTTTCACATAACTTAAAGAAATCTCTACTTCTAAAAACTTATCTAAAAATAATGAACACTTTTGGTAACTCCTAACTACTTAAAGAACTCTCTACAAAAAGACTACAATCCACACAGTACCATGTAGCTAAGCAGTAGACTCATTCTATAAACTCATTTCGAACCTCACTGCGCTGAATCCGCAGTGAGTTTAAAGATTTGTATTCTGTAAAACTCGATTTCGCCTGTAGCGCCTCAGTGTCGAGCGTGGTAATGAAAGGAACTAAGCTGAGTGAGATTTTGACATTTATGCTAAAGAAATAAGGATAATTGGTATTCTGTAAAGAAATTCCCAAATCATCTCGATAGTTAAACACGATCTCACTTGTCAAATAAAAAGTTAACAAGGAGCGATCGAATTTGGTTGTTAGTCTAGTTTTTTTCAGTTAGAACACAAAGGGAAATATGTCTCGGTCGTTCGTTTTTATGAGTTCACTAAGAAAACTCACGAGCTAGACATTAGGTAATACTAGCAGACGTCAAGCTGAATATATCAGACGTGTAACAATATTCAATAGAAGTGAAAATTATGTAGCATTATATCGATTATCACAAAGCGTAATTTTAATTGGCCAGTCAAGTAGACAAGATTTAATAAATAGATTATACCTACTATTATTATATTATTATTATTTACCCGCCTGCGACGCAGGAGGTTGCGGGTTCGATTCCCGCCTCTGGACAAATATTTGTTCAGGGGTTCTGGTTGTTTTCTATGTATAATAAAAAAAAATATCTATCTATTTAATAATATTGTATTATGTATATCAGTCATCTAGTACCCATAACACAAGCTCTGCTTAGCTTGGGGCTAGATGATGCTGTGTGGATTGTCCAGCATTATTTATTTATTTATTTATTTATTTATTATGGCGCGCACGCAATTTATATTAAAATTAAAACAATTTATAATCTTATTTATTTTTATTTATTTAAGAACTACAATGGGTACAAAAAGTTGGCTTAATGCCCGACCAAAAACAGTTTATTTTAAAATCACCTCCGCTCTGCTAACATTTTCAGAGCATCTGCTATTGCATTAAGTGCTGATGCGATGGACTTTTTGCTTCAGACAGGTGCTCCATTTGTATTTGAACGGATGAACTAACAGCCGCCAAAATGTCGGTGTTCCGGAGTTCCAGCTGTTATTGCAGTTCTTCCAACCTTAAAAATCTGTCAGCGGTGCTGGTCAACTGAGATCGATGGTGGTGATGGCGGTATCAATGTTCGCCTAGCGCGACGTGGACCTGTAACAATATTTCAAAGAGGTTATGTGTAGGTAGGTAGGTAGATTATGGTTTAGGCAAATCTAACAGTAACTGAATTTTTAATACTCTGCCAGGAATATATTCAGAACTTCCAATATTAGCATTCATTGAGTTGTATTTTTACATTTTGTATCCAGGAATTGAACATGAACAAAGAAAGGAAATAACCTACTTGTGTGTCGAGGTGGCAGCTGGCTTGGTGGTGGTGAGTTGCGACGATGTTGGTGCAGTGGTGTAGATGCTCGGATTGGATAGGCACCTTGTCTGGAAGGAGTCTGCACATCGGGGTGTTCCAGCACAATTGGTGGGGTCCTCGGTGGTGAAGACAGAGCTGGCCGAGTTTCTGTAGACACCTAGAAATATATTGTATTATTATATTTTACTCAATATAAAAATTATAAAAATTGCAATAAACTAATATTTACATCTGGTATAGCATAACTCTGTCTAACAGATGGATAAGATGTCCCAGGAATGCAGATTGTGTCAGCTATTGGGTTCTAAAACAGACAGAGAGACAGAATTATGATAAAATACTTCATTATGGATACTCATTGCTTCATATAAGTATAATAATAATCTAAGCATACCACTGTAGTGACTGTAGTATCCGTTGCTACTTCCCCCAGCCAATCTCTCCCAATGCTTTCGTGCAGCATCCCTAGCACTGGCAACCTTTGAAAACCCCTTTGCAAGGCTGGGATGTTTTTCTAGATATTGGAGAAGAGACTCTATTTGTGCTCGGCTAGGGTGAGACGATCGTTCGTTGGGACTGTAATGGTAATTAATGTTTATTATTGAATACAGTAGATGCTTAACTACTTATTACTAGATTGTCATTTGTCAAGGCAACTTTTGTAAATACGTGGTACCTAATTGTACTTACTTCATCTTCTCTTATAGTCATCACATCAATATCCAAAATCCAAATTAGTATGATTTCACTTCATACACAGCAGTGCACTCTCGTATGTATGTACGTAAACAAAACAAAGTAAAACAAGGCCTGTCAACTTTTGACAGTGACACAACGAATGAGGCAATGAATTAGTGTCTATTCCACCAAAATAAAAATCTACTCATAATTTTTAGCAATTTTATTGATTTTAAGTAATTTTAATACATCTTCGACCTTCTATTTACATAATATTACAAAAATAATGAATTTTCTTTTGTATTATTGTATAAAAACTAGCAAAAAGATAAATCGATTTGTCGATTATTAGCTGTAACGCGTAAGTTCAATCCCTAGCTCATTTCGATACTCACTTCACTTCACTTGTGCTTACAAACATACACAGAATACCATTCTAAGGTGAAGTGGGCTTGCGTTCGAAGTGAGCGCGGTCACTTGAGTGAATTCGAGTTTGAATTCGATTTTTTACAGAATGAGTCTACAGAGCTTGTTTTCTAGGTACAAGACACCTAAGTGATATACTATAATTAAGGTGTCTTTTGGGTTCTATGTATATAATACTGTGTTTACTGACAGTAATATGTATAATGCAATACACTAAAATGCAAATATTTAATGCACACATTTGAGACAAACATGAACACAAAAACAGTTGCACAATGGGGAGTCTTATCGCTAAGAGCGATTTCTTCCAGGCAACCTTTGGATGTACACATGGAACATATTATTCTGTATAATTTTTACAGTTTCTTGGTATAGATAAATGATTTATGTGCTTAGCATATTGTTAATGTAGTCTACTGAATCTCAAATTTTAATTACTAAAGAGAATTATCATCATCGTCACAGCCATTAAGTTGCCCACTGCTGGGCTTCCTCTAATTCTTCCCAGCCGTTTCATTAACATAAATATTAACTCAATTTCTCTTTAATTTTCAGCTGAGATCAAGTCCCTAGAAGAAATGGTCGCCCCGAAAAAGTGAATGATAGAAAAACAATAGTTTTAAGTGAAAAGTGATGTTCAAATCATGTTTACTTTCCATCTGTTAATATTATTTAAATGAATTATAGGACTTTGTCGTAATATCGATTATTATTTTATTATACACATAAGTTTTGTTCTCCTTAAGTTAAATTCTTGCCATGTAGGTATTTATTAATTAATATTTTTAAACTTACGCGATCTGAACACATAATTATTAGTACTATATTAAACGAATTTTAAGAGTCATCTCGTGACCACGACAGAGTGTAAATCTGTTGAAACGTCGAGAAAAATTAAATTAAAAAAAAAGTTAAATAAACGCGATAAAAACCCGTTAAAATAGTACTTATAATTATACATTAATTAACAATAGAAAATAACAATGAAATAAACAAATTAGAACTAGTATTTACGGATGAAACAATTGACGTAACTGCAGACTGTTGCAAACATCTACAAGTAACTCTGACTTACATCAGTGATGAACTGAAAACTATAAAATTATCGACTCAGACCCCGCCTTTTTGTAGCAAAATTGGGAGTTGAATAGATATAACAATAAAATAGAACGAAAGGGTAGTTTTATTGGTAACCGTACGGGGGGCACTGCGATCGCAACGAATCAAAGTTTTAATTAACAACATTAAACTAAGTTAAAACAGTTTTCAGGATGCATATTATCCCTGTAGCGTGTTCTATAAGTCTTTTGTGACGGATATTTACCATGATTGCATTTACTTCAGTAATTCTTGAACATGAAACTGACGAAATATTGGAAAACTCACACATAATGTAATTAAAATAATGTAAATATCCTGTTATAAAAAAAAACTAGGTATAACATATTACACAAACTGTTATTTACTATGATAATTTTACTATTTTACACTAAATGTTTTTAAACTTACGCGATCTGAACACTAATGATTAGAACTCGTAATTAACGGGTATTTACCGCGTTTTTTTTCCCTCGGCGGCGTTTCAACAGGCTTTCACTCTGTCGTGGTCACGAGATGGAAAAAAAACGCGGTTAATACCCGTTAATTTCTAATCATTATTTTACATTACAATATTCGAATACATGAGCGGAGTAACAGGTAGACGTTACAGAAAATTGATTATCTCAAGTTACTCCTAGCGCCATCTAGTAGGCATAGAAATAAAACAATAAGAATGTTTTTATACATTCCATCTCGTTCACATCTTGTATTTAATCTTTATTATATAAGCCGTTTTCATTGTAAGTATGAAATTCGTTGATAAGCAATACAATTCTTTAACTTATCTAAGTATTCCTTGTGTTCATGTTCAAATAAAGTATTTATTGGCCGTGACCAACTTTGAACGCCATCTAGTAGAAACAGAAAAAACTAGAGCGTTACAAGGTGCTTACAAGCTACGCTGCAAGAGCGTAGCGAAATCGCGACGCAAATAAATTTTTTCTTATTGAAATGCAATATTTACCTACTTTATCATCATCATCATACAGAAATCAACTTGGCACCTGCTTCCCTAGTATAGAAGTGCTTAAGTGCTTATAGAGGCCGCGGAGGCCATTGCCTGTACTTGTATTATGTTATCTGTGCCAGTACCTATGTTGTATACTGTTTTATTATCAGAGTACCTACACAGGCAGCCATTAATGAAATTTATTTATTTTAAATTCAATAACAACGCAACGGGGTTAATCTTAGCGCCATAAAATGCATCGAGAGATCAGAGAAATCCTAGCAACGACACCTAGTAGAAAAATTAAGAACTAAAACATAAATAACAAGTCACGGTGCGGGGGCGTTGCGATCGCGACACATGTCAAGGTCTTTAATACCGTTTCCAGGATACATACATTAGTACTGTTACAAAACAAAGCTCCTGCCAAGATAAACACTGATTTTAGTCTATATTTATAACAAGGGATGTTTATTATCTGATTGTGATATTTTGGTTACTAAGTTAATGTTTTGTTGCCCTATTTATAACAATTAGCTTTACCAGAATCAGAACTATGGTACATAGCTAATCATTATCTTGAAGGCCTACAAGATTTGATTTTTGGTTGTCCTTGTTGTGACGTGGTGGCGATTGTCAAGATACTCAGAAAAACGATCCTAATCGTTTTTCTGAGTCAAGATTATGGTTTTTAGGGTTTTGCCATCGGTTGCAAAACCCTTATGAAATCGCTTTGGGTCTGTTTTGTGTTTTGAATCCTTAATATCTCAGAAACTACTGCAGCTATTGACTTGAAATTTGAAATAATAATACATTTTGTGCGCCCGCACATATTTATAGAAAAATAAATGAAAATAAATGAAAAATCAAAATGAAGATTTTCCATACAAATTTTGAAATCGAAATTTTAAATGGAACGTACAAAGTCGAAAGTGGTATCAAATGAAAGGTACTCGTTTGTAGATTTCAAAATAGTTTTTGAAATTTCGGTAGATTTCATACTTTTTAAAATATTTTGAAAATGGTCAAAAAAATGACCGTTCCCCCCCCCCTATCTCCGAAGATTGCAGAGCGATCGACGTGATATGTACCAAGTGTTTGTAGGTATTGATCTATATTTTATAGGAAAAATATAGAGAAGTCTGTAAAAATAATACTTTTTGAAATATGGTCAAAAAAGGGCGGGAAAAATTTCTAAAGGGGTGACTACCCCCCCGAGTTGGGTATCAAATGAAAGGTATTGGTTTGTACATTCCAATGCAGTTTTTGAAATTTCGATAGATTTTATACTTTTTGATATATTTTGAAAAAGGTCGAAAAATTGACCGGTACCCCCCCTCTATCTCCGAAGATTGCAGAACGATCGATTTCATATGTACCAAGTTTTTGTAGGTATTGATCTATATTTTACAGGAAAAATATAGAGAAATCCGTAAAAATAATACTTTTTGAAATATGGTCAAAAAAGGGCGGGAAAAATTTCTAAAGGGGTGACTACCCCACCGAGTTGGGTATCAAATGAAAGGTATCAGTTTGTACATTTTAATGCAGTTTTTGAAATTTCGATAGGTTTTATACTTTTCGAAATATTTTGAAAAAGGTCGAAAATTTGACCGTTCCCCCCCCTCTATCTCCGAAGATAGCAGAGTGATCTATATAAAATGTACTAAGCGTTTGTAGATATAGGTCTATATTTTACAGGAAAAATATAGAGAAGTCTGTAAAAACAATACTTTTCGAAATATGGTCAAAAAACGAATTTCCATACAATGGGGGCTATTTCATTGAGAGCAATATCAAATCAAAGGTATGGATTTCGACAATTCAAAACAGGTTTTAAAAATCGTCTAAGTTTCATACTTAGTGAAATACGTAGAAAAAAGTCGAAAATATAATTGTAGGTACCAACCCACTTACCTACCCACTAATCTCTGTAGTAACTGTAATAGTAGGGTTCCACAGCGCCACGAAACCGTTGTTCTCAAAATTTTAAAGTCCATACCCAATGTATTCCATCCACTGCGCTCGAAGAATATTTAGATATATATAAGATTATTGAATTCATGAATTCCACCGTGCTCCAAAAAAATATGAGAAGAGTAATGTATCCTGGATAATCCACACAACATCATTTAGCGACAAGCTAAGCAAGCTTGTGTAATTCGTACTACTACGATATCTGTTATACTTAATAAAGTATATATAAGTATCACATTAGATGATTTATTTTTGTGTACGTAGAAAAGAACTAGAACACTCGAACAAATAATCTGCAGATCTTACAAATATTAGTCCCGAGGCGGGAATCAAACCGCAACCTCCTGCGTTGTAAGCCCACCGCGCTAACAGGTCGTCAATATACGTACCTACCTAAACGACAAAAGTTCAAAACCCTCGGCGCGCGAGTTACACTCGCACTTGTCGTACTTGTTTTTTTAGAGGTCTTGAGGGGTTTTTCTCTTTAGTCGTCTGGATGTTGTGTCGTTTTTCATGGGGTCATTAGCCAGCTCATTTGGGTCAATTTCAAGTCGACGCGTCGCTCGCTTCGACCAGACGATCAGTATTTTTTTTTAAAACCGGAGAGCCTCGGTGCGCCACGGGCCTAGGGTCTTGACTCTAAGGGGAGCTTTGTAGGCTCTGTCGAGACCTGCATATTTGCGCCTCATAGAAAAGATACGCCTAGAACATGATTTTGTTTAGCTAGATCCGCTTCACACTTGGTCTGGTTATCATCAATCTGTCGAACAGATCGTCTCGTAAACGTCGCTGCGAGCGCCTTCCGTAAATACAAGGATTTTGGAGGTTACGGACAAGTATTTTTATAATGCTCGGGGAAAGTGGTTTTTTACAGGTAGGTATTATTATTGTGGCAGTGAGCACAGCGTCTCTATTTTGAGGCTGGCCAAAATAAAATAAAACATAATTATACAGTTTCTTAGTGTAGAATACCTACCTATGTATACTTTTAACAGCCATTTACTTATGGTGTTAGGTACCTAGAACGTAACATACTTAGGTAGGTATCTTTACTAATAATAATATTTTGCCTCAAAGAATTAAGTTACGCATTACTACTTAATGGGTATTAGAATGTATTGTCGATTGCATATCAAAAGTTTTAATTGATATTGTATTCTGACATTTTATTTCAATTCAAATAAGAACGCTGCCGGTACATAACCGAAAACCGAACGTTTATTCTACATTTTATATTATTTAATACTTATACATATATTTTGGATTCGCTTAGGTACCATTTTCATTGTTTTTTGTTTCCCAATTTTTTTTATTCTATAATGTTATCTTGTTTATCTCTTCTATCAATTTATACGTGTCATCGAGTATGAAGATCTTAATAATAATCTGCCGAAATATCAAGTAAACAGCAAGAAAACCCCGTCGTTTAAAAATTATCTATACTAATTGGACGCAAGCCAAAATCACACTGATACTTGCTGAAGCAAAGTAATGAATAATCTATACTAATATCCTCAACATCATTATCATCAGCCCACATCAGTCTGACATAGACATAGGCCTCCCATGGGCCTATGTCTATGTCCTCCTATGTCTATGTCCCCTCTTGAGCATCGTAACGCCCTGTCTTATTTATAAAGAGGTAGTATACTAATATTATAAAGAGGAAAAATTTTTTTGTTTGTTTGGATTGAATAGGCTCCGAAACTAAAGGGCCGATTTGAAAAAATCATTCACCATTAAAACCCTAAATTTTCCCTGATGAACGTAGGCTATAGTATATTTTCAAAAAAGTTAGGAATCCGCATAACTGGGTTAAATTATATTTCTCTAGGCATCATCATTGTAAACACAGTTTTGTTTTTATTACTATCTTTTTCGCGCGACTTCGTCCGCGTAGAAATCGAAAATGGTTCACATAGTACCTATATTTTGTAATGAATTGACATATAAAAATTTGATTCGGTTAGGTATATCGCGTGTCCCTTAATATCCCGTAAAAACATGATACCGGAATAAAAAGTATCCTATGTCCTGTCTCCCGGTCTAGACAGCGTCTGTTCCATATTTCATCAAAATCTGTCCAGTAGTTTAGGTGTGAAAGACGGACAGACAGAGTTACATTCGCATTTATTATCAGTAAGAATTAAAGTATAAGTTTTCTTAAAAAACTTAAAGAAAATCATGTACCTACATTATTTTCTGCCAATTAGTAAATCATTATAAACCTTTAGTTGTTTACGAAGGCAGTTTGGCACTCATCAAGACAAACCAAAAAACAATCAAATCTCAGATACACCATTGACGTAACCGTCGGTTAAAAATAGCAGCTATAAACTGCGGTTAGCTATAAAACTGTCTGGTAAACGCTATTCCTGGAATCTTCAGATCTGACAAATCTGACAGGGTGGTATGATTCTGGCGCCGGGATTTTGATCATGGATTGGGATTTATCATAAAGGATAGTTCTCTAATCATTTAAAAAAAAAAAAAAAAAAAAAAAATAAAATTCATTTATTTACCAAAACAGTTGTATAAGTGTTTAGTACAGTGCCGGTGGATCTCAAACTAAGCATGAATGCTTGTGTCTTGAGGTCCGTGAGTGCGTTAACAATATGTATTTAGAACACTAGTAGATTTCCTTTCAATATTTGTTTATGTTTTGTTTTATACGTGTAAGAATAAATAAGCGATTAATTATAATAACTAACATGCAGAATTACATGAAATAGTATTATTTAAATAGTATAATTTTAATTAATTACAGATTGATTTTGAATGGATTGTGTGCCGGAGAGTTTGTGAGATTGTGTGTCGAGTGTATAGTGTACCTAGAGTGTTTGTCTGTGTACTGTGTGTGAGTGTAATGAGTGCGCGTACTAGGCCTCATGCGGCGCCAAAGCCTCCAAGAGGTTGGGCAACACAGGCGTGTGAGTCATGTGTGGAAATGTAGAGTATGTGAGTGTGAGTGTTCGGTCTGCGAGTACCAAGTCAAATGAGGGCTTCAGTTTCGGAATAGGTCAGTTCAAGGAGCTTGTTTTTAATCAGTGATTTACATGAGAATAGTGATTTATCTTTCAAGTCACAGAGCTTACATAATTTATTATATGTGCAGGGTAAGGAGAAGGCTGGACTGCGTCTTGCCATGAGTGAATGCGTCTTTGGTGTAGGAATTTTGTACACACGTTTTGCCATAATATCGTCATAGTTTGGGAGGGCTTTGATGCTTCTATGTGTCTTAATAGCTGCACTTAAGATGAAGAGCTGTCGTACCCGAAGTACGTTAAACTCTCTGTAGAGGTCGTCTGTTGGGAAACGGAACGGTTTTTTCAGAGTAACCTTGATTAATGCCCTTTGGGCTCTCTCTAATTTCATGAACAGAGTTTTACCAGCACTTCCCCAAACTGAGATACAGTACTGTATTATCGACTGACATAACGACACATACACAGTTTTCAAAACATCTCTAGGGGTGCAGTCGCGTAATCGTTTCATGACAAAGATTAGTTTCCTAACTCGGGCTGTCATGTCTGCGATGTGATATTTATACGAAAGACTCTCATCGAGCACAACGCCTAGATATTTTATGCTAGTGGTGCGGTCGATAGCATTAACAGTGCTATGATAATTCTCGCCAGTACGTGTGGATCCATCGGGGACACTGATAGTTAGGAAGGCGGGGGGATTGGCTACTACAGTTTTCGAGAATGCTAGGTATTTAGTTTTTTTGACATTCATTGTTAGTAGGTTTTTGTTAAGAGCCGTTACTGTCTTCAACAGCCCCTCTTCTGCGGCTAAGTACGCGTTCTCCCAGCTATCACCATAAAACAAAATTGCCGTATCATCTGCGTATGCAACAATTTCGGCCTGTTTTAGTTTTAGTTGTAGGATATCGTTTAAGTAGAGGTTAAACAGGGTAGGTCCCAAGACGCTACCCTGGGGCACACCGTAGTTAATTGGAAGCTCAGAGCTTAGTTGATTTGATATTTTAACGCATTGCCTACGATTTGACAAGTAGCTCTTGAACCAGTTGTGTGCGACTCCCCGTACTCCGGCTGCTTCAAGCTTCTTTAAAAGCAACTTAATCGACACGGTATCGAATGCCTTCGCCAGGTCGATAAAGACACCTAAACAGTACCTGCCACCATCGACGTGAGAAGACACTAAGTTAGTAAAAAGTGCAACCGCATCTTCGGTCGATTTACCTCTTCTAAATCCATATTGCCTTTCAGATATGATCTTCTGTGATTCTAAGAAGGGAACCAAGCGGCTACTTACAATTTTCTCCATGACCTTTGATAGGATACTCAGAAGAGCAATCGGCCTATAGTTGTCGGGAGAACTCTTCAAGCCGCACTTATAAATAGGCGATATTGCTGCAGTCTTCCAGACATCTGGGAATTCGCCACTCTCAAGACTTAGGTTAAAGATATGAGCTAGAGGAGCAGCTATTGCGGGAAGAGACGCTTTCAATAATGGAACAGTTAGGTTATCTAAACCGGGAGCGCTTTCCTGATTAAGTTTCAGTATTGTTGCAGTAACTTCAGATGGGTCGGTTGGGTACATAAAAAGTGAGGGAGCGCTCGCCGTACGTGACCTGTAAGAATTCGTCAGAGATTGTTCAGTCTCCTTTAGCCTAGTTAAGATAGATTCAGCATACTTGCTTCCGACTGTGACAAAGTGGCTATTGGCGTTGTTAAGTGACGCCTTCGCATCGTCATTAGATTTAAGCAACTCTTCAGCTTCATTAGTGCCGGTCGATGGTTGGCAGATGTTCTTAATTGACTTCCAAAGTTTCTTTGGATTCTCTTTACTGTCGGTAATAAGTCGGCTATTATAATCTGCTTTCATCTTCCGTAGGAGATTACAGCAGAAGTTTCTGTATCTAGTGTAGACCTTTCGACAGACAGTGTCTCTGGGTGATGCCTTACAGTCTTGGTGAAGCTTATCGCGATGCCTCATACATCGGATAAGGCCAGCCGTTATCCAGGGCTTTAAAATTACCTTTTTGCGGCTTATCTGTACCTTTTTAGTGTTAGACTTAAGACTGTTATTAATTATTGTATAGAAAGATGAAACCGATGTATTAATGTTTGTGTCAGTAATAACTTCCGACCAGTCTGTTTTATTCAATATAGAAGCTGCAGCGTTAATATCCGTTTTAAGTCGCCAACGTGAAGTGCATTTACTAGTATGTTTCGAGACCAAGAGCCCTGCTAGAACAGGGTAGTGATCCGTGATAGATGCTACGCATACTGTTCCTACCGACTTGAAACGGGACTTTATGAATATATGGTCCAGACAAGCTAGGCCTCTAGTCGGCTTAGAGATGGCGGGAAGAAGACAATGAGATGCCATAAGACATGTGTAATCAGGTAGTTGATTATTTGTGGGGTCGCAGAGATCAATATTCATATCGCCGGCAACTACTACATTGGAGGTGTTTTCTAACTGCAGCAATAACAGGTCAAGGGAATTTAAAAATTTATCCAAAGAAAGTATAGAAGGAGACCGGTATATTCCCAGCACCGTAATCGTGTTATCTACGGTAACAATTAAGCAATCTGCGTCATCAAGTTTTACATCTAACGTTGAACAAGCATATGAATCCTTTACGTAAATGACGACTCCACCGCTTTTGTTTAGCTGTGATGAAGAGCGGAAAGAGTTGTACCCGGGTAATATGTCTATAATAGATGCTTCAGATAACCAACATTCCGTCAAAATAACAATATCAATATCTGAGTCCAGACGTTTCAATGCGACAGTAAAATCACTAAAATTACGTTGTAGACTTCTAATATTCATACTTAAGAATTTAAAGTTATATGGCGCAGACGTCCAGAATTGTTTGCATAACTCTAAACTACAATGAGAATGACAATCAATAGATATGGTTTCGTCAATTTCTTGGGCAAGGCTAGGTAAAACCATTTTGGTACAGTGAAAGTTGACAAAGATAATTAGTCGGACTGGTGTTTGTCATTTTTCCATAAATTTGTCGTGTTATGCATAATGTGTTGTGAATATTTGTTTTTGCGTTGTGTTTAGTGTTGAAGTGTTTTAATGTATTGTACAAAATAAATTTAGCTTCAAACTCCCGGTAACAATTGATAAAATGTAGACTTCCCTTAGTTGTTTCTAGAAGTGCGGTTTGATTAAAATAAAAATTTACTAAATTAGTTCTGTGTAGCTGATTTCTAATAAACCTAGTATAGGGATAACATGCAGAAAAGCAAAATAACGTTTTCCTATGAAATTGATTTAAAAATATAAAATTTAAAACTGATTTTGACTCGTGCTGATAATAATAACTCTTATAATATACAATTGAAAAAATAAAAAATAATAAAATGCGAATTAAGTTTAAATTGATTGATTTTGATTTAGTTCTATACAAATAATTTCTACTGAGATGGACAAACGTACAATTCGCCGCGTTGTTTATATATTTTTTCAATAAAAGCTTAGCGAAGCTCATCAAAATAGCGTAGTAGGTCTTCCAAAGATTTGATAGCGATAGCTGAGCTGCCGTCTTGTTTCCTGACGTAGACTGTGCCGTTTTTTGTCCAGCAATACTTGTGTCCACTTCCTTTGCAGCGAAGACGGGCTGTACGAAATAACTGGCGGTTTTCTTGAGTAAGACGCTCGTTGAAATATATAACACGCTGAGCGCCGGCTACCTCGATGTCAGAACAGTTCAGGTTACGTTTAGTTTTAGCTAATTTTAGAAAATGGTCACGTTGATGACGGCGCAGGAACCTCACGACTAATGGCCGCGGCTGATTTGATGTGCCATCCTCCGATATGGAGGCCTCCTTGTTTCTACGGTAGGGTCCGACGCGAGTTACGTAGTCTAAGTCTTTGTCGTCAAGAGGTACGCCGATTTTCTGAGCTATGACTAGGACTATGTGAATCAGATTTTCGTTGCTAGTCTCATTGATTCCCAATATCTCAATTTCATTTTTTAACGATGCTTGTGCCGCTGATCGCTGCTGTTCGCGAAGTAAGCATATCGTATTTTCCAAGGACATAATAACCGTAGATCTATCTTCGAGAGAATGTAATCGGTCTTCCGTCGTAATCAGCTTTTTTTCACACTCGTCGAGGCGGGAGCTACATTTAGTTATGTGGTCGGTTAGCGACGTCATTTGTGTTTTTATTTCGTAGACATCTTTCCGAAGCAACCTGATCTCTTGTGCTAGAGCGCTGAACGAATCTGTGTCTGTGGCGATCATGGGGGGGCTCTCGTTGACCTTACGCGACACTTCTCGCTGCGTAATGTTATTCGCGCCATCGTCAGAGCTGGGGGCAGACGACAGTGCCGCGCGCACCGGCGTATTTGTGTTATCGCGACGAGGTATTTTGGTTTGACATGTTGGGCAAATAAAGCTTAGTCTGGTCTCTTCAGAGAGCTTTTTAGGTTCAGCTAGATTTACACAAATTGGGTGAAATATACTCGAGCATGTTGTGCATTTTATTTGTTGATTAGGTCTTAGAACCTTAGCACAGGCTGCACAATTAACCATTGTAGCGTAGACAACAAGTTTATTTTAATACCCTTCACGTAGCGGCCGAAAACCACCAATTTGTGGTAAAATCTTCGTAAACAAGGTACTATTGCTTGCGCTTGCGCCACAAGCCCACAATATCCGCAGCCGCCGCTTAGTTAGACAGTGACGAATTATGAGCCCTTCTTGCTCACACAAGAAGTATGCGGGGGACGTTACCACGCGCACAGAGCGGCGAGCTTGTATTTATGAACACTTTTTAAGTTATTGCACAGATTTAATTGCACTCCACAATCCGCCTAACACTTTGAGATATAAAGGCGATAGTTCCGTACTATTTGACTCTGGTTTTTAGGAGCGAAGCGATACGTGTTCTCCTCAGTAGCTCAAAGCGCGCACTCAATTCGCGCATTTTCATCGCATTCTTATGTTATCATCATCAGCCCATTTAAGTCCACTGGACATAGGCCTCCCCTAATGAGCGCCACAGCGCGCGCCCTGTCTACAGCTTGTCGCATCCAGCATCTGCCAGCAGTCTTTCGCAGATCGTCATCCCACCTGGTCGGAGGGCGACCCACACGATTACCGAGTCGCGGTCTCCACTCAAGAACACGTTTACCCCAACGGTTATCGGTTCTTCGCGATGTGTGGCCGGCCCACTGCCACTTCAGTTTGCTAATTCTCTGAGCTATGTCGATGACTTTAGTTCTCTGTCGGATGTAGGTATTCGTTACGAATCCTATCCTTCAGAGAAACTCCGAGCATAGCTCTTTCCATAGCTCGCTGAGCGACTTTCAACTGGTAGACCAACCCTATCGTGAGTGTCCACGTCTCGTTATTATTATTTTACCTAAATGTAATGAATAAACCTGCGAACTGGAGAAATATTGCGAACAGTCAGCGTTAGAGTTATATGTACCTACCTATAGTATTTCCCTGGTTTCGCTACCTCTAATAAATATTGTAAATGCGAAATGATTGTACCCTCTTTTCTTTTACTGAACGGCAAGCCAACAGCAAGAAATTTCATAAATTGTATGAATTGGCTTGGAATAAATTCAGCATACCGTTGCTTCCCAAGTAACACAAAAGTGCTGTATAAAAGCTGAATAACTGTCCACAATAGAATCCTTAGCTGTACAAGTCTGCTGAATAAGAGCGTTAGCAGCGCTGTTTCAGCTGATATAACTCTGATTTGGGCACAAATTAAACAGCTACAGGCTGAATAACTGTAACGATTGCTGTATATCAGCATTATTTGAGCATTATTAAAGGTAACAGTCACCCCAAGAGCTGAACAATGGCTGAATATCAGAGTGTGTGTTACCTCTTATACAGCACAATTGCTGATTATCAGAGTTTGTGTTACCTATTATACAGCACAAAGTATAGAACAGGATCTTAATAACGCTGAGAATTCACAAGTTGCGAAATTGTGAATAATTTTCACGTTCTCGCCCCTACTGGCTACCAAGTGAAACAATTTGACAAGTGTTTTGTGATGTTATATAGTGTTTATTGTTTTCGGTAAGTAAAAACTTGAGTATTTCTTCTAAACGCGTAAAATTCGAATGGGAAAGCATTTTTACTGTCAAATATCATATAAATATAGATGAAAATTTTCATGCGCTCTCAAAATAGTACCGTTTACTTGAAAATTATAATTTAAAATCGGCCGATTGTGATAAAAAATAAAACAGAAATCATATTTTTCTGCACATGTTATTTGACAATAAGCTGTTTACTTATAAATCACAGATTTTCTATTCATTTCCAGTTGTTATTTTCGTTGAAGAGACAAAGATATAAACTGTAAATATATTCATATTAATAAGTTATAATATAAAAATGGCAGACAAGCAATGTGCACTTTATTAATCACAATTAAATGCTATGGGCTGTATATGTATTCACTCGTGGTACATATATCAGCAATGAGCTGATTAGAGTAGTTCTTGTGTGAAACAATTCAGCCAAAGATTCATGAAAAGCTTAATAGCGGGTAACAAGTACGCAAATATTTTACAGTGAACCACTAAACTCTGTAGAAAATTTAGGGATCCGTAATTTATAAAATTAAATTAAAGCGCTGTGTGTAACGTTCTTCATATTTATTATTTTATTATTTAGTCATATACCTACTTACTTTATATTACAGGATAATTCACAAACGTCTGCCAGCGAAAAAGCACTCCAGCAGCAAGACACACTACAAGTTATCAACACGGGAGATATACAAACCATTCTTTCCAATCAAGCCGCTATGTTAGCGAAGCTTGATATATGCAATATTAATAATAAAAAATAAATAAAAATAATAAGATATATTTTTTCAATTGCCCATTTGCTTATGTTTTCACGTCATTTTTCTTGTTTATCATATTCAGTACACACACTGTCACTGTCTGAATTTTCAGAAACATTAGAGATATCTAGGTATCTGTCATTACTGCAAGATACGGAACCACTATCTTCTAATATTTGCTCTATACTTGCAGAGCTCTGTCCATCTAAATCTGCACGTCCTTCTATACAAACATTTGCGGATCGGGAACCCTGCCGTTCTAAAATTTCACTCCCCCTTGACTCATTATTTATCAAAGGTGTAGCTCGTTCAGTGTTCCCTGTATCTCTATTTAAAATTCTAAAGTATTCTGCAGTAATTTTTCGGCGTATTCCTCCTGTTCTACGTTTATATTTCCACATTTCGATATTAAATACCACAAGTCCTAATGATGGCAGCGATTTACTGATAATCCTATACGGGGCGCTGAAATAAACAGTCGTCAAGAACTCATTTAACTGCATTAGTAGATTAATTGCCTACGCAAGTACAAGTATTCAGCTCTAAGCGGGATCTTGGGTCACTTGTGATTTGTTATTAAGCAGTTTGCTATATTTTAGCATCATAAGAATTCACCCATAGTGATCATGTGGGCTGTTATAGTGCTATTATACGATTGCATGTAACAAGCTGATTAACATAATTAAAGTTCCACTTTGTGCAGCAAGACGCATTATATTGTTGTTAATTGGAGTCACAGTATAACTGCAAGCATTATAGTAGTTCACATGTTCTTTCTTAAAATGCAAGCGTTTTAAGGGCCACATGTGGCCTTCTATTCAGAATATAGCTGAATAGAAGGCTTGTATTGGTCCATTAAAGTGCTATAATGCAGCTGATAGTATTTTTGATTCCTAAAAGCTGTATAACACTGAACTGTAACACTATATTAACGCTCGCAGCATTACAGTGTTGTCTCCGTGACGCCATATAGTGCTTATATACAGCCGAATGCGTAATTGTGAGCTATTGCAGCTCGAGTGTACTCTAATAACTCTTCTCAAACGCTGAAGTTACCGACGTGGACCTTGTGTGATATCTTATAATGCAGGTTTGTGCTACTTGGGTTTTTACCGTCTCACACAGCGTGTGACAATTAAATTCACACAAAAATAACATTACAGATTCACATTTTATTTTATTTGAATAACGATTTATTAATTATGTGAACGTTAATGCGTTATTTTAATGGTAGATTTAACTAAGTTTTCGCGTCCGTGAGATGAAAATCTAAACAGTACCTACGATATGAGGTTTTCTATCATTTGATTATATTATTTGAGATTATTTGATCACATAGATTATCTCAATACTGGATAGTATCTGGTGCAGCGCATCAGCATTGTCATACAGCGAGGCAATGCAGCTAGCTCGCCTTTTAGGGACGCTTTCGACTGGTATTGATATGGATCAGTTAAATAAAATAAATAATGCCGGACAATCCACACGTTTAGCCTCAAGTTAAGCAGAGCTTGTGTTATGGGTATTAGATGACTGATATACATAATATAATATTATTACGTATATAGATATTTTTTATTAGACGTAGAAAACGACCAGAACACCCTGAACAAATATTACTGAGAGCTGTAGATTGGTTTCAAGGGTCTGCTAACGGCAGTTAGCTCAATTATTTCAATTTTATATACTTACTCGGTCTAATTTAGTTATTTAATTGTAATTTTATTTTTCTAATTGTCAGTTTATAATTACATAGTGTAGGACGCCCTCCGGCCAGGCGGGATGATGATCTGCGAAAGACTGCTGGCAGATGCTGGATGCGACAAGCTGAAGACGGGCGCTATGGCGCCCATTAGGGGAGGCCTAAGTCCAGCAGTGGACTTACACAGGCTGTTGATGAATTGTCAGTTAAGGTTATACCCACTCAAAAAACTAAATGGATAAATTTGTTATAATCTTCGTAGTACAATATCAATTACGGCGGCGACAGACGGTCTCGATGGAGACTGGCCATGTGCGCTGGAAATAGTACGGTGCACTAGTGTACAATCACAGACTCACTCACACACTAATTATATGAGGTTAGAACCTGCCTGCTTAATTATATTAAAAAACTCTGATGAGGAAATGTTGTTCGCCCAGTTCAGTGGTGTTGCTATGTGTAATAAGTACCTATATAAAATAGCTATTCAAAACCGTTGAAAGAGACCTAGTTACAAAATAAAAGAAAATCATGTTGGCACAAGCCTGAGTCATCTTTTCAATAAATTAATTTTAATAGCCCAGACGCGGAGGAATAAAAAACATTACGAAAATAATTTTGTCGAGAGCAAATACGCATGGTTCCAAAATACATGCCTCTCTGCATACATCTCCAGTGGTCTAGACACAGTTGCCGCGTATCCACAGATTTTCCCGCGTTTATTTACGTCAATCGAAAGTGACATTGGATTTTTAAACTAAAAATGGCTGCGATAAAAATGCAGTCGAGAATTTCAGTGTTTGTTTTTTTGATGTTTCTTTACGTGTCGAATGCGAAATATAATGACAATCGGACTAATGCTGATTCCGGTGAAGTGAAGTTTGTGCCGCATAAAAAGGTGAATTATTAAATATTTAAAGTATTTTTAGCTTAATTATAGCAACAGATTTTTTTAAGTTGGTACGCATTATGTTTAGCTTGCTATAATGCCATTTATATTAGACTAAAACTAGACCTTTAATTCTGATTTTTATTAAGTATTTATAATAGGTACGCATATAATACCTACGTTCATACCTATACCTACCTCATTTTTAGGGTTCATCAACATCGGATTCTAAACCATTATGGAATAGCTTTTTTCAGTTTTGTGTTTTCAATCCTTAATATGTCAGAAACTACTGCAGCTATTGACTTGAAATTTGAAACAATAATACATTTCGTGCTTTACAGATATAAGTACAGAAATAAATTAAAATATGTAGGTAATTAAAAATGCAAACAGACGATTTTCAGTAGGTACAAATTTTGAAATCGATATTTTAATAGTATCAAATGAAAGGTATTGGTTTATAGATTCCAAAATAGTTTTTGAAATTTTGGTAGATTTTATTATTATACTTTTACTTTTTCAAAATACTTTTTGAAAGATGTCGAAACATCCAGATCTCACGAACAAATATCTGCAGATCTTGCAAATATTAGTCCCGAGGCGGGAATCAAACCGCAACCTCCTACGTCATAGGCGGACCTTGGCCCACCGCGCCACAGAGGTCGTCAATATACGTACCTACCTATAAGACAAAAGTTCAAAACCCTCGGCACGCGAGTTACACTCGCACTTGTCGAATCTTGTTTATATGAAGTGTAGGCAAGTTTTCTCTTTAGTTATAAACAAACCTACATTTGGCCGTGTGGTGCCGGCATAGAATTTCACCACCCAACTCTTCCCGTGGTTGTCGTAAGAGGCGACTAAGAGACACACCGGGGGGTGGGCAGCAGCGCTCTCTGCAGAACAACTCCACCGAACTGCGATCCCAGCCCATAATCCCCGGGTATTATGGGCAAATGATAAATAAAGCCATCTAAGGCGCTCATCAGGGGAGGCCTATGTCCAGCTGAGGACTGATATAGACATGTAATAAACCTTTCCTGCTTAAAAATAATGACACCTCGCCCTAAGTCTGCCAGCTATATTGATAACTAGCGGCCCGCCCCGGCTTCGCACGGGTATAAAACAAAAATTTCAGAAATTATACACACTAAAACGATGGGTTTCACAGTTTTCATACGGATCTTTACTTTTTTTAACAGCTTTGGGGTTTTTGACATTGACTTGATACTCCTTATCTGACACTGGCCGTAGAGAAAAAGCAAGCACCGTGCGCTATATGTATATACTAGCGGCCCGCCCCGGCTTCGCACGGGTATTAAACAAAAATTTCAGAAATTATACACACTAAAACGATGGGTTTCACAGTTTTCATACGGATCTTTACTTTTTTTAACAGCATTGGGGTTTTTGACATTGACTCGACATTCCAAAACTGACACTGGCCGTAGAGAAAAAGCAAGCACCGTGCGCTATACAACCTCTTTTTCTATTCTGACGCGCCATAATAGAAAAAGAGGTTGTATATACTGCCCACGGTTAAATTATTGAATTTTTCATGCGGATCCCTAACTTTTTTGAAAATATTATATAGCCTATGTTCATCACGGAAAATTAAGGATTCTAATGGTGAAAGAATTTTTTAACTCGGTCCAGTAGTTACGGAGCCTATTCAATTCAAACAAACAAACAAACAAACAAACAAACAAACAAACAAACAAACAAACAAACAAACAAACAAACAAACAAACAAACAAACATACAAACAAACAAACAATCAAATCTTTCCTCTTTATAATATTAGTATAGACAACCTCTTTTTCTATTATGACGCGCCATACTATTATGGCGCAAAAGAGTTTCAATATACAGCGCACGGTTCAATTATTGAATTTTTCATGCGGATCCCTAACTTTTTTGAAAATATTATATAGCCTATGTTCATCACGGAAGATTTAAGATTCTAATGGTGAAAGAATTTTTCGAATTGGTCCAGTAATTTCAGAGCCTATTCAATTCAAACAAACAAACATACAAACAAACAATCAAATCTTTCCTCTTTATAATATTAGTATAGAAGTCACACATAATATGTACCTACTTACACAATGTGGGACTCAACTTTTATTATGTATTTCTGTATTTTACAAACATGCTTAACTCTCACGCTAAAAACATAACATTGGGGGTATTTCTACACATTTTCTTAGTACGCGGTAATTTTAACATGTTCCTATACTACCATCATAAATTTATTTGATAGGCGATTTCGACCCGTATTTATGGGCAGTTAAGATTTGTTTTAACGGTTTACGCATTTAAAAGCAGTACTAAAATCATGCGACTTGTATATCCTGTGGAATTTTCCAGTATTTTCTTCGTTCGTTTGTAAAAAAAAGAATTAGGTATACATTATTTACGAACCTTGTGTAGGTAGAAGGTAAAATTTAACTTTTCTATAGAAATAGTATATAATTAGGATTTTAGTTTAGTTATTTTTCGTTTATGAAATAAATAAATAAAATGACCACAAAATAATTCTGGACAATTTACGCACCATCTTAAAGCACCAAGTTAAGCAGAGTTTGTGTTATGATATGCTTAGTGAATAGGTATGACTAATGGCCCTACTGCCGGAAAAATATGAGCAGATCGTACAAAAATTTGTCCCGAGCGGGAATCGAATCACCAACCTCCTGTCCTGTCCTCCGTCGCAGGCGTACCTTCGCCCACCGTGCCGCCGAATAGGTCGTCGTTTGTATTATTGTGTCGTAATTTTTTGTACGGTCTGTCTTGACTTCAGTCTATCGGGCTAGAACCATGAAAGTATGAATAAGTTCGGAAGGAGTCTCATAAAAAATAAAAAGAAGCACTCGGTACTCTGACATACTGTCTATGATTCAAATAGTATGTCACTTGCCGCCATAACGCCCATAGACACGAACCTAATAACATCATATAAACAAATCAAAACAAAATGAAAAACACCGTCTTGTGTGGTCAGATGTTGACAAAATCACAATGCATTTGTCAATAAAAAACACCGGATCACATTTCGTAGATAAATTTCTTATTTCACCAACTTATTATTTCGATTTGACGCAAAATTATTATCAACGTAAAAATCAAACTATAAGCACAAAATCTAGCCAGTGCTGCCAACATGTAAACATGTAAATTTTCCAGTAAGTGTGGGAGGATATTAAAAATGTTTTAATTCTCATATTTAATTGACTTTAAATTATGAATCAGGTAAATAGGCATTTCACCATCCTGGTTATATAAAATAATATGTGTTAAGTATTCGAAATATAATTAGGATACCTATTGAATTTCACTTTGTAATATCTATACAATAGCTTAGCTTTAGGGATACGAATTTCGAAATACCTATGTTTGTTTTTTATTTGAGCCAACCTCCAAAATAGCTGAACCCGTTTGGATAATACTTTTACTGACGATCATGCTACGCAGATGTTATATCGAGATTATCGATAGCCGTGGGGCATACTAATAGTCAATATTTTTTTCATATTTCCGAGTGATGAAAATTGGAAGTTAAATTGAATTCGCATAATCAGAGAATCTCATATTTAAAATAATTTGAATCCTACTAAATCTAGTGTAGCATACAGTATGCATAAAGATTTTTCATGTAAAAGCATTCGGGCATTATATGTAGGTATACATAATTTTTCATTTATTATGTACTTATCAATAAACAATGAATATGAGAATAATGTATATTTTTTTTTTCATTATTAGGAACGTTTCATTGATATTCCCAGTAACAATCATAAGATGTGGCTGCAAATGTACATATAAATAATTATAATTTTTATTTGATTTTTTTAATTATATTGGTTTTTCCATATGAACAACGTATACGAAGCCGCAGGCAGAAAATGTTGTCAGCCAGTTAATAGGCACAAAGAATAATTTATTCAAACTAAAATTAGACATGGAACGGAGACTTTGGATGTGTTTATGTTTGTTACTTCTGCACACACACTCAGAGGCCTGAACAGATTTTGTTGAAATTTCTTCGATTAGCAAATAGGGGTTACTATTTAATCCCGGGAACAATCAAATTCACTGCAGTTAGCACCATAAATATTAATAATTAATGTTTTAAATAGAATTTGTTGAATTATTATTTTTACTAACATAATCCAGATTTTATTGTCACTTTCGTGCGATACTTATTGTATTAATTAATTTTAATTAGTTAGTGTAAGTGGTTGTATGACCGTTCTAATTAAATGAATAAATAAAAATAAAGCGCTGGCGTATATTGAAAATTATAAAAAGTAGAACTAATAAACACGATTACCGTGGCTAAAGCAGTATTAATATGTAAATTATAATGATTCATTATAATTTACATATTCATATGTAAACCATTATTAGGAAGAATATTTATAAAAATTATGGGTATTTTTTTCTTTTGTTGGCAACTCTCTATACACTGACACTCAATGTCATTCCGCCATTGTTAGGAATCAAGTTTGATTTGATAGGATTCCGTCTGAACTTTTCTCTAAGTCTATGGCTAGAACCTAGGATACCGACATAACCTAGGGTAGGTTAGGTTAGGTTCGAAGAAAACATTTGGTTATAGAAGGTAGGCTACCTACCTAGGTTTTATATGCCTACTTTTGGTAGGTACATAGGTACAGACAACAAATCTAGATAAATCGTGCTGTTTAATATAAATGTCTAACATGATTAATAGCTTCATACAATGTTGATTTGAATAGTCATTCAGTATGACAGCATTGAAACCGCCATATTTCATCAAAATGGCAGAATAAAACAAAATGGCCGCTGGGCCAGAAGTAATGATTTTACGAGCAAAACCTATTATGTAAATTAGACTCCTCACTTCGATAAAGATGCACTTTTCGTTTTGCTTTCGGCGCTTGCATTAGTAAAGTTAAAATATAAGGTGTAAACAGCGTTGGAAATTAATATTTGGAGGGTTGCCAACTCTCGCGGATCGGTTATTCTATTTGAGGTCAAGTGCAGTTCATTCAAGAAGTATTTACTTCATTTAGTAATGGCAATGCCAACACAACAAATAATTAATACATTATTTTAAATGAAAATACATTTAGGTACCTACACGTACCCATTGAATTCAAATCTCTCAACCAGTCTTCGTAAATTTAGGCTAAAGAAGCACATGAAAGAAAGCGAGTTGAATTATACAGGTATTTATTCCATTTAAGTTTAATCAAGGATTTAGTTACGATTAAATAGAGAGTTAAGGTTTTAATTTTTAAAGTTTACCTCTAAAAATCGCGCCAAAATGCAATATGGGTTCAATAAAATAATAATTATGGTTTACGATTGGTGGCTCTTTTCCGCTAGATTAAAAATTAAAAATATAGCAATGAGCACTACCCATCGACAAAACAGAAAGTTTTAACTCAATTAACCCTAAAAGTGTCATTACTCATCATTAGGTATATTTAAAGTTTAGTGTTTTTTTTTCTAATCAGTAATCAAGTACTTAGGTACTTTTGATGTTACCTATTTAATCGACTTTAATCTTCAGGTATCTAATCAAACCTCGTTTCAAAAGCATTTTTCTAACTTGTATCTTTGGTTATCTAGGTAAAGACAATCTAAAAGAAAATGGAGGCCGATTAAAAAAATAATAATACGATAGGTGATCAAAATAAATATACAAAATCCAGCATGATACATCCGCCCACTCATCTGAGAACATCCACAAATATAATTGAAAACAGACATGATTCATATTGCAACGTAATAGTGTACATTTTAATGAATTATTTATGCTCGAAAATGTTCTTGGCTTATTCTACTAAAACTGATAGGTGTTCCAGATTCGAAAATTATCGAAACATGTGTTGCCATGCTTCACTTGAGGGATAAACATCGGGGATAAATCAGTTTCGGTCAGATCAAAATAATTAACGCGATTTTCCACACTACATAATATTCAGCGCACGAAATAACACAGTATTGACACAGTGTACATATATTGTATACTGTGGTATTGAGGTGCGAAAAAAAAATAATATGGGGCGAATCCTCGTTCTACCTAAAGCTCCGGCGACGAAAGAATTTCCCATACTTACAAAAATGATTTGTGATTTGAGCATTTTTTCACCATGATCTATTATTTGTATTAGAATAGTATATATACGTAAACCTATCAGTCATCTAGTACCCATAAATAACACAAGCTCTGCTTAGCTTGGGGCTAGGTGATGCTGTGTGGATTGTAAAAAAAAAAAAAATAGTATTTATCTAGGTTTATACCACAAGCTTTTTTGAAAATACTTACCTATCTACACAAATAATAAGAAAACTAGCGGTCCGCCCCGGCTTCGCACGGGTATTAAACAAAAATTTCAGAAATTATACACACTAACACGATGGGTTTCACAGTTTTCATACGGATCCCTTACTTTTTTTAACAGCATTAGGATTTATGACATTGACTCAACACTCCGTAACTGACACTGGCCGTAGAGAAAAAGCAAGCACGGTGCGTATATATTCAACCTCCTTTTCTATTCAGACGCGCCATAATAGAAAAAGAGGTTGAATATACAGCGCACGGTTCAATTATTGAATTTTTCATGCGGATCCCTAACTTTTTTGAAAATATTATATAGCCTATGTTCATCACGGATAATTCAGGATTCTAATGGTGAAAGAATTTTTCAAATCGGTCCAGTAGTTTCGGAGCCTATTCAATTCAAACAAACATACAAACAATCAAATCTTTCCTCTTTATAATATTAGTATAGATGTAATCCGATTTGGTTTAATTTATTTTCAACTAGCGGCCCGCCCCGGCTTCGCACGGGTATTAAACAAAAATTTCAGAAATTATACACACTAAAACGATGGGTTTCACAGTTTTCATACGGATCTTTACTTTTTTTAACAGCATTGGGGTTTTTGACATTGACTCGACATTCCAAAACTGACACTGGCCGTAGAGAAAAAGCAAGCACCCCGTGCGCTATACAACCTCTTTTTCTATTCTGACGCGCCATAATAGAAAAAGAGGTTGAATATACAGCCCACGGTTCAATTATTGAATTTTTCATGCGGATCCCTAACTTTTTTGAAAATATTATTATAGCCTATGTTCATCACGGAAAATTAAGGATTCTAATGGTGAAAGAATTTTTTAACTCGGTCCAGTAGTTTCGGAGCCTATTCAATTCAAACAAACAAACAAACATACAAACAAACAAACAATCAAATCTTTCCTCTTTATAATATTAGTATAGACTAGCGGCCCGCCCCGGCTTCGCACGGGTATTAAACAAAAATTTCAGAAATTATACACACTAAAACGATGGGTTTCACAGTTTTCATACGGATCTTTACTTTTTCAGCATTGGGGTTTTTGACATTGACTCGACGTTCCAAAACTGACACTGGCCGTAGAGAAAAAGCAAGCACCGTGCGCTATACAACCTCTTTTTCTATTCTGACGCGCCATAATAGAAAAAGAGGTTGAATATACAGCGCACGGTTCAATTATTGAATTTTTCATGCGGATCCCTAACTTTTTTGAAAATATTATATAGCCTATGTTCATCACGGATAATTCAGGATTCTAATGGTGTAAGAATTTTTCAAATCGGTCCAGTAGTTTCGGAGCCTATTCAATTCAAACAAACATACAAACAATCAAATCTTTCCTCTTTATAATATTAGTATAGATGTAATCCGATTTGGTTTAATATATTTTCAATAAAGTATTTTGAAAAAAATATATGGTAAGAACCTAGATAAATACAATTTTTATTATTACTGCTGCTGTGTTGTAATTGTTGCATCCTATGAAATACTACACTCGCAGATTCGCTTTTCATTGGTTCAACAATCTATTAATGAAACTCGCATATATTATTTTGAATGACATTGTTTGATATAAAAATTTGTCAAAAATGTTGGCTAACGTACCACAGCAAAAAATGTTGCCCACACCTGTCACTTAACGGGTGCATGTATTTTAAATTAATTTTATTATTGAATTAATGCTTCTAAAGGTAACCGTCCACGTGGTTACGAATGTTTGACAATTCATACAATATCTAGCCCCAATCTGTATTCCGTTCACGTCTATTTTCTTTGACAGAATGTTAAAAATAGTGCAATATTTTAAAGACTGATAGGTTTTTAAAAATTACAAGAGTATGAAGTTAGCTCATGTTTAAATTCTCATGTGTTATTTTATAACATTTAATGAGCTTTTCAATGGAATTTTAAGATAAACAACAAATTGCTGTTTTCTTTTCATACTAGGTCTCCCGGTAGTCAAGTGTCATAACAAAAAAAAAAAAAGAATTTTTTTTTTGCTTTTGTTTTTGTCTGACTTTTTATAAATTTTATTTAAACATTGATGCGTGTATTTCGAACTTTGGTTTTTAACGAGTTAACAATTTATTGAAATTTTTTTGAACTAACTGGCTGGGCTTCGCACGCGTATTTGATAAAAAAAAAATCATCAGATAATGTACGATAGGTGAAATAATTTTTCAAATCAGTCAATTAGTTTCGGAGCTTTTCAATTTAAACAAAAGTCATCTGCCACATCTTCATTTTCCACCAGCTGAGATCGTGGCCAAACAATGGTTTAATAGTTTAAAAAAACTAATATAATTTTTTTTCTCTGTATCCTGTTAGTAAAGACAAAAAAGACTGGTAAAAGCCGATGATAAGACTGCTAGTGGACGAGAAGCTTTATTTTTGTTTTGATGGTTTCACGAGGAAGCAAGCATGAACGCGATTTCGCTGCTTTATTTCTTACGTTTTCTTTTATGTTTATTACCTAGTTTACAATAAATTATATTTTGTAGCCGTTTGAAAACTATTTTTACGCCAGGTGAAGGTGTTATTTTTTAGATTTTCCTAAAATAAGGTGTTAAACGACGATTCAATAGGTTTACACGCTCTCGCAGCTGAGATAAATATGATTAATTTATGATCGCGTGATTGCCGTGTAGTGCCGGCATAGAATGTCCCCACCCCTACTCTTCCCGTGGGTATATGTCGTAAATGGCGACTAAGGGAGACACACAGGGGGGCAGCAGCGCCCTCTGCAGAACAGCTCCACTGTACTGCGATCCCCAACCCGCATGCCAAGCGTGGGGATTATGGATAATAACACATGATAAATAATGTGGCGCTCAATGTGCTGTGTCCAACAGTGGACTATTATAGGCTGATGATGATAGCGTATTTTCAAAAACTGTTGCCTATAAGTATACGATGTTAAATGAAAAAAAACATTCTTACTAATGGCTATTGGATTATGTTTACCAAAATCAAACGATCTATTTATAAACCCATTTTAAAATTCAAACAAACAATTGTTCTTGAAGATCTAAAAGTGTTTGTGTATTTATATTGAAGGTCACATTTCGTATTTTGCTTTCATTTTTACCATTTCATCCATGAATCAACGAAAGTATGACGTAAATATGATTGTTCTATGCGACTTTGAAAAAAGGTTGAGGTTCTATGTAAGCTTGCATTTTTTCGTCATTGATTGACCGATTTAGATTATTATTTTGCAGTTGAATAGAGTTGAATAGAATATCGACGTGGCTGGTGCTAGAAAAATAATCTTGATAGATAGGTATATCGATTTAGTATTTATCCCGCAAAACTTTAAAAACAGTTTATTATAAACATTTCGTATTTAGTTTTCATTTTTACCGTTTCATCCATTATGATTGTTTTAAGCAACTTTGAAAAAAGGTTGAGGTAATACAAGCTAACATAAGCTTGTATTTGTCCGTCATTGGGTCAATTTGGATGATTCTTTTGCAGTTGAATAGAACTAGCTGGGTGCCCGCAGTTTAACCCGCGTAACCGATCCCGTGGGATTTTCACGCTAAAAAGGCTTGTAATGTTATTTCAGGTCATAGACTATCTGTGTACCAAGTTAAATTAATATTCGTCTAGTATTAATGAAAAGTATAATATTATTTAAGACGCTTTTTAAACTTTCACGATTTGTTGACATATTTATGAATATTTATCGGGTAGTTATCGTGTACCTTTTGTTTTTATTTTCCTCTACGTTTCCATCGCGTTGCAGCGATCGTGGGTAAGTTGCCGTGTGGTGCCGGTATAGAATTTCACCACCGCCACTCTTCCCGTGGGTGTCGTAAGAAGCGACTAAGGGAAACACACCGGGGGGGCGGGCAGCAGCGCCCTCTGCAGAACAACTCCACCGAACTTCGATCCCCAACCCGCATGCCGTGGGGATTATGGGCATAACCCCCAAATAATGAATACTGCCATCTATGGCGCTCATTAGGGGATGCCTATTAGACATGTGCGCCGACGTTGAAATAGTCGGCGGCGGACGCCGGTCTGAAATCGGCGGCGGCGGCGTGATTTCGGCGTGAAATCGGCGTGATAGTATTTGTTTAGAATCTGTTATTATTAATTTAAAAATGCGTGCATACTGTTATAATTTATAATTTATTATGCTTTCTTATGTTAAACATACCTAAATTAGGTAGGTAGTTTAAAACATCTAGCGTTCCTCCAGTAGGTTCAGGCCCCCAAACTTTAATTAGGTACCTATGTAAAATAAGGAACATATTTTGGATAGGTAGGTAGGTACATACATAGAGCCCTCACCAGATATATGGTGTCGCGCCAACTTTGGCTCAGTGGATAAACATGCTCAAAAACAGAGCGATACAAGTGACAATCAATAAAACCATCAGAGGTATAGTTGTCAGGGGTTGCCCCCAAGGCGGCGTCTTACCGCCCCTTTTATGAAACATACCTAGTTGTTGAAGAGCTAATCCACGACCTCAACGGACGGGGACTGGTCACAATAGGATACGCGGATGACCGTGCGATCTTGGCGACAGGCTTTTTCGAAAACATCACAGTAGGATATGCGGATGAACTCGCGATCTTGGCGATCGGCTGTTTCGAAAACACACTACGCGAACTGATGAAACTTGCCTTCAAAACCATCAAAGCATGGTGTACCGACCATGAACTCTCAGTTAATCCAACCAAAACGGAACTAATAATGTTCACAAACAAGCGACATCTAGGAAACATTAAACTCCCTAAATTATTCAACACAGAGATCAAGCTAAAAACAGAAGTCAAGTAGGTACCTAGGAGTCATACTAGATAGCAAACTGCTGTGGAACAAACATCTTGACAACAAACTTCAACGTGCGACGTCAACCGTCTACCAGCATTCTGCTGCATTAGCAGAATGCTTGGCAAAACCTCGGGGATCTCACCAAAAATAACCATGTGGCTCTACACTGCTATAATTAGACCAGACCAACATTAACCTACGGAGCGATAGTCTGGTGGACAAGAACGGAGTTAAGCGCCGTGATAACGAGACTACAGCGGTTCCAAAGAATGGCCTGCTCAGCCATAACAGGCTGCATGAGAACCATTCCCGGCGCTGCCCTAGATATCATTCTAGACCTTGCACCATTAGATCTTTACATACAACAAGAGGCTACAATGTCAGCCCTAACACTACAAAACATAGGTCTCTGGGCAATCACAAGCAGTCTACACGCCCAGATCTTGGACAGGGCTATAAATTATTAACCCCTCATAGCTGCCTCATGTGATAGAATACCCAGCAAACCAATGCTAAACAAGCACTACCAAATACAACTATACGAGAATCAGAAAGATGAATCTGGTACACAAAGTCAGTCAGATCTATACAGATGGCTCTAAAACGGACACAGGCACAGGCGCCGGGGTCCACTCATTGGACCTAAACATTAACATATCAGTAACACTAGGAAGGCACAGCTCTATATTTCAATGCGAATCTGTAGCAATAACTCAGGCGGCCACAGCTGTACAAAAGAGAGGAATATGACCAATGTGTTCGCATTCTCTCCGATAGTGCTGCCATACTCAAAGCCTTGGAGGGGAGTAGCTGCAACTCCAAGTTAGTGTACGAATGCCATCTGGTATAAGAAATAAACAAACAACAAGATTACCCTTCAATGGATAAAAGGACATAGCGGATCGCTAGGAAATAACGCTGCTGATGAACTGGCACGGTGAGGATAGGAAACTACCACAGAAGATCCACTGCCTTTCCTCCCCTTGCCATTTTCATTACTCCAAACATGGATTAGGCTCAAAACTAGAATGATGTATAATGAACGATGGACACGCCCACGCAAGTCAAACTAGAGAGGCGCTGACATCAATATCAAAGAATCTAACTATACGTTTATTGAACCTAAATCAACCTGCGTATTCTGGTAGGAACACTAACAGGGAATTGCTTACTGAACAAACACCTATTCACCATCGGAGCGACAGACAGTCCTCTCTCCAGAAGATGCCTCAGTGGCGACGAATCAGCTGCCCACGTTGTCCAGGAATGCGAGGGAGTAGCAGCAACACGAACAGAAATGCTCAACTTGCCGAGGTCACTCCGCGAAGCCTGTGAAGATCCCAGGAAGATTCTGCGCTTAAAGACGAAGTTAGGCTGGCTGTGCTAGCACTCACACCACGCATAATGGACCAAAACTGAGTCCATATGCGGAAATAGGAGTACTTCTACCTAAACCTAAGCTATCGTACTAGCGTATATGACGTCATTTGGTACTTATAAACTTTACCTATTCCGATCCCTGGTAATAATAATCAATAAAATGACGGGGTTTTCAAAGCGTCTAAAAGGTAACGTGTCACGCCGAATTCACGCCGATTGGCTGATCGGCGGCGGCGGCGTGAAAAATTTGCCGGCGGCGGCGGCGGGTCGGCGCGGCGCACACGTCTAATGCCTATATCCAGCAGTGGACTATTATAGGCTGGTGATGATGATGGCGCTCATTAGGGGAGGCCTATGTCCAGCTGTGGACTATTATAGGCTGTTAAAGTGTTGATGTGATGATCCTCTTACCTACAAGAGGCGATAAATTAACTTATGTTTACTTTTAGTATCAGAACGAAGGACCCGCGGCGGTGTTCGCTGATGAGTTCAAACAGACTTTAGAGCGATATCTCTTCGGAATCTGCCCCCAGACTTTTAAGGTAAACTTTTTTATGAAAGTGTTTGATTGTTTGTTAAAAACTAAAATTATTTAACATAGCCCCTTATAATCTGCTGCTAACTTAAACCTCCAGCCTTATTGTCTAACTTGAACTCCATTACCAGTGAACTTCAAACCGATTACCAGTTGTAGACCGAGTCAGAATGTTGTCAGTATTGTCTAAGTATTCAACAGTTGAATACTACGAAGACCAGTTACTGGTCTTCGTTTTCAGCTATTTACATATACTAAAATATTATTATATCTATATATATTTTTTATTATACATGTAGAAAACGACCAGAACCCCCTGAACAATATCGGCAGATCGCACAAATATTTGTCCCGAGGCGGGATTTGAAACCGCGACCTCTCGCGTCGCGGCGGACTTTCGTCCACCGCGCCGCAGAGATCGTCAAATACTTTACTAATTTCACCTGTTCTGTTGTTGTTGTTTTCTTAAAATATAATTGTTTATACAGTCCCGCTGGTCACAGATGGCGCTGGGTATAAAAAGCAAGAACGCGAGCACGACGGGCTGCGACCTCGACGCGGAACAACAGGACTTGGCTGGAAGGTAAAATACAAATACAAAATATTTATTCAGAAACTTAAAATACATTATACAACGTTTATACACTATACATTATAACGTTTATACATTATAATTATAAGGGTTTGTGAACCCCTTTTAAGTAATGTATTTTATTAAAATAATGCTGGACAATCCACACAGCATCATCTAGGCCCAAGCTAAGCAGAGCTTATGTTATGTTATGGTACTAGATGACTGATATATTTAATTCATTAAATGAGGTAGATATTTTATACTATACCATAGAAAACGACCAGGACACCCAGATCATATCCGCAATCGAACCCGTAACATCCAGCGTCGCAGGCGGATCTTCGCCCACCCCGCTATAGAGGTCGTCAAATGGTTCAAGGAATCTCGGACTGAATATAATCGGACGTTGATGCTGTTGATTAGTTGATGTTTTTCAAAATTTACCGCCTCATAATGATCCGCTCAAAATGCCATCATTCCATGACAATGACATTTCCATAAACTGACCCTGACAGAACACAATGTTGCTAGAAGTAAAGTCCCAATCTTCCAACGAAGTAAGAGCATCCCTCCATCTTCATTAAAGTAGTAACGAAAAGCAAGCGGTGCCATAAAAAAAGAATTTGAAGTTTCATTAATCTAAACTTCATGTTACAGATTAGCCACATTAGCGCTGCGAGCGCATTCTGCGACGCGCTCCGAATGTACGCGGCTCGGCGCCGCGCTCGCGAACACGCTCGGCGAACTTGCACGAACAGCAGCGAACAGACAGGCGATAGCGAGCGGTTAGTATATTCTCTTTTATTGCAGTGGTGAGATTACTATTCTGTGGTTAAAATGAAAAAATAAATGTAGCATCGTGATCATAATGATGTTTAAAATAAAAACGATTATTTTTTCTAATTTTTTATAGGTATGGTAGGTATTCTATATTTACACTATTTTTAAGTATTCCGGCAGGAAGCCATAGCCCTCGGGAATAATCACACAATCAAGAAAGATTTTCTAAACCAGACCATTTTAATTCCTATCAATATTCTCATTCATTATTCACCGAAGTCTAAGCATAAAATAATAAAAAAAAATTGAAACCGTATTAATATTGAAAATACCCCGCTTCAATTCATATCCTTTCGAGGTTTTCACTCACAAATCGCAGAAATGCATTATCACAAATCGCAATAACGCGGTCTGCGATAGTTACGTAGGTAGGTTAGTAAAGCAAACGAACGTGTGAATTCCAAACTGTGAAGGAATTGAATGTTAACGCATTTATTGCTTAGTTTCTGCGCTGGTGACCTACAACTACACTGCCATTTTGAACTCCATTCGTGAACACTCAAGGTGTTAATGACGTTAAAAAGTTAAATTATAGATTTCAATAACTTTATTTCTTTATGCTTACAAAATAAGCGATTAGACAAAAATTATATCGTTCGATTCGTTTCGTCTTAGAACTTATCCAACATATTTTTTCTTGTTGCATCTATTCTGTGTTAAATATTATTAAATTGTTCCAGCAGCAGCGTCCAAAGAGGATGCGAAAAAGCGAAAACTGTCCAAAAGCCAGAAAGCGAAAATCCAAGCGAAACAACGCACAGCCCTAGCTGTCAAGAAGAAGGCGGCTGCGTTGGCCGCTGCCGCTGCCGCTAAAATTGCGTCATAATTTTAAAAATATACTACTTTAAATTTTAATTATTGGTAGTTTTAAAATATTTAAGTTCCTACATAATGAAGCTTACTTAATTTTATAGTAACGAAAAATCAAGCTGAAGTACGTACCTACGAGCTAGACTTTTCTACAACCGAGATTAATTTATAATAATTGTAACCGAAAAGTTCAAGAGCATGAAGTCAAGGTAATATGATCCTTAATACAAATTTTCTTTACCATAGCGCCATCTAGTTTGAAATCTTGATAAATTGTCTACCTTCTCAACATTCAATGTAACGTTATTATTAAGTTAATATTTTTTTCATTAATACAATGATAGAGTTAATTAAGTAATTAATAAATATAACTTTAAAGCTGCACTGTTAAATATTCTCAGTGCTATCTATTATTACGTAATTAATTGAGTAATAATAAACAACTTTATTGTTATTTTAATTGTTGTTGTTGTACATAAAAATTATAATTGAATGTAAAGAATTCCGTTTTATTTCTGTAGCCGTCTAAAAAGATTTTTGAGTCATGGGTTGGCTCGAGTTTTTTTTATAGATTTTAATGTAGTATTCTGCGTTCTAAAATTAATAAAACTAACGGAAAGTAGTTTATTTTGCAATCTTATATTATTTTCTATCAACATATCGAAAAACTAGTTTCGGTATTATTTAGGTTATTTTTAGAGCTGAAAACATTAAAACGCCATAAAAATTTGAATCTTGCGCTAACCCGTTACAATCTTTCATAGTTTTTATACTTCATCTCAGCACAGTTATGCGTAAGCCCTACGTTCCGTTTTATTCCAATACAGTTTTTAAGCTGGCAACTCATTCTTTCAACGTCAAACAAATGACGC
Organism: Eupithecia pulchellata; assembly: GCA_963931895.1. Classification (NCBI taxonomy): domain Eukaryota; kingdom Metazoa; phylum Arthropoda; class Insecta; order Lepidoptera; family Geometridae; genus Eupithecia; species Eupithecia pulchellata. The sequence goes on along the minus strand of OZ007550.1, from coordinate 620,236 downwards.
TATAGACGGTTATAACCAATAATGTGCTCTATTTCGCATGAGTTTGAGTTTATTTTTAAATGTTCGTTTCACTAATAGTATCTACAGACGCTCCGATTCGGTTGGTGCCAGCCATATTGGAACCGACATAACAACCATTCCAACATTGCTACAGATTGTCCGACGGTTGGCCTTCCAACCATCAGTTGACTTTGCTATGAAGTAGTGAACGGACGTCTTGCCACCTGATGCCGTCGATCGCCGATGCTTAAACATCATTCTAATATAATAATATTTTTAAATTGGGAAAGCCTTTATTAACAAATAAATTACAATGATCTAACTTAATAAAAAAAACAGTAGTATTTACAATTGAAGCAATTGAGCTAACTGCAGACTGTTGCGAACAAACTACAGGTAGCTCAACTGATCCATATCAATACCAGTTGGAAGTGTACCCAAGATGCTGGCAGCATTGCCACGTTGTATGGCAATGCTGATGCGCTGCGCCAGATATTGACCAGCTCTCGGGTCACACGTCGCTTCGAATATAATAATAATATTGTATACCTAATAATATAATAATATTTTAGCATTTTAAGATAATATCGGTGATATTAACTAAAAATGCTAAAATAGCAACAACGTTTTTAAAGTAGCTGCACTGTCATTTTTTTTTTAAAGTCCAGCATAATCAAATACGCTTGATTTCTGGCATCTCTATTGGCGTAATCTTTGTGACTTAAGTCCCACAAACAGGGAAAGTCTTTATTAAGTTCAAGTAACTTTATTATTATGTCACGTTCGGTGACCGTAACTCCCTCGGCGTTCATGTTGACGTCCTACATCGGCGGCGTTGCGAATGCGACTGAGCCGATTTGGTCGGAACCAAGCCTCCAAACGTTCCGATTTGGTTGGACTGGATAGGAATTTGGTTTGGTCGGATTGCCGGCGCATCCGACCACGTCCAACCAATATTAATAATAATTATGTCGGACCGACCGCTCTACTCACTTTCCGATTTGGCCGTGGTCGGATGGTTGGCACCAACCGAATCGGAGTGTCTGTAGATACTATAAGACTAGATACATTAGTGATGTGCTTCATGAAAAAAAACATCGATTAAATAGTGGAACATTTAAATCGATTTTTCGTCTTGCAAGATATTTACAGGACGAAATGTTAGTTCTTTGAATAACTTATTTATAAAATCTTTCTGTACTACACCGAAAAGAGAAATATATCCTTAAATTATAGGGAAAAATGTATGCGAACACAAAGAAAACAAAAAACGTTGTCAATCCCTTTTGAATCGATTTTGAAAATTCGCGTTGGTCATCTTTGTGCACAACCCTACACGTCACAAATCAAACACTTGTTATTATTTTATTCGTGTACCTAACCTTTTTCATGTTTTTTCGAAAATTTACCCAAATACCAATAAAATATCGCATATTATCTGTCAATTACGATACTTTTGTGAGAAATCTACAAAAATCTGTTGAAATATCTTAAAAAAAGTGAGTTCTTCATTCAATAAAATAATAATTTTCAGTAGATAATTAGTTCAACTACGTACCTACGCGTAAGTTTTTAGTGGCATGTGCAGTTATTTTGTGAGATCGCTCTTATTGTTTCGTTCGTTTATGAATTATAACGCCATTTTGTGATTGAAAGTGCCTTTTCGTGGTAATTTCACCAATTCTACGCAACAATTCGAGTATCTACACGGACGGCGTTAGATTTTCCGATGTTATTGTGAAGATTTTGAAAATCGAATCGTAAGTATGAGTTATTTCTTTTACGGTCTTCTATTCTATCACTTTCGAACGCTTTCTATTAGCTACTTTGTTGTTACGCAAATAATAGAAAAACCTAGATTATTTCATACAATTTACATTACAGTGCCCAATATTTTATTAGGATGAATCACTATTTTCTACAAAACGATCAAATTAGTAATGTGTAACCTCATTGTCAAATAAATCTAACTTAGAATTTCATCTAGTTCTGACCTCCTTTCTGTAACAAACCTTCATTTTATTTCAAGTATGGCTTCATTAAAATTATTCCTTAGAATTCTCTATTTTAACTTACTTGCTTGTAAGATGCTATTGCATAAAACTTACCACACATTTCATGATGCACTAGTTCTGTACATAACTATGCCAACCATAATTTTTAGATCAAATGCTTTAGAATTTGGTCAATGCTTGAAAACTTGGGTATTTCTTTTCTGTCTACCTGAGCAAATTTATGTAAATCAATATATCTAGCAAAGACTCATTGATACTTTATCAGCAAAAAAAAATTACATACATATAAAACATATTAGAAAGATAACATCTATTAATTGAAGAAAAAGTGATTAAAGTGGCTTTGCCCTGCTGTTTGATACTACAACTTCTAATAACGTACAATAGAAACAGTTGAGCTAACTGCAGACTATTGCATATTTAGAGGTAGCTCAACTGATCCATATGAGTATTATGTGTATCAAGTGGAAGTATCTTTGTAATTTGTATTATAAATTGACACTAGTCTTGAGGCTATTTCTAAATCAAATCTAACCATTATAGATTGATGAATGCTTTTTCATAGTATCAACATCATTTAAGCAAAGATCTACATCTGAGCAAGCTTTCATATTTAAACTCTTCTTCTCAATCTAAATTTCTTCTCCACAGATGTTCTGCCTTCAAGAGAATGAACGTGACCAATTCAACGACTCTGACCCACTTGAGGCCGACTGCCTCTCGGACAGCGATGAGCCAGATGAGCCATCAGCTAAACGACTCAAAATCAACTCCTCGCTCAACCTACAAGTCTACAAGATCCCTGCATTCAACACACCATCATCTCTTTCCATATTCCCTACTCCATTTAATGCGGCGACCTTACCCAAGTTCGTGAATAACCCGTTAAACTTGGCAAATCCACTCGCTTTGGCCTCAGAGACTAATAATATAGTGAAGAATCTGCAGACTCGGTTCTCATTGCCAGCTAAATTGAGTATAACGCCGGTGCAAGTTAAGAGTCCAGTTGTTTCTGATACAGGGGAGATTATAAGGTGAGGATAGAATTTTTATAACTTTTATAAATAATGTGTAGACCTGTCCTTAAAATTAACTCTCATAAGGGCCTCTGTGCTGTTGGCTACGGCCCCACGCATGCCTCCCAAAGGACTAGGTCACTATGTTTTTTTATTTTTGGAACCATAACATACTAAGGACAGACTTCTGACCAGCTCTGCCTTCAGTTTTAGTAATAATTTAGCTTTTTAGTCACCAGCGCCCCAGCTTTGCACGTGTAGGATTCTAATGTTGTAAGAAATTTCAAATCTATGCAATTTAAAGAAACAAACAATGTAATCTTTCCTCTTTAAAATATTAGTATAGACTGTGGTATAGATGTACTGAAAAGTTGTATTATATAACAACGCCAAAATATATGTATTCTATTACATCTCATAATATTTTTTGTATATTTTCCAGATATAAAAAGAATGGCGAGGTAGCAAAAAAGCGCGGGCCTCCCAAAGGATATAAACGGAAACCTAAAGTTGATCTATCACAGAGCTTGAACCTCGGACTGGCGCAGAACATTCAGGTATTTATTTACTTTGTAATAATAATAATAATGCCGGACAATCCACACAGCATCATCTAGCCCCAAGGGAAGCAGAGCTTGTGTTATGGGTACTAGATGACTGATATACATAATACAATATTAGTAGTAATACCAATTATTATTATTATTATTTATACATCTCGTTAAAAAATAAATTTTTAACTATAAAAAAACAACAAAATTATTATATATTAGATAAAATACTCTTCAGTAAAAGATATATCGAAATGGTGGATCGACAACCGCGAAGCTAGGCTCAAGCGGCCGGTGACTAGGGCTGCAGAGAGAGGAACTTCCTGACGATACGCGCAGAGTCCAGGAGTACCATATTATTATTATTATTAATGTGGCATGGCAAAGGTCTGACCGCAACATAGTATGTTAAGGGTTCGATTCCCGCCTTGGAACTGTGTAAAATCTGCAGATATTTGCTCTGGGTGTTTTCTGTACACCTCTGTGTATTAGGTATATCAGTCATCTAGTACCAATAACACCAGCTCTGCTTAATTTGGGTCTAGATGAGTATTATTTATTAATGATTGATGACATTTCCAAGTACACGACTATCCGTCGTAACGACTTATTGAGAGAATTTACTTCATCATCATAATCAGCCACAGCTAGAGGCCCCTAATGAGCAACATACATAGATGGCATTATTTACCATCTGGGGGTTAGTTTATTCCCCATAATCCCCACGCTGCATGCGGGTTGGGGATCGCAGTTCTGAATTTACTTACATAAATAAGAATATTTATCGGGTATTTATCGCGTACCATAATCTCCCCCGTGACGACGCTGCAGCGCGATTGAAACTTAGGGGAAAATAAAACAAAACGCGATAAATACCCGATAAATATCTTTAATATGTCAACAAATCATAATTATTTAATAAGTTTTATAAATAAAAATGTTTTAATATAATTTCCAGACTCAAAACACAATCCTAACCAGTCTCCTAGCTGCCAGTAACGCATCAGTTCTCGCGCCTGCGCCGATAGCGCCCAAGAAGGAAGTTCCTGTCTATATACCTCCGCCTATTAAAGTGCCTGATGGTTTGTTTTATGAATTTATTTTCATTAAGTTTTTTAAGTTTGTCTCTATTGTATTCTATGAGTCATGAGTCGCATGTCATACGCCTATGTAATAATGAGTCATGACATGAGTCGCATGTAATATGTCAATGTAATAGGCACATAAGTATTTAACTTCAACAACAGCTACCATAGAGGAGTTAATAGAAAAACAGAGCTGCATGCATATTAGTAAAATGCATACAGCAAAAGCTGAATTTACATTTTAATGTTACTTTAAGTTTATATGTAAATCGCAAGTCATTGTGAATTAGTATAATTAAGACAATATTTTATTTCTATTCTGTTCTTTTCTATTCAACTTCTTTTTTTACAGGAGTGGAGCTGGTAACATTAGACCTAGACCCCGAAGACTGGTTCCCCTCGGAGCCGTACAAGATGACCTTCAGCCGGAAGAAGAATCCTAAATGGAAGCTGTTCCCTTTCAGATGCGAGCATTGTTTTAAGGTGAGAGCTTTTATTTTATATTCTTTGTTCTGGATTCAAATATATGTAACAAAAATATATATATTGTTTACTTTGTTCAGGAATCAAAGATATATGAAATGGAACAAAAAATTTAAAATGATGATTTCTAGAAAAAACTTTTTTGTGTCGATATAAGCATACACTTCAAAAAAATGTTCTATATAAAAATAATAGAAATAAAAAGGTAATACCAAGGTCACTAATAAAAAAAAATATGTATATTTCAGAAAAAACAACATCACAAGAAATATTTAAATCACAGTTTCAAGAATATACAAAAATTTATATAATATAAACAGGATTTTCTATACTAATGTTATAAAGAGGAAAGATTTGATTGTTCGTTTGTTTGAATTGAATAGGCTCCGAAAGGCTTTTTTGAAAATCGCTCTACTGGACCGATTTTCAAAAAAGTTAGGATTTTTTTGCCAGGGCAGACTAGTAATAATATAAAAACCTTGCTTCACCTAACCTTTACAACTCCAGGGCTACCGCGTAGCATCAACCCTCCTAACCCACGCCGCCGAGCGACACGGCACCGTGCCCAAACAACTAGCCATTCCGTGTCCGTGCTGCCCCCACGTGTCCACGTGCAAGAAACATCACAAGAAGCATCTCGAATCGCACGGAGGCAGGCGGCATCGGATCTTCTGTATCTACTGTCTGCCACCTGGTGAGTTATTAACCGTATGAGTCACTTGTCATCTTATATGCGTCACTTGTCATCTTATATGAGTCACTCGTCATCTCTAAACTACTTTTGAGTTAAAATTTTTGATTGGTAATGATTGGTTCTTCACTTAACACCTAACTAAACTACGTCGATTCATATTAGACACAAGTACATAAATTACAATACGATATTCTATAATCCTAATTAAGGATATGTTTGTTCGCGGCGAAGGGTTGATGAGTGACTGTTTGGACTCTGCATTACAGATTCTTAATTGCAAAACGTAAAAGTCACGACTAATTTACTATAAACTGTGTCACCACACCAATACAATAAAAAGCATTATTATGGGCAATAATCCCCAATTGATAAATAATGCCATCTATAGCGTTCTTTATAGGAGGCATATGTCTAACTGTGGACTATTATAGGCTGATGTTGTGGTGTGATCTATATCTATACTAATATTATAAAGAGGAAAGATTTGATTGTTTGTTTGTTTGTTTGAATTGAATAGGCTCAGAAACTACTGGACCGATTTGAAAAATTCTTTCACCATTAGAATCCTAAATTTTCCGTGATGAACATAGGCTATATAATATTTTCAAAAAAGTTAGGGATCCGCATGAAAAATTCGATAATTGAACCGTGGGCTGTATATTCAACCTCTTTTTCTATTATGGCGCGTCAGAATATAAAAAGAGGTTGTATAGCGCACGGTGCTTGCTTTTTCTCTACGGCCAGTGTCAGTTTTGGAATGTGGAGTCAATGTCAAAAACCCCAATGCTGTTAAAAAAAGTAAAGATCCGTATGAAAACTGTGAAACCCATCGTTTTAGTGTGTATAATTTCTGAAATTTTTGTTTAATACCCGTGCGAAGCCGGGGCGGGCCGCTAGTGTGATATAAAATAAATACAGTCCACCGCGGCTTCGCAACAACGTATTTATTACTTTACACATTTGAACATGTAATCAAAGTGATCACCATTTCCCAGTATTACTAATGTAATTTGTATTTTGTATTTTGTGACGTGTCCAAGAGTCCTGTAAGGTCTAAAGCAAATAAAGCACTGAATTTTTTTTTATTTTATTTATTTTTTTTTGTAGTGGACCCAACCCAACCATACGTGAAGGAATCAGAGAAGTATCCCTTCGACAAATGCCCTCAGTATTGGTACGCGTCAGAGGAGTCTCTCCGACTGCACAAGAAGAGGAAGCATCCCTATGCAGCGATGTTCAACTACAACTGGCATTGCAGTTGGAGAGACGCGCAGGCTAATAGCTAAGTAGACATAGACATAGACATATCATATGCTAAGTTTGCAGTTGGAGAGACGCGCAGGCTAATAGCTAAGTAAGTTCTTTAACTATTACTACTATATAACGGGTATTTATCGCGTTTATTTACCTATTTTTTTATTTTTTTTTCCCGACGTTTCAACAGGTTTACACTGTCGTCACGGGATGAAAGTGTAAATTGAAACGTTGGAAAAAAAATCTATACTAATATTATAAAGAGGAAAGATTTGATTGTTTGTTTGTTTGTATGTTTGTTTGTTTGTTTGTTTGTTTGAATTGAATAGGCTCCGAAACTACTGGACCGAGTTAAAAAATTCTTTCACCATTAGAATCCTTAATTTTCCGTGATGAACATAGGCTATATAATATTTTCAAAAAAGTTAGGTATCCGCATGAAAAATTCAATAATTGAACCGTGGGCTGTATATTCAACCTCTTTTTCTATTATAGCGCGTCAGAATGGAAAAAGAGGTTGTATAGCGCACGGTGCTTGCTTTTTCTCTACGGCCAGTGTGTTTTGGAATGTCGAGTCAATGTCAAAAACCCCAATGCTGTTAAAAAAAGTAAAGATCCGTATGAAAACTGTGAAACCCATCGTTTTAGTGTGTATAATTTCTGAAATTTTTGCTTAATACCCGTGCGAAGCCGGGGCGGGCCGCTAGTAGGTAAATAAACGCGATAAATACCCGTTAGAATAGTACTGATAGTTATGGGTTCAGATCGCGTAAGTTCTTTAGGCTGCTATTTTATGTAGGATAGAACTTGACTTGTATTATCATCAGCCGATGTTAGTCCACAGCTGGACATAGGCCTCCCCTAATGTGCGGCATAGCGTCTTTAGCTTGTCGCAAGTATCTGCCAGCAGTCTTACACAGATCAAAAAATGTCCAAATTTCATGGTTATGGAATAGAGGCGTGTTTACAATAATTTAAGTTCTTATTTTTCTTAAGGTGAACCATTTTTCATACATTTGTATTTGCCCAATGAGTTTGCGAGCCTAATTTTACAGATTAATAACTGTTTTAGCGTTGTTATATGTCATTTGCGGAAAAATGTGTTTAATTCAAGAAAACACTTGATTTAATTATAAATTCTATTCAAATTTTAAGCTATTTGCAATCGAGTTAAAAATCTATTTTTATCATTTGATATAGATTTGACTTCCTTCTTGATAGAACATGTGTTCGCCTTTCCAACTAGGTTTTATAGTACTACTAAATTATGTGACACGCATTTCGACAAAGGACACAAAAATGACCAATTTTCGACACTCTCAAAGATATGCACTCTCAGTATACTGCAAGTAGCACTCTTCTACACACAACGCACGCATCTAAAATCCTATAAATCTACAACGACAAGTAAGAGGAATGGAGGTTTTAAAAGCTAGGAAATATTGTACAAGGTGAGTTCAGTCACGCAACTAATACTAAAAGAAAATGGCACAAAACCCCGGAAAATTCCATTCACAAATCATCTTTGGACATTTATTTATCTATGGGCGAAATCTTGCGTCAGAATGAAGTATGTTTTACACTAGATGAAAATAAGGGTTAAACAAATTCATCTTCAAACTAAATGATGGTTTCTCGAAAATTTGTCCTCAGGAAGTCGTAAGAGTAAAAATATTATCTTCCTAAATAACGTAATTCCTAAAGATTTACTGATATTTTCATACAGTATTCATAAATTGTGTTATTATTTTTCAAGTTCATAATAAATATGTTATTAAGCTGTGGTCCAGGATTATTTATTTATTCATATGCCATTCAGTATTCAAAATGGTATCCGTAAATCATGTTTGTAGGAATAATGTAATTTACTCGTATCGTTAATTTTTATAATATGTATTAATAAATAAATAATGTATTTTCATACACAAGTAAGATAGAAATAAACAATAAGACACAATTATGAGAAAAAATATTGTAATGCAAATGATAATCATTTAGTATCAAAACAATATTTTAGAAATACTACACACTATTATGACTAATATACAAGATAAACAAATATTTAAGTATATAAAAATAAATATGTATACAATAAACAAGCGAAAATGACATACTTATGAATAAAGTGATAAAGACAACCATAGTCTTAAAAAAGAAGTAAAAATATTATTATAATAATATTTTTGTAAAAAGCTTCCTTATTTTAAGATTATTCGGCATTACAGTACCACGAAAATATCTGTGAAATGTAGAAAGTTCATTAGACTCGCAGTAGTCTATTGGTTGCTGTCCTGTCAGCTATTGGTTGGTACCAAGAGAGAGCAGAGTTAGTATGAGCATTTATAGAGACGCGACTATCTTCACAGATATATTAGTGGAAAGTATAAGATAGATTAGGCTTGACAAAAACTGATCAAAATCTGCCATAGTTATACTAAGAGTGCCTATAGTTGGTAGTATTTGTGATTTTAGCTGGCAATAATATTAAATACAACACCAATGAGTTTTAGAATAGGTCTTATAACTGGCAACTATTTTGTAATAAAACCTAGTATTTAAGTTTTATTCAATCGCAGTTTCGTGTTATTTTAAGTATTGCAGCTGATTTAGTTTTAATTTAAATTAATTTATACATCTTTCTCGGAAACTATGTTCTTTTATACTATGAATTTTTAACTCAAACTCTGAAAATGCATAATAATTTGATTATCATCACATTTTATCATTAATGTATTGTGCCTTTTTAAAATTTTAATGCCATACTTTTATCTTTTTGTGTATTATTTTGCTGAACCGATTTTGGTAATTATTCTCTCACTGTAGCCTAAGAGCCTATTACACCATCGCCGTTTAGTTATATGTAGTTAGAAATTTATTGTTTACTTTTTAGTTAATTCTCTTGTTTATTTATATAATTTTTCTATAATGCAAATAATGTTTGAGCCTTAATTATAATTTAGCTTAAGAAGCTTAGTTTTAAGTAGACTTAGTATATACGCTTAAAGTCTTATTTAGTTTAGTTCCAGATAAATTAGTAAATAGACACAATGTACAAAAATCGCGTATACCAGTATTTTTATAGAAATTTTAATGCATTTAACTGTAGATTTATTAGTGTCCTTAAAACTAGAAAAATCTCATGAAAAAGTGTACATTTTCACCAATATATTGATGAAACGGCCGAAAATAGCAATTCTTGCGACTCATTTGCTATTGGTTGCTGTCAGCATGTCAGCTATAGGTATTGCAAAGTTTGACCAGAGCGATTAGACGAGACTCACTTCACAAATATCTTTGTTGCACTATACCCTCATACAGGGTTGTATTGTATTGTATTTCTATTCTTACAGGCGTTACATTAATTATTACGTAAAATCATTACGACTTACTATAGAAAAAATAATTACATTAAAAAAAAACTCTCAAATTGTCAGTCGATTAATCAAAATACAATTTAAAGTACAAAATAAAATCCTATATAATACTCATTGATTAACTATTTTTTTTTTATTCCAACACAAACTTGGTTCATAGTTAACCTGCTATTTAATCCCTTTTAAGGTTATTAACTTCCTTCATAATACAATACAATACCTACCTTAATAAAAAAACTATAATACGATACCTTTATAAATCATTTATAGCTTATAAGTACCGATTCCTGAATGTATAACTCTATTTTCGCCTTCTATCGATATATTTGTTTTGCATCGATTCTTTTTCATAATGCAAATGGCGAAAAAGTGAGCGACACAACAAACACCTGCCACCAACAAAACATAGAAAATAAATAACATATAGACATTACTAGTGACATAAGTACAATCGGCGGCCTTATCGCTTAGATGCGATCTCTAGACAACCATATATAAATTATGACACTTTAGCTTATCGTAACGTAAAAGACCAAATCATAGCAGTATTAAATACGTATTCATTCAACATGCTTTATGTGCTATAAATAAATTTCGTCACATTTATTTCGTAATTCACGAACCCCTATTGTCATAGCTCGTCACAGTTCTGATACGTGGCCAGCTATGACAAGAATAGGTCCCCTAGTGTGACGCACATATTTTGGTAATAAAGTCGACATGATCGGCGGGCAAAGCGAGCCGCGTTTTTTTCAAAGATTGGGGATCAAAGTGATCAGTTAAAAATATAAATAATACAAAAAATAATTAAACCAAACGGTGTTGGATTCCCTAAACCCCTGCCCCGGTCTACGGCCCTGGAAAAAATTAACCCTGGGCGCGGCGAGTGCGGCACTTGTAAAAGAAAATCAATAACAACTTATTTCCTTTTTTTATAATAATAAATATGGGAAAAAAGCCTTTATTACCAAGGAAAATTACAATTATCTAACTAAATAAAAGCCATTATTTACAATTGAAACAATTGAGCTAACTGCAGACTATTGCGAACAAACTACAGGTAGCTCAACTCCATATCAATACCAGTTGGAAGTGTACCCAAGCTGCTGGCTGCATTGCCACGCATATAATTAACTGTATGACATTTGACTTGTCATATATTTTGTAAGCCTAAAGAAATAAAGTTATTTAAATCTAAATCTGAGAATCTGTTACAGTAGTACTTAAGGGCCACTCTCACCAACTTAATAATTGAACCCTTATTCAACATAGACACAGATTATGTATAAATAAATTATAATAATTTATGTTTTTCGGTCATTGATGAATCTTCGCTTTAGTGTCGAGACGTAAATGTGACGTCACCAAATTTATGACACCCCCCCATGTCACGCAATGTCACACTATGTTTACCCCCTCCCCACTCTTAAGTGACGTAATTTATTTATGGCTAATTACTAGAATTTTATGACAAATAATAAAATAAGTAAAAAGTCCAGACGAGTTCGAAATACCTCTATCAGATAATGTCTAGAATATTTCCAAAAAATCGTTTGATAAAATATTTCGAATTCTTTGGCGCGGCGGGTCAAAATCCACCTGCGACGCAGAAGGTTGCGGGTTCGAACTCGCCAATCGTTTCGGACTGTCTGCAGATTGCAGTATTTCTGATGATTTTTTTCTGTACACAAAATATCTATTTTTGTAATATATTAGATTAAGTCATCTAGTACCCATAACAAGCTCTGCTTAGCTTGGGGCTAGGTGATGCTGTGTGCATTGTCCGGCATTATTTATTTATTAGTAGCAGTGGAGGTGTTTAAAATCGTAAGGATGGTTAACAATTTTTGATATAGTTTTTGCCGTCGTATAGTTCCCTTATTTGACTCTTACGACATTCACGAAGTTCGAGGGGTCTATTCTTACGTCGAAACTTTTCCACTCCATATTCTACACTACTGTAATTTGTATTTTATTTTATTAATCACGTTTTACAATACAATACAAAAACGCTTTATTGTACACCAGAAAAAAAACAGCAAAAGACATTAAATAAGACAAGTACAATGGGCGGCCTTATCGCTAGGAAACGATCTCTTCCAAGCAACCTATGGATGGAGAGAATTATTATGTTTTACTTTCATTACGTTAAATTTAGAAATTTTTGTATGAGGGTTTTGTCATAAAATTCTGGTAATTTTAAGTTTCTATTTATATATAAAATCTCGGCTGCGTTGTATAGGGTGTAACAATACTTACCTCTTGCAGTCGGGTAAACGGGTAGCATAAGACTGTATATAGACAGCTGTTAGATTTAAGGTTCACACGTTATGTATTTTCTTAACAGGGTGTGAAGCAATTTGTTACAAGAATTTTTTTTAGGGAATATATTTTCTGCTTTACCACCTGATGGGAAGTGTTGATGTAGCCCACAAATTATCAAGATGGTCTAGCTAGAAGACAGTTTTTCAACTCTTGATTTGAAGAAACCTTTTTAAAATTGATGTAAAGAAATTATGTTATTTTGATAAAAAAAGTATTTAAACTACTTTAAATGAGCAAAAAGTTGTAGAGTTAATTTTTAATGGAAATCCAACACTTACCATAAATACAATCAGATATAAGTTGTAATATTTCTTTCCAAATATACATAAACTAAACAGATGCGTTTCCAAGTTGCTGTTAAGTTTTTAGATACGAACAAAATTCAGATAAAAAAACTTCCAAAATATACTATTTTAACAGTAGTTCAAAAAGTATAGGTATTTGTTTTACACCCTGTATAGTAACTCCATCCGAATCAGATCTCAATGATAAATGATGAAACAATAATTTAGACAAAAACTGAACTGTTATTATTAGAGAAAATAATAATTTTCGTAATATTTCATAGATGCTTACAAAAATATAAATTTTAAACCCTCTATTTATTTCACAAAAAAGCGCGAAATGTCGAACTTAAACTAAAATAATCAATTTATTTTAAGTTATCATCATCAGCCCTTTTAGTCCACTGCTGGGCCTAGGCCTCCGCTAATGAGCGCCATAGCGCCCTGTTTTCAGCTTGTCGCAATTATACATAGCTTTCAAAATTCAGTTTACATAAAAATCTAAGTAAATAATGGTATCTTTTACCGTGGCAACAATTCGTATGTACTGATTCGTTCGGGGAAGTCCTGAAAGATCCCTATAATGTAACAGCTAAAGTATTCACAGAACAAAATGTATTTAATATTAAGTATTGTGCCTCAGTATATTATAGTAAACCGTAGATGCCTTTGTAACAAGCTAGAGGTTGTACTATGCCAAATGAAGTGGCAATACAGTAGGGCAAGCACGGGCTTTCTTGTCTAAGGTAGAATAGACAAAAATTACGTCACTTTGTCATCGAATGCGTAAATTATTTGAAATTATTTTCTTCACCAAATCGATCTACCCTCAAATGTCAAGGAAAGTTGCCCATCGTTTTGATTATCGAACTATCCCGTCATAAATGACTTTCGTGTTAATAACGAACAGTGTGGACATATTTTACAATAACCTACCGACACTCCTACAGATTGCAAGGTAGTTATAGAAACCAAATGTTTAGATTAGTAACTGTTTTTGTATTTGCCTACTTACATATACCGACGCCTTGGGTTTAAAAAAAACCTATAATGATGTTATACTGTTTTCTAAATAAATCGCCTTGGGGTTAAAAAAAACCTGTAATGATGTTATACTGTTTTCTAAATAAATAAAAAAACTACCATAGTTTGAAAATAGTATTGTGCCTACCCGCATGTCATAAATGTTAAATTTATGTAACAATAATCGAGACTAAACATAATACTCCATAGTTTAAGAAGTGTGAGAGAATGATTTTTGTAAAAGTTTTGTAAATAAATGCGATTTTGTAATAAAATTTGTCTTCTTTATTGTTTTTCGCCATACAGTTATGCGTTCGATGATTTCTGACGATCGTTTGACTCGGCGACACCTAAGATACAAGAGAGCGAAGATTCTTAAGATTTCATTCATTCAACGAATACATATTTTTTTCCCCTTTTTGTGGTTTATGTATAGGTTTGCAGTCTACCAACTATAAATCTATACTCAAGCCAAAAAAAAAACCACCTATGTAACTAAATTTATTTAATTGATAAGTGGCACTTAAAAATGCGTTTCAATTAAACTTTTTCAAATGGCGCGCGTAATTTGACCAGGACACTGGCCGCAGTGGACGCCATGTGTCAGGCCTCTCTGATCAAGTGATCATGACTTCAATTGGCTGTATGAACAAAGTAGAAAGCCCCTAAACATTGTTGTTCAGTTGACAGATGACACTTTTTAGTCTACACAGCTGTATGACGTCATAACATGACGGCTATTATTTCACAATATAATACTAACAATAAAAAAATTAACATTTATTGAAGTTGTTTTATTTTGTTATTTTATGAACTTTACATAATATTTTTCGAATGTTTTTTGCCAAAGCTAACAAAATAATATATTTTTAGATTTTTTTTCTACAGTAAAAAGCAAAAAGCTTTTGAGTAACCTTTCACAATCAGAATCGCTAAACTCCTTGGTGGCAAAACTCTTAAAACCTTTGAGACTAAGAAGATAAAGAAACTCCTTGGTGGCAAAACTCATAACCTCTGATATTGATACTCAGAATAGATAAATAAACTCCTTGGTATTCAAACTTATTCATCAGTAAGGAACGGCTTGATGAAATCCTGATGTCTATTAAGCGCTGTGAAGCTGGTAAAGCTCGCAGTGTTGCAAGCATCTTCATTGTTGGGCGCTGTGGAGACTACTCCTCGCAGGTAGTACCGCTCCAGGCCTCTCTCTACACCCGGGAACGCTAGGCCTCCGCCGCTGTCCCCTTTGCAGAGGGCGGCGTTCTCTGAAAAAGATGGTAAAGGTATTTTTGCTACGTTCATAATAAATTCGAAAGCTGCGAACCAAACATTTCAGTACCTAGTTAAACGCAAGTAAACACTGGCTAAATCCAACGTGATAGATGAAAATAATGTACTACAGTGTTGTAGCCCTTAAAAAGGGCTTCAAAAAAGTCCTGTAGAAATAACCCACAATAACCTTTTTTTTATCGAGAAATAATGGCTTATTTACAAAGCAACAACAACAACATCAGTATTATAGTTCACAGCTGGACATAGGCCTCCCCTAATGAGCGCCATAGCGGCATTATCATTTGGGGGTTATTGCCCATAATCCCCACGCTGGGCATACGGGTTGGGGATCGCAGTTCGGTGGAGTTGTTTTGCAGAGGGCGCTGCTGCCCGCCCCCTGGTGTGATTCCCTTAGTCGCCTCTTACGACACCCACGGGAAGAGTTAGGGTGGTGAAATTCTATGCCGGCTCCACGCGGCCTATTCTATGCCGGCACCACACGGCCTCATAAGGCTGTCATAATTTATCATTGGGTGTTATTGCCCATAATCCCCATGCTGGGCATGCGGGTTGAAGATCGCAGTTCGGTGGAGTTGTTCTGCAGCGATTTTAAACAATACAGCATCAATCCATTAATAATGCAATATATTATGATTGAGTATTAAAATAATGATGCCATCTATGGCGCTCATTAGGGGAGGCTATGTCCAGCAGTGGACTATTATAGGCCGGTGATGTTGATGTTGAGGTTGAGTATTAAAATTGTACTCACCGGTAGCCCCCGCGCAGATTTTATCGCTAGTGATGTATTCCCGGAAATCAGGGGGAGACTCCACGATGCAGGTGCCTACATCCACATAGGGGAGCTCCACGGTGCGCAGGACGGGCGACGGGGATCCGTTGGCTGAGGTCAGACCCCAGCCTGCCACCTGGATAAAGATAAGATAAAGATCATTTATTTGCATAAAAATGTGTATTTAGAAGATTTTACAGATAGGTTTTACGTCGTCTCACAATTTGGCGTGTAACAGAGACAGTAACTAAAATATAAATTGTTTTAGTAGATGTAATCATGACATTTTCATTAAAAAGTTAAAATTTATCATTGAGAAAATCGAGTATTTTATACGTATAGGTAATAACATTTTGCAATTGACAATTTCTTAAATATATTTTAAAACAGGAGAAGGAATATTTTATGTAACTAGATACGTAGGGTACTGGCGACAGATGAATTTCCCAAAGTATCGTGGTTGCGGAGAGAGTTCAAAAAATGCTTATAATAATTAAATACATACCAGCTTCTCGAAGACGTGCCTAGCAAATAAATAAAATAAATAAATAATGCCGGACAATCCACACAGCATAATCTAGCCCCAAGCTAAGCAAAGCTTGTGTTATGGGTACTAGATGACTGATATACATAATACATTATTATTAAATAGATAGACTTTTTTTTTATACATAGAAAACAATTAGAACCCCTGAACAAACATCTGCAGATCGTACAAATATTTGTCCCGAGGCGGGAATCGAACCCGCAACCTCCTGCGTCGCAGGTCAACAGCTGAAATAAAACTATTTTGCTTCCAGCGGGGACCTATCTTCCGTGTGTCTGACAGAGATCGCCCACTGCTTGAGTAGTCTTTCTCTCGCCTATGTTAGTCCTACCCTCTTGTGTCTCTCACAGCCAAGTTCTGAGAGGACTGCATCATCATCATCATCAGCCCATGTTAGTACACTGAACATTAGCCTAATACTGAGCGCCATAGCGCCCTATGTTGTCGCATCCAGCATCTGTCTTCAGTCTTTTGCAGTTCGTAATCCCACCGCCTTATTGTCTAACTTGAAATCCATTACTAGTGAACTTCAAACGATTACCAGTTGTAGACCCAGTCAGAATGCTGTCGGTATTGTTTAAGGTATTCAACTGGTCTTCCGTTTCAGCTATTTACACAATACGAAAGTGACAAAGTCCAGGCTAGGTTTGAAATGCCAAACTGAAGCCGATTACGATTACCAGTTGAGATAAACAATAGCGCCGCTGGTCGGAGGGAGTCCTACACTACGTTTCCCGAGTTGCGGTCACTCAAGAACAGTTCCACCCCCCAGGTTGTTGGTTCTTAGCCGCCACCAGGGCTGCATACCTTTCCCTTATTTTTAGCTTGCAGCTGGATCCTTTCGAAGGTGCTGTCAAAGCTGAGGCAGACGGGGCGCACGTGCGGCCGGTACTGGAAGCTGGTTGTCACCTCCAGCACTGCTATGTCATCCTGGTAGTTGGATGCTGAGCCCTGGAATCGCGGAGGCAGGTGGATCTTCTTCACCTGGAGACGAAAGGACTGTAAACACTCTGTGGAGACGTCGTAAGAATCAACGCCGTACGGCATCACGCATGCTATCTTGACAATTACACAAAAGTGAACGCCATCCCGACGCGCGAAATCTGAAAAAAGAAACACATTAAAGTGAACGTGATTGCGTCGTAGGAAATTTCTACAAAATGGTAATGAGTTTTTATCAGGTTTTTATAAATAAAGTTATTTTAGAATAAAATTCGAATATCATCATTTTCCAATATATCTATGGAAGCCCTAACTGGAGGCTAGACGCTTGTATCGCGCCAGAAGCTACAAAAGATAGGACGTTCTTGTTTATGACCTATTTATGACCCATTCATCGCAGGATTGCTTCGTTTCTGTTTCCGTACACTACAGCTGCAAAGATGATTCGTCGGGGCGAAACGTTTCGTAAATTTCGGTGGTATTCAGATTGTTAAAGAGGAACATACATTTGAATTTGATTAGATTTTGAGTCGAGGTCCAGGTAATGACTTAAGATAAGGTAAGGCCTCTGAAATTCATTCATGAACACGAAGATTCATCAAGTCATAATCATCATTCGTCGTGATGATTATGTATGCAGTAACCAGAAGACCCTGAACCCAAGGTATCCTCACATCAGATCTCTGCGCATCATCAGCGGGCTCGTCCCAGGCGCGGTACAGCTTGCCGGCCGCAAGTGCGAACTGCTCCTCAGGCAGCTGCTTCTCCAGCTCGCTCCAGAAGCAGTGCGCCGCTGGAAACCACACACCACTCCCAATTTACAAATCAACATTGATTAAGGTAGATTTAGGTGTGGGCAGCAGCGCCCTCTAAAGAACAACTCCACCGAACTGCGATCCCCAACCCGCCTGCCTAGCGTGGGGAATCCCCACTGGGCTACAATGCTATTAATTATACATATAATGACTATTATAGGCTGGTGATGATGATGATGCCATCACTCGCGATTCGCTGCGCCATATATGAAAAATTAAAGAATATCTGAAAAATCAGGCTTCTTACCTAACTCAATCTAATTAATTCTGTTTACACTAAATTTAATTATATAATAGCTAGATATCTATACTAATATTATAAAGAGGAAAGATTTGATTGTTTGTTTGTTTGTATGTTTGTTTGTTTGTTTGAATTGAATAGGCTCTGAAACTACTGGACCGAGTTAAAAAATTCTTTCACCATTAGAATCCTTAATTTTCCGTGATGAACATAGGCTATATAATATTTTCAAAAAAGTTAGGGATCCGCATGAAAAATTCAATAATTGAACCGTGGGCTGTATATTCAACCTCTTTTTCTATTATGGCGCGTCAGAATAGAAAAAGAGGTTGTATAGCACACAATGCTTGCTTTTTCTCTACGGCCAGTGTCAGTTTTGGAATGTCGAGTCAATGTCAAAAACCCCAATGCTGTTAAAAAAAGTAAAGATCCGTATGAAAACTGTGAAACCCATCGTTTTAGTGTGTATAATTTCTGAAATTTTTGTTTAATACCCGTGCGAAGCCGGGGCGGGCCGCTAGTATCCAATATAGCTAGATATATCTATCTACCTAGATCTTATTTTAAACTGTATTATTGTATGTCTGCTAAAGATAAGCTGTTGAAACTGTACACCTTATACCTTCTATCTATCTTTTCTGTACAACAGTTAACAATAAAAATATTTCTGATTCTGATTCTGATCCTATAGTTCATATCGATTGGGTGAATAATCTCACAGTAAAACGTACCAGATATAACGACCGTGGTGCTGATGAGGCTCCCGCCGCAGACCTGCAGGTACGGACGGAACGTCTTCCTGTAGACCGCGACGTGCCACGGCAGCTCCCCGCGCGCCGCGGGCGCTCCGCCAAACACCAGCCCCGCGCCCTGCGGAGTCACCTTGCCGCAGTCTGCGGGGAGGGGGGGGGGGGGGGTTGATCAGACATGCGAGCGAGGGCAGCGAGCTGTTCATGGCCTTCGAACCTTTTGCTATTGATTGTCTATTGCTTACATTCGAACGTGTTCTTTTGCGGAGGAAAGATGAAGAGACAAGACGAATTTGAATTTTACTAATAAAACTATCGTAGTTTGACGAATTCATTATGAATGTAAGCCGGTTAACTACGAACCTATTTTATGTTGTAAGAACACCAACGTTTCATCCCTTAACGAGGGACTTCATCAGTGAGCGCGGCACGTCGCGCTCGTATCGCCTCAATGCGATCACTGACGTTGGTGTTCTTCCAACAAAAAATAGGTTCGTAGTTAACCGGCTTACATTTATAATGAATTCGTCAAAATACGATAGTTTTTTTGAAAATTCATATACGCTAATTAATTAAAGAACACCTTAGAATCTAAACAAAAATATATTATATAAATAAAAAAAAAACAGATTTGAACTCCTTGGCTGGGCGCTTCGTGGACCACGTGCCTATTTGACCGGCCTTGGTAATTGAGATAGTATACCTGGTACACATTTAGCCACATAGTTCCAGTAGCCGTCTTCAGAGCAGCTCATGAGCGGCAGCGGCGCCGCGGCCCGGTAGTGGGGGGCGCTGCAGCGCGGAGCCACCAGCGTGCCTGGCGGGAGCTGGGGGCTGCACGCGCCGCCCGCGGAGCCCGAGCACGCGTACGTCACGCTCGGGTGCGGCTTTAGGGTGCACATACCTGGGAACGTACCACTTTATTTGACGTAAAATTTTAAAATTTTCTTCTGCGTAAAACTTCATATTTCAGTCAAAGAGAAGTGTTTTTTACGAAATTTCATAGTTAATAATTTTTTAATTAGAAAGGTACCTACATGATAAAACAATTGCAACTAATATTTATATATAGGCCATCATAAGCCGTCACCAGAAACCAGAGTGCCCAAGAAGTTGGCAGAATTGCCACTTTTAATGGCGATAGGCGATGCTAATTGTTGACCGAAAAGATCCAGTATTCCTAAACCTATGGAAGTTTCGTTAAGCTTATGAGTGAACGAAATATTCAATTCAATTACATAAATATGTCTTGAACTTTCGTTATTCATGGACGAACAGGTATTTTCAAAAAGTTTATTTGACTTTTATAGACAGTTTTAATAATAAACAAATGCAATTCTGCTGATGTTCGAATGATAACCGTCTGTCAGTCGGTTATCATTCGAACAGTGGCAACTCATACAGTGGCAAGTCTACTCACGCACACACTTGGGGAACCCCTGCAGCCAGTAGCCGTTGAAGCAGCTGACCCTGGCCGGCCCCAGCACGCCGTACCCCGGCTCGCAGGCCACCGTCAGAGTCTCCAGCTCGTACTCCTTGCCCCCCGAGGTGTTCTCCTCGCGGGTTATGTTGCTGGTGTAGGAGCCGTGCTCGGGGTACGGCGGCGAGGGGATGATGCACTTGTTCTGAGGACTGGGGAAGGTTTGTGAACATAGCCTTTATAAGAAAGAAAATTATAGGCGTGTCTATCTGTCCACTGCTGGATATAGTTTTCCCCTAATGAGCCCATATATGCCATTATTTATCATTTGGGGGCTATTGCCAATAATCCCCACGCTGGGCATGTGGATTGAGGATCGCAGTTCGGTGGAGTTGTTCTGCAGAGAGCGCTGCTGCCCGCCCCCTGGTGTGTGTCCCTTAGTCGCCTCTTACAACACCCACGGGAAGAGTGGGTGTCGTAAGAGGCTCAAGCTCTGCTTAGCTTGGGGCTAGATGCTGTGTGAATTGTCCAGTATTATTTTTTTTCCTTATTATCATTCCTTTCACGTAAGCTTTGAAAGATTTTAAAATATTTGTAGGTTATTTACCTATATGATGTTTAGTGTAAAACAATGATGTTTGTTTTACGTCTGTAAAAATAATGCACATATATTTTGTTGAATAAACACAAATACAAGCTCTGCTTGACATTAAGCTGTGTGGACAGTCCAGCATAAAAACCTCTTACACATCAGCAGGATACAGCAACTTCTTCAGAAAGCTCTCGAACCGTAGCACAGGAGTGAAGAGATAATATGTCTTCATGGAACAGTCTTCGGTATTGCTGAGGGGTGCGGAGTAGACCGCCCAGAGGTAGTGACGTTGTACCCCGTCTTCTACTGCGGGGTAGGATATACCGGTGCCTTCGTCGTCCGATTGGCAGGGTGATGAAGTGTCTGGAATATTTCCAAGCAAATGTAAGAGAAATTCCTTTTTAGGGGTTGTGGAGTTCCCCCAAAGGAACAGAAGGAGATCCTCTCTACTGGACTTCGAGCATTTGACGCACAGTCCAGTGGTCTTTCGACCGACAGTTCATGTCGGGTAATTGTTCTGCACTCTGAAAGTCTATTGTCGCGAAGACTGTTTAGAGTGCTTAGGTAGATACAAACAGATCATTACTTTACCAAAATACCTTTGTAATAAAATTGTAATCTAATAAAATTTCGTCATAAAAATTCAATAAGTACTGAAAATCTTTAATTTTTCATTTTTATTTTTGAAATCCCTGCATCAATAGTGTTATTATTTTAAATTTAATCCCATAGGTACCTGAATTTTAAAATTCAAACCCTAAAACATGCTTATAGCCGAACATAGAACGTCCTTTTCCGTCTAAAAATACGTCTGACCAAACCAGCCGTCACTCACTAGCGTCTGCAGCGAAGCAAATCTTATCACTGACGGTCAGGGTGACTATCTTCACGGAGTAGGGGTCCAGGGTGTCAGTGAAGTCGTCGCTGAGGCAGTCCTTGAGAGGAACCGCGTGGAGATCAGCTGTCTCCAGCAAGTAACTATCCTCCACGTTCCAATCCTTGTCTCCCCAGATTGATGCCTGCGATGAAAAAGAAAAGGCATCTGTTTTTCCTACTAACTACAACCTGGGTCTCTTCAAGTCTAGAGTGAATAGGTGTCTTCTAGACCTCCGTAATCCACCGTCGGCCACATCTTCACTTTCCATCAGGTGAGATCGTGGTCACACGGAGGTCTATCAGTTATAAAAAATATAAGATCGATCTAAGACATAAACTTATAGCTGGTTAGTATCTGGCGCAGCGCATCAGCATTGCCATACAGCGAGGTAATGCAGCCAGCGTCTTGGGGACGCTTACGAGTGGTATTGATATGGATCAGTTGATCTACCTGTATTTGTTTGCAATTGTGTCCAGTTAGCTCTATTGTTTCAATTCTAAATAGGTACTATTTTATTTAATTATGACTATCTTTGGTAATCAAGGTTAAAAAATAAATAACTAAATAAATAAATAAGGCTTGACTACGTTTATAAGGAATTGTGAACCAAAACTGGTTATAACAATTTTTAAACTTTTGTTTTTGAAATATACTAAAAAAAACAGCTTTTCTGAACACCGTTTGAAATGTTTTGGTAACTAGGACCAGTAATTTTCAAAACAGGTCGAAAGTAGAAAATTTTATTTAATCATTTAATTTTGATATCAATACCAGTTGGAAGTGTACCCAAGATGCTGGCTGCATTGCCACGTTGTATGGCAATGCTGATGCGCTGCTGAGTGAATCAGTTGAGCTACCTGTAGTTTGTTCGCAACAGTCTGCAGTTAGCTCAATTGTTTCAATTGTAAATACTAGTTTTTTATTTAGTTAGATCATTGTAATTTTATTTGTTAATAAAGGCTTTTTGACCTCTTTAATTTTGCAAAGTTAAGTAATACACGTATTTCTCCCGCTTTTGTCAAAAATCATCCAGAAAACTTGGTAACATATTTTACCTTTCCTTCTTTCTTTAAATGCCTCCTCTCGAAGTCATAGTCGAAGTTCAGACAAACAGGTCTGATGGTCGCCGTGAGGATGAAGGGTTTCGTGCCGATCAGAACAGCTATGTCGTCGCCATAGCTCTCTACGCCAGTACCGCTTCTAGAAAATAAGTGAAGGTTTATCTATCATCACCAGCCTATTATAGTCCACTGCTGGACATAGGCCTCCCCTAATGAGCGCCATAGATGGCATCATTATTTGGGGGTTATTGCCCATAATCCCCACGCTGGGCATGCGGGTTGGGGATCGCAGTTCGGTGTAGTTGTTCTGCAGAAGGCGCTGCTGCCCGCCCCCCGCTGTGTTTCCCTTAGTCGCCTCTTACGACACCCACGGGAAGAGTTGGGGTGGTGAAATTCTATGCCAGCACCACACGGCGAAGGTTTATCTATATCTATACTAATATTATAAAGAGAAAAGATTTGGATGGTGCTCAGAACCCCGCGCTTAAAAACGTCGAGTGTAAAAACATCGCGCTAGTTGCGTCGCCCGTCGCCTAACTAATTAACTAGCGGTCCGTCCCGCGCCAGAATTTACCAAAAATTTTAAAAATCATAAATTTTTACACATGTTGGGTTTAATTGTCGAAATTTTCATAAGAATCCTCCCATCCTTTGGGCTGAAAAAAATCTAAAAATCAAATCAAAAAGTTTTTAGTTCCTTTATCCACAGGACTCTTGGACACGTCACAAAAAGACAACCTACATATTGTAGTAATACTGGAAAATAAAATTTTTCCTTTTGATTTTATGTTCACTTTAATCTAATTAAGGTAAAGTCAAGAAGCGAACAAGACCTTGTTAGTTTTGGAGTTGGAGCAAAACTCACAAACAGATTTCAATAATTTTATTTCTTAGCACAGCTCTTATACAGCTTATACCTAAAATAAGAAATAATTTGTTATTGATTTCTCTTTACTTAAAGCTTTTGTGTCACTAGTGGAAGAAGTGAAAAAGAAAATAATAACTTATGTGTATAATAGGTACATGTTTGTTTTGCCTATCTAAATCTAAGTTTAAACCTGTTTATTATCTAGATTATCTGATATTTAGGAGGCACACTTACCCACTATATCGGAATCCTGGCGCCAAATGTATACTTGCTACCTGAAATAGAGATTTTATATTAGATACAAAAATACATACCTATTTGCCGGCTACTTTTTCAATGTCGTAAAAGCCAAAAAAAAATCAGGAAACGACCACCCTGCAATATGTCGTCTATCTCGAAAATTATTCAAGTATTCTTCTCTGTATTTAAAACATTTGAAAAAATAAAGAATCTATCAAATTTCATAGTTTTGTTCAGATAGCTAATGATTAGTAACCCACCTGCGAGTACTGAGTGGTGATATCAACCGGCTCCGTCCACGGCCACGGCTGGGCGCCCACGGCGATGGAGTACGTGGACGGAACAGCTGGTCGCACCGAGTTCAGGTAGAAGTATACTTTGTGGGCCACTGAAATGAGGTGGATTTATTTATTTTTTTATTAGTTCATGGCAACTTACGTCCAAGCGAAACAGCGGAGAGCGCCATTGAAAAATTGCGCGATCTTTCACCGATAAAAACGTTTGCCAAAACCAAATTATTAAAGTTATTCCAAAACGAGAAAATACATTGTTTTCTTTGATATATATTAAATAACTTTGATTAAGGATCCTTAAAATACAGTACAAAGTGTTACGAACTAGATTTTACATTATAATATTTGCGTAAAATCTTGTTCTTAGTAGGTACTTTAGCTTGGGATGCAAAATGCATAATATGCAAATAATTAACAAGGAATGAAAAATGTTGGAAACTATAATTTAAAATTTACTAATAAAATCTCGAAATACATTTTAAATATTTTAAATTCATAATTAAATAATTTATCATATGGATCATAATTTTTATGACCTTGATGAATTTATGAAATTTAAGCCAAAGTTATAAATATTAGTGCATGCTATGGAATAGTTAAACATAGTAAATCATATAACATTTACACAATGTCGCAAAACGCTTAGGCGCTTAAGCGATAATTCCGCAAACTTTTAGTTTTATATTATAGTCTTAAGTTTTTCAGAATAAAGCTATATTATCTCTTCTTACCAGTTATAACAGCGTTATTGCTGACGAGGGTAGCACCGCCCCACCATTGCAGCTCCCTGGGTGTTCCCTTCAAGTTCTTGTAGATGCCAGCCTGCCACGGTAGACTGCTGGTATTCGCTGGTATAATTCCACAATCTGCAAGCAGCATGAGATGGCAGAGTTTCAACCAAGTTCTGTGTACAACTGGTTTTATTAGAACGTAGAGGTTTTATTCTCTTTGGTCTTGACGCCTTCGGCCTTCCTTCGGCCATGTATGAAAAAGGAGGTTCGTGACCAGTTGAGAATAAAAACTTTTTCGTAATTTTACGAAAGCAGTTGTGATTAAATACTTTTTGTACTTTTACGAAACTACGGTTATCCTCCTTGTTTAGCAATATGTCTGATTTGCTATGGCTCTGGCAAATACAACGCTATGTTTGCTAAGATAATTTTGAACACTAACTGCTCATATAATTAAGGAACAATGAGTAGTAAGATATTTTGAACACCTTAAGTGCGTATAACAAAATGATTATTCGAACTGCGTACATCAATTTGCGTGTATGTTTTTAGATAATTTTGACTAATCTAGATGCTCATATCAATTTGTCGCTGACTGTACCATACAAAGCGATATTCTAACAGTAATTTTCTATTGCAGCAAACCTACTAGGCTTCTATAACTATAACGCGAAGCTAGGCTCAAGCGGCCGGTGACTAGGGTTGCAGAGAGAAATTCCTGACGATACGCGCAGAGTCCAGGAGAAGAGTACCACATTATTATTAACTAGTGTTCGGCCCTGGCTTAGCACGGCTATTTAACAAACATTCTAAATCTTTACACACACAAAGTTGTGTCGTCTTAAATCTTCAATACGGATCGTTAACTTCTTACAAAACTTTCCAGAGCCTATGTTCATCAGGGATAATGTAGGCTTTTAGGTGTAATAATTATTAAACTTTTTCTAATCTACCTCTCCACCAATTTTCAGCCAAATCGGTTCAGCCGTTCTTGAGTTATAAATAGTGTAACTAACACGACTTTCTTTTATATAAAAAATGTATAAATATATGTTTTTCTACATACCATTCTCGCAATTAACTACAGCTAAAACCACAATGAAAATAAATAGATCAATCAACATTGTTTATAACATTATGTCTAAATATTAATATTCGACACAATACACTCTGGTAAAAGAACACAACTTATTCTGTTTAAAACTAAAAGTCAGGGCCGTATTCAGGGAATCCTGTAGGGGCATCACACGCACACATCTACACCCTTTAACAGCCATGGGTTTCCCCCGAGAAGCACTTTACTAGCTCGTACCGTAGGGTAACGCGACAGCGAATTAATGAGGTAAAAATCTATATGTTAAAAGGTCATGGTCAGAAACACAGAGTTTTTTAAAGTAAATGCTTTGATGTAAGTTTTATTAACGTGGGTATAGGATTGAATTTACAGTTCATAAGTATAGTACTTATTCTGACATTCAATTCTATTATGCCAAAAAATAACAGTTTTAGCGTAAATAAAAAGAATGCTTCAGAAACAGATGAAAATTGCAATTATAACAGGTTAACTGTTTTACTCATTTGGCAACTTAAAATCTATGGCGATTCTTCATCCAAAGATCTTTAAGCTGCGACCGCCAAGTTTCACCCCAACGACTTACCTGAATGCGTCCCATTAAAACTTGTAGTACCAGAGAATTTGCAAACCGGTCTCGCAAGCACTAGTTGCACTGCGTATTCATGATGCCCTACGCATTATCTACGTCATTGATGTTTTACGTTTTATCAAAGTTATAAACTTTTAATACAATTTTTCCTTCCCGTTAGTCAATTTAAAGGCCTCAATATGAAATGTGTGTACTTTTTAAACTATAAAGGCTGCTAAGACGACACTTTTTCAATGGACCTCTTAAATAGGAGGGTTTTGAGCTTTTGCATATAGGTAGGTACAGTCAGCGTCAATTTGATATGAGCGTCTAGAGTAGTCAAAATAATCTGAAAAACATAAAAGCAATTTGATGTACGCAGTTCGAATCATTATATTGTTGTAAGCACCCAAGGTGTTTAAAAAATCTTACTACCTATTGTTTCAGATTTATATAAGCAGTCAGGGCGTTCAAAATTATCTTAACAAACCAAGGTAGTACGCAAACTCTTTTGAGTGAATATTTGAAATGTCATTGATTATTTTCGATACAATCGAAGGTACATTTTATGCACAGATAACTTTGAGAAATTTGTCAACAATATGACGCTTTAAAATGCGTACATCAAATTGGTGTTATGTTTTGCAGATTATTTTGACTACTCTCTAGACGCACATATCAATTTGACGCTGACTGTACCTTACCTACACGTCGGCTTCTCGATCATTGTGGACCTATTTGATGATACATATGTATTATATTAGGTACCTGCGTCTCGGTCAATTGTGGAAAGTATATTTTGATAATTACATAATATGAATATTTTTTTTGGCTCCTGCAAAATACAGACTGCTTTGCATGGGTAACAAATACAAACATTTGACGAAACAATAAAACATGTAGCATAAAATTTAATAAAATAAAAAATATCTTTATTTCTCTTACACATAATAAGTTAATATTAAGGTGTCCTATTTCCTATTTACTATCAAAGGTGTAAGTACAACTTGTGTAGTGAAAGCCTCCTTCTTTTCCTTCTTCTTCTCTTTCTTCTTCCTTCTTCATTTCTTCTTTTTTTCCTTCTTGATTCCCTTCCTTCCATGATCTCTCACACTAGCATAAACTTAACTAAACCACAGATAACATAATAAGTAAGGCATGAACCTATGAACAGTATCATATGCTGCAGCTTAAAAAAGGCATTCAGCGCAGAGTTTTGCTAATTTTTGCATTGATCTTCAGAATTAGCGTATATCCAGAAAAACGAGATATCCATCTAGTTTTGGTTAAATAAAAAAGTTGAAACCGCAATACCCTAAAAAGGCTGCATGAGGAAAATTATCATAGTTGTCTCGTAAAACCAGATTCTGAGGGGTGTATGCAAGCAGAAGTGTCCGATTCTGTGATATTATTAGGTACACTAATCTAAATTCTATAGGTATAAGGTTTTACTATAAAAACTATCGTAGTTTGATGAATTCATTATGAATGTAAGCGGGTTAACATTCAACGGGTAACCGAGAGATCACCGCAAGATGACAACCCTCCTACCCTACAGCATCACCAAGCAGCATGCCCCCCACCGCCTCCACCCCCTGCGCTCTCGGCGCGTTCTTTGCGCGCCGCACGCCGCAGTGAGCGCATAGAGGCGGTACGGGCGCGACGTGAGACGTGAGCCGCACTCACCCTGATGAAGTCCCTCGTTAAGGGATGAAACGTTGGTGTTCTTACAACATATAATAGGTTCGTAGTTAACCCGCTTACATTCATAATGAAGGTATAAGGTTCATTTACTAATCCAAAATACCGAAGAAAATTACCAATGTGAAATAGAAATTAAGATTGTAAATACTCCATTGTAAATACTAAGTATTTACAATGGAGACACGACTATAGACTAAAGTCATTTATAACGGGATATTTACCATGATTTGAGTTTTGAGTTTTTCAATATTTCGGCACAGTTTCATGCGCCATCACGGAACAACTGATATTGGAAAACTCAAAACTCTAATCATGGTAAATATCCCGTTATAAATGACTTTAGTGGTAATAACCATGATAGTTTCAAAAGACTACCAAATCTAGATGTTGTCAAATCTAGATGGTGTTACTGATTTATTTATCAACTAGCGGTCCGCCCTGGCTTTGCACGGGTATTTAACAAAAAAAATTCAAAAGGATCCAGTTGTTTCGGAGTCTATTCAATTCATACAAACAAACAATCAGATCTTTCCTCTTTATAATATTAGTAAAGATAATTGACACAATTATGTTTTAAACCCTCGGCGTTCGAGTTACATTTTGCTCTTGAAGGACTTTGTTTTTTTTAAAGACGCACCTACGTAGTTACTGCTAAGATAGACTCAAAATCGTGGCCTTTTGTTTGCGACGTAGGAACATTCCGGTTTTAGTGTTTAAATTGATAAGTTTCCTCTTAGGTAAATTTTTTAAATATTATTGCAATAAATTAAAATTATGCTTATCTGCATTAAGCTTCATGTTAACTTTAAAATAATGTATATTGCTGAAATCAACGTACCTAGTTATCATTCTTATAGAAGTGTCTACCCAAATTTAAGCGCAAAAGTCCCTAATTTTGGGTAGACCTTGTTTTTTCCACGCATTTCATAGTCGTCGCAATCTTTAACACAAAGAAATCACAATCAAATGCAAGAGAGAACCAGTTTTTACAATATAAATTATTGAGCTACCGTTACAAAGTATATGTAGCTCAACTGATCCATATCAACACCAGTCGGAAGCGTCTCCAAGACGCTGGAATTGCCTCGCTGTATGGCAATGCTGATGCGCTGCGACAGATACACTATTTTGTCGAAATTGTAC
This sequence comes from Eupithecia pulchellata, assembly GCA_963931895.1. NCBI lineage: Eukaryota > Metazoa > Arthropoda > Insecta > Lepidoptera > Geometridae > Eupithecia > Eupithecia pulchellata. The sequence goes on along the minus strand of OZ007550.1, from coordinate 590,201 downwards.
GAGTATGTGACAACACTGCTACATACTGCTTATTATATCGTAACTTCTAGAAGTAATAATGTCCTAATATATTTCTAACTTTACTGTTCATAAGCAGAGCTCTGTCACACTAGGTCTCTTTAGAGCCTGTGTGGCGAGGTTATAGACATTAATCATTAGTATTGGACTCTCTAAGCCTACTTTAATAGAGAGAGCGATGAAAAAATCTTTCAAAGGAGGACCTTTGAAAACACTGATGATACATACCACTTTTTTGACGACAAAATAGCGTCAATTTCCCAGTTATTCAGCTCCTCATCTCAAACTTTTTTTAATAAATATTAAGTTATTTTCGAGATACTTGCGCCTTCCTATGTTCAAAGGACATCCGTGAGGGCTGGTGCGGCAGATTTGGCCGGAACTCAAGAGGCGGAAATATGCGGGTGTCAAAAGCTTACGCATTTGCTCCTCTTGGAGTCGAAAACTAGGTCCAGGGGAGTACCGACGCTTACGATAATTAAAAACAAGTACGACAAGTGCGAGTGTAACTCGCGCGCCGAGGGTTTTGAACTTTTGTCGTTTAGGTAGGTACGTATATGACAACCTCTTGGCGCGGTGGGCTTACAACGCAGGAGGTTGAGGTTTGATTCCTGCCTCGGGACTAATATTTGTAGGATCTTCAGATTATTTGTTCGGGTGTTCTAGTCCTTTTCTGTACACAAAAATAAATAATCTAATGTGATACTTATACTTTATTAAGTAGAACAGCTATCGTATAATACCAATAACACAAGCTTTGCTTAGCTTGTGGGTAAATGATACTGTGTGGATTATCTAGGATACTCCTATTACAGTTACTACAGAGATTAGTGGGTAGGTAAATGGGTTGGTACCTACAATTTTTTTTTCGGCTTTTTTCAACCTATTTCACTAAGTATGAAATTTAGACGATTTTCAAAACCTGTTTTGAATTGTCGAAATCCATACCTTTGATTTTATATTACTCTCAATGAAATAGCCCCCATTGTATGAAAATTAGTTTTATGACCATATTTCAAAAAGTATTATATTTACAGACTTCTCTATATTTTTCCTTTAAAATATAGATCTATATCTACAAACGCTTAGTACATTTTACATCAATCCAATCACTCTGCAATCTTCGGAGACAGGGGGGGGGGGGGGGGGAATGGTAAATTTTTCGACCTTTTTCAAAATATTTCGAAAATTATAAAACTTATAGAAATTTCAAAAACTGTATTGGAATGTACAAACCAATACCTTTCATTTGATACCCAACTCGGTGGGGTAGTCACCCCTTTAGAAAATTTTCCCGCCCTTTTTTGACCTTATTTCAAAAAGTATTATTTTTACAGACTTCTCTATATTTTTCCTGTAAAATATAGATCCATATCTACAAACACTTGGTACATATCACATCGATCGCTCTGCAATCTTCGGAGATAGGGGGGGGGGGGGTACCGGTCAATTTTTCGACCTTTTTCAAAATATTTCGAAAAGTATAAAACTTATCGAAATTTCAAAAACTGTATTGGAATGTACAAGCCAATACCTTTCATTTGATACCCAACTCGGTGGGGTAGTTAGCCCTTCAGAAATTTTGCCCGCCCTTTTTTGACCATATTTCAAAAACTATTATTTTTACAGACTTCTCTATATTTTTCCTGTAAAACATAGATCCATATCTACAAACACTTGGTACATATCACGTCGATCGCTCTGCAATCTTCGGAGATAAGGGGGGGGGGGGGGGAACGGTCATTTTTTTTGACCTTTTTCAAAATATTTTAAAAAGTATCAAATGTACCAAAATTTCCAAAACTATTTTGAAATCTACAAACGTGTACCTTTCATTTGATACCACTTTTGACTTTGTACGTTCCATTTAAAATTTCGATTTCAAAATTTGTATGAAAAATCTTCATTTTGATTTTTCATTTATTTTCATTTATTTTTCTTTAAATATGTGCGGGCGCACAAAATGTATTATTATTTCAAATTTCAAGTCAATAGCTGCAGTAGTTTCTGAGATATTAAGGATTCAAAACACAAAACAGACCCAAAGCGATTTCATAAGGGTTTTGCAACCGATGGCAAAACCCTAAAAATACCTAGGCTAGCCTATCTGGTCGAAGCGACGTGTGACCCGAGAGCTGGTCGGTATCAGACGCAACGCATCTTTATTATACATAGAAGACGACCAGAACACCCCGAACAAATAATTGCAGATCGTACAAATATTTGTCATGAGGCGGGAATCGAACCCACAACCTGTGTCGCAGGAGGACCTTCGCCCTCCGCACCGCACCACAGAGGTCTTATAAACTGTAAATACCTACTAGTTTAAATTCGTTGCTATTTGTTAATTGTAATTTTCCAGTATTACTTATATCTAGGTACCTAATTTGTATTTGGTGACGACGTGTCCAAGAGTCCTGTAAGGTCTAATAAAGCAATTTGATTTTGATTTGTGGTTAAGAAACGGTAAAAGAAATTGTAAATAAAACAAGAGGAGTAACAAGGCAATCACATATTTTATTTAATCTCAACTCACAAAATGCATAAAATAACCTATAAAACTAAAATCATAGTTACAAACGTCACAGCCAAAATCAAAGATGGCGTTATTCTCCCGCCAAAACTGCAAACATAGTCAGATAGATTCAAAAACTTACTCTCAAAGTTCAAAGGCATGGAATTGTACGGATGCATTTTGAATACGCTATCATGTGCTAAAATTTTGGTATTGCTATGGAAAAGTAAATCTAGTTGATGGTTGAATGCACCATACATCGAAAACATGGGGTTTCTGAACGGATAGTTTCGTCCAAAAAGCTGGTCTAATCGACCTAGGACGTTGATGATTTCTTGGCGTCGCATGGCAGTTATGTTTTTGGCAACGAAAACATGGCCGATCGCCGACCAGCTGAGGTAGCAGTATTTTTCATTCTCTTCTGGACAAAGTGCGATCACTTCTTGGAGCTTCTCGTTCGCGGTTTTATTATCTGCAGACAAAAACATCATCATTACAAACTTAAGAAATGGTTTGTACCTTTACAGTAAAACTTGGTCCGATAGGTAGAACCTACTGTACTAGAAATCAGCTTTCACTTAGGTAACGGCACAAGAGTTGACAAAGAAGTGGCCGCCCCGCACCTAAAGTACGTTTGAGGACCACAAAGAAATTGCAACATCATTATCTAGTTTTTACGAACCTGCCATAATTTTATATGTCCTCATATCGACGAACGCAACATCACTTTTTCCCGCCAAAAGCGAATTCAAAGCCTCCTCCTCTCCTTCCTTATAACAATTCTTCACATAAGAGTTTCCTTCGCCACCAGGAGCGCAAACCTCCTTGAAGAAATCGCTCTCAAACTCCTTGCAGGAAACTTTTTCTTTATCATTGAAGTAAGACATGGCGGAATGCCAAGCGACGCCGTCGAAGCGCGGGAAAGCAGCCCGTTTCCCGCGCAAATCCGCCATTTTGGTTAACTTTTCGTCTTTGCGTACGTAGGCAACTATTGCGTTAGTTTTATCGATTATCGGCGTCACTTCGTGAAGAATGGGTTTTATGTTCAAGTCTCTGTGAACAAAATTGAGAATAGTTAAATTTAATGGGCGGAAGTGGGGAATTCTGTATGTGGCGGGTAAGGTTTTCTTGGTCGGGTGTGTAGTTTGAGGAAGTGGATCGGTACTGGTTGACTACACCTCTGGGTTAGCGGCGGTGATTGGGTCAACGGGGTCACCGAAAACGTGTCTCGGTCTACGGAGGAGAGAATGTTTTTCGTTTCTCACCTGCTGCCTTTTACAATCCAGTCGCTCCCCCCCACAGCCACATCCACCTCCCCCTTCCCCACAGCCGTCATACACAGCTCGCTGCGCTCTCTGTAACTGCACTGTAGGGGAGGGGAGACGCCATAGACCGCGGCCGCTTCCGCCAACCACTCGCATTTGTGCTTCTCGAGGAGGGATGTTGTGCAGATGGTTATGTATCTGTAATAGATAAAAGAGGTGAAAAATTAAAATGGTAGAATAAAAGAAAATCAATACACCTTGTTTCCTTTTTTTATAATAATTGATTTTACATACTTTTATTAACAAACTAGCTGGGTGCCCGCGGTTTCAACGTAACTCCCGTGGGATTTTCGTGATTAAAATGTGAAATATGAAGTGTATTAAAATGTGGCCCATATGCTATTCCAGGCCATAAACTATCTGTGTAAAAGTTTAATCAAAATTCATTTATTAGTTTTTGCGTGAAAGAGTAACAAACATCATCATCATCATCATCAGCCTATTTTAGTCCACTGCTGGACATAGGCTTCCCCTAATGAGCGCCATAGCGCCCTGTCTTCGGCTTGTCGCATCCAGCATCTGCCAGCAGTCTTTCGCAGATCGTCATCCCACCTGGCAGGAGGGCGTCCTACACTACGTTTACCGAGTCGCGGTCTCCACTCAAGAACACGTTATTATATTATTAATATACGATTGAGTAGGTATTAAGTAAAATCAGTATCGCACCTCGGCGGATCGCATCCGCTCTGGCTATAGGCCTCCCGGAAGCCCCGTGCGGCCGCCAGGTAGTCCTGCGGCGGAAGCGGCGGCCGCAGCGGCGCGCGCACGGCCGTGTTGCTATCCAACAGCTGCGCAAGCGCACCTCGCCACGAGTCCACGGCTGAGGAGTTGAGAGAGGTGGTGAGGGCGGCGACGGCTGCTGCTGCTTTGCTGGAATATTTGTATTGGTGTTTTAATAGAAGACTCTCTGATTTTTTTAACATCCCGAGGTTCGTCCGTGGGGTACCGAAGCTGAATGGGTTTTTTAAAAAAATATCTGAAGATGCCAAGAAGATATTGCTTATAGCGATAAGGCCGCTGTATACTTTCTTTATGCATGTCTGTTTGTATTGGTCTGTTTATTTGTGTGTAATACAATTCTTTCTATTTATCTACCTCCATACCTAATAATAAATAATGTTGGACAATCCACACAGCGATTATAGAAAACGACCAGAACACCCTGAAGAAATATCTGCAGATCGTATAAATATTTGTCCCGAGGCGGAAATCAAACACCCAACCTCCATCGTCGCAGGCGGACCTTCACTGCACAGAGGTCGACATAGACATTTACCGTTTAGCGACTACGACGTTCCAAGGACGATGGAGCCAGACGCAAGGTTCCCCGTCCACCGGCTTCCAAGTCCCGTCACGACAGAGGTACGCCAGGCCTGATGTCGGGGGGTAGACGTTGGTGTCGTGGGCTGATTTGTTCAGCTGGAATATACAAGAATATTAAGTTTCTCCGACTAAAATAGATAGATAAAGATTTATTTGCTTCTGCAACACACAGTAGTCTTTATGCTAATATTATAAAGAGGAAAGATTTGATTGTTTGTTTGAATTGAATAGTCTTCGAAAATAATGGACCGATTCGAAAAATTATTTCACCATTACCATTCTACATTTTCCCTGATGACAGGTTATAAAATATTTTCAAAAACATTAACGTTCCATAGGAAAACTTCAATAAAGTAACCGAGCTTGTGTGTGTAAAAACTTTCGAAATTCTGTTAAATACGCAAAGCAGGGGTGGACTGCTATTCACTTCATAGTATAAAACAAAATCGCTTTCTCTGTCCCTATAATCTATTAATATATATATCCCTATGTATGCTTAAATCTTTAAAACAACGCAACGGATTTTGATGCAGTTTTTTTAATAGATAGAGTGATTCAAGAGGAAGCTTTTTGTATCACTGCACCCGTGCGAAGCCGGGGCGGGTCGCTAGTACATAAAATTACAAATACTTCGTTACGGTTTTAGGTTTAAACATTGTTACCGATTATCCCCGCACTACCTATATTGGTATGAGAATGGAGAAATGATGTCTTACCCCAAAGTATTGTCTGACGTCATCGAACTCCACCCACCCCACGTCGCCGGCGCCCTCGCCGACGCACTGCAAGACGCCGGCGTCGCCCCAGTACCGGTCGGTAGCCCCGCAGCGGGTTGGGTTGCCGCACGCCGCGCAAAGCGACGGGTATTTCTCTTCTGCAATATTCATATATTTTATTTTATTTTAACTTCAATACTGGCAATTCATTCCAACCACCGAGCCAACTGTACCAGCGCTACTACCGTCCTTGGGACGAGCGAGTGTCGACGCAGAGTCACGTCGACGCAGGGGGAACCATTCATTTATTCGGGTCCTAATCAAGTAGAAAGTCTCCCCTGATACAGCTTGAGCGGAAAACGAGTAGGTAAAGGTCCTTCCCGCTCCTTTTTATCTAAACCAATATTATAAAGAGGAAAGATTTGATTGTTTGTTTGAATTGAATAGGCTCCGAAACTACTGGACCGATGTGAAATATTCTTTCACCATTAGAATCCTAACTTTTCCGTGATGAACATAGGCTATAGAATATTTTCAAAAAGAAAAATTAAAAATTAATTTTTTGTTAAAGACCCGTGCGTAGCCGGGGCGGACCGCTGGTCACTTATATAGATATTTTTTGTGTACGTAGTAAGCAACCAGAACACCCGAACAAATATCTGCAGATCGTACAAATATTCGTCCCAAGGCGAACCGCTACCTCCTTCGTTGTAGGCGGACCTTGGCCAACCGCTACACAGTGGTCGTCAATAGGTATACGTACCTATACCACAAAAGTTCAAAACACTCGGCACGAGTTACACTCGCACTTGACGAATCGACCCGCTCTACAGGCAACTTCAGACTTCTTTCCGCGTAAGAAAAATAAAAAGATTTTATATATAAATAAATGGTATTTGTAAATATCTTACTCAGCTCAGCATCCCTCTCCTCATCAGCTAGCCAGGGTCCGGCGCGGCAGGCTCGTCCGAAGAACCGGGACAGAGCTCGTACCCTGTTCTCAGCCAGGGAGAGGGCAGACTCGCAGGAACGCTCCAGAACCAGGGATTCTAGGTACTGTGGGAGAAGCAAAACAGGTTTTATATAAAAAAAAATAGCGATGGATGAGCATTTAATAAACAACTTAGCTTCAGCACAGAACAGAAATGTAATTGTGTATTTAACAAGACTTCATAATTTTTGTTTCAACGCGCATTTTGGGTTTTAGTCATTTCATACGGATCCCTAACTTTTTTGAAAATATTCTATCTACATTATGTTCAGCAGGGATAATATTCTAATGGTGAAAGAAGGATTTCTCAAATTGGTCCAATAGTTTGCCTTTTCTCTCCAAACAAACAATCAATCAGATCTTTCCTCTTTATAATACTAGTATAGATTATACAGTAACTGACAAATTGCATCAATAAGTTGTGAATCGATCTGACCACAATCTCTCCTGATGTGGCCTACGAGGTATCACTAAGTTTTAGAAGATTATTAGACCACTCTTGTCATGAAGACACCCAAGTTGTGATTGGTTGGAAATTATCTGAAATCCCTTACCCCAGACAGCGTATCACTGAGAGGTCGGAGATGGTCGGCCCCCACACCCGGGTGGCAGAGTGTGCTGTTCCGCAGCACGGCGTGGAGAGTCGATGAGGAGTCGGGAAGGATCCGCCGGTTCACCAGCGCTACTACCGTCCGCTCGTATGGTTCTGGAAAAGTTAGTATTTAGTTAACATTAACTAGTTCTTTTGCCGTGTGGTGCCGGCATAGAATTACACTACAACTCCTTCCCGAGGGTGTCGTAGGAAACGACTAAGGGACACACACCGGGGGGCGGGCAGCAGCACCCTCTGCAGAACAACTTCACCGAACTGCGATCTCCAACCCTGCCCAGCGGGGGTATTATGGGCAATAACCCCAAATGATGATTAATGCCATCTACGGCAGTCATTAGGGGAGGCCTATGTCAGCAGTGGACTATTATAGGCTGATGTGAACTAATACTACACTTAATTTTAATCATCAAGACTTTGTAAATCAGACGTGGCACACGTAATAGTAGAAATACATCGTCTCCTTGGAACTTCTTGCTCCAACTCGAATCTAACAAGTCTAACAAGGTGTTTGCTTCTTTACTTTACCTTCAAAAGATGGCAGTGAATTTGTGCAGATTAATGCAATTTGAGTTTTCTGGCGTACCCAAGAGTCCGGTAAAGTCTTAAAGAATGCTAATTGCTTAATTATTTTGATATTTGAGATGAATGAGGTGCTTAGAAGACGCTTCCAAGGTCAGCATCTTTATAGATTGAAAGATTGAAGTGAACAATTAATCAAAGTGATCACTTTATTTCCCATTTTTATTTCTTATTTAACTTGTATTTTGTGACGTGTCCAAGAGTCCTGTCAGGTCTAAAGGAAATAAAGGAATTTGATTTTGATTTTTTGATTTTTTGATTTTTAAATTTGAACTTACTGCTGTCTCTATGCCTGATCTCGTTGGTGACAAGCAGGTCCAGTGACGCCCACTGCGCCGCCACCAGGTCCTCTGGACTGAAGACTCCGAAGTCGACGGTTCCTTTGCTGATGCGACGGAGACAGTCCAATCTGGAAGAGCAGAACTTGGATAAACCCTTCTTGTGGAATGATTGTGTTCAAATATGTCCAAGAGTCCTGTAAGGTCTAATGGAAATAAAGCACTTTGATTTTCATTTCGGTTATATTTATGAACTGTCATCATCAGCCCTTGTTAGTCCACTGGTAGACATAGGCTTCCTCTAATGAGCGCCAAAGCGCCGTTCTTGCAGCATATCGCACCCAGCATCTGCCTGCAGTCTTTCACAGATCGTCATCCCACCTGGCTGGAAGTCTTTAAGAACTAAGAAATAGATGAACTTTTAACTTAACTTAACTTTATGTCGGTGAACCGAGCTGAAGTTGTGTACCTTGCGCTAAACTGAGTTTTACTTATATTGAACTCGTTCAGTTGCAACTTTAAAATTAGACGAATTTTAAATAAGTAGGGTGATAGGGTGGTCTATGGTGCTCATTAGGGAAGGCCTATTTCCAGCAGTGGACTATTATTTGCTAGCAGGCTGATGATGATGGTGAGGGTCATAGATAGATATCTAGATAGATAGAAAATACTTTATACCACACAAAGAAAGAGAACATTACAACAGACATGCTTAAGCTTAAGTAGAGGAAGATTAAAAGTCGCCTCATCGCTATCTTTTCCAGGCAACTTTGGACTGGACATGAAGGAACACTATATACGGTGGCACATCAATAAAAAGTGAAGATCGGTTCTAAATTTCTGACAGATACTGAATGCGGCTGGAAGCCATCATGGAATGGATAGAGGAAGCCAACTCATGAGGTTACTGTAGTTACCTGTCGGTTCCAACAACGCACTCGACGTCTGCGTGTGCCGCGTCTAGTATGGGACAGTAGCGCTGGCTGCGTTTGAACGAGCCTCGGGACTCAACGATACACAGGCGTACTGGAAAAATATTCAAATTATTATTTACGTTATCATTTCGTAAATTAAATGAAATCATTTAATTGCAGAGAACGGGGCAAGCTGGAATGCATAAACTAAGAGGGAGCAAAAAAGAATTAATTAACATTTTTTTGATGCATAGCATAAATAAATACGGTGACGTAGGTACTAGCTAAACAGCTTCATTATACAAAATTATAAAATATAAAATTCATTAATATAATGTCAAACTTTTTAAACTATGTATACCCACACACAGTACAGTAAATAGGTACCGTTGCTAAACTAAATATTCAATTTTAATAGAATGGTTAGAACGATTGTCGTCGTGGCTTGAATTTGAGCCACGGCGTTTATTATGCAATAAATATACTTTGACTTTGACGACAATGTTACAAAAATATATTGCGCAATCTTACGTTTATTCGTTTATTTTCTTACATCGTATTCGTATAAAATACACATCTTTACTGGTCAACCATTTTGTTTTCGTCTTTCGCAACATGAAAAACTAAGATTTTTTTTCTCTAGGTACTGTTTGTGTAATTTTCATCTTGTTTATTGACAACTAGCGGTCCGCCCCGGCTTCGCACGGCTATTTAAGAAAAAGCTCTAAAATTATACACTCACTAACAAATTGTTTCCATACGGATCCCTAACTTTTTTTGAAAATTTTGGATTTTAATAGTGAAAGAAATTTCTTTTTTTTTTCAAATCGGTTCAGTAGTTTCGGAGCCTATTCAATTCAAGCAATCAAATCTTTCCTCTTTATGATATTAGTATAGATAAGAAAAACAACAATAGATTGCGTTACGAATTCCCAAAACACGTACTTATAAATGAAGAAACTTCGTTGGCAAATAGGTACTTGAAAATCCTTACAATAGGTAAACAAAAATCGTGCTCTTTTGTGAAATCTTGCGTCTGTTTATATATTTTCGTAGTTGATTATACCTTTATAGACAAGCCACTCAGGTTTATTGCAATTTAATAGAAATCCCAAACATTTGCATGAACTAGGTAAATGTCGTGAGTTCGTTACGACATTTAGGGCTAAATGCCATATCGGCGTAAAAGGTCATAATCTTAATTCATTTAGCAGTTTAGCGTAACGCACGCCTAATCACGAACAATTTAGCGACATACGGTTAGAAAGAAAGAGAAAGGTAAATTTTATTGTCCAAAACAGGTAGGTACAGTCAGCTGCACAAATATTTATACACTCCCAAAATTTCATATTTATGTATACGTGACTGTCTACAGTGTCTACTATATGTGAAATTTTAGGAGTGTATACATATTTGTGCAGCTGACTGTACCTACATATTAAACATTTAACATAGAATTAGGTAGGAATTAGGTACTAACTAAATTTTTGAGATCTTAAGGGCCACCGAAATAATTAAATTTATTAAGAGAAAAATTTACAAGAAGCGAAAACCGCGGTGTGAAAAGGGCGCACCCCACGTAATTTTCTAAAAGGCGTGCAAAACCTTTGGCTGAAACTAGTAATCCCTTATCTTTGAGAAAAATACTGAAATCATATAACAAATAAATGAAATTAAAAAAAAACGCTGGACAATCCACACAGTATCTATCACCTAGCCCCAAGCTAAGCAGAGCTTAATTTTATTATAGCTGAGCGTACCTACTTATAAAAAACTCAAAGAATTGAGAATCTTTTATTTGAAGTCTGTCTTGTAACCTTCACTAAACTGGTTTCGAAGTATAAGAATACAATGCATCGTATAATGGTTTTTTATTTGTTCTTTTGATTAATTTAAAATGCCAATGAGGTCAGCAGAGAATTCAAAGGAATAATATATGTACCTACTAAAGAGTAAAGAGCTTTTGCCAGTAGTTTCAATATGTACCTTACCTAGGGCAAGCACTTTCTTGTCTAAGGTAGAATAGAGAAAAATTACGTCACTGTGTCATAGAATGCGTACATTATTTGAAATTAATTTCTTCAACTTCAATAATGTAAGCAATGTATGGCGATGCGATGCCATTATTGTCTATTCTACCCTAGAGAACAATCCCCGTGCTTGGCGTCTGGTCTACCGGATAAAATGAATAAAGCTAGACATGCGAGCTTTTTATTACGTTTAAAAATAAGTGGTTGTCATGGCGACTCAAGTGTCAAAAAACTGTAAAAAAAAAGCTCAGAAAAAAAGCAACAGATTATATCGTTGTTTATTCATGACACTTGACTTTTGTGCAGCGGCATCTAGTGGCAAAATAATCAAATAGGACAGAAAGCTACTGAGTATCTCGCTATAAGAGATTTCGCGGTTTCACCCGCGTATCTCCCGATCCCGTGGCCCATATGTTATTCAAGGTTATAAATTATCTGTGTTCCAAGTTGCATCAAAATTTGTTTAGTAGTTTTTTTTGCGTAAAAGAGTAACAAACATCCATCCATACCTGCCGTGTGGTGCCGGCATAGAATTTCACCACCTCAACTCTTCCCGTGGGTGTCGTAAAGCGACTAAGGGAGATACACCGGGAGGCGGGCAGCAGCGACCTCTGCAGAACAACTCCACCGAACTGCGATACCCAACCCGCATGCCCAGCGGGGGATTATGGGCAATAACTCCCAAATGATAAGGCCATCTATGGCGCTCATTAGGAGAGGCCTATGTCCAGCAGAGGACTATCATAATCTGATGATGATGATTGATGATACCATACTTACAAACTATAGCGTTTATTATATATAAGTAGGATGTAAGAAGCAAAAAGACGATTCGGTTCATACCCAGTTGACCTTGCGAACCAACTCGCTTCAAACTTAAATTATTACCAAACCGAGCGTTAAATATTGCGAAACATTAATAATGGATCGTCATATTTTGTTGTCTTGTCTTGACTTCTGTATAGCATAAATAAATAAATAATGCCGGACAATCCACACGGCATCATCTAGCCCCAAGCTAAGCAGAGCTTGTGTTATGGGTACAAGATGACTGACATACATAATACAATATTATTACATATATATAGATAATTTTTATTATACATAGAAAAAGACCAGAACACCCTGAACAAATATCTGCAGATCGTACAAATATTTGTCCCGAGGCGGGAATCGAACCCGCAACCTCCTGCGTCGCAGGCGGACCTTCCCCCACCGCGCCACAGAGGTCGACAAGCAGTTTAGCATTTAGAATAGAAAATGCTTTATTATACCACACAAAGAAAGAAAACATTACAAACAGACATGCTTAAGTAAAGTAAGTCTAAAGGGCGGCCTTATCGCTATGAGCGATCTCCTCCAGGCAACCATGGGATGAAGTGGACTTGAAGGTACATTATAGACAGTATAGATTCTAAAGATTGTTTGTTTAAATTGAATAGGCTCTGAATCTCCTGGACCGTTTCGAAAAATTCTTTCACCATTAAAATCCTAAATTTACCGTGATGAACACAGACTATAAAATATTTTCAAAAAAGCTAGGGTTTCGTATAAAAAATTCAATTTTTGTGTAAAAACCCGTGCGAAGCTGGGACGGACCGCTAGTGATGATAAATCCTAAGCAACAAATTGCACAGTCTATGTAAGTGGTCATCTGAGGTCATTGCGAAGGCACCAAGGCTTTGAAACAATATTTATTTTCCTGCTACAGGTTATGTCTTGCGAGGCTGGCGGGGTTTCCCTGTAGTTAGTACATAAGTAGAAATAAATAACTGATTTCTTAGGAAATAAACGGTTTTCCTGCTTAGCGTAAAGAACTGCCCGTTCGCGTAGTTTCCAATAAAGAACCCGGGTTCTTGGTTCGCTTCTAATCTGGTGGCGAATGCTTCCATTTGATGAAGTCCAAAAAGGGCCCGGCAGGTGAATAGATTTGTCTATTTGTATGTGATATCTATATCTATACTAATATTATAAAGAGGAAAGATTTGATTGTTTGTTTGAATTGAATAGGCTCCGAAACTACTGGACCGATTTGAAGAATATTTTCACAAACAAAGACTATCTCTAATGAACATAGGCTATAGAATTTATTTAAAAAAGCTAGGGTTATGAAAACTTTAATAAAGTAACCATAATCGTGTAAAAATTTATAATCAAATGTAAAAATAATCATAATCTAATTTTACTGTGACTTTAAGTTACGCCACCGTCACTTTTTTACTAGGTACCTACCCGATCCTGTCCATCCACAGGTTTCCTGGAGGACATTTCGGCGGCCTTATCGCTTTTAGTGATTATACCACATTAGATTTAAGTATTAGGTACTAGTTACTGTTTGTTTCTATGCTGTTTTATAAGGTGCAATAAAAACATTATTAAAACTTAATTATTATAATAATATATATTGTTATAATTATTATATATATTGTTTTATTAATGCTTTTTTTATCTTATAATCATGTAAAAATATACATGTACAAATAAATATACAAGTTTCCGGTAAATAATGGATCGATGACCGCAGGCATTATTAGACCACAAAGTACCAAGGCACTCCGGATTTTTTTAAAACTGGTTTGCATTCTGCAGCTGTATAATATGTTTTTTTTTTTGAGTACGAACTTTGGTATCGAAAACTAAGTTTTGAATATTAATAAATATTTTAAACATAACACTTTTGATTAATTGTCTTTACATACGAATAAATTGATATTTTAAAACTATTTCGTATTTATGTAACAATGTAATAGTTATGTCTAATAAGATTTTTCCTAAACTTATCAAGTGAATCAATCTGAAAAATTTCCTACATAAAGTAAATTGTTTTAAAGATAAAAGATAAAGATATATTTATTTAGCAACACAGGAACAGCACAGAATTACATTAAGATAGACATAGGTATACAATATGAAGAAGAAGACAGACATACATAATGAATCAAAAAACTAAAACTAAAACATATCAAAAAACTATCACTTATTCGATATTACTTATACTAATAAATAACACAAATATATATGTATACCTACCTACCTACAAAAATATACTACAATACAATATCTATTTACACCTTGTTTCCACCTACTATACAAGAAAGTCCTTGCTGAGCCCGCAATAGCCAAAAAGGATCAAACTCAGCTAAATGTTGAGCCGCAAGAGTGCGTGCGAGTCAACGCTGATTTTCAGTTTGTTATTTCTCTTTTTTGTTTTGGTAAATAAATATTATAATGGCAATAAGCCTTTACTTAAAAAGAGAAATAACAACTATCTAAATAAATTAAAGCTACATTGCCATACAGAGAAGCAATGCAGCCAGCATCTTGGGTACACTTCCAACTGGTACTGATATGGATCAGTTGAGCTACCTGTAGTTTGTTTGCAACAGTCTGGTAAATAAATTTAATTAAAACTAGGTAACCAGAATTGATTTGCTCGGGGAATAACCGTGAATTTTAGAATTAAATAATTGGCCTTGCCATCGCGCATTACTAACCGTTTTCAACTTTAATTATATTGTGTCACTAGTGGCACGGATTCAACAAAAATTATACAATTTTATACACACATACACATGCATGCCCAGCGTGGGGATTATGGGCAAAAAACCCCAAATTATGTATAATTCCATCTATAGCGTTCATTAGGGGAGACCTATGTCCAGCAGTGGACTGTTACAGGCTATGAAGTATTAAGTTTAGGGTCCCTAACTTTGTATTTAATAAAAAAATAATTTTTCATGCGGATCCCTAACTTTTTTGAAAATATTCTATAGCTTAGTTCAACAGAGAAAAAGGATTCTAATGGAGAAAGACCGCACTCACCCTGATGAAGTCCCTCGTTAAGGGATGAAACGTTGGTGTTCTTCCAACACAAAATAGATTCGTAGTTAACCCGCTTACATTCATAATGAATTCGTCAAACTACGATAGTTTTTATGGTAAAAAAGACATTGATAATGATGATTGGCAAAGCTTTACAAGAGATACAGGGTGATCTACATTCGGAAAAGATATAATATGTAGATCTAGGTTGCCCTAAAATATTGGGATGTTTTTTCAAAACGTTCTCAATGAGATACGAACGCGTTGAAGTCTTTTGTATTGTAAATGTGGAATTGAAGATTTCGAGCAACCTTTTTATCATCGAGTATTGTAAAATATTGAAAAATATTGTAAATTATTAGATAATGGTGCATACTACATACATCTAATATTTTTTACAATAATAATCTGATATGAATGTACTAGTGGTTTCATTTTCACTTCTTCCACTAGTGGACAAAAAATTGAAGTGAAGAGAAATCAATAACAAATTATTTCTTTTTTATAATAACTAACTGTATGAAATTTGACTTGTCTAAGTGCTTATTTTGTAAGCCTAAAGAAATAAAGTTATTGAATCTGAATCTGATATTTTTTAAAACCTGAGCACTTTTGCAAAGAATATAATGTAAAATTTTTAGACAATTATTGCAGCTGACTTTTGTTGTATAAGGTACTTACGTTTAAGAGTGAAACCACGGGCTGTAGCTAGTTTAAAAAAAACTATAAGTACCTATCTAAATGGTTATAACCATGAACCTATGAATAGGTTATTTATAGTATAGTAGTAGAGTATAGGTTCCCATGAACCTATACTTTTTCATAGGCTCATGGATATCTCAGAACTATAATTATAACTATAATTTACTTACATTTTCCATCCGTTCCAGAACCGGTACCTTGCAGCGAACTGCTATTTATAAAACAAAATAGAAAAAACAAAACACTGGCACTAAACATTTTTACTTATTACAAAAAACAAAAAGTATTATAATACTTTTATAGCTGTCATTACACAAATCTCTATATTGTAGTTATTTTATAATGAAATTTTAATATTTGGTATTTAAAGTTATAAAAAACACATTCTCGATTATTTAAATCTAATTCTATACGTGTGTGTTGGTCTCATAAAATCCGCGTGTGGACTGATCAATTCAAGGCTTTAGCTATGTAATTCGTATAATGGAGACTACACACTAACGCCGGCAACATTGCTAACACAGACCGACAATAACAGGAGATTTTATGTTTGTCTGTCAGACATACGAACAAAGAATCTTCTTTTATGTCACAATTCTCCGAAAAATCGCTCTACATGGTGAAATACACAATAAGTATATTTATGTGACATACACGTATAAATATTGTAAACCGATTTAATTGATACTTACATTAGCTATTGTTTTGAAAATGATCACATAAAAGTATTAGAAATAAGATTTCAATAACTTTGATTATTTAGGCATACAAAATATGCACTAAGAATAGTAATTTACAACAAATTATCTATTTCAATAAGTATTGATGGTTGGTTTAAATATTCCACATTTATTGTGATAAATAAGTTCACTATCGCATTAGGTGTGCCTCTCTGATTTTACCGGTGTGGCGCCCTCTGCGCCCGCCAAAAGTCGAGTTACGCTGTCGTGGCCATCTGGGGTCAACAGCATTAAAGCCCATTAGAAAAAAGATTGCACCTGTAACGATAGCTGTACAATATTTTCAGTGAATATTACAATATTTTCTGTCAATATTTTCAGTAAAGAAATGTATGTATCGGCGACTGGTGTGAAGGCTCCTTAAATTATGTAGATAACCAGTTTGAATCGCAAAGGTTGTTTGTCCCTGATGACAGCGGGTTTACGTCATATTGAGTTATGGACGGTTTTTACGAAGATGACACTAATCGATACTAATATTAAAAAGAAACATTTGATTGTTTGTTTGGACTTGTATTTTGTGACGTATCCAAGAGTCCTGTAAGGTTTAAAGGAAATAAAGCACTTGGATTTTGATTTTGATTGAATATGGTCCGAAACTGGGTTTACTGGAAAACTTAGGATTCTAATAGTAAAAGAATTTTTCAAATCGGTCCAGTAATTTCCGTTCCGAGCCTATTCAATTCAAACAAACAATCAAATCTTTCCTCTTTAGAATATTAGTATAGAGTATATTATTATTATTCACTCATTTATTTCAAATCACAATCCATAAAGCATAATAATAAAATAAAACATAGTATGTACACGATAAAATAAAATTCAGTCTAAACAATAAAAAAATTAAATACAATAAATACTTCAATATTCTAAATTATCATATAGGTACGTGATTCGATTAAAGTATAGTTAGATGAGTCGTAAAACAATGAGATTGCGTAGTTCGAGCTCAAATCTCCTGTGACAAATGCTTTTTGTTCTGCCTATATTTTAGTTCTGGTCTTAGGCATGTCGTTAATATTTTTTAATTTACTTTGTTACTTTGTTAAACTTTACGTAAGTTTACCTAAAAATACCCGTGCGAAATCGGGGCGGACCGCTAGTTTAGCTATATAATTCTTCGGATATTATTATTATCGTTCTTAAAGGAAAATGCAAAAAAAGCCTTCATTAACAACGAAAATTACAATTACCCAACTAAATTAAAACGAGTATTTACAATCGAAACAATTGAGCTAACTGCAGACTGTTGCGAACAAACTACAGGTAGCTCAAATGATCCATGTCAATACCTGCCGGAAGTGTTGCCTCGCTGTATGAAACTGCTTAGCTTATAATGTTAAGTGCTACCTTTAAATTTCCAAAGCTGTTTGTTGCCTCATCATCATCATCATCACCAGCCTATAATAGTCCACTGCTGGACATAGGCCTCCCCTAATGAGCGCCATAGATGGCATCATTATTTGGGGGTTATTGCCCATAATCCCCACGCTGGGCATGCGGGTTGGGGATCGCAGTTCGGTGTAGTTGTTCTGCAGAAGGCGCTGCTGCCCGCCCCCCGGTGTGTGTCCCTTAGTCGCCTCTTACGACACCCACGGGAAGAGTTGGGGTGGTGAAATTCTATGCCGGCACCACACGGCCTCCTAAGTTTTGTTGCCTAAGATGAATAAATTAAATATAACTACACAGAGGCATTAAAAAAACTTATAGTATCACAAAATCCCCAATATTTTTTCAAATTTACTTTGTTCAACGTAATTATAAAACAAAATAGGTGGCGGCACTAATATATGTAGGTCGAGGTAACGCCCTAAAGAGACCCACTTGTAGTTTTTAAGGAAAGTCAAATCAATTGGTAAGAATTGAGATGACTGTAGCAGTCAAGTTCAAGGTAAACATCATCATCACCGAAGATTTTTGGTATTATAGTGCGTAAGCCCTCCCTAAAATTTTGGATTTCGGCGGGACGCGAACCCGCGGCCCTCCCTCAGTACGGGAGTGTGTTGCCCACTACACCACGAAAGCGAGTACCCGTCATCATCATCATCATCATCAGCCTATGTTAGTCCACTGTTGGACATAGGCCTCCCCTAATGAGCGCCATAGCGCCCTGTCTTCGGCTTGTCGCATCCAGCATCTGCCAGCAGTCTTTCGCAGATCGTCATCCCACCTGGTCGGAGGGCGTCCTACACTACGTTTACCGAGTCGCGGTCTCCACTCAAGAACACGTTTACCCCAGCGGTTATCGGTTCTTCGCGAAATATGGCCGGCCCACTGCCACTTCAGTTGGCTAATTCTCTGAGCTATGTCGATGACTTTAGTTCTCTGTCGGATGTATTCGTTACGAATCCTATCCTTCAGAGAAACTCCGAGCATAGCTCTTTCCATAGCGCGCTGAGCGACTTTGAACTGGTGGACCAACCCTATCGTGAGTGTCCACGTCTCAGCTCCGTAGGTCATGACTGGTAGGACGCACTGATTAAAAACTTTCGTTTTCAAACATTGCGGTATGGATGACGAGAAGACTCGACGTAGTTTTCCGAACGCTGCCCAGCCTAGCTGGATCCTCCTCTTGGCTTCCTTCTCGAAATTGTTTTTACCCAACTGCAAAATCTGCCCGAGGTAAGTGTACTCAGAAACAATTTCGAGAAGGTGGCCATGTACGATCACCGGTCTTGGATCAATGTGGGCATTGATCATGACTTTGGTTTTATCCAAATTCATGCCAAGACCGATACATCGGGAGGCTGAAGCTAGACTGTCCAGCATCCGGTTCAGCTCCTCTAGCGACTCCGCCATTAAGACTATGTCATCAGCGAATCGCAGGTGTGAGATGTAGTCGCCGTTTATGTTGATGCCCTTGTCATTCCAGTCCAGCGTCTTAAACATATCTTCCAACGCGCTCGTGAACAGTTTCGGGGATATGACATCCCCCTGCCTCACTCCTCTGCGCAGTTGGATCGGTTTAGTCTGCTGGTCCTGTACTCGGACACTCATCGTAGCGGCTTCGTAAAGACATCTCAGCACCTCGATATAACGATAGTCTACTTGGCATCGCTGTAAGGATTGTAGAACAGCCCAGGTTTCAACGGAGTCAAAGGCCTTCTCATAGTCCACAAAAGCCAGACACAGGGGCTGATTATACTCTTCGGACTTCTGTATAATCTGCCTCACTGTGTGAATGTGGTCTATGGTACCATATCCTCCGCGAAACCCAGCCTGCTCCGGTGGCTGAAACTCGTCGAGTCTCCTGGCGAGACGGTTCGATATAACTCGTGAGAAAAGCTTATAGACGTGACTTAGGAGCGAGATGGGTCTATAATTTTTAAGAAGGGTTTTATCTCCCTTCTTAAAAAAGAGCACCACCAAACTCCCACTCCACGCCTTTGGAGTTCTCCCACTGTGAAGGACGGCGTTGAAGAGGCTCTGTAACTCCTGTATAACAGGGTATCCTCCAGCTTTCAAAAGCTCTGATGTTATTCCGTCCTCACCGGGGGCTTTTCCATTTTTAAGCTGCCTCAGAGCTAACACGATCTCGTCTTGACTGATGTCTGGCAGTTCGTCGGTATAGTGGCGTATCAAGGTGGCTCTAGAATCGTGGTCGTCTCGTTGGGAACGGGGAGCATGTGCAGCGTATAAACGGCCATAAAAGTCCTCTATCTCGGCCGATATCTCCGGCTTCGACAAAACGGTCCTTCCGTCGTGCGTTGAAAGCTTCGTCAGGTGGCTCCTTCCAAGCTGCTGAGTGAATACTTTGGACCCTCGGTTTCGCTCTATCGCCTCTTCAATGAGGCGTGTATTAGAGCTCCGAAGGTCGCGTCGTACCATCTTCGCAATTCGCTTGTTCAGGTCTGACCTCTCTGACGAAGTCGCTTGGGTGGTTTCCCGTCTTTTTGTCATCAGCCCAAGAGTCTCATCCGAGAGTTTGGACTTCTTACCAGTACGCTGCTTTTTGCAAAACTTGATGCCCTCGTCCCTCAGCGTTTCTACCAGATTGTGTAGGGTCTCGTCAGCGTCATCAGTGGGTTCCAAGGCAGCGAATCTATCCCCGAGAAGCTGCTGAAACTTCTCGGTGCCCGCCATGATTTGGATTGGGTTCGGTCGGAGCGTGGACTTCACCAGACGGTTTCTTTCAAGCTTCAAATTTATATTCAGAGAGCCTCGAAGGAGTCGGTGATCAGATCCGGTATTGAACCTGTTGATCACTGACACATCTCTGAATATATGCTTGCTATCCGTCATGATGAAGTCGATCTCATTTTTTGTCACAGAATCGGGACTCCGCCATGTCCACTTCCTTTGGGGCTGTTTCTTAAAGAAAGAGTTCATTAAGAACAGCCCCTCTTTCTCAAGAAAGTTGACGAGCATTTGTCCCCTGTGATTTCGAACACCAAAACCATGCGGGCCTATTCGGGATTCGTTGCCAGTCTGGGTTCCCACCTTGCCGTTAAAGTCCCCCATAACAACGTTGAAGTGAGCCTTGGTGGTGTGATGTAAGGCTTTGGATATGTCTTCGTACATATCCTCCACTTCATCATCCGAGTGTGTCGAGGTCGGTGCGTAAACCTGAATGACCTTCAAGCTGTAGCGCTTAGACAGCCGAAGGATCAGGTACGCTACCCTGGTCGACACACTGGAGATTTCTTCGACGTTGTTAGAGAGGGCCTTATTGACGAGGAAACCTACGCCACCCTGGGATGTTTTATCACCCTCACGAAAGTAGAGAAGATGGCCCGAGTCTAGGGTTACGGTGTCCTCCCCCTCTCTACGGACTTCACATAACCCTAGAACATGCCATTTAATGTTCTCTAACTCCACTTCCAACTGCGCTAGATGGTGATCAAGCCTCAGAGTGCGTCCGTTAAACGTTGCCAGGGTCAGTGTGTGTGGGGTGTGGTAGCCTAATGTAGCCCGGTGATTCCTAGCACCCCCTGCCCCGCCGTTACCGTGGCCGCTACCATGGCCAGGAATAGCGAGGCGGCCGGGAACTGGGGGCCATTTTGTGGCGGTTCTTGTCATTTGGGGGTATTGCCCATAATCCCCACGCTGGGCATGCGGGTTGGGGATCGCAGTTTAGTGGAGTAGTTCTGCAGAGGGCGCTGCTGCCCGCCCCCCGGTGTGTTTCCCTTAGTCGCCTCTTACGACACCCACGGGATGAGTTGGGGTGGTGAAATTCTTTATTATGCCGTCACCACACGGCAAAGCGAGTACCCGACTAGTCGAAAATCTTTGGGACTTTCTACGGACTATAGCGCCGTTAGCTCTACCCACAGGGGAAACATTGGAGTTTATCCAAACCTCATCTATCATCATCATCATCAGCCCATGTTAGTCCACTGCTGGACACAGGCCTGTATGAGCGCCATTATAGCTCTCCATCTTCAACTAAAAGGTAATAATGCTAATTATCTAACTATATGCTAAAGTAGGTTGTTTAACATTAATTGTTTGGCTAGGTACTCGAAATTTTAATTATGTAGGTACTAAATTTAAGATGTTTTCTCGAATAAGTGAAATGTAATTACTTTTGAGAAATAAATATTCTATTATTACCTCTATATATACCCCTATTTATTGATATACCTAAAGACTAGCGTGGCAAGCGATCTTTTAGGCTAATAATTAAAATCAAAATCAAAGTGCTTTATTTCCTTTAGACCTTACAAGACTCTTGGATACGTTACAAAATACAAATTACATAGGTAAGTATTACTGGGAAATGAAGTTATCACGTTCACTACAATCTTTTGAAGTTATAGAAGCGAAGAATGACAAATATACTCGTTCTAGGCTATGAATTTCATATTAAAGAATATTTATCGGGTATTTTTTTTTTTTTGGTCGTTTTCTATGTATAATAAAAATACCTATCTATGTAATAATGTTGTATTATGTATATCAGTCATCTATAACACAAGCTCTGCTTATCTTGGGGATAGATGATGTTGTGTGGAGTGTCCGGCATTATTTATTATTTTATTATTATTTATTTATCGCGTACCTTTTGTTTTTATTTTCCCCTACGTTTCCATCGCGTTGCAGCGATCGTGGTCACGAGGCGACTGCGGCCCCAGTCAGTCGCTTGAATGATATGAATGAATCAAATGAATTGAATGAATTTCATTTTGCTATTTTTTTCATTAACATAATCTCTACCTACTTTAATTATTGGGCATTCCATATGCCCAATAATATGATGCTGTGTGGATTGTCCAGTATTATTTATTATTATTATTCCTTAAACTGCAATCCAAATAATTACATTTCATTGAAATACTTAATAATATATTTTTTTATTTTTTTTGACATTAATTATTATGATAAGCTTACGAATGGTGTATATTATACCGATCTCAACTTGCTCTAAGTATTAATAATAATGAGGAATATAATGTATACAATTTTGAAAAAGAACTCAGAATGTTGCAATGCCCTTACGGCCCGTTCACACATGTCTCCGTTTTACTGTTCCGTTTTATCGTGTACGTATTTTGTTCGTCGATCTGTATACAGAATACTGTGCCATGTGTGAAGTCGCTCATACAACCACATACGCCATCGACGAAAAAAATACGTACATGATAAAACGGAACAGTAAAACGGAGACATGTGTGAACGGGCTGTAACAAGGTTCATGTAGATTTATCTATATGTATATATCTATTAAAATTTAACACCTTGGACATTGGACATAAATAAATAAATGAATTCAAAGGGAATTAGGAAGGTATCTCATTAAACAAAAATAGAGTATTAAAAGCACCATTTAATCTCAAAACCGTCCACAACCCAAATCACAGCTCAGTGAGAGATATCGTTTAAAATAAGACTTGCTATGTACTGTCAAACAAAATTCTGTCAAGTGTTGTACTCTCAAGCGTCAGTTCATAAAGCATCAGTCCGTTGTCAATCTTTATAACATCACAGAACATCACAGATTAATTCCTGTGTACTGTCAAGCAACATTCTGTCAAGTGTCCATAGAACGTTAGTTCATCAAGCTTCCGTCTGTTTGACATGTATCAATCCATAAAGCATCACATATTAAGTAAGCGAGGTTGCCTGCGACGCAGATGGTTGGGGGATGATGGATTTTGTGTGTTTTATGTAAATTCATTAAAATTATTTCTACTTAAAATATTGTAATAGTTTAACAGATATCTAGTGGGTTAGGTACCCATACGACAAGCTCTGCTTAGCTTGGGGCTAGAGGAGATGTATGAACTGTCCAACATTATTTATTTATCGATAGGACGACCTTAGTGGCGCGGTGGGCGAAGGTCCACCTGCGACACAGGAGGTTGCGGGTTCGATTACCGCCTCGGAACAAATATTTGTGCGATCTGCAGATATTTTCAGGATGTTCTGGTTGTTATCTATGTATAATAAAAAATACATATATCTATGTAATAATATTATATTATGTATATCAGTCATCTAGTACCCTTAACACAAGCTCTGCTTAGCTTGGGGCTAGATGATGCTGTGTGGATGGTCCGGCATGATTTATTTATTTATTTATTTAATACTCCTACTCTATGATTGTATTTATCAATCCGTCTTTCAGTCAAGCAAGTCAAGCTTGTCAACCGTATTGTCGTGTCATTCCATCATATCTTTTCATCAAGCGTTAATCCACCAGTAGTAATCAGTCCGTCATCATAGTAGGCCTGTCAAGCGTCAGCCCATCAAGCCTCAGTCCAGTATTGCTTGATGAAGTGCTCATGCTTGATGATCTGCGTGAAGCTGGTGTATGTGGCGGTGTTACAGGCGTTCTCGTTGTTGGGCGCTGTGGAGACTACTCCTCTGAGGTAGAACCTGGAAAGATGACCAAACCAATAGGTAGAAAATCACCTCTAAACGTATTCACTTAAAGACTGAGGCAGCTTCGTCAGATTCCCGACATGAGCACTCTCTGTGGTGCCTCGGCGAGTGTAAGCGAGACGGCGCGCGGCGCGCAGGCAGCCGACTACGATTTTGTACATTATTTACATGTTTTGAGAAATAATTGTATGATATATAATAATATTTTCTAGTGATGCACTGTGTAATAAAATAATTTTAACGTTTTGGTATACAATTTGTGTCATTTTATTAATTTTTCTATTCAGACAGTTAATTTAAAGTTTCATTTAGAGGTAACTTTGTGATTTTTTTCTATCAAATGGAATTAGAGCAGTCGTGTTTTTGTCTAGCGATGTACTAGAAAATATCCTCAACTATAAATAAGTATGAATTTCAAAAGTATAGGCTTTATAGTTATTGAGGTACGGACTGTTACAAATCCCGAAATCCGGGAATCCCCCCGCCTTAACTGTGATTTTTTAGGTATGCAAAATAGTGTCAAAACGTTAAAAAACTGTTTAAAATTTATCCATATCTTAGTGAACTTTTGTCTCAGGCTGTCTGAATGAAAATTTGCTTATTAATTGATTAGGTCCTGGGGAGAGACTAGTGAAGAGTCCAAAAATATCGCGTGCCATGAGCTTTTAGCAGATTTAGATTTCAAGGAGGACCTCTGTTGCGCAGAAGGTCGCGATTTCGATTCTCGCCACGTGACAAATTTTTGTACGATCTGCAAATACTTCTTCGAAATGAGTTCGAAAAATGTTTGATGATGATTGTATCATGTAAATCAACCATCTATTACCCATGACACAAGCTCTTGCGGCCTAGATCATTCTGTATGGATTATCAAGCATTAGTTACTTGTCTATTTCTAGAATTCTCTTACGCAAAAGCGCCAGGGGGCGAATAACTTGATCCAAAGATAGTTCTAGGCTTGATCAAATTAAAAATTATAACTTATTATAACTCTATAACCAACCTTTCTGTGCCGAGATATGACGTTGGAAAGGCCAGACCTCCTCCGCTGTCACCCTTGCAAAGAGCTGTAGATGCTGCAAAGAGAACAATTAACATATTTTAGATTTCCGAAAAAGTAACATAATCAAACCTAGTTATATACCGTTCCAAACTTTATCTATGTCTAATTCAATAACAATTAATTACGTTTATAAAAATCTACGAATACTTTTGCTATACTTACTATCCTGCGAGCCAGCACATATCTTGTCACTGGTGATGTACTCTCTGAAGTTGGGAGGAGAGTTAGCTATGCACGTGCCGACGTCGACGTAAGGCAGGTCGATCACTTGCAGCACGGGCGCCGCTTTGCCGTTCTCTGCTGTTAGACCCCAACCGGCCACCTGGTGGGAAGGGTAAGGAAATTGTAGAGGTTATTCGCAATCGGGGAATGGTAACGAAATAGCAAGAGGTTTTTCGCAATCAGGGGAGCGTGGGGATTATAGGCAATAAACCCCAATAAATAGGCACTATTTATCATTTGGAGGTATTGCACATAATCCCCACGCTGGGCATGCGGGTTGGGGAACGCGGTTCGGTGTAGTTGTTCTGCAGGCGCTGCTGCCCGCCCCCCGGTGTGTGTCCCTTAGTCGCCTCTTACGACACCCACGGGAAGAGTGGGGTGGAGAAATTCTGTGCCGGCACCACGGCATGATGTTTCCTTGGCCTTATATCGGCCACAGAGGCCAGGGTTCATGCCAGGCCAATATTCATTGTAGCTGTCAGTCCCGGCTTCGCACGGGTATTTAAAATTTCAAATAGTGAGAATTTTTACACACGTTCGGTTACGCTATTGAAGTTTTCGTACGGAACCCTAGCTGTTTTGAAATTATTCTAAAGCCTATGTTCATCAGGGGATAATGTAGGATTGTAATGGTGAAATAATTTTTCAAATAGATTTATTAGTTTCGGAGCCTGTTCAATGTAAACAAACAATCAAATCTTTCCTAAGTTTTAGATTTAAATATTATTTATAATTAATATAAAAGTGTAATTTTTATATTCTGTTAAGAGCCTACTATAATTTTCGTTATTAATAAATGAATTCACTTCATTAATTCGATCATTTGGAGGCCTTAACATAAAATTATTTAACGAATTCCCAGCCATAACAACAAATCAATGACACTAAAAATTTAAAAAAAACTCTCAATATAATATTTTATAACGCGCGAAACCGGACCGCTAGTATTTCATAAAAACCTTACAATTAACATTTGACTGAATTAAATTGCAACTGTACCCACCTTCCCCTTATTAGGCGCTTGCAGCTGCTGCCGTTCAAAGTTGATGTCAAAGCTGAGACACACGGGTCTGATGAATGTCTTGTACTCGAACGCCTCCACGACGATGACAATCGCGATGTCGTCCTGGAAGTTCCCCGCAGAGCCCTGGTAGTGCTGGGTTAGGTGGATCTCTTTCACCTGTAAGATATGAGAATCACCAAAGGTCATCCGGTAGTTCAAGGAACTGCGGCTCTATTGTCTAACTCAACTGGTAATCGTAATCGGCTTCAGTTTGGCAATTCAAACCTAGCCTGGACTTCGATTGTCACTTTCGTATTGTGTGAATAGCTGTAACCGAAGACCAGTTGAATACCTTAGACAATACCGACAACATTCTGACTGGGTCTACAACTGGTAATCGTTTGAAGTTCACTGGTAATGGATTTCAAGTTAGACAATAAGGCTGCTGGTTAGGTTAGGTTTGCCTGTTGAGGCAGGGGGATAATGCACAATACTCCCATGCGAGATGTCAGTGCAGATATCAGTTCCCCCACAATAAATAAATAATGCCGGACAATCCACACAGCATCATCTAGCCCCAAGCTAAGCAGAGCTTGTTACTAAATGACTGATATACATATTACAATTTTATTACATAAATAGATATTTTTTTAGTACCTATACATAGAAAACGACCAGAACACCCTGATCTGTAGATCATACAAATATTTGTCCCGAGCCGGAAGTCGAACCCGCAACCTCCTGCGTCGCAGGCGGACCTTCGCCAACCGCGCCACAGAGGTCCTCTTAGAATGAATGAATGATATTGCTAGTTGATCAAATAGTAAAAAGTAAAGCTCACATCAGATTTCTGCACCTCGTCCATCTTATCATTCCAAGGTCTGTAGATCTTCCCCACCGCGATGGCGAACTGTTCCGCGGGGAGTTGCTTCTCTATCTCGGTGTAGAAGCAGTGCGCGGCTGAAATACGAGCAAAAAACTGTTAAACTAGAACTAAATGTTTTGCATTGTATTCTTTCTTCAGTCTCTGTCGTACTTACGTCTACCCCCAACTTTATTGTTATTTGTATTTTATCAGATACGTATGCCTGTATGAAATATTGTAGAATTTAAGATTGGTTCTCATGCAAGTGAATGTAATTTTCTTTATGAGAAATAAATTTCTCTCGTACATTATACCTCCTTGAAATACCGGAACAAGACTTTTTGACATCCCTATTTGGGAGTGAGAGGTGGATTTCCCCCAAATGGTAACAGGAGGAGATCTCCTCTGTACTGGAGTTCGCCCAACTGGCGCAGTACAGTGGTCTTCCGACCGACAGTTGATGTCGGGTAGTTGTAATCAGTTAGTTGTTACCGAAACAAGCGTTTGCGCGATCTAGGAATTGCTTCTCTTTTTGCACTCCGAAAGTTTATTTTCTTAGCGACATCTAGCGAAGACTGTTTGAAGCGCTTAGGTAGGTAGCTTCCGTTTCATCCGATAATTCTTGCGCACCTCTATTGAAATTTGCCCATTGAAATTTGCCCTTGTGGTTCTGGCAATGATGACAGAGGTCGCTACACCCTAGAAAGACAAACAATCTACAAGTAGCTGATCGAATGGAATTGAAATAGGAATACTTTACCTGACAGCACAATATTACTGCTGATCAGTGATCCCCCACAGACTTGCATGTAGGGGTTAAAAGTCTTCTTGTAGACCCCCGCGTGCCAGGGTAGTTCCCCTTTCTTGGCGGGAAGACCCCCTACCACCAGCTCTATCCCCGAGGGGGTGACTCGACCGCATTCTATGGGTTAAAATCAGATAATGTAGTCAAACTTGCCTGTTGACCAATTTGATTCGGATGAGACAATGATTAAACTGACAATAATTGTCAGTTATAATTAGCTCCCTTTTCTCGGCAGGAAGACCGCCTAATACTCGATTTTTCTTTGATTTTTTTTTTTGAAACAATTTTTTATTCATCAATCAATCACCAGCCTATAATAGTCCACTGCTGGACACAATGCCTATTGAGCGCCATAGATTTGAAATCTCAAAATTTATTCAGGCATTATTCATCATTTGGGGGTTATTGTCCCTAATCCCCGCGCTGGGCATGCGGGTTGGGGATCGCAGTTGAGTAGTTGTTCTGCAGAGGACGCTGCTGCCCGCCCCCCGGTGTGTGTCCCTTAGTCGCCTCTTACGACACCCACGGGAAGAGTGGGGGTGGGGAAACTCTATGCCGGCACCACACGGCAAAAAGATAATATCACCTCTATCTTTTACCAAAATTATTATAATTGAACATTATTACTTTTTAGTCATTGGCGTTGGACATTTTTCTCTTTTGACATTAGTCATGCAAATCAAAAATATTGCCTGATCACCAATTTGATAGCATCCGATGAAACAATGAATAACTGGCAAATTGTGGTTTCTAAAATCAATCCAATTAATTGTTTATTTGGTATCCAAGGTGACAATGCTGCCAGCACTCTGGGCACTCTGCCCTATGGGTGATACCCATAGACCTTAGATTTTTAGGGATAAGATATATTATGAGTGAATATACTAACTGTAATTTTTATATTTGATAAAGGATTCGTTGCATTTCGTGCGTCGTCATTTTGGAGTAAACAACCAAATATAAATAAGTCGCAGTACGTGCCTTAACTACTGTCATTTTCTTTGTTATTAAATGATTATAACACCTATTGTATTTGCAGAAACGATTTTTATTTCATATTTCATATTTCATTTATTTTTGCTTACATGTACATTCATTCTTAGGTCTAATTGAATGGTTAGTATAGTTTTCACTAGGTACATGCACCCTGGAAGGGCACTGCAAAACTGAGTTCAGATTTATGTCAAAAATTATTTTAAAATATTAACATTAATATACATACATTTCATGAAATACATAGAATTAAGCTTTTTTCAACTAGAATCGATTGGAGTGAATTTAGAAGCCAGAATTGTCAGGTAGTCATTGTTTCATTATATTTTAGACTAGCGGCCCGCCCCGGCTTCGCACGGGTATTAAACAAAAATTTCAGAAATTATACACTCTAAAACAATGGGTTTCACAGTTTTCATACGGATCTTTACTTTTTATAACAGCATTGGGGTTTTTGACATTGACTCGACATTCCAAAACTGACACTGGCCGTAGAGAAAAAGCAAGCACCGTGCGCTATATAACCTCTTTTTCTATTCTGACGCGCCATAATAGAAAAAGAGGTTGAATATACAGCCCACGGTTCAATTATTGAATTTTTTATGCGGATCCCTAACTTTTTTGAAAACATTATATAGCCTATGTTCATCACGGAAAATTAAGGATTCTAATGGTGAAAGAATTTTTTAACTCGGTGCAGTAGTTTCGGAGCCTATTCAATTCAAACAAACAAACAAACAAACAAACAAACAAACAAACAAACAAACAAACAAACATACAAACAAACAAACAATCAAATCTTTCCTCTTTATAATATTAGTATAGATGATTTAAATATTTTGCTGTTAACACAACTCTCTTTTTTGAAAATATTCTGTGCATTTTTTCTTATAGTGTCTATGTTATCTCTGTTTTGTTTTCCTCGAATTATCTATACAAGTAATAATTATTATGAGGAAAGATTTGTTTGTTTGTTTGAATTGAATAGGCTCCGAAACTACTGGACCGATTTGAAAAATTCTATAACCATTAGAATCCTAAATTTGCCCTGATGAACATAGGTTATAGAGTATTTTATATAGATGATCTTCCAGGGTCCATGCACCTAGTAACAACTATACTTACCATTCACTTAGACCTAAGAATGAATGTACATGCGAGCCACAAACTGTAGTTTATTTGCAACAGTCTGCAGTTAGCTCAATTGTTTCAATAGTAATTAACAATTCTAATTTGGTTATTTTATTAGTTAAAGGTTTCTTATTTGTTAATGGTTTTAGTCACAAACCTTGCTGTTCAGCTTGTTTTGGTCGTTTTCCGTGTATGATAGTACCTACTTACCTAAATATCTATTTTTGTAATATAATCTAGTACCCACAACACAAGCTCTGCTTAGGCAAGGTATGCTGTGTGGATTGTCCAGCATTATTTATTGTTATTTATCTTAATATAGTTGGAAATTACTATCCTACTTATATTATAGAAACGAAAATTATGTGCAAAGTGGAAGATGTTTGTCCGAAGCCAACAAAAAATCTACTGGATAGATCGGGATTAAATTTTGCACACATTAAGAAATTATATAATTTCCCAATAATTTTCGATTTCGGCGACACTTGAAACCTGCGACTTTCCTCCTTTTCTTTTGATTAAAATTTGTAAGATTTTTTTTATAATATTATATATGGGTATTATATATGGGTACGCACAATAATAACATATAGATCTGAACTTGGAATAGCGTAGGTTATTCCAAGCTACTTGTTATAACATACAACACGTGCGAAGCCGGGGCAGATTCTAGTATCATAAACTCTGAATCAATCTTCCGTGTCTATTTTAATGCTAAAAGGATGGAGGACCAGTCAAACAACCAATTTATAATAAATATTTATTAAAAAAAATACAAAGCATCCATCCTGTTAACATTAAAACTGAATTATTTATGTATTAACAATAATTATATAAAAAATACAAAAATATATGCTGCAAAGTTAATTTCTGCATGCGAGTATAAAAGTCATTCATAGGACATAGTATGGCCGTGATCTTACGATAAACGTTTACGAGAACCATTGACTCTAAAAAAAGGCATAGAATAACAGTAAACACAGAGGTGTAGCCTAAAAATGCGACAAATGCGTCTCATTTTCCTAAACGTATGTATTGTACGCGTCCATGACAAGCTTATCAGGTAACACACATAGTTTAATTTTTGGCCTCAATCTATAGCTTAAGCTAATAAAACAGCTTCATCTAATAAATTTCCCATAACACAAGCTCTGCTTACTTTTGGGCTAGATGATATCTGAAATATCCTGCATTATAAACAAGTACGACAAGTGCGAGTGTAACTCGCGCGCCGAGGGTTTTGAACTTTTGTCGTTTAGGTAGGTACGTATATGACGACCTCTTGGCG
The DNA here is from genome assembly GCA_963931895.1 of Eupithecia pulchellata. Classification (NCBI taxonomy): domain Eukaryota; kingdom Metazoa; phylum Arthropoda; class Insecta; order Lepidoptera; family Geometridae; genus Eupithecia; species Eupithecia pulchellata. The sequence continues at coordinate 558,441 of OZ007550.1, read as the reverse complement.
CGGTGGGCTTACAACGCAGGAGGTTGCGGTTTGATTCCTGCCTCGGGACTAATATTTGTAGGATCTTCAGATTATTTGTTCGGGTGTTCTAGTCCTTTTCTGTAGAGGTACACAAAAATAAATCATCTTATGATACTTATACTTTATTAAGTATAACAGCTATCGTAGTAATACCAATAACACAAGCTTTGCTTAGCTTGTGGGTAAATGATACTGTGTGGATTATCTAGGATACATATCTCTTCTCAAAAATTTTGAGAACAACGGTTTTGGTGCGCTGTGGAACTACTATTACAGTTACTACAGAGATTAGTGGGTAGGTAAGTGGGTTGGTACCTACAATTATTTTTTCGACTTTTTTCAACGTATTTCACTAAGTATGAAACTTAGACGATTTTCAAAACCTGTTTTGAATAGTCAAAATCCATACCTTTGATTTGATATTACTCTCAATGAAATAGACCCCATTGTATGAAAATTCGTTTTTTGACCATATTTCAAAAAGTATTGTTTTTACAGAATTCTCTATATTTTTCCTGTAAAATATAGACCTATATCTACAAACGCTTAGTACATTTTACATAAATCACTCTGCTATCTTCGGAGATAGGGGGGGGGGAACGGTAAAATTTTCGACCTTTTTCAAAATATTTCGAAAAGTAAAAAATAGAGGGGGTGACTACCCCCCCGAGATACCCAACTCGGGGGGGTAGTCACCCCTTTAGAAAATTTTCCCGCCCTTTTTGGACCATATTTCAAAAAATATTATTTTAACAGACTTCTCTATATTTTTCCTGTAAAATATAGATCCATATCTACAAACACTTGGTACATATCACATCGATCGCTCTGCAATATTCGGAGATAAGGGGGGGGTACCGGTCAAATTTTCAACCTTTTTCAAAATATATCAAAAAGTATAAAATCTATCGAAATTTCAAAAACTGTATTGAAATGTACAAACCAATACCTTTCATTTGATACCCAACTCGGTGGGGTAGTCACCCCTTCAGAAATTTTTCCCGCCCTTTTTTGACCATATTTCAAAAAGTATTATTTTTACAGACTTCTCTATATTTTTCCTGTAAAATATAGATCCATATCTATAAACACTTGGTACATATCACGTCGATCGCTCTGCAATCTTCGGAGATAAGGGGGGGGGGGAACGGTCATTTTTTTGACCTTTTTCAAAATAATTTAAAAAGTTTAAAATCTACCAAAATTTCAAAAACTATTTTGAAATCTACAAATGAGTACCTTTCATTTGATACCACTTTCGACTTTGTACGTCCCATTTAAAATTTCGATTTCAAAATGTGTATGGAAAATCTTCATTTTGATTTTTCATTTATTTTCATTTATTTTTCTATAAATATGTGCGGGCGCACAAAATGTATTATTATTTCAAATTTCAAGTCAATAGCTGCAGTAGTTTCTGAGATATTAAGGATTCAAAACACAAAACAGACCCAAAGTGATTTCATAAGGGTTTTGCAACCGATGGCAAAACCCTAAAAACAAGCTATAATTTCATCAATTACATTTTTTAAAGGGACCTTGGAGATTTTCTCGCAGATACACTTATTGAACTATATGGCTTTATCCTACATTTAGAAGTTGAACTACTTATTTAGGCATTATTCTACATATTCTAGTTCATCAATAAAAACTAAAACTTCATAAGCCATTTGCTGTTCTTTGGTTAAGTTACTGGAAAAATACTTGTTACATAAGAAAAAAATACATTTATAATGTACAAGAAATAATAATAACGGCCCATTCTCAATTATTTCACCTACATCCGCCCTAGCTCGTGTACAAATTTATAATTTTTGGTAATTGCTCGTACGGGTAGTTACCATAAATTATAAATTTGTACACACATTTGTTGGGTAAGGTACCTACATTATTGAACTTTTCGTACGGATCCCTAATTATAAAAATATTCTATAGCCTATGTTCATTGGGGACAAGGATTCTATTGGTAAATAATGTTTCAAATTGGTGCAGTAGTTTCGGAACCGAAGAACTGAAGAGGAAAGATTTGACTGTTTGTTTTGATTGAATAATCAAAACAAACAGTCAAATATTAATATAGATAAAGTTAAGTGAGGATATAGAAACTCAAAAGCTTCGAAGGTTTAAGGCTTCTGTATGATCATCACAGCCAACAATATCATTCAGGAACCCAAAACATCTATCATCACCAGCCTTTAACTGCTAGACATAGGCCTCCCCTAATGAGCGCCTTAGATAAAATTATTTATCATTTGGGGCTATTTCATAAAATATATAATCGTTTAACCCCTAGTAGCCTCTTTACTATTAGTATTAATATAAACATTGCTCTTAGATATATTAATTTGTACAGGTTTATTATTAGGCTTAGCCTTATTTCCATTAAACCTAACATCTATGTCCACATCATCATTATAATTATCAACAGAGCCACTGCTTGAATCTGTTATAGGAACATATTGACCGCTGTAAACGGCACCAGTCTTGTCCGTTCCACTTCGATTGAACATCCAATTCAAATACGCGTCGCTCAAATTCAATTTACTGATCCACTGTTCAGCTGTCTGACTGGTGTTGAATAACGAATCAAGATACGATTCGCTCAAATTAAACCGATTCTGACCAATCAAATCGCCCTGATTATGACTAACTGTGTTCTCATTGGTCAACTGTTCCGCTGTTGAAAATGAACTGTCAAACGGAGCTGCATAATTAAATTCACTTTTGTATACCTCTACAGTATCCTTGACTAAGATTGTAATATTAGTGCCAGTTTTTTTCAAACCTGGTGAGCATCGTGCTATGTAGTCCCAGTATCCATCTATGCAGTGCATGAAAGTGAGGGTAGTTGGAGAGTAGTAGTTAGGTTTTCTGCATTCGGGGATCACGGTAGTCCCGACTGGTTCGTAGTTCTTGCAAGCTCTGGAACCGGTGATGTCTCCTGATACAAGACAGCGGTACTCCACGGAGGGGTGAGGGTCTAGACGGCATTGGCCTGCATGGAAGAATAATATTTAAGAACACATTACTATTGAGAACGGGATGAAAAAGCGGATTAGTTGCGGTGCGTCGTCAATTTGGAGTGAACGACCCAGTAAGTTGCACTACGTGCGTACACGCGGTGAAAAAACTACCTAAAACTTTTGTCGCATTTCGTGAATCGAGTTGGTATATCGGAATAGCTGGACTAAGTAATTCCAATTCAAATTTGTAAATGAATAGATAATGCCTTTGCTTAAAGATTTTTAAAATTTTATATTACTTAAATTCTTATTTCTTCTGCCCCTATGTTCAGTATTCTTGCATCATGTCATGAGGCATTGAATTTCCTGACATATCCTAGACTCCTGCAAGGTCTAAAGGATGAATATAACAGACATTGATGATAAGTTCATCAAAAGGGCAAGACCACTGTATTTGTATGAAAAGTATTTGAAGGAGAAAGGTTTCAGTGATATCAACACGCAACACAAGTCGTGAATTACTATGAAGAAGGGAAATACACTTGAATTTTGAATTCTTGACTCACGGACACATTGAGGCACACTCTCCCTCCAGATTCCATCCTGACAGGTGACAGAGGAGCTTCCTATGACTCCGTACCCTCGTTGACAAGTCACCTCCAAGGTGACATATTTGTAGCCGAGGCCAGGTCTGGCGTCGGCGATGTTGGTGGTGTAACTGCCGTGTTCAGGGTAGGGGGGCAGGACGCAGTTACCTGCTGTTGGTCTGGGAGAGAATTCTCAATTTTATTGAACGGACATAAGGCACAAACCAAGGAAACCAAACCCAAACCACAAGGACGTGGAGTAAAAACAATTGCAATGATGTTGTCAGAACAATTGCAACGATGTTGTCAGAACAATTGCAACGATGTTGTCATTGCATACATAAGTAAAAACAATTGCAATGATGTTGTTATTGCAATTGTTTTAAATTATTAAACTGCTACATAGTGCGTTATGTTTTTAAATTTTTGCGTCTGTCAGTTATCTAAATTGTTTCAATTGTTATAATTTGTATTCACCTGTAAATGTACCTGTTCGGTAAAAAGTTTTACGTACCTGTATTAAATTTATATAAAACTAGCGGTCCGCCCCGGCTTCGCACGGGTATTAAACAAAAATTTCCGAAATTATACACACTAACACGATGGGTTTCACAGTTTTCATATGGATCCCTTACTTTTTTTAACAGCATTGTGATTTTTGACATTGACTCGACACTCCATAACTGACACTGGCCGTAGAGAAAAAGCAAGCACCGCGCGCTATATATTCAACCTCTTTTTCTATTCTGACACGCCATAATAGAAAAAGAGGTTCAATATACAACGCAACGGTTCAATTATTGAATTTTCCATGCGGATCTCTAACTTTTTTTATAATATTATATAGCCTATGTTCATCACGGAAAATTTAGGATTCTAATGGTGAAAGAATTTTTCAAATCGGTCCAGTAGTTTCGGAGCCTATTCAATTCAAACAAACAAACATACAAACAATCAAATCTTTCCTCTTTATAATATTAGTATAGATAATAATAAATAAAATAATAATAAATAATCGTTTATTCATATAAAGGTCTTACATAATACACAATTCGTATAGGTACTAATATAATTGAGTAAATCGATTATGTGTTTATGACCTAGTTTACCATAAAGTTGAACTCCTCGCTCTAACTAAGTTTATTAAACTTGTGATGTAGACGCGAAGGTAAAACTACTATTATATCTTTGTTAAATATTTGTATTTTAATGTGAATGTGTCTTTAGCAACTATTAGTTATTTTATGCAATTTATCGTAAGTGAAATTGACTTGCAATTTGTACAATATGGACTTACTTGATTGGAGATGAAGTAGAGGTACCGCATAGTTCCGCGGACTCGTCCGAGCCATCTGCGCATTCCACTATCTGCAATATCAAAACCTTTTACTTCACGAAAAAGTTTTCAATTATGAAGGTATCTATCTATATATAGATGATTTTTATGAAATTTAAAAAGGAATAATTATTTTACCTACATAATAAATAAAGATTTACACAGTAAAAGTCGTAGTTAATCTGAAACGAACTGAACAACCACCGATTGCTTAAAAAAATACTCTCTATAATATTTTTTTTCGAATGGACTATAATGCTGATGACCGCAGATGGCAATGACAGCGTTACCGGACTTTTTGCGGGCGCAGAGGGCGCCTCAAAAATATTCTCCCTTTGAACTACGATCCCCAAGCCACAAGCGTGGGGATTATGGGCAATAACTCCCATAATAAAGCCATCTATGGCGCTCATGTTAGAGGAGGCCTATGTCAAGCAGTGGACTACTAGACACTATACACAGAGTGTCTGGTAATTAATGGATAACCACGCAGGTATTTTTGACATTAGCTGTTAAAGCGCATACAGCACCTAAACTAGCGCCACCACCTACTTTATGTTATTATTCTGTTTAACAAAGGAATTTTCAAAAATCCATCGTCCAGTTTGTGATTGACAATAGATTTTGGTGGCCATCAAAATCACCAAGAGATACGAAAATAGATTTTGGTGGCCACCAAAATCTATTTTCGTAACTCTTTCTAAACTAAATAGAATAAAACTATTACAGAGGCATTAAAAAAAAGCTTATGATAGGTATCACAAACTGGACGATGGATTTTTGAAAATTCCTTTGTTAAACAGAATAATAACATAAAGTAGGTGGTGGCGCTAGTTTAGGTGCTGTATGCGCCTTAAGGACCAGCCGATCGATTACGGTAATATCTCCCATCCTGTTTTTGACATTTGAAAGCCCGTAGGATGGTCTTTGCATTCCCAATCCATCAAATTGCAAATATCTTCAAAGGACGATTCCCAGTCCCAGCCGAAATTGAAGCCCATGAATGAATGAAATTAGGGATCAGTTACCATTTGCGGAGATTTCCTGTTTTTTTACCGAGATAGCGTACGTTCAGGCTGTAGATGAGATGATGATGAGGGCGCCTTACACATAATTAATTGGGGCTAGGTACACTTTAACATCAACATCACCAGCCTATAATAGTCCACTGCTGGACATAGGCCTCCCCTAATGAGCGCCATAGATGGCATCATTATTTGGGGGTTATTGCCCATAATCCCGACGCTGGGCATGCGGGTTGGGGATCGCAGTTCGGTGTAGTTGTTCTGCAGAAGGCGCTGCTGCCCGCCCCCCGCTGTGTTTCCCTTAGTCGCCTCTTACGACACCCACGGGAAGAGTTGGGGTGGTGAAATTCTATGCCGGCACCACACGGCAAGGTACACTTAGATTTGTTTTTTTTTATTAATTACCTTATTGCAATCTGCCCCGCTATCGACGCACGCGCCGTATGCGCATTGGAACAGGTAGGAGGGGCAGGTCTTCCCGGCGCATGCGCGCACCGTCTCGTCGGAGCCGTCTGCGCAGTCGCGTGCGCCGTCGCAGTGACTGGAGGCAGGGATCTGACTGCCGTCGCTGCACGTGAATTTACCCCTGGAGAGATATACACGGTGTAACATAATATGTGTACTAAGCGAAAGGGGGTGAATTTCCACCCCCCCGGGGACCAACTTTTGTTCAACGACTTTTCGAATTTCGATCGGTATCTCGGAAAAAACTGCATCAAAGTTTCAACATGGACAGTTGATTTTTTACGAAGTGACAACCCTAAAGGCAGCAGCGGTTTCATTGTACCTGTGACAATGACGTCAGTATGTTCACAGATGTAGAGTGATAGATAGATAGATATATAGATTAGGTAGTCTCCCGCCCCGCCATAGCTGAACTCTACGAAGATAAATACCTACCTACCTGCAGTGGTATGTATAGGTTACCCGGATAGGGAAATAAAATAGAAAAAAAAAATAAAAAAATAAGATAATTAAAATAGGAATTTTTAATTATCTCCCCCCCCCAAAACTGATCACCATTGGGGTCTGAAACCTCCCCCTTCGGCTTAGTACACATATTTTGTTACACCTTGTATAGAAGTGAGCACAATATACATTTATGTATATGGAAATAGCCCTTAAATGATAAATAAAGTCTATGGCGCTCATTAGGGGTGCTATGTATGTCCATTATTTCGCGAAGAACCGACAACCACTATTGCCGTGTGGTGCCGGCATAGAATTTCACCACCCCAACTCTTCCCGTGGGTTTCGTAAGAGGCGACTAAGGGAAACGCAGCGGGGGGCGGGCAGCAGCGCCTTCTGCAGAACAACTACACCGAACTGCGATCCCCAACCCGCATGCCCAGCGTGGGGATTATGGGCAATAACCCCCAAATAATGATGCCATCTATGGCGCTCATTAGGGGAGGCCTATGTCCAGCAGTGGACTATTATAGGCCGGTGATGTGATGTGATGATGTGCGACAACCACTGGGGTAAACTAGTAGTAGTGTTCTTGAGTGGATACCGCGATTGGGTAAACGTAGTGTAGGATGCCCTCCGGCCAGGTGGGATGACGATCTGCGAAAGACTGCTGGCAGATGCTGGATGCGACAAGCTGGAGACGGGCGCTATGGCGCTCATTATGGATGCCTTTGTCCAGTGGATTAGCATGGGCTGATGATGAAGCCAAACCTTTATAAACGATTATAAATGGCTTATTCGTCAACTCGCTCGAATGATTCACGCGAGTTGGCACCTTTTGATTTTACCTACTTTTTCGGTCGTCAACTCGCTCGAATGATTCACGCGAGTTGGTACCTTCTGATTTTACCTACTTTTTCTGTCGCCAACTCGCTCGAACATGATAAACGTGTTTATGTCTATCTAACCTGACTTCGCTGGTCTCATTGCGACACCTCGGCAGCAGTTCATCAGAACTGTCTGCGCACTCCTGCAGCCCATTGCACGGCGCGGTGCCGTCCACGCATGCGCCGTACGTGCACCGGAACCAGTTGGATTGACATCTGTGCAAGAAGAAGTAAACAAGGTTTCTCTTGAGGCTCTGGTGATGAGTGAATATCCAATACAAACGTAGCTCTGTGGTAAAATTCACTTCGTCAGCAAATTTTCTAGCATTTACCGTTTACCTCTCTTCAAAATTTTGGCTGTCCGCAGCTTCTAGGTTCTTTCATTATCTAGTTTAGTGACCTTAGCCAAATAAAAAGATTTCCAAAGATCCCACACAATTACAACATTAAAAGCTTTACAAAAATAAATTGGAGAAGGAACTCCTATGGAACAAATAACACGTAAGGAACAAATATTCAACCAATCAGAGCGCACATGGCGTTTGGTTATTGCTTATATTATTTTAAGCGTGATTTCGGTAACTATATCAATTTGCGAAAATGTAGGCGTAAAATAATACAATTTATCTCTCGTTTAGAATCCTACGAATTTTTATAAATTTCCCTAGAAAATGTATTTATTTGCGGGTTTTATTATTTTCCTGTACATAACATACGATGAAGTTTTTGGATGTGCCCGTAATGATAGAAGTCCATGTTTACAAATAAATAATATATAAATATAAGTTACTTGTTCTTTCGACAGAGGGCGTGCGTCTCGTCGCTGCCGTCCGGACAGTCAACCAGACCGTCGCACTTGCCGTCGAATGAGATGCAGCTCCCGTCGCGACATTTCCATTGGTTCTTGCTGAAAATGGCAAATAAGTTTGTAACACAAATATAAATAGGCCTTTATCTATACTTATAATAAAACTGTAACAGGTCCAATTCTGTACATTGAAGATATTTTGAAAATTTTTATTGAAGGGCAGTCTATTATCGATACTGAGGCCAAAACTGTATTTTTTTTCATTCATGTCTGTCTGTCTGTCTGTCTGTCTGTCTGTTTCTTAAACGCGCATCACGCCGAAACTGCTGGATGTATTCGAATGAAACTTGGTGCGATTTGAGTTCATACTACGAGGAAGGACATAGTGTGGTGAACTCCATATTTATTTACAGTACACACATAACATTTAAGCGATAGGTATTTATTTAATATATATTTACACTTTACATAATTATTATTTACACTATTTACAGAACAAATACATACATATACAAATAGGTACACATAACACTCCTTCTCACAAATCGGTTAAAATATCGTCTGTGCATCCGCTCGCCGTCGAGTAACAATGGATACGAGAAACTTGTTTTTGCCCGGCCGCTGCTGTTGACGCGGCGCGGCCGCACTCCAGCCACCCAGTCGTTACCGATACACCCGGCGAAGCGCATGCGCCTCAGACCGACATCTTTCTTTTGTCCGGTCCGCGATCTATTTAGCTTGTTATTAAATATTGACTTTCTGTAATTTGCTGAATCTCTCGTGCCTGTGACTCTGTGCCTATTTTCAATCTGTCGCTTATCTACTCCTTCTATATACAAACTTTCTTTGTGTGAGCTCGTAATAAAAACTGTAGTGAATTGTTCGAGTGTTTATTATTCACCTCACCGACCTACCGTACTACGAGCTATCTAAACTGGTGACCCCGTTAGAATTCTTTGGAATACAAGCGACAACACAGCAAGTGCCACGGAGCCGTTTCGAAGAACAAAGAAAACCGGACCTGTTTCCATGGAACCATCCGAGAATTCTACCGAAATTTTTCGTGTCGGCGTAAGAGTTCCTCCTTTCTGGCCTGAAAAGCCAGCAATATGGTTTTCACAGATCGAAGGTCAGTTCAGTATGTCACGCATCACAGACGACCAGACAAAATTTTATTATGTACTATCGCACCTGGAGAGGCAGTACGCGTTGGAAGTAGAGGACATCATTACTACTCCTCCGTCGACTGGCAAGTACGAAAGGCTTAAAACTGAGCTCATCAAGCGCTTGTCCGTATCCAAGGACAAGAAGATTAAGCAACTCCTGCAGTCTGAAGAACTAGGCGACCGCAATCCTTCGCAGTTCCTGAGGCACCTACGGACACTAGCCGGACCAACTATACCTGACGACTTTTTGAGGTCAATTTGGACGAGCCGCCTTCCGAGTAATCTGCAGACAGTCATCGCGTCCCAGTTAAGTCTTTCGCTAGAGGAGCTGGCCGACTTAGCAGATCGCGTGCACGACATTGCGCCCGCTTCGCCCCAGGTCGCAGCAGCATCCAGCTCCAGAGGCAACAGCGAGTCGGCGTTGGAGATCATGGCCCGGCAGATCACGGAGCTGACGAAGCAGGTCAGCGCGCTTACCAGTGGCCGTTCCCGTCCCCGCCAGCAGCAGCAACGAGGACAGCGAAGGAGAAGCCGCTCACGTACTCCAGCGAAGAGGTCTGAGTCGAACTACAGGAAGTTTCCTAACTGTTGGTACCACCATAAATTCGGAAGCCAGGCCGACAACTGCATACAGCCATGCGACTATGCAAAAAAGAAGTCGTCGGAAAACGAAAAGGGCAGTCGTTAATGGCGGCTGAAGATTGCCCTAGCAGTACGGGTCGCCTGTTCGTGACGGATCGTAGATCAGCGGTGCAGTTCCTAGTCGACACCGGGAGTGACCTGTGCGTGGTGCCGCGATCGACGTTTCGACCACCGCGCGCGAAAACGGACTATCAGTTGTGTGCAGCCAACGGATCAGCAATAGACACTTATGGTTGGGTAGAGCTTAACTTAAACTTAGGTTTGCGTAGGGATTTTTTATGGCGTTTCATAATAGCCGATGTAACGAAACCTATAATAGGCGTAGATTTTTTATCTTTTTACAACCTAACTGTAGATATCCGCAACAAGTGTTTGATTGATGCCACAACTAATGTTTCAGCTGTAGCTAGTATTTTAACTGTAACTGAAAATCATGTACCTAGCGTTAAGGTTGTGACTGGAGACTCCAAATTTCATCTTTTACTATCAGAGTTTCCAGACTTGACACGGCCAGCGGGTGCACTTCATACACCTAAACATAGCACAGTTCATCATATCCGCACCACACCAGGCCCCCCAGTATCGTGTACACCTCGTAGACTGGCGCCAGACAAGCTCAAGATCGCAAAGTCCGAGTTCGAAGCAATGTTGGCAAACGGTACCGCCCGCCCTTCGCAGAGTCCCTGGTCGTCGCCGCTCCATCTCGCCCCTAAAAAAGATCAAGGTTGGCGACCGTGTGGCGACTACCGAATGCTCAATGCGCGGACAATACCAGATAAGTACCCTATCCGCCATATACACGACTTCGCTCACAGTCTATCTGGTTGTAAGATTTTTTCGACTATTGATCTCGTGAAAGCTTACAACCAGATACCGATCTTTGAGGACGACATTCCTAAGTGCGCTATCACGACACCCTTCGGGCTATATGAGTTCCCATACATGACGTTTGGCTTGCGCAACGCCGGCCAGACGTTCCAGAGGTTCGTTGATGAGATGACTCGCGGCCTGGATTTTTGTTACCCATATCTCGATGATTTTTTAGTATTTAGCAAGAGTGAGTCTGAGCATGAAGAACACCTCCGCCAGCTTTTCAGTAGGATGAAAGACTACGGCATGCTCATCAACACCGCTAAATGCGTACTAGGTAAGACCGAGGTAACATTCCTAGGCTACCACATCTCTCAACACGGAACAAAACCTCTGGAAAGTAAAGTCCAGGCCATCAAGGACTTCACAGTCCCCAAGACAGCCAAGCAGCTTAGAAGGTTCTTGGGCATGATAAACTTCTACCGCAGGTTTATCCCCCAAGCAGCCAATATTCAAGCTCCTCTGAACGCTTTGCTGACTGGCTCCATCAAAGCATCGCAGCCTGTTGATGTAAGCGGAGAAGCGTTGAAGGCGTTTGAAGCCTGCAAAGATAGCCTTTGCGAGGCAGCAATGCTGTCTCATCCTAATTCTTCATCCAAATTAGGTCTTGTGACCGATGCATCTGATTTTGCTATGGGGGGAGTCTTGCAGCAGTTTCATGACGGAAATTGGCAGCCTTTAGCCTTCTTTTCACGCAAGTTGAGCCCGACACAGCAGAAATATTCACCCTATGACCGAGAGCTCCTTGCAATCTACGAAAGCATTAAATATTTCCGCCATTGGCTAGAGGCTACCACATTCACAATCTATACTGACCATAAACCTCTGTGTTTTGCATTCCATAACCGGAAAGACCACTGTAGCCCACGTCAGTATAGACACCTAGATTTTATTTCTCAGTTCTCGACAGATATACAGCACATCGCCGGGAAAGATAATGTCGTTGCTGACACACTTTCCCGAGTCGAAGAACTGGAAACTCCAGTTGATCTAGAGGTGATCGCCAAAGCACAAGACTCCGATCCTGAATTAGCAGAGTTCATGAAGTGTGAAAGCAGTTTGCACATCAAAAGGTTGAGTATACCTGGAAGTCGTAACCATTTGTACTGCGACGTCAGCACAACGACTCCCAGGCCTTTGGTACCAAAAAGCTTGCGTAAACAAGTTTTTGATAGCTTGCATTCGTTAAGCCATCCCGGCGCTAACGCGAGTGCGAAACTAGTTGCAGAACGTTTTGTCTGGCCACTGATGAGGAAAGACTGTCGCGAGTGGTCTAGAGCGTGTTTGGCATGCCAGCGCACAAAGGTAAATCGTCACGTTACGGCGCCGATAGGCACCCACGATTTACCAAAAGCGCGATTCAAATACGTCCACCTAGACCTCATCGGACCATTACCCCCCTCAGGTGATTTTAGGTACTGTTTAACAGCCATCGATCGTTTTACACGATGGACTGAAGCTGTCCCTCTTACCAATATCACCGCGGAGTCAGTGGCTAAGGCGTTCCTATCGGGCTGGATAGCGCGGTTCGGTTGTCCTACCGACATAGTTACTGATCGCGGTAGACAATTTGAATGCGCGCTATTCGAACAGCTATCAAAATTTATTAGCTTCAAACATCGCAAGACCACCAGCTACCACCCACAGTGCAATGGTCTTATCGAGAGGTTCCATCGGCAGCTAAAAGCGGCGATAATGTGCCATGCGGATAGTAGCTGGACAGAAGCTTTACCCCTGGTCCTGCTCGGCATAAGAACATCCTTCAAAGAAGATTTACAATCGTCTTCTGCCGAGCTAGTATACGGCGAACCATTGAGGCTGCCGGGAGAATTTTTCGGCTATAAGGTCGACGGATGTACGACTGATATAACTGAATTTTCAGCTCGAATCAGATCATTCGCCAACAATTTACAGCCAGTACCTACTTCACACCACTCCAGCAGCAAAATCTTTATTTACAAAGACCTAAAAACCTGCTCTCACGTATTTTTGAGGGACGATGCTGTGAGAGGTAGTTTGCAACCAGCGTACACTGGCCCTTACATAGTGGTCGAGAGAAGCGCTAAAACTTTTAAAATTAACGTGAAGGGAAAAGTTGTGACAGTATCCGTAGACCGATTAAAACCAGCCTACATACTCGCACAACCCAAAGACCTCCCTCCAGTAAATTGCGAGCCACCACTACTCGTTCCTCCTTCCGAAAATACTAAAACCACTCGTTCTGGGCGCGTAGTCCGATTTCCAGATTACTATCGCCCGTGTAACACGGTCTCTCGGGGGGAGTGATGTGGTGAACTCCATATTTATTTACAGTACACACATAACATTTAAGCGATAGGTATTTATTTAATATATATTTACACTTTACATAATTATTATTTACACTATTTACAGAACAAATACATACATATACAAATAGGTACACATAACACTCCTTCTCACAAATCGGTTAAAATATCGTCTGTGCATCCGCTCGCCGTCGAGTAACAATGGATACGAGAAACTTGTTTTTGCCCGGCCGCTGCTGTTGACGCGGCGCGGCCGCACTCCAGCCACCCAGTCGTTACCGATACACCCGGCGAAGCGCATGCGCCTCAGACCGACATCTTTCTTTTGTCCGGTCCGCGATCTATTTAGCTTGTTATTAAATATTGACTTTCTGTAATTTGCTGAATCTCTCGTGCCTGTGACTCTGTGCCTATTTTCAATCTGTCGCTTATCTACTCCTTCTATATACAAACTTTCTTTGTGTGAGCTCGTAATAAAAACTGTAGTGAATTGTTCGAGTGTTTATTATTCACCTCACCGACCTACCGTACTACGAGCTATCTAATATATATATATACTACACGATACTTTTTATCACTATACGATATACGATACTATACGATACTTTTTATCCTGGAATTCAGTAAGGTTCCCCTGGGAGAGGGGATGAAAGCAAAATTCTTTAACCTCGCATTACGCCGAAACTGCTTGATGTATTCGAATGAAACTTGGCGCGATTAGAGTTCATACTACGAGGAAGGACATAGGATACTTTTTATCCTGAAATTCAGTAAGGTTCCCCTGGGAGAGGGGATGAAAGCAAAATTCTTTAACCTCGCATTACGCCGAAACTGCTGGATGTATTCGAATCAAACTAAGCGTGATTTGAGGTCATACTACGAGGAAGAACATAGGATACATTTTATCATGAAATTCAGTAAGGTTCCCCTGGGAGAGGGGATGAAAGCTAAATATATGAAACAAATATATGGCAATCGCAGACAAAGTCGCGGGTACAGCTAGTTAACAAATAAATTTACAATTATCTAGCTAGAGCTAGTAATTACAATTGAGCTAACTGCTATAGTAGTACTAGTTTACCTTTCTACCTTGTTCCACGTAGGTACGTAATATTATATTATTTTTTTTATTTTACAAAAATATTTAAATTCAAACTCACCGGCAAGCAGATTGGCGTTTTGACCGATTCAATACTGGCGCTGCATATAATTGAGATAATCTGAAAAATAGAATAGATAATAAGAATATTATTTTATTGCACCATCAATACATTACAAAGATTACAAATAAACACGATCTTAATACTAATAATCATCAGCCTATGTTAGTCCACTACTGGACATAATAATAATACTAACTATGATCTAGAATGGCACAATCGGTGGCCTTATCGCTAGCGACCTCTTCCTCAACCTTTTTTTTTAATAATATATCATTTCTTTTAGAAGTTCGTTTAAAAAAATCACAGCTACTTCTTTATTGCTAGATGTATTTATAGACATTTTAAAGGTTATTTTCATCTGTCGTGTCCGAAAACCCTGTACCGGCTTTATGGTCAAAAGGTTTTAAAAACGCAATATTAAAAAGGTAATAATAATATAAAAATTTGCAAGAGAATATTAATAAATTATGTATATATATATTATTGTCGTAGAGTACGTTGTCAACTGCTACAAGGCTACGAAGCTACGCCACATCCATGTATACGACTTCACGGATTTCTACGTAGTATACCTAACACACGAAACTTCTAATATTTCTGAAACTAGAAGACGTAAGGAGTTGCAGTATATGTCTTTTGTTTTATGCACAGAGGTGTTTAAAGTTTACAAAAAGTGTATTTACTGTGTGAATTAGCTCGGGTGAACATCAGAAATCAATTCTTTAGGTAAGTTAAGCAGTATGATTGCTATTGTATTTATTCAGGCTCCGGGCACTGATGAATTTCCCATACAAAGTAATACCAAAATGATTTGTAATTTGAGCAGATTTTTACCATGATCTGCCATGTATTAAATATATAACTATTAAAATTATATTTATATAGGTTCCTACAACTGGTACGTATAAGTAACTTTATAAAATTGCACTTCATTTTTACTAAAGTCATTTATAACGGGATATTTACCATGATTAGAGTTTTGACTTTTCCAATATTTCGGCACAGTTACATGCGCCATTATCACGGAACAACTGAAGGTCACTGCGAGTTAGATTTTATTGGCAAATATCCCGTTATAAATTACTTTAGTGTTAATAACCATGATAGTTAAAAAAAAAAAAAAAAAACTTCATTTTTAGTACTAAAACCCGGTTAACTTTCAGCCGGTTAGTCAACGGATTTTACGGAGGGATTTTAGCGTAATTGCACGGGGTTGACGGAAACTGAGTCGAGGGGAAACCATTAATGTTCGACTTACAGGCCAGTAGAACAGGATCTCTCATCGCTCTGGTCTGCGCAGTCCGGCGATCCATCGCAGACTAACTCCGCACTCACGCAAGCTCCGTCGCTACACCCGTATTCTGTCACACTGGAACGAATTGTAATGTTATTTCAATTAATCAAAATCAAAGTCAAAGTGCTTTATTTCCTTTAGACCTTTAGGACTCTTGGATCAAAATCAAAGTAAAATTTGTGCGCACTATAATTTTAGAGTAGTTTGAGACCGTAAGATTTCGCTGCAGTAAGATAAGATTCGCTTTGACCGCCTGCGACACAGGAGGTGGGTTCGATTCCCGCCTCGGGATGAATATTTGTACGATCTGCAGATTGTTCAGGGTGTTCTGGTCGTTTTCTATGTATAATAAAAATATCTATCTATGTAATAATATTGTATAATGTGTGTCAGTCATCTGTACCCATAACACAAGCTCTGCTTAAGGCTAGATGATGCTGTGTGGATTGTCCGGCATTAGCTGGGCTCTCCACGGAGAGCGCGATCTTATGTCTTAAGCAGGCTGTCAGGTACTACACGGAGAGGAAGACGCCGGTGTACACCTGCTTTCTCGACTTGTCCAAGGCTTTTGATACGGTCCTGTACAATAAGCTTTGGTGCAGGCTGAGGGCGTTGGGGGTGCCGGCTGATATCGTCTCCATACTAAAAAACTGGTATCTCTGTCAGCGAAACCAGGTGAGGTGGTTGGGTGCGTTGTCCGACGCGTACAGCATGGAGTGTGGAGTGCGGCAGGGCGGAATAACTTCTAGTTTGCTGTTCAACCTGTACATTGACGATCTCATCGGCGAGCTCAGCAGCACCCACACCGGTTGTTTTGTAGACGGAGTCGCGGTAAATAATCTAAGTTACGCAGATGACATGGTGCTGCTGGGACCGTCGGTGGGCTCTGTTCGCCAACTGGTAGGAATCTGTGAGGTATATGCGGCTGAACATGGACTGAGGTATAACTCTAAAAAGAGCGAAGTTCTCGTGTTTAAGAGTGGTAGAGTTCGGCCAATCCGTGTTCCACCTATTATGCTCAATGGTGCGGCTCTAAAAGTAGTAAGGAGTTTTAGATATCTAGGGCACATTGTCACAGAAGATTTAAAAGATGATGAGGACATTGAAAGGGAGCGCCGAGCGCTGGCAGTCCGGGGTAACATGCTCGCACGCAGGTTCGCTCGCTGCTCGAGAGAAGTGAAAATCTCTCTGTTTAAGGCTTACTGCCAGTCCTTCTACTCGAGCAGTCTCTGGATAAACCACACCCGGCGGGCTGTCAGCTCTCTGAGAGTCCAATACAACAATATCTTTAGGATGCTGTTGCGGCTGCCTCGCTTTTGCAGCGCATCGGGGATGTTCGCGGAGGCGCGCACGGACGGCTTTCACGCGATCATTCGCAAAAAAGTCGCTTCCTTACTCCAGCGTGCGCGAGGCAGCGGCAACGGAATCCTGCAGATGATTGTAGCGCGGACAGACTGCCCTATTCAAAACAGGTGGATGCAGGTGATAATGGGTTTCATCTGATCCAAATTTTAATTTAATTTAATTTGTTATTTTAATTTTGTAATTATAATTTTATACAATTTTAAATTTTGCTGTGACATTTTATTAAGTTAGTTTTATTGTGTATAGTGATTAAGTTGTTTTATGTAATATTCTCTATATGGATTTTGATAATCTGAAATAAATGAATAATAATAATAATAATTATTAATTAATTTATTTGTAAATTTTGATAATATTATAACACGCATAAGCTATCTATATATTTTTGTTAGTGCATAAGCCCTCGCACGGATAATCTTGAGGAAATTAAAATAATCTCTTTATTTTTAAGAAATTAATTATTTTTCTCACCTGCAAGAATACACAGTGTCTTTTGCTATTGCAGAAAATGCAGGACTTCCAACTGAAAAAAAAATCAGGATTTTTTCAATGAGTCCTAAAAATGGGTTTCCGTAGACTAACATAGACATATTTTACATGGAATTTTGATAATCTATTTGTATTGTTATTTGTATTGCAGTGCAATATCTTATCAAGATAAATATTATAATTGTTCTAGCGAGTAAAACAAGCTGAGTGCAGTGCTGTGTTTTCGGCATCTTTGCAAAGTGTGGAGAATCAGGTCAGTGGTCAAGCTATGTATCTACCCTATATAAGGAGCAAATATATTGAGTTCCTTAGGTATTTTCGTAGGTACCTACAGCATCACACAGTTATTTCACCCTAGATCTTCCGAGGTCCTTCGATAATAATTTTCTACCAGCCCCCTATTGTACTCCACATTTTGGTCATTCGAGCCGGAGCAGAAATATTTAATAATAAAAATTCTTAATCATCAGTTGAAATTTCAATAGCATTTGTTAGGTACTTCACAGAACTGTTTTTAATTAATTGCAGATAGTATTTTCCTACCACAAGATCACGGAACTCTGTACAGTTGGTTTTAATATGAATTGAGTAAATAAAACCAACATAGAAAACCCCAGTTACTCGTTTTTGTTTTTCTGAGAAACCGTTATTTAGTTGGCGTCACACAAGGAGGTTTCTGTGCTTTCCTTATTTGTTTATGATCGGTACCCTGTAAACAACTCTGACATAGAAGCCGTTTTGTGACTTTCGGACTCACATTTAGTACCTACTTTTAGTCAATCATCTTCATCATCATCATCATCACCAGCCTATAATAGTCCACTGCTGGACATAGGCCTCCCCTAATGAATGAGCGCCATCGATGGCATCATTATTTGGGGGTTATTGCCCATAATCCCCACAATCATCTTAAAGTCAATTAATTATAGTAACATTGTAAATCAAATTGCTCAAATAAATTATTATTATATTTATTTGTTTTCATTTTAATAGTAGCTTCGAACGTATTTGAAAAAGAATTAAAAAATTATAAAGTTTTACACACGTTAGTTTATTGAAGTTTTCACACGGATTTTTTGAAAACATTCTAAAATGTGTATCAGGGATAATGTAGGATTCTATGAAAGAATTTCTCAAATCCGTCCAGTATTTTCGATAATATGGGTGATAGTATAGATTAATCCCTCTAACACCTAACAAAGAAAACTACAAACAAATAACAGAAACATTTACAATTGAGCTATCTGCAAACTGTTGCAAACAATCTACAGATAGCTTAATACTTTTTGGAAGCGTATGAAGCGTGTGTTTAGTTTTTCTTTCGTTCCATATTTTATGAATGCCGTTTCAGGTTTTTACAAAGATTTAGGTTTTTCCAAATAACATTCAACAGCAAAATAGGTGATTCATTGAATTCCATTTAAGTACTAAGATAAAAATAATATCGTTGTGTCTTGTCGAAGCGACGTGTGACCCGAGAGCTGGTCGGTATCTGGCGCAGCGCATCAGCATTGCCATACAGCGAGGCAATGCAGCCAGCATCTTGGGGACGCTTCCATACGGTATTGATATGGAACACTTGAACTACCTTTAGTTTGTTGGCAACAGTCTGTAGCTAGCTCAATTGTTCAATCGTAAATACTAGTTTTAATATGGTTTTTCAATTGTACTTTACTTTGTTAATAAAGTTCTGAGGACCTAACTAGGTAGGTACACTACTTATTATATTGTCTACGTTCCTACACTAGGCTTTAATATGACCATCAGCCTTATTGTCTAACTTGAAATCCATCACCAGTGAACTTCAAACCGATTACCATACCAGTTGTAAACCCAGTCAGAATGTTGTCGGTATTGTCTAAGGTATTCAACTGGTCATCGGTTTCAGCTATTTACACAATACGAAAGTGTCAGTCGAAGTCCAGGCTAGGTTTGAAATGCCAAACTGAAGCCGATTACGATTACCAGTTGAGTTAGACAATAGAGCCGCATGTCGGTACCCGCCCATATAGTCTTAGTTAACTATCCATCTTTAAGAGCGTGCCATACCTCAGCCAAAATTCAAATTTCGAGCAGGATGACAAGATATGATTTTCGTATGAGTGAGAAGCACAGAGCGATAGACGTGCTCCGTATTTTGCTCCGCCAAAACTGTTATGCCTAATTACAAGTTATTTACACAACTAATCGAAAAATTAAAAAGACGAAAACGAAGAAATTCTACTACGTTTCTTGACAAAACAAAAATCCAACAAAAAAATGAGGTGGTTCCTGAGATAAATAGCAAAATGTGTGCAAAACAGTATTTTTCAAAAAATAAAAGTATCGAGAAAATTTTCCCCAATCGTGTTTTTGAAAAGACGGAATCCAAGATAAAAGTTCGAATTATCATTTACCTAAATATGAAGGTGGTAGCTTTCACAGATTCTGAGATAAATAACGATTTCTAACTATAAAATTACATAAGGTACACTCTTAAAGTAGGTATTAAATAACTTACCAAAAAGTGATACCACAAAAAGAATGATCATTTTCCGGCTTAGCTATAAAATCAGTCTTTAAAAATCACTGACTAGTACAATATTGAGCAAAGAACACTAAACTTAGAAACAATAAACCGTATTTGACACAAAAATATCTAAAAAAACACATAAATTCGTGCTACAAGTTAATATAACAGATTTTTTTGTTGGTTTTGACACAAAATTACACTTATTTATCTAGAAATCACTTTGTTTAAAATCACTTTAGTACAGTCATGTTGTTTTGACAAATCCGTCTTTAGGGGAATCCTAAAGCGCACTGGTGTGCCAAGTGTTGATACCAGTTTTCCTTATACATAACTACCTAAAGTACAGATAGGTACAAAAACTGGTATTGGCAGAAAAAGTCCCGTTTTTGATAATTTTATTCAGTATGATATTGGTGTGTGAGTTTTTTTACCATGTTTTACATAAAAAAGCAATCACGACTCCGCTTTTTAGTATCCAATTAATGTTTTGATGCTGCTAAATAATACGATGACGGGGGAAAAGATTTGTATTTTGTGACGTGTCCAAGAGTCCTGAGAGAGTGCAAGGTCTAAAGGAAATAAAGCACTTTGATATTGATTTAGATTAAAAAAATGTATATCCATATATTCTATTCATCGGGTTCGGTGACTGCTACTGCAACTGGAAGAAATCAAATAAGTTGATAAAAAATACTATTACGTTCATGTTATTTTTAAATATTTTAATTTCATGTTGTAATGTATTTTCAATTACTTGTTTGTCTGTCCTTTTTTGAATTTTTCCATTTGACTGTACATAAATAAACACCTAATAGCATTTCTGGGTTTTTCTGACGTCACGAATAGTTGTTAGTCAATTAAAAATTAATAGGAATGTTATATAGTAATTAAGATTTATTGATTGAATACTTTAGGCTACAATATTAATATTCGTTTTGAAGGAAATGTATACCAACGCTTCTACAGCAAAACACCCAGTGAGTTGCAAAAATTATCAGTAAATAAACTCTAACACATTTAACCTTTCTTTGCAAAGACTTAGGTAGGTGCTACAAGACTATCTAGAGTCTAAAGACGTCTTAGAGGCTGCTCTGACTATAAAAAACTACCAAAAATAATTGTAAAAAATTAAGTTGTGTAGTAATAACAACTTACAAAGAATTTTGTGATATAAACTTGTAGCATTGATTTTTGAGTTTTTAGTTAATTTGTCTCTAAAACTTTGGTTTTTTTGTATTATTTTATCAATATTAACTGGTCAATGGTTTTTGAAAACTGGGTTTTATTATCATCCTATTTATGATTTCACTTGTTAGTAAGTTTTACCTACTTTGTTCAAAATATATAATGCTAAAGTCTGTAGATTCAGCATCATCTGTGCATGGGTACCTACCCACGACAAGGACTTAGAGCCTACTACCAAGAAAGTGGAAGTTCGCTTTTTGCCGTAGCAATATAAAAATATATCGCTATCATATAAACAAAAACTACTATTTCGCTGTTAGGAAGCGGACCCAGGCTAAAAATTTATTTTTAGGAATAAGTCCTTTTTGTTTAAACTTACACGTGCTCTATTCACAGAAATTAAGAGTTCTATATTCTTGATTAACAACCCGCAGGCCGTAGAGGCGTAGTGGAGAGGACTCGCAGAATAAGATAATGCGTCATGGGCAGTGAAATTATTAAGGATTAGACGCAGAAAGCACAAGAAAAAATAGGATGGCTCCGAGCGAAAGAAACTAGAAGGCCTATATTGAAGGACAACCTGAACAGCAAACTGGTTGCTAAACAGTTAATTTATTTTTATGTTATCATAAAATACTAACACTAACTGTATGTATTAAAAAATTAAAGTACTGACTGCACTAATTTGGTCAGCGAATAAAGGCTATTTTCATCAATTTCATTCATTCGTGCTTTAAGGTAAAATAGACAATATTTCCCTAGAACTCGGGTAATTTCGTAAGCTGGCATCCGGATGGATGACCCCGAGACAGGTTACGTCTGAGGTTGCGGCCTTTGATAACAAGTACCTAGGTATACATCTCATAGCCAGTGGCTAAATAATACCTTGTTTGTTCCAAAATCTTCTACATATTAACAGAATCGCGCGAGCTATCCATACCTACCTAGGTACTTATAATTATAAAGAGGAAAGATTTGTTTGTTTGAATTGAATAGGCTCCGAAACTACTGGACCGATTTGAAAAATTATTTTATGGAGTCCTACGTTATCGCTGATGATAGTTAAATGTATATATAAAAACATTTGATTATTTGTTTGTTTGTTTGAATTGAATAGGCTCTGAAACTCTGGTCCGATTTGAATAATTCCTTCACCATTATAACCGTACCGTACCTACATTATCCCTGGTAACATAGGCAATATTTTTAAAAAAGTTTAGTGTCCGTATAAAAACTTTAAAAGGATAATTTTTTTAAATATTTCTTAAATACCCGTAGGTACGAAGCTAACCTTTAAAAAAAACAGCTCTATTATTTCCCGGGGTGTAAAAAAAGAACTTGTAAAACAAAAAATAAACAGCTCAATTGTTTCCAACTTATTTTATTTATTTTTCTATCTTTGAATATACATAAATCAAACATTAGGCGAACATTGAACTTTCTCTTTAGGTCGGTTAAATCACAAACAACCTTCATTGAAAGTCGTACCTTCCCCCACCGCGCCGACACAGCGTGTAAACACGCATATAAACAGTTACCAACTTGCATAAATAATTAGATAAAAAATGCTATCAAATTATCTGTAGTCACGTCGTTATAATCGCTCAGGTCATAATATCTCCTGTCCTATGGTAGAAACACAGCATGAAATTGTGTTGAAGTGTTGGGCACAAGCTGAGGTAACCCCTATTTCAGCGCAGGCAGTGTCGCGTTTTTTTTTCTACCATCCTATTATGTTACTTACCCATCCTGAGTACTTATTTTGTACTTTTTGGCTTAATAATGAATAATCAAATATCAAAGTGTATTATTTCCTTTAGACCTTACAGGACTCTTGGACACGTCACTAAATACAAATACTGTGAAATAAAGTAATCACTTTGATATTTTGTTCACTGTTTTAAATTTAAATGTATAGTAAAGAAGCGACCAAGAAACCTTTACCTTTATATGTTAGGTTGCTGATTTGTTGAATACCCTAAGCCCAGTCAATTTCATTCGACGAGATCTTGCACCAAGTTTTTCTCTAGCGATCTCTAGCGAGCTACCTACAAGGGTACCAAGTCTATAAAGATGTCATAGAGGATGTCATTCATATAGGGACAGAGTTACTCAACTAATTTCAAAATTTATTTACTTATTCTATTTGGAAATGAATCTGTAATATGTGAGTTGACATAACAAACATAAAACTATTATAGGTACCTAATATCAGTGCTTTCACGCACACAGTTCGAATAGGAAAATATGGCATACGTGTCGCATTTTTAGGCTCCACCTCGTTAGTGTCACATTCTATGCCTTTTTCTTTTACGAAGTCAATGGTTTTCGAAAACGTATATCGTAAGCTTATGCGCACAACTTAGACCTGCAGCCTTATTGTCTAACTTGAAATCCATTACCAGTGAACTTCAAACCGATTACCAGTTGTAGACCCAGTCAGAGTGTTGTCGGTATTGTCTATAAGTATTCAACTGGTCATCGGTTTCAGCTATTTACACAATACGAAAGTGACAATCGAAGTCCAGGCTAGGTTTGAAATCAAACTGAAGCCGATTACGATTACCAGTTAAGTTAGACAATAGAGCCGCAGATCACATAGTACAGACCCTTAGACCCAACTGACGACCTCTGTGGCGCGGTCGGAGAAGGTTGCCTGCGATGTAGGAAGTTGCGGGTTCGATTCACGCCTCGGGAAAATATTTGTACGATCTGCAGATATTTGTTCAGTGTTCTGGTAGTTTTGTATGTATAATTAAAATATTTATCTAGGTATTATGTATGTCAGTTATCTAGGACCCATACCACAAGCTTTGCTTAGCTTGGGGCTAGATGATGCTGTGTGAATCGTCCAGCATTATTTATTTAACTCCTCAGTGACCACCTACTCGAGGGCAGTAGATTTAAAATCAGCGCCGCATGTTGTTTGCGTGCAGCAAAATGCTGAATTTAATCCCTTTGTCTGGTAACTGTATTTATTTTGTGATGAATGATTTTTTTTGATATTGTATCTTATTGCCATGATTTCAGGTCAATAGTGACCCGGTTCTTTAGGCATCCGTTGGGCTGTAGCCAACACCGCAGAAGCCCTTTATGAAGTTTAATTTTAAAGGCGGTGGTTTTAGACTTTTTGTTGTAACACGTAGATAATTAGGGAAATATAGACAAGATAGACCAGTGTGTCTATGGCACGCCCCTACCGATCGTTGGGCAGTGAACTAGTTAGATACCTACCTATGTAACAATAACATTTTAAAAGTATTGCCTATCGATTACAAAAATAATATGATGCACTTAGTTCCATTTTCCTCCGTTTTACAGATTTCTTGCTGGAACTTTATATATCTACACTACATACATATTAAATTAAATAATAAAGTCAGTGCTCTGGATAGGTTGGTAGAATAATTTCTAAGTGATCACGCTTCGTTTGGAGAGTGTTGCCTTGTTCGGGATTTCTTGATAGATTTAGCGCTTTTGAAATTAGTTTCCATCGCCATTGACTGGAACTACACTAGGTCTGTTAGGCGTAGTAAATATGGTTAAATAAACATAGACAAGGGTGCCTCATAAACAAGGTAGGTAAACAATTTTATCCGATACATAAAAATGATCCTTACAAAGTTTTGAGTCTATTGGCATCTGATGTGATTAATTTCATGGTGCTTTTCAAGCTTGGCCAACTTTTCGTTTAAAAATTGATATAACAACACGTGTGTAATAATTAAAAGGCCGATTATTATTATGTACGATTTTGAATTCGACCACCAATCAAAACCAAGTTGGCAACATTAATACTTACTCAATCGGCCTCGAAAAACGCGGGAAACGAATAATTACGTAAAAACGCTAATACTTACCATCCTTTTGTTTTGTGTTTCTCAACGCCAGTGTTTTGATACAATCCTCGCTTCACACATTCATAATAATTCAATAAAGTTGCATTAAAGAAACAATATTTCACGATAATAACTAAATTATTGCAATATTAGTTTTCTCAATTAATTTTCATGGCAGAATAAAAATAGTTGCCATTTTTTGGCAGAATAGAGAAAATCTATTACCAAAAATAGTGAAGGCTACGAAAGTTTTGAACTAATAAAATGTACGCTCTTCGACTTTCGTTCGGTATTTTGTTTTTGGCGCTCGAAGCGACATCATGGACGATCGATTTACCTGAAGCACGAAAATACTTGTTTGAGAAAAACGACCGATTGGAGAATAAACGAGAGAAGGTGGACCAGAGTCAGAAGAAGAATGAAGTTTTCCTGTATAATAGATACGATAGTAATAGCAAACATCACGAGGAAGAAAAGCACGAGGAATATGACCCTTATGCCAAAGAGTATGGCTACCCCGCTTACATCGAGAAAAAGGTATTTAAAAGTATTTGAAAATTACAAATTTAGAAACAGTCTGCATTTACGTCTGGTGTTCAAATTGTAAATAGTAGTTCTTATTTGGTTATTTACCTTATTGTAATTTTCTTTGTTAATAAGGGTTAAAGTTATCTTTTTAACTATGGAACAAAGGGATATTTTTCCATGTATGAGTCTACTACAGTCTACTCTTTAGTAAATACAAATTGTTTTTGTAGTAATACAATACAAAAACAATTTGTTGATATTTTACTTTGTTAGTAAAGTTTAATTTGTAATGCTACGTGTTCATTGTTTGCAACAATCTGCAGTTGGCTCAATTATTTCAATTGTAAATACTAGTTTTAATTACGCTATTTAACTGTAATTTACGATATCAATATAGATTTATAATATATTTAATTAAGTATATCAGTCATCTAGTACCCATAACACAAGCTCTGCTTAGCTCGGGGCTAGATGCTATGTGGATTGTCCAGCATTATTTATCCATGATGAGTTCCAGGGTGTCATCCACGACGGAGGAGAGTACCTGGAGGGTCTGCGGCGCTCCCTGGAGCTGTTCCGGAGGCAGATCAAGAACTGCAGGTCTAGTCAAAGGGTGGGTATTTTAATTATTATACCTATTGTGTCCTGCCGCCCCCCGGTGTGTGTCCCTTAGTCGCCTCTTACGACACCCACGGGAAGAGTGAGGTGGTGAAATTCTATGCCGACACCACACGGCTAATTGTATTAATTAATAATAATTAATATTTAATTGTCATGCTTACTGAATTACTAAAATAAATTATTGTTCGAGGTCACTACATGTTTCATAATTTCCAGTCCGGATCAATCCCCGCGTTCAACTCTACAATCTTAGTCAACGCTTCTGGTTACGACCCAAACAGTTTCAACTCAACACAATGGCGTCCCGCCATAGAGCTCACTGAGTTAGTATACAACGTCACTACCTGCCGGGAAGTGAGCCGAGCCAGCGAGCACGTGCGACGGCTCGCTCAGCTCGCGACTAAAGCTGTGGAGGAACTCCAGGATTTGGCGTATTCCAGGAAACATATGAAGGTAAGGATTTAACGTATTCCAGGAAACATATGAAGGTAAGGATTTGGCGTATTCCAGGAAACATATGAAGGTAAGGATTTGGCGTATTCTAGAAACAAATACAGTTACAGACTTGTCGTATTCCAATAAACATATTTAGGTAAGAATTTGGCGTATTCCAAGAAATGTATGAAGGTAAGGATTTTGCGTGTTCCAGGATACATAATACAGGTAAGGATTTGTCGTATTCCAATAACCAGATCGTCACCCCACCTGGCTACAGGGCGCCCTACACTACGTTTGTACACTCGCAGTCTTCTCAGTTTAAAGTCTTCACTCACACTTCAGAACTCAAACAATAAATTAAATTATTTATAAAAACATGCACTTCTATCTTTAAACACTCAATACAGAGTGCCAAGGTATCTTAAATTGAAATAGAAAGAAAAGTAACTTAAATTAAAATTAACTTAAATTCAAATAGAAAGAAAAGTCAAATAGAGTTGAAGACAACATCATCAACACCCATGTTAGTCCACAGCAGCTGTGGACTAACATGGGTGTTGATGATGTTGTCTTCAACTCTATTTGACTTTTCTTTCTATTTGAATCTGGACATATGCCTCCCCTAATGAGCGCCAAAGCACCATGTCTTCAGCTTGTCGCATATGGTATAACAACGATAATACGGTCTGTATTATTGCCCGGAGTTATTTATAAAAATCTCAGCAGTCCATTATAATGCATCTTTTGCCCTGCAGTTTTATTTCAAAAATCCCTATATTCGTCCAAACATGGCTCTTTCACTTTGCTATTCCAGAACGACCCCCACGAGCTGGACAAGCTCGAGAACGAACAGATCCTGAAGCTGGCCTGGTTCCTGGACCGACTGTCGCGCCTCACCGGGTACCAGCCCGGACCGGCGCCGCCTGAGGACGTTACCAGTGAGTGACACTTATGTAACGTTTGCTAAAGAAGAGCGAGACCCTCAAACAAGTTTTCTTATACTTAAATGAGGGTCTCAACTATGAAAAAACTTATTGTAAGCCGGTTACAGAAATACATTTTATTTATTTGTTTATTATTTTATGTAAAGAGGAAATATTTGCCGATTGTGCCATTTTAGATATAGTTAGTGAAATCGTGTAAAATTGTAACCTTTTAAATGTATTGATGACGCAATAAAGTAAATTCTATTCTAAAGATTTGATTGTTTCTTTGCGTTGAATAGGTTCCGAAACTACTCAACTTGACTTGATTTGCAAAAAATAGCTAGTGAGTAATACTGATGTTGTCAAGAGGAAAGATTTGATTGTTCGCGTTGAATAGGTTCCGGTTCCGAAAGTACTGGACCGATTTGAAAATTCTTTCACCATTATCCCGGATGAACATAATGATCCGTCTGAAAACTTCAATAATAAAACCATGCTCTATATTTCAACTTATTTTTTTAATGGCGCCGCTTGCTTTTCGCTACGACACATTCGTGTCATATAACAATTTAGAGGTAATGAAATGAGTAATAAAATAAACTAGTATATTTAAAAAATAATTTGAATTTTTTAAAAATATACGTGGCGGACCGTTCTTCTTTTTTATGTTATAATGTTTAAGATGTTTCTACCTATTTTGGCTAAATAAATTGATCTTTCTTTCTTATATAAACTGTTTCTTCCAGCGACCACGACCACCACGGTAGCTCCAATGACGATGTTCCCCCCGGAAGTGACTCGACAGGCGATGAACTGCCTCAAACAGAACAAGTCGGACGTACCCGCCACTGAGCGCTGCGCTATCCCTGGTCGGTACCTTCGTCTCATCAATTGACATCGTCAGCCTATATCAACCAATTGACATCGTCAGCCTATATCAACCAATCGACATCGTCAGCCTATATCAACCAATTGACATCGTCAGCCTATATCAACCAATTGACATCGTCAGCGTATATCAACCAGTTGACATCGTCAGCCTATACCAACCAATTGACATCGTCAGCCTATATCAACCAATTGACATCGTCAGCCTATATCAACCAATTGACATCGTCAGCCTATATCAACCAATTGACATCGTCAGCATATATCAACCAATTGACATCGTCAGCATATATCAACCAATTGGCATCGTCAGCCTATATCAACCAATTGACATCGTCAGCCTATAACAGTCCACAGTGGGACATAGGCCTCTCCTAATGAGCGCCATCAGTGCCGTAGATGGTTTTAATTTGGGGGTTATTGCTCATAATCCCCACGCTAGGCATGCGGGTTGGGGATCGCAGTTCGGTGGAGTTGTTCTGCAGAGGGCGCTGCTGCCCGCCCCCCGGTGTGTGTCCCTTAGTCGCCTCTTACGACACGCACGGGAAGAGTTGGGGTGGTGAAATTCTGTGCCGGCACCACACGGTAGCACCGGGCAGAAAGAGTAAACGTAGTAAATGAGTAAAGTAGTTTTGACGGAGCGTTACAGTGGTGTTTTTAGGATAGTCTGGTCTGTGATATGATATCGCAAAATGGCGCATAGTTCAGAAAGCAGCCTTAGTTGGCTCGATATCCACGGACCGTGTTGTAAGAATGCGATATAGAAAACCACATTTTAGACTGAACCGTTTAGTGATTTTTGCGTGAAGAAGTGACAAACTAATCCTACCCTATATATTTTGACAAAAGCTTTAATGTACTTCCATTTCTTAAACTTGTCGTTCTTTCAGTTCCCGCACCAACAGAAGACCCTGAAGCAACTGTACCATCTACCGATGAAGGGGATGCGTCTTCCTCATCAGATCGTAAGGAACGAAGACTTCTCCCACAAACAGAACACGCTACCAGCGAGCAAGAAGTGCTTATAGCCACGGAAGAAAGACCTTTTTACTTTCCTTTCCACACTCATGTCAAAAAACGTTCCGTGCAAGATAACAAAATGGCCGACAAAGAAAGTAAAATGGCGGACGCTACAACTTTAGTTAAATTCTTCGTGAAACATAAAATATGGGAAGGCGACAATTTGAACTTCATCAAAGATTACGAGAGTTTCGAAGTTGATAATCATTTGAAAAATAAACATGCAATTCGAAAAAGAGATACCAAAAAGTTGGTTATACCCGAAGATCCGTACCAAGATCTAAGTAAATACGCGAGGAACAAAAAAGGAGTGCATTTCGTAAAAGATGAAAACCAAGCAAAGAGAATAAGGGAATATATTGCAAAGATAGTGAACTCCAAATCCAAATCTTCTAAAGACACTAAACTAAAAATTTTCAAACTATATCGTTACAAAAGCTTTGAGAAAAATGTTACGCCATTCAAAAACTCGCCCAGCAAACGTTCAAAAAGGGCATTGACCTACCAAAGGAACGTCGCAAGACCGAGAATACCAGAAAATCTTTTCCAGGATTTATCATACTACGTCAAAAATAAAAAAACAACAGAATACAACCCTAATTTCGTCGACGCTGCCCAACGCAGGGTCAACATAGAGCAGGTGTTTCTACAGCCGCCTATCCAAGTAGTGCGACAGTATGGATCGAATTACAATCCGGCCATACCAAATCCTTTGTTCTTCGGCATAATGAGATTCGCTGCTGATACCTAGTTAATCATATTTATCCCAAAATTTGTTTTCGTAAAAAACATAATTTTATAATAAATTAAATATTCTTCCATATTCCATATATAACAAGATATCGACAATTTATGCATCAATGAATTACTCCAGGTACCTACCTAGTGACCAGTTTGGAACAGGTCTATTATGTACCATTCGTTTCATTTTCGTTAACTAAGTGAATAGAAGGCAATAAAAAAGAGAAAATGCGTCTAAATAATCAAAATATATTTCATTAAACGTTGGAACTTACATTATTATTTGACACAAGAAAATCACTTAATAATTATTATTATTGTCAGAGGACTAACATGAGAACCAATTTCAAATACTTAATTTTAGGAATTTAAGAATTGTATACTAAGTTTAAGCAATGTATAATGTATTTAAAAATGTATTTTAAGGTCAAATAAACCTTTTAAACAATACTTTATCTTTCTAAAGGACCATCACGTGGGAAACAACAATAAAATATGTAAAATCAACATTTTTAGTAATATAATGATTAAATGAGTGAATATATCGTTTTATTAAATTAAATCTATTAACTAGCTGAAATGATGCCGTGTTTACATTTGTGCGTTTTCAACTACTTGCTTGAATAATTGTACTTGAAAAGTTCTTTTATTTTTTTATCCATGACATATTTTTAAGTTCAGGGCCAATTTTAAGCCATAATTATTTTTTTTTATCAATGTAGTAGTACAAATAGAAATTAATAAATATATTCTTTCTTTTAAACGCACAAATATAAACTAAAAGTAAACGTGATGATAAATTAGAAACGTTACATAACATTGGAATGCCAGTAGGTAAATATTATGCTAAGTAAATTATTAATAATATCGATAATAAATCGTTATGACTTATAAGTGATACGTGTATAAGAAACATGATTAACATATGTAAATATTAAAAAATACTTAACCAAACGGATTATTTATATTTAAGGCACATTAAAAATGATATCTGATACATTTAAATTGAAAATCAATCTTCAATACGAAAAAGGAATGTTGCACAAACCTAACTATTATAAAAATTGGTCCCAATCAAATTTGTGACAATTTTACGTTCGAAGGATACAAAATATTTAAAAACGTTAAAATGCAAGTGTTATTGCATACGGACAGACAGCCTTAGTAATAGGGTACAGTTTTCAACCTTCGGGCACGCAACACGCAAATAAGTATAAAAGAAAATACATATCACAAAAGCATAAGAATTGAAGGCACGAATTATGTATAAGGCACATTTTTACAATAATTTTGACAACACGTCGTTTTCTTACGTACATTATATTAAATTATGACAAATTGACGACCAATGGCCGTTTGCATTGACGTCGGTGATACTGTCAGTTTGACAGACATCCTGACAGTTGCAGTTGTCACTGACTACATGTGGCTTTGAGGCCTCTTCTTGCGGCTGAATAAGCCTCCGAAAACTCCCTTCTTGTCCTTTTTATCCTTTGTGACACTGCTTACTGACAGCTCCGATTCCCCGGAAGATCTGTCAAATAAAAAATATATCATAAATACTTAACCCGCTGCTGAAATGTACTAATATAATTTCGGGATTAATTAGTTTTCTATCAAAACTGCAGCCAATGAGCAGTTAAAGCATATGAGGGACACAATAACGAGTAGGTACAGTGCGCGTCAGAATTAAGTATCCCCCTTGTCTACAAAATATTTTCGACTACTTCTAATTCCCTTGTAACTTGTCACAAATTTTCACATCCGAAAATTGATCACGCCTCTGCACCGGATCGAACCACCCACTCAAATATATACTCAAAGTCTGAAATTCCCAACAATAACCACTATCATGTCCCACATATTGAGATAGGGGGACTTATATGTGACGCGCACTGTACACGTGATCCAGCTGGTAAGAAAGAGATGTCTGCAGAATTCTTTAAAAGTCAAGTAGCGCATAAGATGTAAAAAATCCCAAAGATTTCCCACCTTGTAAAGTGGTATTTATAGTAAATTTATAGTAAAATATCGTCACCAAAAAATAACT
Organism: Eupithecia pulchellata; assembly: GCA_963931895.1. Classification (NCBI taxonomy): domain Eukaryota; kingdom Metazoa; phylum Arthropoda; class Insecta; order Lepidoptera; family Geometridae; genus Eupithecia; species Eupithecia pulchellata. Next base: position 525,880 of record OZ007550.1, on the reverse strand, counting down.
ATCAGTCATTGATTAGATATTCTCAATCAGAGCTGGCTTAGCCATTAAAAACGTTACGGAAAGTACTGACGAGCGGCCGACGACTGAGGAGGGCTTAATATTTATGTAGATTTAACCTACATTATTTTCTCGAACTTTCATTAATCCCACGCACGGTAGCGGCATATAGTTAAGAAAGGTTTGGTGTCAATGACAGCGGTAATACTTCTAATTTTTAGATCACACATTAGGTAAAATTTTACTTTGACTGTGGTAAAATTTACCCATACCGTTATAGAAATGATTTCGGTTCTTAGAATCTATAAGTTCGTCTAAATTAGAACTTACCTAGACACGGGTCGTTCCATAGCGGGGGAGCCGCCGGCGACAGACGCGGGGCGTGTACTGCCGCCGCTGTTCGAGCCGTATGCTGTAACACATAAGGTTCATTATGCTAGGAGCTTCAGTAAAGGCTTTACTCTCGTTTTGAATAAAAATCTATGTCCGTTATATTTGCTTATTTGACGTATAGAGTGCAAATAATCAGAAAGTCCACACAATGATTTGGTCCCGTCTTACAACCAAGCAGAGTAGTAGTTATTCGTAATGCAGGCTCTTGTCTGAAACAGACAATAGTCCCTCACAATGTTAGCTATAATATTTGTATTAAGACTAGCTGTTGCCATAATGTATTCTAGCAAGGAAGCTTGTAAATTGTGTGAATTGTCCAGCATTATCTATTTATATTTGAATATTTTAATATAAAACCTATACCAGCTTGGTGGTAAGCAGAATCCAAGGTGAATAAAATTGTATTGTTCTGATTGGTATATAAGAAACTATTATTGGGTAACGGGTAAGCTAGATTGTGTAACATCATCATCATCATCATCACCAGCCTATAATAGTCCACTGCTGGACATAGGCCTCCCCTAATGAGCGCCATAGATGGCATCATTATTTGGGGGTTATTGCCCATAATCCCCACGCTGGGCATTATGGATTTGTGTAACATACAAACATTTAAATAGCAACAACGCAACTAGTGAAAGGCTTTTCCAAAATCTACAAAATAGGACAAGAAGAAATACAAAGCATCTACTATCTACTTATTTATGGCTGGTTTTTCATTCCCATCTTTAAATTTATTGACATATTTTAAGAAGGCAGTATTAGGTTTTTGTCGAAAAACCAACCACGAAAAATTTTTTTTAAAATAAATAATTACAAAAAAACCAATCAAGCATCCCATGTCGCGAACAACCAATAAGCGAAGCTACACACATAAACAGTATTTAAAGAGAGAAAGAACACAGACACAACAAAACATAAAGTACAGGTTTGTAGAATTTAAATAAATTATACTAAATACACAAAAATAAAATAAGTATACAAAGAAAGAAAATCATAGATAACATTACTAATAGGTTCAGTAAAAGTATATATAAATTTATACTAAGTATACAACGGGTATATTAAAAACCTTTGACACGGTGTAGTACATAGAGCAGCTGACTTGATCCTGAGAGCATGTGACAGAGTAAATAATATATACTGCATAGGTATAAATAGCAGAAAAATATATTTAATATACATTTATTATTAAGATTTTTAGGAAAAAGTTATAAGTATACACAGGGTAAGTTTTATTTACAGGGCTACCATGGGGAAGCCTGAAACCGTGAGTTATCCAAAAGTCATGCAAGTGCTCGATTTTGAAAAAAAAATATTCTGCTTGAATAAAATACGGAATCCTTTTTCAATTACTCCTTGTATGACTTTTCGATAACTCTCGTTTTCAGATTTCCCCTTAGAAGCCCTAAAAAACTAACCTGTATACTAATTATAATTTTCTTTGTCAATCAATTACGGCATGAAATTGAGAAATGCAAGCATTATGTTCCATTTTATTATAACTATCCCCTCTGAGTAAAGCTCTACAAAGCTTAAGGCGAGGAACCGATTTTCGGTTCTACCATATCGGCCATGAAACGAACCGATAATCGATTCCGAACAGAGGCTGTCTACGTAAAAATCTTAGCAAAGAAACACGTGCAAAGAACTAGAAAGCTTAATATAAGAAAACTACTCAACTAACTACAAACCAGTGAGTGAATAATAAAATTCGTATTTAAGCGTAGTAATTAAATTTTAGTCGCTTTCTAAAACAACAGAACCACATTCTTCCACTAGTGGACAAAAAATTTAAGTGAAGGGAAAATCAATAACTTCCTTTCTCTTATAAAATTAAGTGTATGAAGTTTGATTTAAGTGCTTATTTTGTAAGTCTAAAGAAATAAGTAATTGAAATCTGAAATCTTACACAATTTAGCGATTGATAATATTAATAATCGACAGAGGATCTTTGCAAAATCAAATCGAAATCTCGCAGCAAAAGTTTGATTGATTGAAAATCAAATTTTTTTTCTTTATTTCCTTTAGACCTACAGGACTCTTGGACACGTCACAAAATACAAGATAAATAAGTAATAAAATGGGAAATAAAGTGATCACTTTGATTCATTGTTCACTTCAATCTTTTTAAGGTAAAGTAAAGAAGCGAACAAGAAACCTTTACCTTGTTAGATTACTTAGATCTGTGTTCAAGAAAGCGGCCTTTAGCAATAACAGAGTAATTGTTCGAAACTGTAATGTTAGTACCCCAACACCTTATTAAACTAAACTATATCTAGAAAATACTTTATGGTGCCAAATTTTATAATATCAAGCCTACACATGTCAAACTGGATACTTAAGGCTCCGGGGACACGGATGAATTTCCCAAATATATACAAACGTAATATCAAAATGATTTGTAACTTGACCATATTTTCATCATGATCTGCTATTATTTGTTAATACAAGTAGGAACCTAGATAAATAAAATACTATTCTAATGAATAGTATTTTATTTATCTAGGTTCCTACTACAATATTTTTCAAAATACTTCACTGAAATGAAATAAAAATAAATCGGATTTTTTATTTGTGTAGATATGTATTTTAAAAAGTTAAATACAAATAATAACAGATCATGGTAAAAATATGCTCAAATTACAAATCATTTTGGTATTACGTTTGTATCGGAACTTCATCCGACGCCGGAGCTAAACTGTCAGTGCATTCCGAATTCCGATTACAGCGCTGATAGCTATCTCAACGATATTTTGCGTTCCGAATTAGATAGATAGATAAACATTTTATTTGGTTCACAAACATAGGCAGCATACAAACTAACATACTATTAAAAATAAAACTAATACAACAACAAATAAACTTATACAAAAAACAAGGAAGGTGTTATTCTAAAAATAATTAAAAGAAAAAAAGCAATAAAACACGAATTAGATATCACGATATTGACAGTGGAGTGTCAGTTTTGACAGAGCGCTCAGTGATTTCATTGGTGATATCGCAAAATGGCGCCCTGTAATGACGTCAGACGCGACATCATTGTGTTGTCGCGCTTACAGTTGTAATTCGGAACGCTTGTGAGCGCGATAATATCGATTTTAGCGTAATTCGGAATGCACTGTAATTTAATGCACTTTTATGTTAAAGTCCCTTTACAATCGGAAAGTTACGATGCAGTTAGAGTAAATTTCCAAACTAAACAGACAGTTTGATTCAGCATTCAAAAACCAACTCTATATCCATATAAATAAAATCCAATCCACTACATTAACTAACCGGCCTCGCTCGTAGAGTAGAACGTAGTCTCGACATTCTGGTAGTTATTGTTCCCTCGTTCGTACCACGACGAAGTGTTTCTGTTAACATCTTTCTGCCCCATCCTTTGCTGGTAGCTGTTCACGAGACCCATTACTTTTTCTTGGCTCGAGCCGCGCTCGACAGAACTCCGATCTTGACTCGAGCCTCGTTCGGGCATGTTCGGCCCGCGGTCGGGTAGGTTCGGCCCTCGCTCGGGTAGGTTCGGGTTCCGATCGGGGATGGCGGGCGCGCGTTCGGATATGGTCGACATGCGTTCGGGTAGGTTCGGTCCGCGTTCGGGCAGTGTCGGTGCTCGTTCGGGTACTTTCGGCGGGCCGGAGGATGGTAGGGGTGGCGGTTGCGCAGCTAAGTTAACAATTTGATCATACATGTTGCAGTTATAGTAAATAAATAGCGATAATAAATAATGGACGACACATTGCGAAACGAAACACAGTTATTGCAAGACGTCACATTGTATAGAATTCTGTAAGCATTGGTGTGGATTCTGTAGTAACATAAATTTTTACAGTCTGCATAGCAATGCTTTCATTACTGTGTTATGTTCGAAAAAAACTTACGTTGACAATTGTCTGCATTTTTAAATGTGTTCGTATCACGCACTAGATTCAAATAATATCGTAGTTTTAATTTTTATTGCTATCTTCAAGAAATAATCACAACGGAATAGTAATTTGCGTTGATAGTAAACAATTTTGAAAACGAACTTAAGTTGAATTATATTTTATGAAAATGTGAATTTTTACCCTAAATCATAGAAGAAACCAGAGAATCGGAGTTATTTTTATCTATACTAATATTATAAAGAGAAAATATTTGACTGTTTGTTTGTTTAAATTGAATAGGCTCCGAAACTACTGGACCGATTTGAAAAAGGTCAAGGGTTCGCGGCCCATCAAGACATTTTTGAGTCAGTTAGAACAGTTCAGTTTATGCTACGGCAAAATCGACACCAAAACCTTTATTTTACCCCTAAAGTATCTCGCCCAAGGGAAATATTTGATAATACGTACCTTGTTGCTGTGAACTAATAAATTCAGAGTTGATGTCTCTTCCGTTTGAAAACCGCGACCGGCCCCAGGATGTCTCCGCGGAGCTATTTCTGTGGATAAATAAATAATAAGAAAAAAATCATCAAAATCTAAATAAAAGTGCTTTATTTCCTTTAGACTTTACATGACTCTTGGGACACGTCACAAAATACAAGTTACATAAGAAATAAAATTGGGAAATAAAGTGATCACTTTGATTAATTGTTAACTTCAATCTTTTTAATATTCATTATAGACCCCAATAGGTAAACAGAAACAAAAATATTCATTTATTTGAACCGATTTCAAAAATTCTTTCACCATTAGAATCCTACATTATCCCTCATGAACATAGGAAGTAGAATATTTTCAAAAAAGTTACGAAAATAAAATTAAATTTTTGTTAAATAACCGTGTGAAGCCGGGGCCGACCGCTAGTAAAATAGAAAATGGATCATGTGTCTGCAATAAAGAATATTATTATTATTATTCATCATAATGCCTTCCCCAATATTCATCACTTGGGGGATATTACCCATAATCCCCACGCTAGGCATGCGGGTTGAGGATCGCTGTTCGGTGGAGTTGATCTCAACGCTAGGCATGCGTTGGGATCGCAGTTCGGTGGAGTTGTTCTGCAGAGGGCGCTGCTGCCCGCACCCCGGTGTGTGTCCCTTAGTCGCGTATGACACCCACGGGAAGAGTGGGGGTGTTGAATCAAAATCAAAATCAAAATCAAATCAAAGTGCTTTATTTCCTTTAGACCTTACAGGACTCTTGGACACGTCACAAAATACAAGTTGCTTAAATAATAAAAATGGGAAATAAAGTGATCACTTTGATTCATTGTTCACTTCAATCTTTTTAAGGTAAAGTAAAGAAGCGAACAAGAAACCTTTACCTTGTTAGCTTGTTAGTTTTCGAGTTGGAGCAAAACTCGTCCCAAACTTTTTTGTCATCTAGATAATCTGATATTTTATAGTAAGCCTTTTTGCAAAGAATATTTTTGACAATCCGTTTGAATTTATTTAAAGATAATTTTTGCAACTCGTTTGGAGTTTTGTTGTAGAAGCGTATACATTGCCCTTTAAAAGATGCATTAATCTTTTGTAGCCTAGTAGTGGGTACAGTAAGTTTATTCTTATTTCTAGTATTTATATTATGGATATCGCTATTTTTGACGAATTTATTGATATTTTTATGAGTGTACATCAAGTTTTCATAAATATACTGACATGGTACTGTCATTATGTTTATTTCTTTGAATTTATCACGTAGGGATTCTCTGGGACCCATATTATAGATAGCACGAACAGCCCTCTTCTGCAGCACAAATACGGTGTTAATATCCGCAGCGTTCCCCCACAGCAGTATGCCATAAGACATAATACTATGGAAGTAGCTGAAATAGACTAGTCTAGAAGTATCAACGTCTGTAAGATGACGGATTTTTTTGACTGCATACGCTGCAGAACTTAGTCTCTTCGATAGCTTATCTATGTGTGGGCCCCATTGAAGTTTACTATCTAAGGTTATTCCTAAGAATACAGTAGTTTCTACAATGTCTAACGACTCTCCTTTCACCTTAACATCAGCCTGAACTTGTTTGACATTAGGTAGAATAAATCTAATACATTTTGTTTTGTTTTCGTTAAGCAGGAGATTATTGACACTAAACCAATTGACTACTTTTGAGATTGCATTATTCACATCGTCAAAATTACTTTGTTGTCGTTTCATTTTAAAAATTAATGAAGTATCATCAGCAAACAATACAATCTCGTGATTTTTCTCAACAAGATGGGGCAGATCGTTAATGTAAACTAAAAATAGGAAAGGACCAAGAATAGATCCCTGTGGTACGCCCATTGTAACTACAGACCCCGAAGACCGTTTCCCATTGATGTCAACTCTTTGTATCCTATCACTCAAATAAGATGTAAGAAGATCCAATGAGGTGTCACTTATTCCATAGTGATGTAATTTACTGATTAATGTTTCATGGTGTACACAATCGAACGCTTTTGACAAGTCGCAAAAAACGCCTAAAGCATCTTGCGACTTCTCCCAAGCATCAAATATATGCGATACTAACTCTACACCGGCATCAGTAGTTGACCTACCGCGAGTAAACCCGAATTGCTTACAATGCAGCAGGTCATTGCCATTGAAATGTCTAAGCAATTGATGTAATATAAGTTTCTCAAAAACTTTGCTGAATGTCGGCAGTACTGATATTGGTCTAAAGTTAGTAGGGTCAGACCTACTACCCGATTTGAACAATGGAATTATTTTACTATGCTTCATTAGATCAGGAAATACGCCACAATCAATAGATTCATTAAAAATATATGCAAGATCTGGTGCTATAGTATCGATCAATGGTTTAATAATTCTAACGGAAATGCCCCAGAGATCTGCAGTTTTCTTTATATTTAAAAGTTTAAACGACTTTTTTATATCTTTTTCATCAACATAGTTAAAATTAAATTTATAATTACATTTAGGTACATTTTCAATCAGTAGCGATTCAGCGATTACTTTAGAAGAGTTTAGACATTTTGTAGTAGAGATTGGAATGTCAGTAAAAAAATTTTCAAAGGCTTGAGCTACTTCTGTATCATTTTTGATTAAGCAATCATTAACTTTTAAATTGTGATCATTAACGTGGGTACTGACCTTTCCAGTCTCACTTTTTATAATTTTCCATGTAGATTTGATTACATTTTCACTATTTTTAATTTTTGAGCTAATATAATTCGACTTTGCTATTTGGCAAACTTTTCTAAACATTTTTGAGTAATTTTGAACTTTTTCTTTGAACTCCTGGCTAAAATTGTATTGTTTCTCACTATACAGTTCATACAACTTTTGTCTACTCTTATGTATACCTACTGTTGCCCACTCACTAAAGCTAAGTTTTTCTGAGACCATGATCGATTTGGGTGTGAATATTGAATTGAATGCAATGGTGAATTTGTTAAAAAAACTGCAATATGACTCATTGGGGTTATTATATGAGTGACAAGGTGGTGGTTTAGAATCCCAATTCAATTTCAACCGCTCAAATCGACTTGTAGTCAGAGGTATGTATGTTATTTTTTTCTTTACATTATTATTTTTAACTTGAATTTGTAATTTGATTAATTGACCTAAGTGGTCTGATTTTAAATTGCTTATTATATTTTTAGAAACAATTTTTCCACTTTGGCAAACAAATACATTATCTATACATTTTGCTGAAGTTTCAGTTATTCTAGTTGGTTCGTTAAATAATGGTCTAAGATTATAAGAATTAAATAAATTAGTCAATCGAGTACTTAAGGAATTAATTTCTAAAAGGTCAATATTAAAGTCTCCACATACCAAGAGAGTTTTATTTGATTTTAATAATTTATATAAAATATCCTCCATAACATTTTCAAATATTACAAAAGAAGCTGAAGGTGGGCTGTATACGCTTACTACAATAATTTGCTCCAACTCTACACATGCTACTTCAATGTGGCTTTCCATGGATAAGCATACTATATCCTTACGGTCTTTTGATTTTATGAATTTGTTTATTAATATTAATGAGCCGCCACGAATAGCATGTGATCTGCAAAAAGAGCTACCAACCTGGTGGTTACTGAAATTGAACATGAGCTCATAGCTTTTCAGCCAGTGTTCTGTTAAGCAGATAATGTCAATATTAAAAGAGTTCATGTACAATTCCAACTCTAATAATTTACTTTTTAATCCTTGAATATTTTGATGCACCAAGTTAGTAAACTTTGCATTTATTTTACAGGTTTGGTTTCTAAGATTTTTTATGTGACCAATATTATTTGACTGTTTAAGGCTAGAGACTTCCTCTATTGTCGTTATATCTAATTTAAATGACTTGGAAGAACTTCCAAGTTATTGGTTTGTTGTTTATTGAAATGCTCAAAAGAAGCATGTTGTAAAGCCAAATTTTTGGCTGTAATATTAAAAAAATAATTTAGCGAAACAGCTATTTGTTTTTTGTAATAATTAGAAAGGTAATAACTACCTTTTTTAGTCAAAAAATATTGTTTACTAACAATAGTGTTAGTGTCAATCACATGTACATTATTATTGCATGAAATAGTATGCAATGCCATGTTTAACTTATATCTAATATTATTTTCTACTTTTGGCAAGCTGTCGCTGTAGGGGAATGTGAACATTACAATTTGATTTAATTTTAGTGAACATAATTTGTCCATATACATAACTAAGTCTGACTTGTTCACATTACCCCTATTTCCAAGTAATATAATTAAGTTTGAGTTTTTATCAAATTTTTCAGAATTAATTTTGTGCATAACGTCATGCAGATTGCAATTTGGTAAGCAATTATTTATTGAATGCTCCATATTCAAATTCAAAAACTGGCCCATATTTTTTCCGATTTCATCGCAGTACATTATGGTTTTTTTGCTTGAGATAGAGATTGAGATTGAAGTGCCGATATCTAGATGGGATGCGACTGAGACAGTGCTGTCTGTACTTGACTTGTCACTGATCAAATCAGGACCACAGCAGCCACAGCCTTCCAGAACTCGGCCCTCCAGACTCAGCTGGCTACTGAGAAGTGCATCCATGGCCAGATTGAGTTCCCTTGTCTGTTCTTTAGTTCTCTCATAAAGGTTGATGTAGTGCCCAAGGGAGTGCTCTGCCTGGACAAGTTTGCATCTCAGCTCCTGCATGTCAGCCTCATACTGGGTCTGATTATAATTTATTTGTGCTGTACAAATCTCTAGTTTATCTAAAACTTTTCTTTTACATTTTAGCTTAGCTACAACATGTTTTTGACTTTTTATTAAAGTTTTTGTTTTTTGTATAAATTTATTGATTTTTACATATTTTTTCAACTTATTTTTGCTAAGTTTGTTTGTGTGTTTATTGTTAGTGCTGCTAGCCGCCACATTACACACAGAGTCATTGTTTGTTATGTCAATAGTATGCATTGTGTGCATGTTGCAGCCTGCAACAGAAACATGGCCCGTTGATAAGTTTGCTGTTATTAATTCATCAAATAGAGTCTGAGTTGTTGTGGTGGCAGAGTTCTGGGCCGCTTCTTCTAGGTGGGTGATGTGGTGGTGTGCATCACACAGTTCCTTCTCCAGGATTGAAGTTCTGTGCAGGGCCGTTTCAAACTCAATGCCACATTGTTCATCAAACCTATCTATTATCGTCTGAAGCCTATCCCGTTCTTCCATTATGGAAGTGCACTGTGTGTATAGTGCGGACATCTCGTTTTTTAATTTTTTATTATTATCTAGCGATTCTAAGAGAATTTTTTCATTGTCATCTCTTTCTATTTCTAATTGTGCAATCTGTCGCTTCGCTGACTTTAGTTCCAATAGGGCCTGATTTAGTTTATTGGCTTCTGCCTGACGGGACAAGGCGCTTCTTGTATTCATTTCCAAAAATGAAACTCAAGGAGCTCAGGACAGAAAATACAATGTCTTAGGTTATGTGTCGAAAGAAGCTGTAAGTACTTACGTGACGGTAAATTATGATTGAACTTCGTTGGAAATAGTATTCCTCGTATTAAAAATGCACTCACATAAGCTCCAGCCTTTTCAGAAACACAAACCAGCCAAAATTTTCAACCGAAAAAAAACCGATTTTACGATGGCCAAAACACAATAATTACACAACTTTTTATGTTTATTATTAATTGTACACTTGTTTTATGTGGTAATTAAACGATGAAATCGGAAAAGGCACTCTAAAACTACGTAAAACTATTATTTTGTGAATATTAAGATATGGAACATCAAAGCGAACAGCTGTTGCTAGGGTTGCCAACACCCAAAAAAAGAATCGATGCCGGCACCACACGACGTATATAATATTATTATATATCAATTGAATGAGTATTACCTGAGTACAACATCGGCGTCGTCTTGGGGCGGCTGGCGCGGCGGTGGAGACGGAAGCACGGATGATTCTGTAATAATATACAACTTATAATAATAAATAAATAAAATAAAAATAAATAATGCTGGACAATCCACACAGCATCATCTAGCCCCAAGCTAAGCAGAGCTTGTGTTATGGGTACTAGATGACTGATATACATAATACAATATTATTAAATAAATAGATATTTTTATCATACATAGAAAACAACCAGAACCATTGAACAAATATCTGCAGATCGTACAAATATTTGTCCCGAGGCGGGAATCGGGAATTAATAATAACTATATTCTAATAGGCAAGGTGGGATGAGGATCTGCGAAAGACTGCAGGCAGATGGTGGATGCGACAAGCTGAAGACAGGGCGCTATGGCGCTCATTAGGGGAGACTGATGTGGGCTGATAATGATGATGATGATGGTGATGATATTCCACTAATATAAAATAAAGAGGAAAGATTTTGATTGTTTGAAGTGGAAAGGCTCCGAAGCTACTGGATCGATTTGAAAAATTCTTTCACCATTAGAATCCTAAATTTTCCGTGATCAACATAGATTATGCTATAGAATATTTAAAAGTTAGGGATCCGCATTAAAAATATGTTTTGTTAAATACCCGTGCGAAGCAGGGGCGGACCGCTAGTTTATAAATAAAGAAAATGAGAGAGAAAGACTATTTCCAAGATTTAGATAGATATTTAGATATTACATACATAGATAGATATTTTATATTATACATAGAAAACGACCAGAATGAAAGGTCAGTACACACCTATGACCCTGCTGCCGCGTTGCTCCTGTAGACTGTTCCGTTGGTCGTTTAGACTGTTCCGGTGCTCGGCTAGGATCTCCGCCTGGCTGCGGGTCGTCTGACGCCGCGGCTCCGGCGTCGTAGGCTCTGATGATGAAGAGGATGCGTTCCTGGAAATAAATAAAATATTATATAGTTTATTGGCTCGAACACAATGTAGGTTAAACAGATGTCTATACTTATATTACCGATATTACATGGTAATTAGGCCCCGGCTTCGCACGGTTATTTAACAGATTGAATATTTCATGCGGAATCCTTATTTTTGGAAAATATTCTATAGCCCATGTTCATCAGGGAAAATTTTCGATTTTAATTGTGAAAGAATTTTTCTAATCAGTCCAGTAGTTTCAAACAAACAAACAACCAAATCTTTCCTCTTTATAATATTAGTAGTTATTATGTTACAAAGGTATAATATTGTTTTATATGGGCCGTAGTTTCTAAGTATTTAACATCTTGTACTAGACTAATGTTGCCTGAAATAAATGATTATAAAAAGAAAAGATTTAATTGGTTGTTTGAATTGAATTGGCTGCGAAATTACTAAAGAGATTTGATTCTTTTTCATCATTATTCCTCGGTAGATGATCTCTGATGATGAACATACATAATAAGCTATTATAGTATTTTAAAAAAGTTACGGTACCGGACGAAAATTTCCACAATATCCAAATTCCAAAGTTCAAGTAAAAACTTACTGGGTCAGGCGTCTCCTCAACTCGGCTGTGGGTGACTCCGCGCTGTACGGAGTCAACTGTAGCGCGGGCGGCAAGGCAGCGTGGAACGATATCTTGGCTACCCAGTCCTGGAAATATTATACAATCATCATCATCACCAGCCTATAACAGTCCACTGCTGGACATAGGCCTCCCCTAATGAGCGCCAAAGATGGCACTATCATTTGGAGGTTAATGCCCTTAATCCCCACGCTGGGCATGCTTGTTGGGGATCGCAGTTCGGTGGAGTTGTTCTGCAGAGGGCGCTGCTGCCCGCCCCCCGGTGTGTGTCCCTTAGTCGCCTCTTACGACATCCACGGGAAGAGATGGGGTGGTGAAATTCTATGCCGGCACCACACGGCAATTATACAATAGATAGATATAATATTGTTATCTATCTATTAAATTTATTTACAAGGTTTAAGGCTTAAGGCTGAAAACCAGCGCCCTTTAACAATAGTGCCACTATTTGTGTCAGGGCATTACGCTGAGCCAAGACCTGTTAGACATTGCCTACGTACATACCCTTTGTCTTTCTGTCCACATTTATGAGCTGCTAAGTTCCCACTGTATATAAAAACTATTTTTTTTATACCCGTACGAAGCCGGGGTTCACCGCTAGTGGCGTATAAAAAGCCGCAACAACTGAGTGCATTTTAGGTTAAGTACGGACGGTTTGTCTACAAACATTCTAAATTTTGTCTATTGTTGTGTATGCAACATGTTCAGACTTGTCCACCTTCTTTGTATAACAAGATCGACTAAGTTAGGACCGTAGTATATGTTCATGTCTGGACCAGTTGTTTTTGCTACCGAGCTCAATACACGTTATTTACCAAAATATGTGTTTTATTGGACATAATAGTCTATCATCATCACCATCAGCCTATGTTAGTCCACTGTTGGACATAGGCCTCCCCTAATGAGCGCATAATAATAACAATAAGTCTATCTAGTTAGTCTATGGTATAAGTAAGTTACCTGTAGCAGTGCGGCTGTAGGCGCCGCGAACAGATACTCGGCTCCGTCGGAGCAGGCGAGGCGGAACACGTGCGACCGCTTGCGGTAGTCGCTGGCGGGGGAACACCGTGCCTGGGGACGGACACACGTGGAATAATAATAATAAGGCCTGGGGACGGACACACATGGAATAATAATAATAAGGCCTGGGGACGGACACACATGGAATAATAATAATAAGGCCTGGGGACGGACACACATGGAATAATAATAATAAGGCCTGGGGACGGACACACGTGGAATAATAATAATAAGGCCTGGGGACGGACACACATGGAATAATAATAATAAGGCCTGGGGACGGACACACATGGAATAATAATAATAAGGCCTGGGGACGGACACACATGGAATAATAATAATAAGGCCTGGGGACGGACACACATGGAATAATAATAATAGGGCCTGGGGACAGACATAAGTGGGGGAATATCTTTATCTATACTGATATTATAAAGAGGAAAGAATTGATTGTTTGAACTGAATAGGTTCCGAAACTACTGGACCGATTTGAAAAGTTAAATTCAAACAAACACAAACGATCGAATTTTTCCGCTTTATAATATTAGTACAGATACAATCATCATCACCATCATTACCAGCCTATAATATTCCACTGCTGGACATAGGCCTCCCCTAATGAGCGCCTTAGATGGCATTATTATTTGGGGGTTATTGCCCATAATCCCTACGCTTTCCATGCGGGTTGGGGATCGCAGTTCGGTGGAGTTGTTCTGTGAAGGGCGCTGCTGCCCGCCCCCCGGTGTGTGTCCCTTAGTCGTCTCTTACGACACCCACGGGAAGAGTTGGGGTGGTGAAATGCCGGCACCACACGGCTTACACAAGTGCCACATTGGCACAATGTTTAGTTCATCCTTAATAAATAAAATAAATAAAATAAAAATAAAAATCTTTTATTTCGGATTTCATTGATCCATAATTTGTTAGTAAAGTAACATAAAATTACAATTAAAATCAGTTAAATCAAATACATAATATTTAGAACAATGCAACAAAAACAACTTAAATTATTTAACTAAATGAATGTATCAGTATTTACCAGCAGTATGGCGACGGGCGGCGCGGCGGCCTTAGCGCTGGCGAAGTCGTCCTCGTCTTTGAAGAAGCAGAGCAGCTGCCCGCACAGCACGGAGTAGTAACCTCGCCACGAGCGCACCGTGGCGCGCTTGCCGCCAGTGCCGCTCTCCTGCTTGCGTTCCAGGTAACCTGTGGACGATAGGTGTATACTTTAGAAATATATTTAAAGCATTTACGACGACTCCTGTGGCGCGATGGCAGTTTGTATACTTTAGAACGATATTCAAAGCATTTGGAAGCAAAGCAGTCAGGTAACGCTGTTATAGACATCTGCGGTCAACAGCATTAAAGTCCATTGGAAAATTAGGGCAAAAAAGGGAATAAACAAGTACGACAAGTGCGAGTGTAACTCGCGCGCCGAGGGTTTTGAACTTTTGTCGTTTAGGTAGGTACGTATACTGACGACCTGTTAGCGCGGTGGGCTTACAACGCAGGAGGTTGCGGTTTGATTCCCGCCTCGGGACTAATATTTGTAAGATCTGCAGATTATTTGTTCGAGTGTTCAATTCCTTTTCTACGTACACAAAAATAAATCATCGAATGTGATACTTATACTTTATTAAGTATAACAATAACACAAGCTTTTCTTAGCTTGTGGGTAAATGATACTGTGTGGATTATCTAGGATACTCCTATTACAGTTACTACAGAGATTAGTGGGTAGGTAAGTGGCTTGGTACCTACAATTTTTTTCGACTTTTTTCAACCTATTTCACTAAGTATGAAATTTAGACGATTTTCAAAACCTGTTTTGAATTGTCGAAATCCATACCTTTGATTTGATATTACTCTCAATGAAATAGCCCCCATTGTATGAAAATTAGTTTTTTGACCATATTTCAAAAAGTATTATATTTACAGACTTCTCTATATTTTTCCTGTAAAATATAGAACTATATCTACAAACGCTTACTACATTTTACATCAATCACTCTGCAATCTTCGGAGATAGGGGGGGGGGGAATGGTCAATTTTTCGACCTTTTTCAAAATATTTCGAAAAGTATAAAACTTATCGAAATTTCAAAAACTGTATTGGAATGTACAAACCAATACCTTTCATTTGATACCCAACTCGGTGGGGTAGTCACCCCTTTAGAAAATTTTCCCGCCCTTTTTTGACCTTATTTCAAAAAGTATTATTTTTTCAGACTTCTCTATATTTTTCCTGTAAAATATAGATCCATATCTACAAACACTTCGTCCATATTACATCGATCGCTCTGCAATCTTCGGAGATAGAGGGGGGGTACCGGTCAATTTTTCGACCTTTTTCAAAATATTTCGAAAATTATAAAATTTATCGAAATTTCAAAAACTGTATTGGAGTGTACAAGCCAATACCTTTCATTTGATACCCAACTCGGTGGGGTAGTCAGCCCTTCAGAAATTTTTCCCGCCCTTTTTTGACCATATTTCAAAAACTATTATTTTTACAGACTTCTCTATATTTTTCCTGTAAAATATAGATCCATATCTACAAACACTTGCTACATATCACGTCGATCGCTCTGCAATCTTCGGAGATAAGGGGGGGGGGAACGGTCATTTTTTTGACCTTTTTCAAAATATTTTAAAAAGTCTAAAATCTACCAAAATTTCCAAAACTATTTTGAAATCTACAAACGTGTACCTTTCATTTGATACCACTTTTGACTTTGTACGTTCCATTTAAAATTTCGATTTCAGAATTTGTATGGAAAATCTTCATTTTGATTTTTCATTTATTTTCATTTATTTTTCTATAAATATGTGCGGGCGCACAAAATGTATTATTATTTCAAATTTCAAGTCAATAGCTGCAGTAGTTTCTGAGATATTAAGGATTCAAAACACAAAACAGACCCAAAGCGATTTCATAAGGGTTTTGCAACCGATGGCAAAACCCTAAAAATTACGGCGGGCGCAAAGGGCGCCGTACCGGTAAAGTTAGTTTGGGGCAACACGCGCATTCCACCACTTAGGTGGGCTATTGCCAGATGCTACAAGAGGGTAAGGAGGTTTCGCCTAGCACGCGTGCACCTATGGGCGGAAGCGGGGAATTCTTCGTCGGTTTTAGGTCGTGTGTGTAGTGTACGGAAGCGAATCGGTACTGGGTGACGTCACCTCCGGGTTAGCGGCGGTGATTGGGTCAACGGGGTCACCGAGGACGTGTCTCCGTCTGCGGAGAGGGCGCGGTCCAGACATGTTTAACGAACTTAGGTTAAATAATCTACGTTTAACGAACGTAGGTTTAATAACCTACGTTTAACGAACATAGGTTAAATGGCCTACGTTTAACGAACGTAGGTTAAATGACCCACGTTTAACGAACATAAGTTAAGTAATGTAGGTAATAAATACGTTAAATAGTATGTGACAAGGTTACCTTCTATCTCGACGGGCGGCAAGTCCGCGATGTCGCCGCGGCGGTGGCGGCGGAAGCTCTGTGTGCGGCGCCGCGTCGTGAACGATGGCGCGCGCTTAGGACTCTTTACAACCTAAAACATACATAATACTTAGCTTGGGGCTAGACGATGTTGTACGGATTGGCCAACAAAATTTTTTTTAAATGTTTTTATACATTTCAATAAATAAATAAGTAGAGGTTCTACAGTAATGAGGGAAGGATAAAATACGAATCAAACCCCCCAGTGATAGTTTGATTTATTATTCGTTGTTTGGTACAGTAGGTATGCAAAATGTTGTGAAACATGAAATCTACTTAGCTTTACATGAGCTAGTTCATTGACTCTACATACAAAATAAAAAATGTAACAGGCCCACAACAACAAACAACAACATCAGCCTATAATAGTCCACTGCTGGACATAGGCCTCCCCTAATGAGCGCCAAAGATGGCAGTATCATTTGGGGTTTAATGCCCATAATCCCCACGCTGGGCATGCGGGTTGGGGATCGCAGTTCGGTGTAGTTGTTCTGCAGAAGGCGCTGCTGCCCCCCGGTGTGTTTACCTTAGTCGCCTCTTACGACACCCACGGGAAGAGATGGGGTGGCACCACACGAAAAAATTATATACTAGAAACAAACTAAACTTACGCTCATGCTCTCAGCACGTTTGACCAGCGCATGCGCGTCGTTCTTGGGCAGGCGGTCGAACTGCGGCGCGGGGGAGAGAGTCTCCTCCGACGTCGCCGCGACCGGACGCTCGCCCGACGATTGTAAGGGGAGAGTCTAGGAGAATGAGAGTTATTCTATAGTTATAGATAGATGATCAATAACCTCAGGTGACTTGGGTAGATCAAGACTTACTTTAACAACTATTGTTCTGACTTTGTATAATTCTATTAGTGAATATCTATTATTAGCTCCTATTAGTGAGTACTACTATAATGTATACTATAATTAGTTCTCTGTTGTCATTTATAACTCTGTAGACATTATTGTAGCTGATGGTGTTCCAAAATAAATAAAATAATTCAAGTAAGGGGAATGTATTTTTATATGTAAACTAGAATATTATATATACTTCAATAAAATAAATCTTATTATAATCGCACTCGAAACCAAACGTGCTTTATTTCATTTAGACCTTTCAGGACTCTTAGACACGTCACAAAATATGTACAAATTAAGTAATACTGGGAAATAAAATTATCACTTTGATTCATTGTTCACTTCAATCTTCGTAAGGTAAAGTAAAGAAGCGAACAAGAAACCTTTACCATGTCATATAAGACTACGTCAGAATAGACATGATCCTCTACATCTAGCTCTCTCACCTCTCTATTGTTCTCCCCCTCCTTTCTCCTCTCCTCAGTAATCCTCTCCATCTCTCTCTTCCTGTACAACTGCGCTCTCTCTTGCTCCAGTCTGTTTGCGCTGTCGCGACGGGCATTCTCTTCTTCGTCTTTCTGCGCTTTGAATGCTTGTTCCACCTAAAAAAATATGTCGTTTAGGTTATTTGGAATACATAAGAATATAGTTTTTCGCTCGTTAGGGGAGGCCTATGTCTAGCAGTGGACTATTATAGGCTGGTGATGATGATGATGACTATAGTTTTTTTATTGTTTTCACTAAGTTCTAGAGTATTAAAGAAAATATTAGGACGCCTCCTTCTAAGGTAGAGTTATTCAATAAGAACTTTGTTTTCGAAAACAAAGAATTTAGATGAAGATTTTATTTTTTTCAGTATTTCGTAAGTTTCTTTTAAATGTAAATGTAAATCTTTTATTGGCCGTAAGTTAGATAATTTAGGTTTGAACTGTTTACATTAAGGGCTGTTGATTTTGTTAAAACAATAAATAAAATAAAAATAAAGATGATTTAATTTTTTATTGTATTACAAAGAGAAAAGTTTGGCAATTATGAATAAAAATGATATTAGGCAAATGTCCACCACGAGCCCGCCGACAGATATCGATTCTTTCATCAAAATGCGGGTAGAGATAGAGTTATGGCCGCGTTCCACCATTAGACTGAGGTAACCTTCATCATCATCATCAGCCCATGGCCAAAGCTTGACATAAATCCAAAACAAAGTGCTTTACTTCCTTTAGACCTTACACTCTTGGACTCGTCACAAAATAATAATTACATAAGTAATACTGGGTAATAATGTGATCACTTTGATTCATTGTTCACTTAAATTTTTTTAAGGTAAAGTTAAGAAGCGAACATGGAACTTTACCTTGTTAGATTATTAGTTTCGAGTTGGAGCAATACTCGTCCCTTTATTTCCCAGTATTTTTTTGTGTAATTTGGTATTTTGTGCCGTATCCAAGACTCCTGTAAGGTGTAAAGGAAATAAAGCACTTTGATTTTGATTTTCTCCTTACCAGGGTGATTCTCTTGAGTGCGTGGAAGCGGTCTTTCTGCGCGTCGATGGTTTCTTCCAGGTCTCTGTGTTTGTTGATCAGCTGCTCCACTTGGGACACGCTGTTGCCGTACTCACCGTCTCGGACTAATGGCACTCTGGGGGAAGGGAGTTATGTGTGAGCTGAGAATATAGTTAGAAAATGGATGGAATTTTAATAAATTAAAATAGTTTCGGCTTTGCACGGGTATTTGACGATAATTAAAAGCAATATTCATTTTTATAAACGCTGTAAGTTACATTATAGAATATTTTTTGAAAAAATATATATAGCACATATTATATTGTTCAGGGATTATTATAGGATTCTTCAGAAATAATTTGCTTTTTGTATAAAAACTTCATCATCATCAGCCTTTACCAGTCCACAGCTGGACATAGGTCTTGCAATAGACGGCGATCATTTGGGGCTTATTGTCATGATTATTAGTGCATTGTATTGGGTTTTAACCCTATACCCTCGATGTATCTAAATCACATTAAACTTCTTAACACTTATAACTTAATGAATGTACTAGTGGTTTCTTTTTCACTTCTTCCACTAGTGGACAAAAAATTGAAGTGAAGAGAAATCAATAACAAATTATTATGTTTTTATAATAATTAACTGTATGAAATTTGAATAGTCTAAGTGCTTATTTTGTAAGCCTAAAGAAATAAAGTTTTTGGATCTGAATCTGCGAAGCCATAGCAGATTGATTGATTTTTCAGTGCCTTACTGGAAGAAGTGAAAACGAAGCAGGTAGTTTGTTATGCTTTCCTCATCCACGCATGCCCAGCGTGATTCCACGTACTTGGAAGTAGGTACTTTTATTTTCTATTTAATATTTGTACAAAACAATTTTGGGACAAATATTTGTAAGATGTGCAGATATTTGTTCAGGGTGTTCTGGTCGTTTTCTATGTACAGTAAAACATATCTACCTATGTAATAATATTGAATTATGTATATCAGTCATTTAGTACCATAACACAAGCTCTGCTTAGCTTGGGGCTAGATGATGCTGTGTGGATTGTCCGGTATTATTATTATTATTTCTTATACAACAATGTTACCGGTTAGTGATCCAAGTCTCAAGCGCCAGTGCATCTCGCTTGAAGACGAGCGCGTCTAGATGTTGCGCGTAGATCCGGTCGCGGCTGTCCCACGCAGAGTCGAGCTGAGACTTGCGCGCGCGCAGCGTAGACATGCGCTCCTCTATCTCTACAGACATTATGTGCTTCTCTCGGACCAGCTTCTCGCCTGCGAATGTTTATGTTATTTGATGATGTGTTTGTTTTGTATAATGATTTATTTGTTTAATTTAATAACACATATTTCTTTGATTTAATGACATTTATTTAATTTAATGACATATGTATTTAATTTAATGACATCTATTTAATTTAATGACATGTTTATTTAAATTAATAACATATTTATCTTCTTTTCTCTCAGATAAATATTATGGTTACCCGGGGTTCTGGACGAACCGCTTATTGGAGGAATCGCATTTTAGACAAACTGCTTATAAATCGAAGATACATATATTACATAGTGTTATTATTGCAAGTAACTAAGTCAAGTCATATACCATCAGACGAACAGCTAAAAACCGAAAGACTTTTAAAGCCTCACAAGATCTGTAATTCCATGTACTTACCATCAGCGTACAAAGTGTTGAAGTCGTCCTCCTTAGCGAGTATCTCGGCCTTGATGTCTCTGTGTCGTGCGAGCAGGCGCTCCGCCGCCGCTACGTCGCCGCCCAGCTCGGAGGCCGTCACGCGGGCCACCGTCTCGTTTGTCCACGCACTGGAACGAACAAAGTTATTTAACACGAGCAATAATATAAAGTTATATTATTTGCTCGCGTTACATGCACAATATACAAATTATTTGACTTGTCTAAGTGCTTATTTTGTAAGCCTATAGAAATAAAGTTATTGAATCTGAATTGAAAAAAAGGAAGGAAAGGATTCGCAACGAATAAATCCCGCAGAGAATCAAATTTATCGACATAGCTCAGAGAATTAGCAAACTGAAGAACGGACTACCCCTGGGTTAAACGTATTTTTGAGTGAGATCACGACGTTATGGCGCTTATTAGGGGAAACCTATTAAAAATTTATGACTAGATTTAAATGTGAATTTAGAGTTGTGAATACAATTGGGAGGAGGTATATTGTTCCAACACTCCGCTGCCTGATATCGGAAACTATCTTGGAATAGAACGCTGCAGTTTTATGGCTATCATAGAGGAGTGATGATGATATGAGGGTACTCACAGCAGCTCCTGGCTGGCATCGAAGTAGGCCTGCAGCTGGTCGGCCAGCTCCAGCTGCCGCTCGCCGGCCAGCACGCGCGCGCTCAGCGCCGCCAGCGCCTCCGACACCTCCTCCAGCTTGGCAGTCACGTGCTCGCGCGCGTCGGGGAAGGCTGCGCCCAGTCTGGAAGCAAATGCGACAAAAGTAAAGTATTTATTGCATAATTATATGTTTAAAAGATGGAACAGTAAAAGTTGCGGCCCAGTCTGCAACCAATTGCATCAAAGTCAAAGTTAACATGTTAAAAAGATGGTAAAAATAAACGATGCAATATAATTTGTCCTATATGAGCGAGCAATTTTGGTTAGGTACATGCATAGTAAGAAACTAAGAATGACGCCT